>CM041516.1:39283327-40483327 GCA_023091065.1 Dianthus caryophyllus
GAATTACAGGTTCAAATAAAAAGAACTTTCACATTAAAAATTTACTTGATTCGTGATCCATTGTTCTTCAATTAAAAGGAAATTAGTTAGAGGTTTATTTTGGGAATTTTGTAAGGTGAGGAGAAGACCGAAGACTAAATAAGCACACAAATGAAATGCTGGATGGTGGGTGAATTAATAAAGTAAGGGCATTTTTGTAACTTCACTATTTTTATCACCGTAAAGTGGGTTGGGTAGTGATTTTTAACCTGAGAAAAGTTTTAGGTAGTTATTTTTAAAAAACGTTTTAAAAGGTATTTATTTTGATTTTTAGTGTTTTAAAAGGTAGTTATTTTTAATTTAGCCTATTTAAAAATCAAAAATGTTCGAGATTGAATTTTATGAATAAAAGGTTTTACTTTTATTTTTATGAATAGTAAACATGACTTAACCATTTTGAAATTTGAAAGGCGATATAGTTTTGTGTTGATTTTTATAAAATTTTGAATTGTGTTTCTTTTTGAATTCTGAATATATTACAACATACTTTATTTTTTAAAATTTTTATATTTGGACTTAGGAAATTTAGTATTATTTGGCGAAAAAAATTCAGACGCATTTTTTTATTATAAAGAAAAAGGATGAATTTAATTTAAGGAATTAAATTCTTTTATAAATTTATGTTATAATAACACGGGGTGTTACAATCCTACCACCTTAAGAAAAGTTTCGTCCCCGAAACTTGGATAGAGTGGATAACTGCTCGAGGTTAAACAAGGCAGCTAGAGAGAATATTGAGATTTTACAAATTTGGATAACAACATTTGATTTTGTTGGAAGAAGACTTTTTGAAAAGTTTGAGTTTTCTAATTAATAGAGGAACGTCGGATAGAGTGAAAAATACTGGAGAACAAAACCTTGTTTGATTTTATTACTGGGATATTTAAATAAATATAGAAATGTTACTAGAATGTTATTTTTGAAAAAGACGCGAAAGCGATTCACAAAAGATAGGGCCTAGAAGTTTTGTACGGAATTAACTGAAATTAAAATAATAAGTGTTTTAAGAATAAAAACCGTTTATTTAAATTTCAGAGTAAATGTTAATCTTAAAATAGGTTGAAATTAGAAGCTGTTAAGATTAAATTAAGGTTGTGGTATAATCAGATTTATTATCCTACCCCCTTAAGAAGTTTTCAACATATGTACATAATATTATTATTGTTACTTTTAATGACCACTTAAATAAAATATATAGCCTTAGGAAAATAACGGCAATTAGGGAAAATAGATAAAAGTCGTAGTGATCATAAGGAGAATATGAGCTTTATTGAAATTAAGAGGAATATTGGTTATCGTTGAATGGTTAAATAAAATTTTAGAGAATTATGGATAACCTAGTTGATATAGCTCATTTTCTTAAAATTATTATTATAATGTTACTAGGTGAAACGGAAATGTTATAGGTCATATTTCGGGTAAGATTGAAAATTTATAATAATGGATGACGTAAAATAACTTTGTTGTATATATTTCTAAAATAGAAGGAATAGTAGAACTAAAACAATTTAAATGATTTTAGAAATAAAGGAATGAAAAGTTTGAACCATGAAGTTTCAAAAGTATTTCAAATTACGTTATAAAGATTTTACAGAATAAGAAATAAATTTTCAAAGACATTTTTATAGAGAACATATGAAAACAAATTTTAGAAGTATATATTAAGAGATTGATAAGAATTTTAAATATAGGAGGTCAAAACAAAATGAGGTCGTAAAGGAAATTTGTGTGATGGATTGTAATTCGTACATTATTGTATTTTGAAAAACAAGACATATTTTTGCCCTTCGGTAGGGATATATTAGTTTTGATTTGTTCGGGATTTGTGAGTTTGGATTGTTTGATAAATTTGGAGGAAACAAAAGATAGTGAAGCTCCTATATCGAATAAAATAAAAGTAGGTATAGAGTTAACTAGGAATTTACCGGTGATGCTGTCAACATCGATAATGTCTTCAGCACCTTCTTCCGATTCCGTCAGGACGTACACACGCCCTTGTACATTCACGGCTGGCGGTGGTCCCGCGTTTGCCTTCGTAATCGTACCCCTCTTTGGGCATTCATTTGACTTGTGCCCCACTACCTTGCAGAAAAAACATACTACTAGTTCTCCATTACATTGTTTCCCTGGGTGAATCGGTTGTCGGCAGATATGACACTGGCTTGGTTGTAAAGGCGGAGCCCCAGGAATTTGTTGATTGTTCCTTGCGACGTATGCGGTGGGGTTTCGGTTAAAGTACTGGGATCTGCCCTGGTTCTTATTACGGTTGTCTGAACCCTGATAACTCGGGCGACCAAAAAGTGGCTTGTGAATGAAGCTCGAACTTGCCACAGGAGGCATAAGAGTTTTCTTCTTATTTTTCTCTTCAGCTTCTCCCTTCTGGATAGAGGCCCAGATACTCGTTGCCTTTTCATAGGCCTCAGCAAAGTTCTTACAGTTGAACCCGCTCATGATTTGCCTCAGACTGTTAGTCATGCCCCTTACATATCGGGTTGCGAGTTCCTCCTCGTTAGTTATTATCTTGGAAGCAAATTTGGATAGCTCCTGGTACTTCTCGGTGTATGCTTGCAGCGACATATCACTCTGGTTTAAGTTCCGGAACTCCTCCTCCTTCTCCCATCTTAATTCGTCCCCAAAGTATTTGTTCTCTAAAAGGATCTTGAACTCGCTCCAGTTATAGATCCTCAGGGGAAAAGTGGATCGGATCAAACGCCACCAGCTGTTGGCTTCCCCTTTGAGGTAGTATGCTACAACATTCACTTTCTCAGTAGGCGGTGTCTTGCTCAGTTCCAATAGCTTCTCCATCTCCTCAACCCATTCAGTCAAGACGGTAGGGTTGATTTGAACTGAAGCACGTTGAGGTCTATGTTTTGAGAACCTCTCAAACGCGGATTGGTTATTACTGCCACCCTGATATTGGTGGGCATTCTGAGAAATCTTCACGATTGCGTCCTCGAAGCCTCTTCTTCTTGCCTCCTCTTCAATAAATTGTTGGTCGAGGTCATTGTTGGGAATACCGTTTGCAGCCATTCTGAAAAATATTAAAATCAAAAAAATTACAAAGCTTCCTAATTCCTTCTCGATGAAGTGAACTATGACGGAGGGTTAGAAATCACGCTCAGCAAAATAGCATAAGAGTTCAGATATATTCTCAAGGGATATGGAGTTGAGTTTGAGAATTGACAAAAGTTAGCCTTCGGTACTATGCACAGTACAAGTAAGGTTAGAAGGTTTGAAAATAAAGAGAAAGAAGTTTATGAAATCGTAGAGTAAGGTTGAAACCATTCTACTAAATTGAGCGAAAAGGAAATCAGTTTACGAAGGGAATTACTGATTTAGAATATCAATCGTTTCGAAGAGTTAAAAATTTTACGAGATTGATGAATCATTGTGTTGACTTTACATTAAAATCATGGAGATATTATATGTCAGGAAATTTTTATGATTTAGAAAATCTGGGAATTGAAAAGAGTTTAAATGATGGTGATAATTCAAGAACGGTTTGATATGGTTGTAGGGACATTTTTAATTCAACAGAATTCCTCAAATCTTGAATGTCTTCTCGTGCCACATAATTCTCATTGCGTCCATTTGTTGTGTTTGAAATCTTGTCGTCTTGGGTCTTGACTTCGATTCATACGTCTCGATTTGAGGTAACGTTAGCATGAGAGATTTGTTAGTCAAACAGGTTAGTCATAGAGCAAATAGCAAGTAAAAGAGTTATATATATAAAAAAAAAAAATCAAGATTCTAACGCTCATCTAACTAGTCTTTTATTCTTAGGTCAGTCCTTAAGGTTCTACCCTTTCTCACATTTTTAAAGTGATCTAAGTTATTTATTTAAGCGGTCTAGAGATTTCTAGTATATTATTTGATCTTACAAGTCTATGCCTGACATATATATTAATATGTATGTCTGGCCCAGGTGTCGTCTCGCTATGAGAGATAACTTTAAGTTACTCACGGTCGCATGACAGCTCTGATACCAACTGTAACAACCTGGTATTTCGTGACTTAATTAAACTAAGGCGGAAATATTAATTAAGCTTATATATTACAAAACCAGCTGTCATCGTATTACAACTCCATATACATAATATGAGTTTAAAGATAAACAGAGTATTCGATTACAGATCTCTCGAAAAGGAGTACAAAATAAAGTAAACCATCCCCAGTAGTCAATAACATTAGTCCTCGGGGTACCTGCATTAATTATCATTTTCTCGCATCACTCTTTCGACACATGCAATTCTAAACATATGCAATATATATAAAATAAATAAGTAAAAACAAATAGCAAGCAGGCAAGCAACACATAAGAGGAATCATGATGATTCAAACATAAGCATGCGTCAGATCATATAATCATAAAAACATTCATCGATAATCATTCTCAACAGGACAATTTCAAACTCAAGGACAACGTCATTCAGGCAATAACCAATCAAAACAAGGAAATACATCCATCATACGTTAACTCAAGAATCTTCGTTAGTAAGGCGGAATCATGCAGACCTAATAAGCATCCGCGCAATAGCGATCAAGGCCAAACAGAGTGGACGTGTCTGACAGGCTAAGGATATCTAAGGTAATAAGGACAGCCAAATCCCTTGTCTAATGTATGCATACACCACTATAGATAGGATCGTATCATACTCGCTATTCAAGTAAGTAGTCACCTAATAATTCGACTATCACCAAAGATGGGTACCCCCGGGTGGGGGTGGTTTTTCCAATTACCGTAGTATGGGCTCACGGAGATATCAAGTATGCCCCATCCCTGAGGTTGTATATTCCGCACCGAAATAATAATTTTAAAAATTATTAGATCGCCTTTAGCAACTCTGGGAGGGAGCTAAAGTCCCCATAGACAGCTACCTCATTAACTTCGAATTCAAGAGTCGCGACATGGCGAACAATCCAAGTATTTTATCAAGTACTTCATTTTCTCAATTTCTTATTTTCTCGTTCGTTCAAGATAGGTGACAATTCTGAAACTTAAAAATATCGTCGAACTTTGTATAATGAAATTTTAGTTCTAGCAGTTTTTCAGGTAAACATAAAACATAGCAAGATTTAAATATTTATTTCGAGTCCGTTCGTAAATTTTAAATATTTTCACTATTCATTATTTTACTATTCACCATTTTACTATTCATCATTTTACTATTCATTATTTTGTACGTATTTTTATACGTATTCGTATTTTCGTATTTCGTATTTCTACGTATTTTTATACGTATGCGTATTTTTATACTTCGTATTTATACGTATTTTTATACGTATGCGTATTCTTATACTTCGTATTTATACGTATTTTAATACGTATGCGTATTCTTATACTTCGTATTTATTTTTATACTTGTACGTATTTTTATACTATATACGTATTTTTATACATAAGATATTTTACTAAAGTACAAAACCAAATTTTATTTTCTAAGTACAAAATCCTAGTTTCAAAGTGGTTAAATTCGTTTTGTACTTAGTGATTTGAAATAATATTTTGAAAGTAAAACTCGGTTAAATTTAGTCATATACTTAACTAAAATTTTAGCGGTTTCTATTTTTAGCGAGGTTGTCGTAGTTCATTTTAAATAGTCCGTATGTCCATATTCAAATTTAAGCAACGGTAGTAACACTCGAATTCGTTCATCTTAATACATGTAACGTTTATTTTTATCGGTTTCGTTGATTCTTTTTATTAACGATTTATTATACAATCTAATATAATCCTAATTGTTATTCAAATTTAGTGACTAAGTGACAAATTTATTTTGATCAATTTAGACCCAAATGAAGTGGTAAAACCGTGGCACCTTATACACTTATTCATTTTATTTCTTTTTTTGTTTTTATTAATAATTCATTACTTTAACTAATTAAATTACTTAAGTGATAAAAATAAAAAGTGACAAATTCATTTTAGGTCCAAAAATCTCACCAAAACCGTGGCCCTTCTATACTTGTTTATTTTTATTTTCGTTTTCTAATTTATCGGTTTTGACTTAAAGTTTTTATATTCTAATTATTTAAATAATACTAAAGTGATTTAACTAGTTTACAATTTTCACTAAACATTTTATTTCATTTATGAATAGTGATTTGTGACACTTTATATTTCTAACTTTTATATTTTAAAGATTTAGTTTATTTAACTTATATATTTAGTTTTGTAATTACTTACTAGTTAATAAAAACAATAAATAACAACAAACATATAAACATTATAAATCAAACTAAGCTAAATCATCAAGAACACATGAAGAAAATGAAGAACACTCATGAATTTCATATGAACATCAAATACTCAAATTTTCCTATTATCATATAATTTTCTCAAATTTTACCAACAAGTCTAATTAACCTAAACTAACATAACATATTATTTACAAAAATTAAAACTAAAAATTAGTCCAAAAAGAAGGGTAAAACCTTGGCCCTCAATATATATTTCACAATTTTTATTTTTGAATTTTATACTACTAATTCTATATCTTTTATCCTTTATAAATTTATATGTATCATCATAAGTAAACACTCATATAAAACATCAACAATATAACACAAGTCATTTCACACACACAAATTAAATAACCAAATAAAAAGTAAGGGAATGAATTTCAACATATGAATAACATTTTTTTGTACTTATTTAGTATAGTCTTTTAAGCATGCAATTAACAAAAATTAAAACGAAAAATTTAGCAAAATAAATAGGGTATGCCGTGAGGAATTATAATGGGTAACAAATTTAATTTTTCGATTTTTATCTTCTAAATCATCATGCAATACTTAGGTGATATAATAACTCATGCATATACTCAAAACATCAATTAGTAAAATAACATATAATCAATTAGGTTTAGGTGCTTAGCAATTATAGTGTGCGAGAGCACCTTAATTAGGTTGGTTAGTGAAAGTTTAACAGTTGTCGTGATCAACGATGTTGTCAAAAATGCTCAAGTCGATTCCTCCACCTTGCTCCTCGTCTTTGGATAGAATTAGTACATACAAATGAAAATAAGCAAGTTAGTAATTTATTTTAAACTAGACTAACTAAACTAAAAATTAAAGTGTAGTAGTATTTTTATGTTTAGGTGATGTATAAATTTTATTTATTTGGTTTAAGTTCATAAATATTTACAAGTTATAAGAGGAAGTGATTACTAAATATAAATGGTGGAGAGTTTGTTTAAGAGCTTAAGGAAATAAAAACAAGAATATAAAAGTTTAAGGAAGAAAAATGAAGTGAAGAAGATGAAGATCATAAGTGATCTTGGAGGTTGAAGATGAAGATGCCTTACTAGTATGCTTGAATGAATTTATTTAGAGAGAAAAGTGTTAGTACGTTTTTGTGTTTTTGTGTGAATTAAAGTAGTAGTAGTAGTAGTAAATGTATTAGTAGCATGCTTGTGTAAGAGAAAAGAAGAATGGAAGAGGATAACCATGGACCAAGGAAGTCCAAAATTTCGGCCAACATGAACACACAAGGGCCCGATTTTCGTTTTTGAAATTTTCGATTTGCGCGCACGCGAAAAGTCTCGAAATAAAAGATATGATCTTAAAATAATGGTTCGAAGTAAGATCGAAAATAAAAATGAAAATAAACTTCGAAGGGTGATCAAAACAAAAATTGGGTTTAAAACCCTCGAAACTTGAATAGAAATTTATTTGGTCGAAATGCTTATTTTTTTCATTGAATGTTAACGATTTAAATAATTATAATCAATCGTCAAAAAGTTTATCAATTTAAATTAGGTATAACTCAGAATTTCGAGATTAAGTGAAAAAGTTAGTTAAATAGAATTTGAATAGTAATTAGTTATTAATATAATATGATTAATAAATAATAATCAAAATGATTAAATAAAAAGGTTGATGTTAAGTGTTGAATTTGTGTAAGAAAAATGGAAGAGGATTAGGTGACTTAGTCAACTAAGGTGGCTCGGCCCACTTGGCCAATTTCGCCTCGTTTTGCGCGCCGAAATTTGTCGTAGAAAAATTAGTCGTCGATTCGTCATTTTATTTATCGAGTTCAAATATGTAAAAATAAAGTTCAAATTCGAAGTATATAAAAATAGTTTAGTCGCAACGAAAATTGTAGTGTTTGAAATCATCAACTTGAAATTTTTAAAGACTAGAAAGTTTAAGGGTCCATTTTTATTTAAAAATCAAAAATGTTCGAGATTGAATTTTATGAATAAAAGGTTTTACTTTTATTTTTATGAATAGTAAACATGACTTGACCATTTTGAAATTTGAAAGGCGATATAGTTTTGTGTTGATTTTTATAAAATTTTGAATTGTGTTTCTTTTTGAATTCTGAATATAAAACAACATACTTTATTTTTCAAAATTTTTATATTTGGACTTAGGAAATTTAGTATTATTTGGCGAAAAAAATTCAGACGCATTTTTTTATTATAAGGAAAAATGATGAATTTAATTTAAGGAATTAAATTCTTTTATAAATTTATGTTATAATAACACGGGGTGTTACATAAGGGTTTTACACCATGTTTTGGTTGTCTTGTTTGAATGTGCTTGTTGAACCTTTGGCCAAGTTTTAGCGAGTTTTTAGCGTCCTTGAACTTAAAAACGAAAGCCTAGTTCAAGGAGAGGCACGAGACTAACCATTAGGACCCTCGATAGTAAGTTACGAGAGGCCGTTATCGAGACCTAGAGGAAGCTTAAGACCGAGAGGCCGAGCTATATCCGTAGCATGTGTGATTCCCTACTCAAGCCGATTATCATCCTTAGCCTAGCTTATCCCTTGTCTAACCCGACTTCCTAGACCTTTCCCATATAAGTTAAACCTTTACCTACGCTTAGCTATAGCAAATCATCAAATATTCGAACCGACCGAGCCTAGAAACACTCCATAAGTAACCTACAAATACAACCACCTCCTTGTGGACTAGACCCTGACTTACCCCAACTACCCATTAGGTTTGTCAGGTTATTTTTGATTAGGTGAGTGCGACTTAGCCTATCAATGACTACGAAGGCTAATCCTCCTACTTAGAAGGGTCGCATCTTCGTTATGAGTCGGGCTAAAGCTAAGAACCATCCCGACGTTATTACAGGTACATTTCTTGTTAACTCGGTACCTGCTTTTATTCTATTTGATGCGGGTGCATCTATGTCCTTTATATCCGCTTCCTTAATCGAGAAAGCTTAACTTACTTCCTCTACTTTCGTGGATACTGTCATTTCTCTTCCCACAGGAGAAACTATGTCTTGTACTCTTCTTTTCAAGGATGTTCCTATTTCATTTGGGGAATCCATCTTAGCTGCTGACCTTGGGCGTTTTGATCTGTCTGAGTACGACATCATCTTGGTTATGGATTGGTTGGCGAAGTATGATGCGCAATTTTTTTGTCGTGATCAGAAGGTCTTGTTAAAAGGACCATCTGGTTGCAAGATTTCCTACAAGGGTGCAGTGTCGAGGCCTAATGTTCGTTGAGTGTTTGCTTTAAAGATGAGTAATTTGAGGAGGAAGGGTCATCAAGTGTACCTGTGTATGGTAAAGGATGTCTCTAAGGAGCTGAAGCTAGAGGACATTCCTATAGTTCGTGAGTTTGCAGACGTGTTTCCCGAGGAGTTGCCTGGGATTCCACCTGAGCGTGATGTGGAGTTCGCTATTGATCTAGTGCCTGGTACAGGGCCTATCTCTAAGGCTCCGTATCGAATGGCGCCTGCGGAGTTGCAAGAGTTAAAGAAGTAGTTAGAGGAGATTATTGAGAAGCGGTTTATAAGACCGAGTGTATCGCCTTGGGGTGCACCGGTGTTGTTTGTGAAAAAGAAGGATGGAAGTATGCGGTTGTGTATCGATTATCGTGAGCTGAACAAGGTGACGATCAAGAACAAGTATCATTTGCCACGCATCGAGGACTTGTTCGACCAGTTGAAGGGTGCTAGTGTGTTGTCGAAGATCGACTTGAGATCGGGTTATCATCAGATTCCAGTTTGTGAGCAGAACATCCCGAAGACCGCGTTTCGATCGAGGTATGAGCATTGAGTTCGTGGTGATGCCGTTTGGTTTAACTAATGCTCCCGCAGTGTTTATGGACCAGATGGACCGTACCTTTGGTGAGTATTTGGATCGATGTGTCGTTGTCTTCATTGATGACATATTGGTCTATTCTCGAGACGAGGCCAAGCATGAAAATCATCTACGCCTTATCTTGGAGGTGCTACGTAAGCAGAAGTGGTATGCTAAGTTCTCCAAGTGCGATTTCTGGTTGAAGGAAATTGCTTTATTGGGGCATGTTATATCGGGTAAAGCAGTAAAGGTTGATCCGTCGAAGGTTGAAGTCGTGCTTGGTTGGGAAAGTCCGAATAATGTGAACGAGATTTAGAGTTTTCTTGGTTTAGTTGGCTATTATTAGAGGTTCGTGCAGGACATCTCGAAGACAGCTAGACCTTTGACTCAGTTATTGAAGAAGGAGTCGAAGTTTGTTTGGAGTGAAGCATGCGAGACCGCATTCTAGGAGCTGAAGAAGAGGCTGACTATCGCTCCAGTTTTGACGTTACCTGAAGAGGGTGTTGAGTTCGATGATTATAGCGATGGTTCGAAGCTGGGTTTGGGTTATGTGTTGATGCAAAAGGGTAAGGTAATTGCTTACGCATCGAGGCAGTTGAGGGTGCACGAGCTGAATTATCCTACTCATGACCTTGAGTTAGCCGATGTGGTGTTTGCCTTGAAGCTGTGGAGGCATTATCTATATGGTGCGTCGTGCAAAATTTATACCGACCACAAGAGTTTGAAGTACATCTTCACGCAACGAGATTTGAACATGAGGCAGAGATGATGGTTCAAGTTGGTCAAGGACTACAACATTGAGTTGCAGTATCATGAAGGGAAGGCTAATGTGGTTGCTGACGCGTTGAGTCGTAAGGGAAAGCATGTGATGAACGCTGCGTGGGTCCTACCCGATGAGTTGTGCCGCGATTTTCAGAAGATGAGTTTGGAGGTGGTGCAACATGGGGTTGATATGAATGTTATGGTTGTTGAACCTGAGTTGTTCCATGATATTCGGGTGAAGCAACGCGATGATCTAGTTCTTGAAGCGATACGTGCTACTAAGGAGAATGGCAGTGTAGAAGACTTCGAGATTGGTGCGGATGGAGGTCTGCGGTTCAAGAAAAGGTGGTGTGTTCCTAACTGTGAGGTCCTGTAGATACCCGTATCCGTACCCCCCAAAAACAAACCCGATGATGAAAACGACAGTCGTACATGCTTTTAAAAGAGTCGAAACGGTACAAAAGTGTCTAAAACGTATTTAGTCATTTTTAGCGTATTAATTTGGACTTGCATAATCATAAAAATGAATGTCACTATTAGTCATTTTAGGAGCATAACACGAGCGCAATACTGGAACGTCCTATTAAGCCAAGCCACAAAAACAGCCCAACTAGCTACAAAACGGCCCAAACTTACAAAAACGACCCAAAACACAACCCGCCAAACGGGCCAAAGTGCGTCCCGAGTCACGTTTTCACAAAACTAGAAACTACAAAACCATAAAATAATATACTTTAATATTATTTTATTTTCAAGCCAAAATCGGAAAACACGACAAAAACCGAAACACGAAAACCGAAATTCGGACCAAAACAGAACCAAGACTTAGCCATTAAGAATGGAATCAAAACATAATCATTACCCAAAACACGTCACTTAAGCCAAATGGCGGCATAACAACTCCCAGAACAAAATAAAAATCGCCTGAGAACAGGCGATTAAAAACTTAATCGCCTGTTCACAGGCGATTAAGTTTTTGTTCTGGTAGCAGCCGCCTTCTTGATTTTCTCCTACAAAATATCTAACCCAAACCAACTTAAACGCCTGTGCTCAGGCGATTAAGTTTTGGACCCCTACTCAAACCAGCCACTTCCTATAAATACCAACCCCTTTCGCTCTTTCAAATGGTCGAAAAAAAGGTCGGAAAAAGAAGGTCACAAGTCACAAGGTCGATTTTCAAGCTCATTTTTCAACACACACATAAAATACTCACAAAATCCACTCAAAAATACCGTCTTTGCATTTTCGAAAGGTAGACATTCTACCTACGTTTTTAGATGTTTTGAGACTCGGACCGAAAAGGGGTTACATTAACCCCGACCCGATGAATTGTCATCACTCTTTCTCTATCTACGCCTCACGTACAATCGACCTATACGGGTTCCTAACCCGACCCGATATTGGCATTAGCTAAACCTTATTCGTAATTCGGTTATATGCAATTCGGATTCATAATCCGTCTAAAACCCCGCCAATATCGCATAAATAAACGACCCACTATCACTAAAGCAAACCGACGTCACTTTTATAATTATGCAAGTCCTCATTCATGCATTAAATTACGACTAGAATCATGGTTCCAACACTAAATTGTACCGTTTCATAGAATCTTTTAGCATGTCAAAACTGAGGGTTTTTCACAAAATCTTAGAGTATAATACAAGGTCGGAAAACAACGTCTATGGTAATAATTTAGCCAATAAATTATTACTTAACGTATATTTCCTATAGCCATATGTCATTTTTATGACCTATTTTATCATATATGCATTTTAAACGAGTCATATTTATACGCACTTGTACATAGCGTCATTTTAGCCCAAATATCGAAATTAAGTAAATGTTTTCAAATTAGTAGAGACTACTTTACGTAGGCTTTTTGATTTCGATTTCAAAACTTATTTTGTCAAAACTTTGAAAAGTAACCTCACTCAGAACCCCTTCTGCGGTTTCAAACCTCAGATTGATAGATATCGACGCATCTTGAAGTCTGAGACACTCGTGTCTTGAATTTCAAGACGCGTTGAATAGGTCCCAAATGCCTTTAAATATTTGGTGGCGACTCCGAAAAACACCCTTTCAAAATGATTTTTCTACATTTCTTTTTGATCCTAAACTCATGCAATGATCTCCCCATTTTTACAAAACTTCGCACTTTTTCCCCTTGAGGCATTCCGCCTCCGCCCAAGACGGCGAGGTCGAGGCGAGCGTCGATAGGTTTTCCCAATAGGAATTTTCGGTACCTTGGTGGCGACTCATTGAGGGCGAGCATGATTTTTATTATTTTTGAAAAACTAGTTTTTCTTTTATTTTAAAAACATAAAGAAGTGAAGCTTGAAAACTTTGAAAACATTTTCGCTTTCGATATTTGGGCAAAGAAATGCGTTGAGTCGAATCCTCCTGATTCTAACCACACCCTTTGAGAAACGGCCCCTAGTAACTCTTGCTTCATAAGCAAGGTAACTCTGGACACACTGTTCTCTCACCCCTCCACGATTACAAGTATGACATTTGTACTGATTATCGTAGCAGGTCAAACTCGAACGCTCTAGGGCCCGTCTTGAATACACACCTAAGACGTGTGTAGGCTTGCGGGTGCCCCTACCTAAACGTTACGGGAATGACTCGGAGGGAACCTTACCCTGTAAGCCAAAAACCAGTGTTTATATGTACAAGTGCGAAGCTATAGTACCCTCACTATAGTAGTCTTTCAAAACCTTTGCATGTAAAAATGTGTCCTAGGCATTATACTTTTTAAAATACGTCCATTTTTGAAATTACTTTTTCCAAACTTTTTTTCAAAAAGGTCATACTTTTTAAAACACGCCGTTAGGCTCTTTGACCTATAGTCATTTGAGTCTGACAAGTAAATACGCCACTACATTTAAAACCGATCCAGGATAATCACTATATCCCAGATCTTTTTCAAAACGTAAATGAATTATGCGACTGACGTATCGTCATAATACATTTATTGCAGAGTCTTTTCACAAAGCAAAAACCCGAATATGTCAATTCATTTCGGAGATTTTAAATGAAATTAACTCTTGTAGCATTAGAATTAGTTATAAATCGAGTGACTCTTTAGTCATCCCGGTTTAATCTTTTTTTCCTCAAAAACAAAAAAAAAACGCGGGCTCGTTCAGATGCGAACCCGTTGATTTACTCTTTGAATCAAGTGACCTATCGTCATTTTTGATTTAAATCCCTGAGTCACACGTAAAAGGTGAGCAAGTGATCGCCTTTTACCCAATTTTAACATCCTCAGACCGACTAGCCTATCGCTACTTCGGTTTGATCCTTTTTATCGTAATCTAATGATAAACCCCTAGCAACATACCGCTAAACCGGGTTAATCTGATTATGATCATACAAATTTTTCTACCTCGAGAATAGGGACGTGTCAACATGCCTCTATCTCAAAAGCTTCCCGTGTCTTTTTCAAAAAGCTAAAATACACGAGTCGAGTCTTGCACCCACTTTTTACGCTTTGTGTTTTTCCTTCGGTCGTGAATGCGATTTTTCATTGAGTCTTTTCCTTCCCTTTTAGAGTCACTAAAGGTTTGAAAAACTTTGTCAGGTCCACTCATTGAAAAACCCGGATACACAACAAACCTCCCATTGAACGAAACCTGGATACACGACGAACCAAGGACCGTCACCTAAACCCTCGCCCACCACCGAAGAAGCGGCGCCACAATGAGATCGAAACCAAAGCCTGCCATGGCCTTTCAACACGATGAAGGTTTCGGAGGACCACCACCACCTCCCCCAGAGGTAAATGCTGACCAAGTCCGACAACTCAGTGATAAGATAGCTAGCCTCACAGCAACGATCGAACAAATGGCCATCATGCAGAAATTCGAAGCAGAGAAGAGCGCCATGCGCCTCGCCGAAGAGTCCGAACGAAACGCTAAAAGGATTCGAACCATGGAAGAACGTCTTACGAACTCAAGGGGCTACTCCATTCACCAAGAGAATGAGCATATCCCAAAGAATGTTAGGTCCATGCTGCCCGACAAAATAGCACTCAGTGACCTTCCCATTTTCAAAGGCCACGAAAGCCCGCTCATACACGTCAAGGCCTTCAAAGCCAAAATGGCCATTATGGGTGTCGAACCCCCCGCATGGGCAACACTGTTTCCACACTCGCTGGATGCTCAACCCAGAGCATGGTTCTATTCCCTAGAGCCACACAAAACCGGCAGTTTCGAGGACATAACGGTTGCATTTGATCTACAGTACCGAGACAACAACGATATCCAAGTCTCGCTACGTACCTTAGAGGTCCTAACTCAGAAGGATAATGAAGGATTTACCGAGTACCTGACACGTTGGAAGAAACTCTGCGCTCAAATACCTAACCGCCCAAGGGACACTGACTTGATCACCAAGTTCATCAACAACCTCACCCCTGCATACCAGCAGCACCTACGTTACGGGAATTTTGACAACTTCTCAACGCTCAGTGTCGTCGGTGAGCTCATTGAAGACGACCTCCGCAAAGAAAACAGGAACAAGAGTACGGGTCGGGGATATCAAGGAAGCTCGTCTCGAGCCGCTACCAAGGTCGAGCCCATACATGCTATCAACGCGCTAGACGCGCTAGAGGCTCCACCGGTTTTTACAACACCCCCAAGACCCGCTGCGCCTCCGCCAAAAGCATCATACTCGCCTACGGGTCCCGGCTCACAAAAAGCACGACGAAACTTTGACCCATTATACATGACTTACTCAAAGGCACTACAAAAGCTTGTAAGCCGCAATGTACTTCAACCCATAGGACCTACTAGCGAGCCTCCCCCAGACAAATGGCAAAGTCATGGGATCGAGCAGCATACCGCGAAGTTCCACGGAGGAAAAGGGCATGATCTGAACAATGCTTCCGCTGAAGCACATAGTTCAGACACGATTGATGATAACACCATTGTGAAGCCCAGCCCGAGTCCTAAACCTTCAAACCAGCGCAATCCGTTGCATAACCATGCCATATTTGTCGGGACGCATCCCATCATCGATTGCTCTGATTTGATCATCTCAAATGATCGTGAAGTCAACGGCATTTGGAACACCTCTGATGATGAAACCGACAATGGCAATACTCGCGTTTGTCTCCAAGAGAGGCCCTTCGGAGAGGGAGCTGAACCTCGCCGCCCCCGGGGCAAATATGGAGCACTGTACCACAAATATCCGATCAGGCTATCAGACAGTGATGACGAGGTAGCTTATTTAACACGCTCTGGACGCCCATACCAGGCCTCGCTGAAGCTACTTGAACCTCAAAATCTCCCGCCAAGACTAACCGCTCAAGAGAAGAACAAGGGAATAATCATAGACGAAGACACGCCGCCTACTTCGCCTACCTCAACCCCGCCTTCAAGCACCACTCCTGCAAGCTCTGCTAGGTTACCTACAAGCATTGCTCCTACCCTTACGCCACCAGATAGCAATGAACCGTTACCCAACTCTAAACCTACGCCTGCACCACCGGTTAGTAAGGTAGCACCATCCAGCGCCACCCCAACGCCCTTACCCATACCTGAGATCGGGGACACGCTTCACAAACAGCTCAACAAGACAAAGGCGGACATTTCAATCTGGCAGCTCTTGAGGGACTCAATGGGACATCGTGAAGCCCTTTACCAAGCTTTGCAAGTCACCCCAATAACATCGGAAATGTCTCCAGAAAAACTTATCAGTAACATTACACGCGAGTGGCAAGCCAATTCCGTCACCTTCTCGGATAAAGACCTCCCTCCATTCGGTGGCACGCACAATCTGCCTCTCTACATCAACGTGGAATGCCACGGCATGACGTTACCAGTCGTCCTCATCGACAACGGATCTGCAGTCAACGTCCTACCCCTCGAAACGGCCAAAAAACTAGGAATTAAAGAAAATGACTTTATTCCATGTACCGACGGCGTCAGGGCCTACGATGGAACGCGTCGTAGCATAAAGGGAACCATCTCTTTCCCCATCATGACAGGACCCGTCATGAGAAAGACCGAGTTCCAGATCATCGACATACCCCCAACTTATAACATGCTATTAGGACGACCATGGATCCACGCAACCAAGGCCGTCACGTCAACCCTACATCAAAAGGTCAGGATACCTTTGGATGACGAGATTGTCACCATCGACGCCTCAAACTTTCGAGCCACCCTCAAACAACACAAAGCCAGTAATAGCACTGCAGAAATAGACACTGATCCAGCCAACGATATGTGTGGGTTCGATTTCGACTTCAACATCTGTGCCATGACTCGCGCAGAAGAAATCGCTGCGCTCTACGCCAAGGACGATGATAATAAATGGCCCACCATGGGTCTGTCTTACGTACCATGGTCATACGAGGTCTCTCAAGGTTGGGAGGCCCACAACGATCGCAAGAAGTATCACGACGTCCACATGCAGCCATACCACATATCCCCCAGCAACTACTTCGTCAAAGAGGGCACTAGCAAAATCCCTAAAGACGTATCCACATACACCATTGCCGGGATTGAGCTCATTTCCGACATCATACGCGATCACAACTTCAACCCTACTAACCTGATCGTCCCATACGAAGAAAAGACGCGCGACGGATGGTCAAAAACCCTAGAATGGACCGACGAACAAGGTCGCACTTTCAAGATAACTACCGGTCAAGGCTACACCTTCGAAGATTCCGACTCCGACGAAGATAAAGACAACGCCCTCGACAAGAAGACTGTCTTAAAATTTAGGCTCCTCGCGTCATCTCAAGTCTTGTACCCCAACTAAGCCCCCGGGCTATATCCCTGATGTAGTAAACCTAGCTAAAGAACTAGAGTCTTTAAGGTTGTCTAAAGCTCCCTCGTCTGAGCTATCTTCAAATGTAACCACTTTTGATAATATTAATAACATGAAAGTTTCTGGTTACTCTTTGCCTCATTTTGCTTCAATTCCTAAAATTTCTAACGATTACGGTAAAAATAAAAAAGACATTGCATTATATAGATACATTGCAAGTATTGTTTCAAAACCCGAGCAGGACCCCATTATTGAAGACACAACAACCATAGACATAGGCACACCCGAAGAACCTCGAGAACTACGGTGGGGCTTCTCTGAACCTGTAAGAAAGGTCCGCATACGCCAAGCTCCTCACAGAATTCAAGGACGTCTTCGCATGGTCGTACAAAGACATGCCCGGCATCGATCGCGAGATAGCCGAACACCGTATCCCAATCAAGCAAGGGAGCAAACCCGTCAAACAGAAACTGCGACGCATCAAGCCAGAATGGTCCCTCATGGTCAAGGAAGAAATCGAAAAGCAGCTACAAGCAGGGTTCATCCGAGTCATCGAATACTCAGATTGGGTCTCCAACATGGTCCCGGTTATGAAGAAGAACGGTAAAATACGAGTACGCGCCGACTTTCGAGACCTAAACAAGGCCTGCCCAAAAGATGACTTCCCACTACCTCACATGGACATCCTAATCGACAACACAGCTGATCACGCCTTACTTTCATTCATGGATGGATACGCAGGGTACAACCAGATCAAAATGGCGACAGACGACATGCCAAAAACTACTTTCGTAACCCCCTGGGAACATCTTCTTACAGTCATGCCATTTGGGCTCATCAATGCCGGCGCTACCTACCAACGTACTGCTACCACCTTGCTCCACGACATGATGCATAAGGAGGTCAAGGTATACGTCGACGACATGATTATAAAATCAAAAGAAAGGGATGACCACGTCACCAACCTCCGCAAGTTCTTTACCGTAATCGAGCGTTATAAGATGCGGTTGAACCCACAGAAATGCACCTTTGGGGTCACATCAGGCAAGTTGTTAGGCCACATCGTAAGCCAGCGCGGGATCGAAATAGACCCAACCAAAATCAAGGCAATAATGGGTATGAAGCCGCCAAGCAACATCGACGAAATAAGGAGCTTTTTGGGACAAGTCCAATATATCTCCCGATTTATCAGTAAACTCACCATGATTTGCGAGCCAATCTTCAAAAAACTGAAGAAAGAAGAGCATACAAAGTGGGACGACGACTGTCAACAAGCATTCGACAAAATCAAGAGTCTGCTTACGAATCCACCCGTTCTAGTACCTCCGCGAAAGGATTTGTCGCTATCGCTGTACTTAACCACCACGCCAGATGCTATGGGTGCCATGCTCGCCCAGGAGGTTGACAACGAAGAGCGAGCCGTCTACTATATCAGCAAGAGGTTCCACGACTACGAAACTCGGTACGAACCAGTCGAGAAAAGCTGCCTCTCTTTGGTCTGGGCAACTAAAAAGCTCAGGCACTACCTACTCACCAGCACAACAAAAGTATATTCCCTAATGGACCCTCTCAAGTACCTATTTGAGAAACCCGTTTTAAACGGACGCATGGCCAGATGGACGCTATTACTCGCCGAGTACGAGCTCAAGTACCTCCCACTGAAAGTGATCAAGGGAAGAAGCGGTTCGACTTCCTTGCGAAACGCTATCATAGAACGACCCATGATCGACACAATGTCATTTCTGGCGAAGGGATCTTCGCCATAGAAAAGAATTTACGGCAATTATACTTTGGCCAGAGCATCAAACTACAGCGACTCACGAGTAGGAATACTCTAATATCCCCGGATGGTGACCATCGCCACTCTCAATCAAGCTCGACTTCGTGTTACGAATAACGCCCGCGAATCTGAAGCATGCATTTACTGGCCTGCCAGCGACCTTAGCCCTCAAGATAAGAAACCTTCGGGTACATGGAGAATCATTCCTCATCATAAACCAAGTGACAGGGGCATGGAAGATCATGAGCGAGACCCTCACCAAATACCAAGCAAAAGTACAAAAACTCCTAGCCAACTTCGACTGTGTTGAATTCTACCACCTCCCAAGGGAAGAAAACCAGTTCGCCGATGCGCTGTCAAAGCTGTCATCCCTCCTAAACATGCCACCAGACATGAAGTTACTACCCATTATCGTGGAAAGACGCGACGAACCAGCATACATCCATACCATTAACCTAGACGAAGCCGAACAAAAAGAGCCTTGGTATCAAGCCATAATCGACTACAAGACAAACGGCACTTACCCACCTAATACTGACAAGCGAGGCGAGCGAGCCATAAGACTACTAGCATCCCAATTCGTGTTAGAAATGGAGCAATTACTCAAGAAAACACCCCAAGGGACGCTGCTCATATGTGTCGACTACAAAAAAGGACAAGAAATCATTGCGCAAGTTCATGACGGCGAATGCGGTCCCCACATGAACGCTCGGGCGCTCTGCAAGCAAATTCTCCGGCTAGGATGGTATTGGACGACCATGGAAGCAGACTGCATCCGATACGTCAAGCACTGCCACAACTGCCAAATTTTCAGCAATGTGCAGCATGTACCCCCTTCACCATTATACAGCCTAACCTCACCCTGGCCCTTTTCAACCTGGGGCATCGACGTGATAGGAAAAGTCCACCCCATCGGAGCAGGAGGTCACTGTTTCGTATTAGTGGCAATCGACTACTTTACAAAATGGGTAGAAGCAGCATCTTTTCGAACCCTCGGCTCCAGAGAAGTCGCCAAGTTCATACAAACAAACATTATATGCCGATATGGCATACCCCATGAGTTCATCAGTGATCAAGGCTCGCACTTTCAGCGCGAGACAGAAGCTATACTCACAAAATACCGCATACAACATCACAAATCCTCACCCTATAGACCCCAAACCAATGGAGCCGTTGAAGCAGCAAACAAGACAGTCGTCACCATACTTGAGAAGATGATCGACAGCTGCAGAGATTGGCCCAACAAAATACCATACGCATTATGGGGATACCGAACGACCATTCGCACACCCACAGGCATGACCCCCTATTTCCTCACCTACGGCATGGAAGCCGTTCAACCAGTGGAAATAGAAATACAATCGCTACGCATACTAATGGAAAGTAGCATCCCAGAAGCAGAATGGGCCCGTGAACGCTACGAACAACTCATGCTCCTGGACGAACGCCGACTTCATTCCCTGAGCAAATGCGGATGTACCAGGCCGCGACTACTGGCCGAGCCTTCAACAAACGAGTAAAACCACGAGACATTAAAGTAGGTGACCTCATACTGAAGTCAGTCCGAGCACCGCTCCCCGTTGACCCTCGAGGAAAGTTCAAACCTAATTGGGCTGGGCCCTACCTCGTCAAGGAAATCTACACAGGCGGAGCAGTAAAACTAACCGACTTGGACGGTCAAGAATTCAACCTCGCAACAAACCTCGACCAACTCAAGAAATACTACCCTTAAAAGAGGCCCTTGCAATGTATCTATAAAATACAATTTTCTAAAAAATCAATTCATGGGCCGGCATGCCCCTAAACATGTATTTCCAAAACTCTCTACAAAAAGCAAACACAATTCATGGACAGGCATGTCCTTAAACATGCTCATGGACCGGCATGTCCTTAAACATGCTCATGGACAGGCATGTCCTTAAACATGCTCCTGGACCGGCAGGTCCTTAAACATGCTCATGGGCCGGCATGCCCTTAAACATGCATCCACCAAACACAATTCATGGGCCGGCATGCCCTTAAACGTGCACATTCACCACAAAAAAAAAAAAAAAGCAAAACAAAAATTCCCGAACTACGCCGGTTTGATTCCATTTCTCATGGATACGTAGGCAGCTTTGCAAAAAGCGCAACCGATATTCAACACAAAAACGACATGTCCAAAGCTTAAAAAGGCCAAGGACACAGTCAACACAAAAACCCATCTTTTAAACCTGAAAGGTAAAAAAGATGACATTCAAACACAAAATGACACGCCTAAAGCTTAAAAAAGCCAAGGGCATAGTCTCCACAAAATCCGCCATTTGAAACCCGAAGGGTTAAAAAGGGCGATATTCAACACAAAAACGACACGTCCAAAGCTTAAAAAGGCCAAGGACACAGTCAACACAAAAACCCGTCTTTTAAACCTGAAAGGTAAAAAAGACGACATTCAAACACAAAATGACACGCCTAAAGCTTAAAAAAGCCAAGGGCATAGTCTCCACAAAATGCGCCATTTGAAACCCGAAGGGTTAAAAAGGGCAATATTCAACACAAAAACGACACGTCCAAAGCTTAAAAAGGCCAAGGACACAGTCAACACAAAAACCCGTCTTTTAAACCTGAAAGGTAAAAAAGACGACATTCAAACACAAAATGACACGCCCAAAGCTTAAAAAGGCTAAGGACATAGTCAATACAAAAAAAAATTTTGTCTCTTAAACCTAAAGGGTAAAAAGGACGACATTCAACACAAAAATGACACGTCTAAAGCTTAAAAAAGTCGAGGATACAGTCATCACAAAAACGTTCCATAACTCAAGGGTAAAAGGAACAACATTCAACAAATAAACGACAAACCCAAAGCTTAAAAAGGTCGAGGGAACAGTCAACACAAAAATTCCTAAAAACAAAAATCACTCTAAACTTTGAAAAGAGAATTAGAGCCAAGGAATTTTACTCAGAATAATAAGCAAAATGAGGCAAAATCGTAAATGAAAACCTGATTTTTATTAATATAAAACAAACGGTTACATTTTGGATTTTTCAACTAGGAGCATAGGGTAAACCTTAGAAGTACACTAACAAACCCTATATTACAATATATATTACAATCCCGGCATGTACACCGGGTCTAGGATAGCTATAAATACGAACACAACGTAATACAACATAACAAAATATAATACAACATAATACTAACAAAACCACATACAAACTAACACTAGGTTATCAAGAAAACAGACTTGGAACCGTTTCAGCTGAATGGGGGAGCACCAACCCTCAACCCCTACGACAAATCCCCAACACTACCATGAAGACCTGGAGCATCTGGCCCTGGAACGTGACGACGACCAAACACGCTTTCGGCAACCGAGGATGGATCTGAGCCCGGACCCTCGCCAACATCACCGTCACACCCAGGATACGCATGGTCATTGGCAGACACAAGTCGAAGCCCATTAAGTTCCAAGGCGCGAAGGCGTGACCTCTTGTGAGAACTCTGGGCAACCGTCCACCTGGTGTAGGCCTGCGACACCCAAGTCGTCCCAGGAACACTAGCCACAGGCCACCTGGTACGCATAATCCACCCAGCCGCCCAAGCGTCGACTAGGTCATTATTTAACATGAGCATACCCTTCACCGCCGTGTCATGACCAGGGATGAACTGCGACCACCCTACCTGCCGCCTCACTCGCAGGGGATGGATATAGACACCCATGTCCAACCCGCAAATAAGGACCCGAGACGGACCATCACCGGCCGCACTTGCCGTCACGTCAACTACCCCCCATCATGGGACAGACCAGCGAATGGCCAATGACCCCACGAGGTCAGGAAAGTAGCCATCAGGACGATAGTGCGGGTCCAGCAGCCTAACATAACGATTGGTCAAATTCCCAGCCGAATATAACCCGTCAATGTCACCCAGCACACCCAAGCGTTCCATCAGCCATACCTGGAGGAGCAGAGGACACCCGCGATACGGACGCTCCCTGTTGCAGGCGCGGTCGTCTAAACCTAGTATCGTCTCGGCCAGAATCACGGCAGAAGGGTTACAGCCATACTCCATCTGTTGGACAACCGTAATTAGGCGAGGATCCCCAAGCGCTCCCTCATACAAGGAATCAGGGAACATATAGCGGTGGATTAAACACAACGCCAAAGCCCTCTTCCTAGCACCAAAGGAAATCGTCTTGTTCGCACGGTTCATGAACCGGTGGCACAGGCGGTTAAGGTTGATGCGGCTCCCGACAAATAGATTTTCCGTCTCTATGCGGGTCATTTGAAGGTAGTTTTGCACGTGTTCCTTATACCCAAGCTCCCACCTAACACCTACAGGCGTGTTAGTGCGCAACCAACCACCGATGGCTCCAAATTCCTCGACTAAAGGACAAACCTCTCCGCCAGGAAAGCGGAACACGTGGAAGCTCAAGTCCCAATAGTCGAGACAGGCATCCAGGAACTCGGGCTCCATTTGAACCCGCCTCAAACCTAAGAACACCCCTATACCGCAATCCTTCAGGTCTTTCTTTTCTAGGCTCGACAAGGACGCACACCAACGCCGCAAGTTTCCTTCAAATTTCTCCATTTTTTCGACAAGTGTTCCGTAAATATTATGAATATTTTTGGAATATCGATAATGGAAAACGAGAGGATGAGTGAAATGAGTTAACCTAGCCCTCTTTTTATAGCCGAAACTTGCCAAACGAAATACAACACAAAAACTTAAGCGCTAGTACACAGGCGATTAAAACAAACCAAACAAAAACCACAAAACAAAAAAATAATCGCCTGAGAACAGGCGATTAAATTTTAAATCGCCTGTTCTCAGGCGATTTAATTTTTGTTTCTGACAAAAATATTCGATTTTCTTCCTTTCTCTTACACACCTACAACCCTAAACCCTAATTTTCAACCCCCTAAACCCTTACCGACCTCTTGGTCGACCTTGATCGGTCCCGTCACGTCGCCTCGATTTGCGTGATCGTCTCCCGTCTTTCATATTTTTCGTTTTCACAAAACACAATAATTACACAAAAATTAAACACGACACAAAAATATGATTTTCGCATTCCCAATTTTCGTCTCAAAAACGTCGTTTTAGCTCATATTTTTACGATGTCAAAAAAACGTTTTTTTACGAGTCTGAAATTTTTCTAAACTAGCATTTTTCAAAACTTTGCATTTACATTTGAGTTTGGTCATTAGCCAGTCCGTCTCAATCGAGACACGTATATATGCTTTTACGACTAACAATGTTTTGCAGGTACACTCGGCAGGCGACTACGCAAGGATTTCAAAACCCGACTACGACCTTAGCACGCATTCTTCGCAACAAGACAAGATAGCCTAAGTATAGGACGCTGTACCTAGAACCTTTAGCTATAGGAAAGCCGAAATAACCACTTATAAACACCTACAAAAACGCCCAAAACCACAAACACAAAGTCCAAATACAAATGAACCAATAAATACGAGTCAGTCCAAAATACATAAACCGTCAAAACCAAATCAAACATACATACACAAATCCCTAAACCGTTACGAACACAACAATAATATTCATAATACAAAAAAATACAAGTCAAAGCCTACGACGGTCGGTCACGACGTATAAACAAAGACGCAGGAGTCAATCTCGGCCGTGCCTATCCGGCTCTCTGCGTCGGCCTCGGCTCCGCTCGGACCCTACTTGACTCCTCCGCGTGCGCAGCCTCTAGCTCGGCTCGCGACCTCGCCCCGCCCTCAGCCCTGACCCTGGATAGCTCCCGACGCGCCTCGGCCGCCTCTCTCTGCGCCTTGCAGGCATCAACCACCTTCTCGTTGACGACCGCCCTCCACCGGTTCGCCGCCTGCCAAAGCCTCCTATGCACGGCCGCCGTCACCTGCAACAAACATGAAATGACCACTTAGCCTTCCACCCTGGGGGCTATAATTAGAAGCTACTTCAACAAAGTTTGACTAATGATTTTGCACTAAAATCTTACTCAAACTGGGGGCTATAATCAGAAGCTACTTCAACAAAGTTTGACTAATGATTTTACGCTAAAATCTTACTCAAACTGGGGGCTATCTTACATAATACACAAGCTGAACAAGGAAGAAAGTGGATACCTTCTTCACGCGCGGATCCCAGCTCTCCAGGCCCGCATCGGTGACCACAGACAAACAAGGCGGCGATCGAATCTTTGGCATCCCCCGTGATCAACCAGGAGATCCTCGACGAACGGAGGAGGCTGGAACTCAAGGTCAGGGTCGCGACGCTATAAAAACAGGATAAGTTTTTGCTTTTCAAAACCAAAACCCATACACAACAAGTAAAAGAAGACAGAACATACCTCGATCACAGCATCAGCAAGGGCATGCTGTGCCCACGTCACGTAGTCCTCAGCCGGCCGCAGCAGGGAGTCGGACTCACCCTCGTGGTACACGTCCACGGCGCCACAAGATCATGCGTCTCCACAAACAAAACCGAGGGCGGAGGAGCGTGCGATGAAGCCGCCACGACTGCCTCACAGGCAGACAAACCACCTGCCAGACGAGCCGTCGGGTCTCGATGTACAGCCACCGTCCGTCAAGAGGACCAAAGCGAGCTGCGATCGACCCGGGGACGCCAGTAAAATGCCTCCAGGGGTCACGAACGAACTACAAGACAAAATCAAGTTATAAACTACAAAAACAAACACAAACCCGAATACAAGCTACAAAAGACCAAAGTACAAAACACAATCACCCTTACCTTATCCATCACCATCCCGTTGAAGAGAACACGAGCCTCGTCATACTTGAGGCCAATGTTCTGCCGCTCCGCCGTCGCGTACGCATGGAAGGCCGGGTACGCTCGTGTAACCTGGAACGTACTCAGGAGCAGGGAGGGGAAGTGAGCGTAGCACCAAGCCTGCAGGCAACCAAAGAACGTGTTATAAAAGAAGAGCAGAAACGAGACAACAGGACGCTACAAAATCAAACCTTACCTCCATCAGAAGACCGGGGCCCTGGCGACCACGTCGGACTTCTCCTCGATCCGGCCAGACGCATCAAGGCCCCTCAATCTGAATCAAGAACCCCAGGCGAGGTGACCAGTCAAACTCACCCAGACGCCCCAGGTCCGACAACGCCATCAGCACGGCCGTCGACGCTCTCTCCCCTGTCGGCCGTGGGTGGCCGTCGGGAACCACCACCACGGTAAGACCCTACGCTCGGCCTTTCGCCTGAGTAGCCCCTCTCTTCTTCTTCCGTCGAAGAAGTCGGCAAACCAGATAGTCCGGGGCTGAAACGTCTTCTCCTCGCCTCGCTTGCACCTAACCCCGTCGCCGATCGGTACGACGACGCGGACTATCAATGGTAGGACGCTCCCGCCCCCAGTCAAGCAGCTCCTCACCATGCGGCAACCCCGTCACGGCTGCCCACGAGGAAGGGGTCACGCCAACCTCGTAACCAGGCATGTGGAAGGTGTTGGTCGTATCCCAAAACCTATCCAGCAACGCCCGGCAGCCAAGAAGCGCGAGTTCACCCCCTTACCCCGCACCTCTCTCCACTTCTGCACCAGGGGACCGAAAGCCGTCCCGAGCACTATGTCCCGCTCCTCCTGTGTGAGCCTCGTCTCAAAGGCGTCGAACGCCGTCCGAAACCCAGAGAAGGTCCTCATCCGGCCTAACGGGAAGCCGACCTTCACCCGGATCGACAGGTGCTCCAACGGGCACCAGACCAGGCTCACACCATCCCAGTCTCTAGCAACCTGGGACCACGGACGCGGCCCCTGGGGGTAAGCTGGCCGTACACCCAGCTCGTCGACCATCCCCATGAACCGATCATGGGCAGCCTCGTCCTCAGCAGCAGCTGCCAAAACCTCAGCCGCAACAGCATCAGCAGCCGCAACTCCCTCGGGCTCGGCCTCGGCCGTCTGAGCGGACCAAATCGACTGAATCCAGCGGCGGCGGCAGCGATAGCGATGGCGGCCTGCGTCAACGACCTCCGCCTCGTCACTCGAGGACCCCTCCGACTCAGAAGGATCCTCGTAACCACTCCCCGCGCCCCGAGGGCCGCCACGCCTCCTCGGAGCCTCGCGAGTCTATCCACGCACCAACCTCCTCAAAATGCCGGCGACCTCATCCTCGTCCGGTCACCACCTCGGCGGCAAAGACGAGCTCGGCGTCGTGGGCTCATCACGCCTCACCAGAAGCCTCATCCACCTTGCGCTTCCCCCGCCTCGGATTCCTCCGAGCCCCATCTCGACCTCCACCACGGCCTCCTCCAGGGGCCGCACGCCTCCCTGAAACAACGCCGTGGTCACGTCCCCGCGAAGCCTCCGCACCAACACCTCCACCTCCGCCTCGGCCCTCTCCCGGAGCCACAGGTGTCCCCGCAGCAGCGCCACGACCACGCCCCTGCGAAGACCCTGCAGCTGTACCACGACCTCCCACGGGAGTCCCAGACATCCCCACAGCAGCGCCACGTCCGCGCCCCTGCAAAGACTCTGAGACAAAACCCTGGGTCTGACCTCGGCCTCCAGCAGGAGACCTCGACGACTCAGCAGCAGCTCCACTACCGCTAGCACCACTAGGAGACCTCGCCCGCTCAGCGGCAGTCTCCTCACGTACCTCACTAGCTGAAGGCGCAGGTGACTCTGTAACAACCTCGTGCCTAACCTCGCCAGCAGAAGACCCAGGCTGCTCAACAGCAACCCCCTCTCGTGTGCCGCTAACCGAAAGAGCAGGTGACTCGGCAGCCACGTCACGACCCGCCCCGCTAGAGGATGGCTCAGAGCCACCAACAGCAACACCGTGCCCCACGCCGCTCGCAGAAGGCCCAGACGACGACCGACAAAGACTAGCACCACCGCGTAGTGGTGGAGACTCGCAGAGCACCGAACTCACTCCCTGGCGTCGTAGAAGCCCCTGGCGTCGCAGAAGCCCCTGGCGTCGCAGAAGCCCCTGGCGTCGGAGGAAAAGCACTCAGCAGGTCCGACTGAGACGGACCGTCAGAAGCCTCCAGAGGAGGCGGCATCCCAGAGGTAGGGGTACGATCATCCCCCGAAACAGCAAAACTAACACCGGCCAAGACTCGGTCGATGGAACTAGAAGTAGGAGCAGAAGGCGCAGGATCACCTGCACAATATCCAAAGACCATACTCAGACAAAGGCAGCAACAAATCAACCTAGGAAAGCAAAAATATGCCAAAAAGCGACAGAAAGCAAGCAGACAGGCCTAATATCGACAGAAAAGGCCAGAACGACGCAGAAGCACAGCAGAGCGTATTTTATGACACGTATATGGTACACACGTCATACGATGCCAATTCAGGAGCAAGAAACCAGCAAAAAAAGCAGAAATAGGCCTTTTTAAGCCTAAAATAGCAGAAAGGGGAAAAACGCTACAGAAAGCCAGAAACCCATATTTTCCAAGACAAACCCAACCTATAAATCACAATAAGCACGTACAAAAAATTTCATGCGAAAACGATGCCCCGAACACCTCGACTGAACAGCTTTTACAAAACGCTTACAAACTACAAAAACGGCCCATTCCTAACCATAACTCAACCCAGGAAGCCCCCACTTCCCACAAAACGACCCCCTAGCCAACACAAGCAACATACATGGCCATACATTCCATGAACGGGGCACGAAAAGCGAGAAAAAACGACTTTTGTAAACCTAACCTAAACTACAAAAAGCCCTCCAAAACACCTCCAAACAACACGTTTCCTACAAAACGAAGCCAAATATGTACCATGCTAGCCATAACAATACAATACAGAGAATTTGGGCAAGTTTCGGAACCGAAAATTTTCGACCAAAATATCGACCCTATGCCAAATCCCACGAAAATCACGGTTTTTCGAGCCGTTTTTCGCACACAAGCCACCCAAACCTCCACAGTAGCACATTACGACATTTCCAAGAAAACCGAGCTACTCGGGACCATCGTAGGCAGCAAAAAACAGAGCAAAACCCCGACTTACCCCCCTTTTTTACGGTTTCTCACCCAAACAGCCGCTTTTCGCGCGAATTTCAACAAAACGAACTCACCAACGTGTTATACTACTAATGGGTAAGCTACACTGAAGTTTTGAGCCATTTTCGAGACGTTTTCAAAAATGACCAAAATGCCCTCTGAGTCAAAACGCACGAAAATCAAGGCCACGAGTCGGGTTTTCACAAGTGATCAACAATGACAGCAACAAAAGCCTCATATGACTCCCGAGCATCAAGTTCAAGCAAAGACGAGGGCTAAATTCGAATCAAAACCGACATTTTCGACCTAAACCCTAAGAGACGGTATTTCAAGCTAAAACCGACTCAAACAAACTTCAAAACACGAAAAACCAAGCGAGTTGAATACGTACCTTGGTCCATGACGAATTGTAGGAGTCGGAAAATCGAATTTTGATCAAGAAAATCGCCAAGACGAGTTTTTAAGGTTTTCGATTTAGTTTGTTTTGTTTTCGGATGAAATGAGACTCACCCTCCTCTGCCCGTGTTTTAGCCAAAAAACGCAAAACAAAACATTAATCGCCTGTAAACAGGCGATTAAATTTTAAATCGCCTGTTTACAGGCGATTACTTTTTTGTTCATGGACCTCAGCTTTGTTTTGGGCTGTGGTTTCCTCGGCCCAATTACACTTAACCCCTTTCAAACACAAATTCAACCTATTTCAAAAATACGTCACCTCTTTACGAGTCGTTCACAAAAGTACGTCACCTCTTTACGAGTCGTTCACAAAAGTACGTCACCTCTTTTTGAGTCGTTCACAAAAATACGTCACCTCCTTTTGAGTCGTTCACAAAAATACGTCACCTCTTTTCGAGTCGTTCACAAAAATACGTCACCTCTTTTCGAGTCGTTCACAAAAATACGTCACCTCTTTTTCGAGTCGTTCACAAAAATACGTCACCTCTTTTCGAGTCATTCACAAAAATACGTCACCTCTTTACGAGTCGTTCACAAAAATACGTCACCTCTTTACGAGTCGTTCACAAACAAAAATACGTCACCTCTTTTTCGAGTCGTTCACAAAAATGCGCGTAGCCTCCCCGAGAGACGTTCATAAAAGAATCTGACTTTTTATGAGAACCACAAAAAATGCGCGTAGCCTCCTCACGAGACGTTCATAAAAACCTAGCCCTTTTTATGAGAAACACAAGAACGCGTAGCCTCCTCACGAGACGTTCATAGAAGAATCTGACTTTTTATGAGAACCACAAAAATGCGCGTAGCCTCCTCACGAGACGTTCATAAAAACCTAGCCTTTTTATGAGAAATACACAAGAACGCGTAGCCTCCTCACGAGACGTTCATAAAAGAATCTGACTTTTTATGAGAAATACGAAAATGCACGTAGCCTCCTCACGAGACGTTCATAAAAACCTAGCCCTTTTTATGAGAACCACAAAAGCTCAAACCACTCTTGAATACCAAAACGCGTAACCTCTTCTACGAGACGTCGAACCAAGTCCGAGCAAGGAGCGCAAGCCAGAAGCGCACGCAAAGTCCGAGCAAGGAGCGCAAGCCAGAAGCGCACGCAAAGTCCGAGAAAGGAGCGCAAGCCAGAAGCGCACGCAAAGTCCGAGCAAGGAGCGCAAGCCAGAAGCGCACGCAAAGTCCGAGCAAGGAGCGCAAGCTAGAAGCGCAACCAAAGCAAAGCCAGAAGCGCAAGCCAGAAGCGCAGGCAAAGCAAAGCAAGGAGCATAAACAGGAAACGCGAGCAAGGCGCCAGCTGGGAGTACTCAGGCCACATGCAGGCTGACATGCCCTTAAACATGTAGGACCGTCATGTCCTTAAAAACATGTCGTCCCTCCCCGCTTTCCCGGCGCTAAGTCCTCGTCTCTCCCGTAAAGACACATGCTTAGCGCCGCCAGGTAGTATCGAGACTGTGATGGTCCGGATACTATCTTTAAGTTTGACTAACGCTTTGTCCAAGCTCAGTCAAACTGGGGGCTCTGTAGATACCCGTATCCGTACCCCCCAAAAACAAACCCGATGATGAAAAGGACAGTCGTACATGCTTTTAAAAGAGTCGAAACGGTACAAAAGTGTCTAAAAACGTATTTAGTCATTTTTAGCGTATTAATTTGGACTTGCATAATCATAAAAATGAATGTCACTATTAGTCATTTTAGGAGCATAACACGAGCGCAATACTGGAACGTCCTATTAAGCCAAGCCACAAAAACAGCCCAACTAGCTACAAAACGGCCCAAACTTACAAAAACGACCCAAAACACAACCCGCCAAACGGGCCAAAGTGCGTCCCGAGTCACGTTTTCACAAAACTAGAAACTACAAAACCATAAAATAATATACTTTAATATTATTTTATTTTCAAGCCAAAATCGGAAAACACGACAAAAACCGAAACACGAAAACCGAAATTCGGACCAAAACAGAACCAAGACTTAGCCATTAAGAATGGAATCAAAACATAATCATTACCCAAAACACGTCACTTAAGCCAAATGGCGGCATAACAACTCCCAGAACAAAATAAAAATCGCCTGAGAACAGGCGATTAAAAACTTAATCGCCTGTTCACAGGCGATTAAGTTTTTGTTCTGGTAGCAGCCGCCTTCTTGATTTTCTCCTACAAAATATCTAACCCAAACCAACTTAAACGCCTGTGCTCAGGCGATTAAGTTTTGGACCCCTACTCAAACCAGCCACTTCCTATAAATACCAACCCCTTTCGCTCTTTCAAATGGTCGAAAAAAAGGTCGGAAAAAGAAGGTCACAAGTCACAAGGTCGATTTTCAAGCTCATTTTTCAACACACACATAAAATACTCACAAAATCCACTCAAAAATACCGTCTTTGCATTTTCGAAAGGTAGACATTCTACCTCGTTTTAGATGTTTTGAGACTCGGACCGAAAAGGGGTTACATTAACCCCGACCCGATGAATTGTCATCACTCTTTCTCTATCTACGCCTCACGTACAATCGACCTATACGGGTTCCTAACCCGACCCGATATTGGCATTAGCTAAACCTTATTCGTAATTCGGTTATATGCAATTCGGATTCATAATCCGTCTAAAACCCCGCCAATATCGCATAAATAAACGACCCACTATCACTAAAGCAAACCGACGTCACTTTTATAATTATGCAAGTCCTCATTCATGCATTAAATTACGACTAGAATCACGGTTCCAACACTAAATTGTACCGTTTCATAGAGTCTTTTAGCATGTCAAAACTGAGGGTTTTTCACAAAATCTTAGAGTATAATACAAGGTCGGAAAACAACGTCTATGGTAATAATTTAGCCAATAAATTATTACTTAACGTATTTTTCCTATAGCCATATGTCATTTTTATGACATTTTTTATCATTTATGCATTTTAATTGAGTCATATTTATTCGCACTTGTACATAGCGTCATTTTAGCCCAAATATCGAAATTAAGTAAATGTTTTCAAATTAGTAGAGACTACTTTTACGTAGGCTTTTTGATTTCAGTTTTCAAAACTTATTTTGTCAAAACTTTCGAAAAGTAACCTCACTCCGAACCCCTTCTCTGGTTTCAAACCTCAGATTGATAGATATCGACGCATCTTGAAGTCTGAGACACTCGTGTCTTGAATTTCAAGACGCGTTGAATAGGTCCCAAATGCCTTTAAATATTTGGTGGCGACTCCGAAAAACACCCTTTCAAAATGATTTTTCTACATTTCTTTTTGATCCTAAACTCATCCAATGATCTCCCCATTTTTACAAAACTTCGCACTTTTTCCCGCGAAGATTCGCTTCCGGCCGCCAAGAGGCGGTCGGCGTGCGAGCGTCGATAGGTTTTCCCAATAGGAATTTTCCCGGTACCTTCAGGTCCTGAAGAAGAAGAAGAAGATTCTAAAGGAAGCTCATAGTTCTCCTTATTCGGTACATCCCGGTGGTGACAAAATGTATAAGGACTTGAGGCTGCATTTTTGGTGGCCTAATATGAAGAAGGAAGTTGCCGAGTACATTGTTAAGTGCTTGGTGTGTCAAAAGGTGAAGTCAAAACACCAAAGACCTGGAGGTTTGCTACAACCTCTGGAGATCCCGATGTGGAAGTGAGATTCGATCTCTATGAATTTTGTTATGGGGTTGCAGAGGACGACAAGTGGTAAGAACGCTATATGGGTTATGGTTGATCGCTTAACGAAGGTAGCTCTTTTCATTCCTATGAAAGAGACGTGGAGTATGGAGGAATTGGCTACTGCTTATCAGAAGGAGATTGTTCGTTTGCATGGAGTTCCTAAGGACATCATTTCTGATCGTGATCCTAGGTTTTGTTCCAGTTTTGGAGGAAGCTTCAAGTGGCGTTGGGTAGTGAGCTCAAGATGAGTACGGCATTTCATGCTGCCACAGATGGTCGGACCGAGAGGACCATTCAGACTTTAGAGGATATGCTTAGAGCTTGTGTGTTGGAGTTCCATGTTGGTTGGGAGCAGTGGCGGATCTTGACCAATTTATTTGGGGGGCCGATTAAAAAATAACAAGAGTATTAATTAATTATAAATCTAGTATCTCAAATAACATTATTACATCAAATAAATTTTATATTCGAAACACCGTGTATAATAAAATCCTTGAAGTAGAGTTCTTTAACTAAAGTCAAAAATAGGAGTATCATTTTGCAAAAAGATAATAAAAAAAAATCGTAAATAATATTTCATAATGAAAGAGTGGTCAATATGAAAATGTCGGTAATTAACGTCGGCCTATGCATTAATTTAACATATGTAACCCTTCATTTATGTGACACAAATCTAACTTTTGTAGTATATAGTATAATATGTACCATAACTATAAGACGTTTTTGTAATATTATCTTATTAAAATTTAAGATAAAAGTTAAAGTAAATCTAAAGCCACGAACTAGAAAGTGAAATTAATAATGAAAAGCCTAATAAATAAAAAATAAAAATAAATAAAGAAAAAAAAAAAAAGGAAAAAAACAAAACAAAAATGAGGGTAGCAGTACTCGAACCCTGCACATCACTATGGAATAATGATACCTTTGCCACCAAACTACTAATGTTCTACTGCTCAAATTAGGACATGTTAATTAATTATTTAAAAACCCAGGGGGGGCTCGGCCCACCCCCAGCCCTCTTAAGATCCGCCGTTGGCTGGGAGAAAAGTTTGTCATTGGTGGAGTTTCCTACAACAACAGTTTTCAAGCATGTATCAAGATGGCTCCATTTGAGGCTTTGTATGGAAGGAAATGCCGGAGTCCTATGTGTTGGGATGATGTTTCCGAAGCTGCAGTGCTTGATCCGGAGTAGGTGGAGGAGTCTATAGAGCAAGTGAGGATCATTTGGGAGAAGGTAAAGGCGGCGCAAGATCGACAGAAGTCTTATGCCGATTTGCGTCGAAGGCCGATCGAGTTTGAGCTAGGTGACAAGGTGTTTCTTAAAGTGTCGCCGATGAAGAGTGTGAAGAGGTTTGACATTAAGGGCAAGTTAAGTCCTAGTTCGTTGGACCTTATGAAATCTTGGAGAGAATAGGAGAAGTGGCTTATCAGTTGGCTCTACCACCGAACTTGTCTAAGGTGCATGATATGTTTCATGTGTCTCAATTGAGGAGGTACTGTAGTGATCTCTCATATGGTTCAAGCCGATGTTTTGGAGGTGGAACCGAAATTGACTTATGAGGAAAGACCGGTTCGTATCTTAGATAGGAAGGAAAAGAGGTTGAGAAATAAGGTGGTTCCTTTGGTTAAGGTGCTTTGGCGAAGTCAAAAATACGAAGAAGCTACATGGGAGACCGAAGCATCCATGCGTGAGAAGTATCCGTTCCTCTTTGTTGCAGGTAATTCTTTGTTCTCAAGTTTCGAGGACGAAACTTCTTTTTAGGAGGTGAGACTGTAACACCTCAACTTATTCTTACATTTTAAAGTTCATTTCACGATTATTTATATTTCATTGCGTGTGATTTTCTCATTTTTAGCTCGAGAAAGTCGTCTTCTTAGCTTATGTGTCGTGTCGTGGAGTCGAGGTTGCGAAAATTGAGGTGGTTGTCGAGTATGTGAGTGTGTGGATACCCATATCCGTACCCTCCCAAACAAAACCCTGTGATGTACCACAGACTTTTACTACGCATGTTTTAACGTTGACTTAAACGGTTCTAACTAATGTCGAATTCATTTTGAGTCGTTTTAAATGTTAAATGAGTCAGGTCACTTCACATCGCACTTAAATAAACGTTCTTTTTGTCCATTTGGAGTCTAGCTAGGTCCTTGTCCTGCTTCATTTGGCATGAGCTTCGCATTCGCACTACAATTAGCCCTTTTACATTAACAATGTCTAATTCAGCATTCCTAAATTCCTAAATTTAGGCCCGGTGGCTAGATCCCTCCTTTAGCCTCCTCTTACACAAAATACATCCTCACGTCTTACCTTATTTCACAAAATCCTACAAAATACACCTCTTTCATTTTTCCGGGTCTCGGGCCCAAAACCGAGCCCAAACCCAGCCTTTGGCCCGCACTCCAAAGCCCTGAACATCACAAATATCTCAGAAATATCCCAGCTACTTCCTTGACGTGCAAGCAAGGATTATACTAAATCTTTTCGAGATATAATCAAACCGGAACTAGGAAACTACGCTAAAAACCACACCTACAAACCGCATAAGCTTATGCGGTTTAGGGGCCAAACCGCATAAGCCTATGCGGTTTCCCCCACAAACCGCATAGTGCTACGCGGTTTCCAGGCCTGCTTTTATCCCCGGGTTTCCTAATTTCTCCGAGGTTTTTAGTATATATACTCCCCTATACCTGACCTCGAAAAACACAATTCACAACCATCTTTCACAGCAAGCACATTACAAAACTCTCCCAAAGCCTCACGCACTCAAATCCTTGAGTTCAACACACCATCCCGTGTTGAATTCATCCTCCTTTTAAGTTCAAGAAGCGAAGCTCTGCCTAGATCTAAAGCGTCAGGACAAGGTGGGTACCGATCCACTTGGATCAAAGCTTTTTCTTATTTTCTATGGACTAACAAAGGGGACTACACTTTAGCGCCCCCCCCGGCTTTGGCACCCAACGCGCTTGCATTCCAAATGTTCTATTTTACTTCCGGTACACTCCATATCCGATGACACGCCAAAGTCGCATAAGCAACCGACCCTTATAAAATAAACCAATGGACAAATGAACTTTATTTTATTTGCATGCATCTTGCACCTTCTTATTTTGCATTAAATCAACTTAAACAATGAATTTGACCTTTAACTGAACCGTTTTCGTTAACAAGTTAAACATGCTAAACTGAGAGTTTTAATCAATCTTTTTGCATCTGCATCTGCATTCTTTTACAAACTTTATCGCACTTGTACGTAGCGATAACATTAGCTTAATTATCATCTTACTTGGATTGTTCTAGGTCAGTAGAGGCTATTTTTACATAGGCTTTTCTAAAAGGTTTTCATAAATCATTAATTGAATAACTCTTTTTCTAAAGTACCCTCACCCCGAATCCATTCTGGTTTCACAAGCCTTAGATCTAGGGGTGTCGGCGTGCTCCAAAATTTAGGACATGTCTTTAGGCTTAGGACATGATAGCAGGTTCCTAATTTCCGCGATAATTAGGTGGCGACTCCAAAAAAGTTTTTAAAGGTTTTTCTAACTTAATCTTTTTTAACTTTAATCCACCCTTAAGCAAGACGCCGAGTTGGGTCCCCTCGTCTCGATCCCGGGTTCCACAGTTTGGCGACTCCGCTGGGGAGATTTTATTTTTAAAACTTAAAACTAGCTTTTTCTTTTTAAAAAATAAAGAGGTGAAACTTGAAAGCTTAGAACAATCCATGTATACATAATTGAGCTATGCACATTCGTTTAGAGTCCATTCCTTTTGGAATCTAGGCACCCTTTGCACCCTCGAGAGGTGGTTCCCACATGCAGGCTTGTCCACTCGATAAAGCACATGCCGGACTAACTTTCCTCTCTCCCCTCCACGGCTTGCCGTAAACGACTATCTTGACCGCCCCAGTGCTCCCTTCAGAAAACCTATCGCCCCGGCGTAAGGAAATAGAGGGGTTAAGTATCTGCCAAAGCGTACTCGAGGTAGTTGGAGGTGTACCCGACTGACTCATTTTCACCCTTTTTGAGTCATACGTACAAGTTCGAGGCCATGCACTCCATGGTCTTTTTCAAAACGAGCATTTGCATTCATATCTTCGAAAACTCGCTTAAACATTTCAAAGATAAATGAACCTAACATCTAACAAACTAACACTTTTCAAACAAAACTATCGCAAATTTTTGAAAACAAGCTTTCTCAAAGTTCCCTTTTTCACTAACAAGCAAAAACCCGAGCAAGGATTAAAACCCGAGCTCGTGGACTTTGATCCTCTAGGCCACACGGCCTAGACTCCGCTTTTAACATCCTCGACTCGACTTGCTAACCACTCTCGTGTCGAATCCTTTCTCTTTTACACATCCGAACTCGAGCTCGCCTCGGCAAATTACTGATATCAGTTCGACGGGTGCAAAGCAAAACATTTTAACATCGAGACGAGATGTGCGCACACATCCTCGTCTCAAAAGCTTCCTTTAGCTAAAACCTTTTCGAAAATCTCCCTTTTTCAAAACATAAAAGGTCTTTCTAAACAAAGAAATGAGCTAAAATGAATGCTTAAAAATGAACGTGAGTCTAGTGGGTTGAGTCGTGTCACTAATATACGAAGTGAAATGCAGGCCTCAGCCGGATACTCGTCATACTATGAATCGCATCATCACCCCTCGCTTCAAGCGCCAACGCACCTCGAACATGGCTAACCTCGGTCAATTGAGAACTCTTCGCCACCGTATTGACCAACTCACCAAAAACATTGACAACTTGAAAGCCTTGCATCAGATCGAAGTTGAACGCTTAGAACAACACGCTAAGAACAAGGCCGACAAGCATGTCTCTCTCTATGCTCTCACAACTCCGCGTCAAAAAGACGAGGAAGACTTTACCCACTACCTCGCTCGATGGAGAAAGCTACTTTCCCAAGTTCCGAACCCCCCACATGAAGATCAGCTCATGGACATATTTCTCATCAGTCTGCAACCTAAGTGGCAAAAGCATTTCGACCATGAAGATGCCGAGAACTTCGAAGAGCTCATTGAGATCGGCATCCGAGCCCATAATCATGCAATCCTCGTCGAATCCGTCCCGATCATAGACTGCTCCAACTTAACCGCACCCGACGATAACCAAATCAATGGCGTTTGGTTCAGTGATGACGAAGATGACGAATGGCCACCCACTAACAAGACGGTAGCTCAACTCTCAACTACTCCTTCCTCGAATAAAACCAAAAAGAACAAGAAGGGGAAAAAAAAGAAGGGCAAACAGTCCGAAAACAAAGACCAAAAGGAAAAGTGTAGGGATCGGATCCCCTTCACTAATCAAATATTAGTGTAAATCAAATTACTCTAATTTGATTTAGCAAGATCTATGTAGTACAAACTTACATTGTTAACAAGTTTAGAAATTTATACCTTTCTTAAAGGGAAAATTTGGGCACAAAACTAGAACTCCTTTCTAGTTTTGTTTGTTGAAAATAAGCTTAGGATGATCCTCCAAAACCGAGTTTCCAAATAAGGAAACCTCCTAAAAGATGCACCCAAGAACTTAACTCCAAACAACACTAAGTATTTTGATCTAGAAATACCTTAGTATTGATTTGATAATATGTGATAATATTAATACTAACTCTTAGTATGAATATTATCTAGAGTGTATAGTATATGAGAGAAGTATTAGAGAGATAAGAGGAAAAACAATCAATGAATGAATCCTCATGCACTTAGCCTTTTTATCAACAAATTTGAAAAACCAAAATGGGTCTTAGAGGACCCATGATAGCCGGCCAAGGAGTCAAAGGAGGAGAGGGAAGAGTTTGCTTGTGTAAGAACAAAGTTATGCAATAACATCATTATGTTTAGGCATGCAAAACACTTACAAGCAACCAAAACAAATCAAGACAAAAGAGGAGCTCACATGCCTCTCATTTACACGGTCCAAATGGACCTTAAAGGAGTCTTATTTGTTTTCAATATTTGTCCCACAAATACTTATAATTTATCACTTAATTATCTAATATAATAAAGTGTAAATTAATTAAACTCTTCCTTAATATACATGTACTTTACACATATATTAAAAATGTACTTTTACTAATCTCATTAGTAAAATATACACATTTAGTGAATTAACGTTTAATCACTAAATCTCATCTCCTCTAATAATTTTATCGATATAAAATTAAATCACTCGAGTTCACAACTCGATTTCTCTCTAAATCAATACACTGACTAACCGTTAGTCAAATTATCAAGTCACTAATATAATCGTATCTCATACAATTAATTAGCTTAAATATTTAGATGCGTTCTATAGGTGTGACTTATAGGGATCAATTGATTACCGCTGTTCCTCACGACAATAACGTCAAACTCTAGTCAGCCAACCGTTATTGATTTACGTTAATCAATTGACAATAATACAGGATTATCCCCATGTATTCCTTAATTGAGATTTATTAAGTAATCGCACTATTGTGGAGGACACTTACTCCAACAATCTCCCACTTGTCCGAGACAAGTTGTGCATTACCAATTCTCATGTCCGTTTCACATCTCCCACTCGATGCAAGGTGTCTTACAGGTCGTACTTGCATCCTGAGATATATATCGTGAGTGGTTTCCTCGATAAGGAGAGTAGCTGTCTGACCGGGGAATCTACCGTAGATTCTTAACCGAGCGTGGCCACGCATTTTCAAATGACTACTCCTCGAGTGGCCCAAAGATGTTTTACCTGACGAGGGTGGACATTTCCCTTCCACTCGATTGTCTTTGTATAATGCAGATCACCATGACCCCAAAGATGCCCTTATAGCCCCTTTCACGGCATGGCTTAGGACAAAATGAAAGTCACTCGGAGCGCACCGACTCAGACAATCAGCTCCAGTCAAAGAATCGACTCAAAGGAATACTATAGAATTCCCACCACGACCAGGTTTCAATCTCATTGAAAAGGAATTCTATAAGCGTCACTGTCCGACAGAGTGTCTCACAGTCTGTCTATGCAAACGAGCAGTCATCACATATGACCCTATGGTGTTGAACCCACCATCGAACGACTTGCAATCTAGTCTCTTCGAGACGTCACCTCATATGAGAGACTAGGGACTAAATACTTAGTTTATACCGTTCACTTGAATATGTTCAAAGTTGTCACACAACTATTCGGATAAACAAAGTATGCATTCAAAATGACTTAAAAGAGTAAATATACTCTAAACAATGAATGTTATTTTCATATATGTAATAGGATACTTTATCGAATACATATCTCAAAAACTAAAGGAAATCGGGCATACGCCTCAACCCCATAGAGGCGGTGTGAGCGTCATGCTTGGTCCTCGAAAGAGGTTTGGTTAAAGGATCAGCGATCTCATCGTGCATCCCAACCTTCCAAATATCTATTTCCTTTCTTTCCACATTATCTCTTATAACGTGGTATTTCCTCAAAACATGTCTAGACTTATTACTAGACTTGGGCTTCTTCGCTAGAAAGATGACCCCACTATTATCACAATAAATAGTGATTGGATCTCAACACTAGGGACTATTCTTAGTCCATCCAAGAACCGCCGAATCCATATAGCTTCCTTAGCAGCTTCTGAAGCTGCCAAATATTCAGCTTCTGTTGTAGAATCCGCAGTGACATTTTGCTTGAAACTTTTTCAGCAAATAGCACCCCCATAGCAACTTAGCCGGATTGGGATTTCAATTATCCCCATCGGTTTGGAAACTTGCATCCGTGTAACCCTTTACACGCAGCTCAAGTTCTCCTCCAAACACTAGAAACGAATCCTTAGTTCTTCTCAAGTACTTAAGGATGTTCTTTCTGTTATCCAGTGACTCTCACCGGGATTAGCTTGATACCGGCTCGTCATGCTTAAGGCGAAAGCGACATCGGGACGAGTGCACATCATAGCATACATGATTGATCTTGCAGCGGAAGCATAAGGGATCAATTTCATGCGTTCAATTTCCGCAGGAGTCGTAGGACATTGAGATTTCTTCAATGTTATTCCTACACTCATTGGAACAAAGCCTCTCTTGGAGTCTTTCATATTGAACATATCAAGAATCTTATCGATATAAGCTTCTTGACTTAATGCTAGTATCCTCTTGGATCTATCTCTATAGATCCGGATACCCAAGATGCGTTGTGCCTCTCCCAAGTCCTTCATTTGGAAATGGTTTCCCAATTCCACCTTTACCGAGTTCAGACTTGGAACATCATTTCCAATCAGTAGTATGTCATCCACATACAAAACAAGGAAAGTCACTTTACTCCCACTAAACTTCATGTACAAACAAGGTTCCTCGGTACTTCGAGTGAATCCATGTTGTTTGATAACATGATCGAATCTTTGATTCCAACTCCTCGATGCTTGCTTAAGACCATAAATGGATCTCTTAAGCTTGCATACTTTCTTAGGGTTAGATGTATCTACAAAACCTTCAGGTTGTGTCATGAACACTTCCTCTTCTAGAATCTCATTCAAGAAGGCGGTTTTTACATCCATTTGCCATATTTCATAGTCATGAAATGCGGCAACCGCTAAGATTATCCTTATGGATCGAAGCATAGCAACCGGTGCAATAGGAAAAACCCTTTGCCACCAATCTAGCTTTGTAAACATCAATATGTTTATCTATGCCGAGTTTGATTTTGAATATCCATTTACACTGAAGGGGTCTCACTCCTTCAGGTAAATCTACCAAGTCTCAAACTTGGTTCTCGTACATAGAATCCATTTCGGATTTCATGGCCTCAAGCCATTGATCGGAGTTGGGGCTACTAATAGCCGCCTTGTAGGTTGAGGGTTCGTTGCTTTCGAATAACAACAAATCACCCTCCTCCTCGATATTGCCGAGGTAACGGTCAGGTTGTTGACTAACTCTTCCTGACCTCCTAGGGATTATAACCGTGTGAGAAGACGAGGGAACGCTTTCCTCGTTTTCTGCGTCGGTTTGTGGCTCTTGAACTTCATCAAGTTCAAATTTTCTCCCACTCTGTTTCATAGAAATATATTTATTCTCTAGAAAACAGCATCACGAGCCACAAACTCTTTGTTCTCGTGAGGGTTGTAGAAGTAATAACCACACGTTTCCTTAGGATAACCTACAAATAGGGAACATTTCCCGTCCATATCTCATATGGAGTCTTATTCGATTTAGTGAGAATACAGCAGACGATAGCGCAAAGCCCCAAAACGATCCAGAAAGCTTACTTTGACTCATCATAGACCGAACCATATCTCATAAAGTTCGGTTTCTCCTTTCTGCAACACCATTCAACAGTGGTGTGCCCGGAGGAGTCCATTGTGATACTCTATCACAATTCTTAAGATGTGAATCAAACTCATTACTTAGATATTCGCCACCACGATCCGATCGTAGTGCTTTTATCCTTTTGTTCAATTGGTTCTCAACCTCATTTTTGAAATTCTTTAAATTTCACAAAAAACATCACTTTTATGCCTTATTAAGTAGACATAACCATATCTACTTAAGTCATCGGTAAAAGTAATGAAGTAATGATATCCTCCTCTAGCGGTGATGTTTAATGGACCACACACATCGGTATGTATGAGTCCTAAAACCTCATTTGCTCGTGTCCCTTTACCACTAAAGGGTTGACGAGTCATCTTGCCTAAAAAAGGCAAGACTCGCATGTACCATATGATTCACAATCAAATGGTTTGAGAACCTTGTTCTCAACGAGTCTCTTTATGCGTCTATCGTTTATTTGACGTAAACGACAATGCCAAAGGTAGGATTTGTTTGATTCATTCGTTTTGAGCTTCTTGTTCTCTATATGATAAACATCATTGACATTATCCAAAAGATAAATACCTCCAATTGAAATGGCTTCACCATAAACCATTTTATTAAATGAAAAAGTACATCGATTGTGCTTAATCATAAAAGCCTTCCGTATCAAACACGGAGACGGAGATAATGGTTTTAAATCGAGTTGGTACAAAATAACAGTTATTTAAATTCAACTCTAAACCACTAGCTATAGCGAGTACGTAAGTTCCCACGGAAATGGCCGCTACTCTAGCTCCATTACCCATGCGGAGATCTACATCACTCTTGGCTAGTGCTCGCACGTTTCTCATCCCTTGCAAGTGATTGCAAAGATGAGATCCACATTCGGTATCTCATACCCATGTAGAAATGCAAGCATGATTTATGTCAATCATATAAAGACTAGAATTTGGGACAATTGCGCTTCCAACGACCGGGTTTGGGCTTGCTATTCTCAATAGCTTTTCCTTTTACCCTTATCTTCCTTGAACCGAGCTTTATAAGCTCCCTTCCCTTTCATAACCCCAATGTTTATGTTCTTCAATCTCATTGAAGGAACATCTTTTCTCTCAATCTCATTCACTTTGATGTTCTCTTGGTTGAAGCACATCGTCGTCACTCTAGTGAATATCTCATATGCACTTTGTGAGTGACGAAGCGAATTTTGAGAGAATGTGACATTGACCAAATCAAAACACTTTCAACGTCATTGTCAACCTTTAGGTGCTCATCGTAGGCGGCTCGTGCCACTGCGGTGGCCCTAAGTCCGGGTTCGGCGGGAGGTTGTTCGGTAAGGTTTTTAAGCACATTGTCGGATTGAGCGGCGCCCTTTATAGTCGAATCGCATTTGACAAAGTTGCTACCGTCATCCTTTAGGATACACTTGTCCATCACGGTTCTCAACCATGAATTTTTAACCCAAAATGGGTGCGGGAGTTAAAGTTGTCATTGCGATTTCAAATAAATAATTCTACAACGAAAATGAGGAAATTAACATTCATTGTACATTAATGACATTTGCTAAAACACTTTTAAAACAAATGTCCATTTATATAATGATCTCCCACGAAATTATATAAATGATTCCAAGACTCGTTTTTCATATAAAATTAGACATCTCATGTTTCCTTTTATATAAAAACGACAAGTCAACACTTGACTAATTCTACACTAGAATGCTTGGTTGATGATTTTCTATAAAATGCATCGATTAGCCCCAAATAACTCTTATTCGGTTGAGTCCAAACCAAATTAGCACGGGACTTCCTCCCACTACTTACCAATGGTAACAAGGTTCCATGTCGCGGAGGTCCTCACGAACATGGGGTTCATAGTTGCTACATTTGGAAAGGCTTAATCTCAATTCATTTGTTCAAAAATGTGGGTGATCTTGTCAATTTTAGTCATTTAAATTCTTATAAGTGAACTAATTTAAGAATGGCGACCTAAAAATTGACAATCGGAGTGGGATAACGTGGCATGCGTGGCGATTTTGGCATGTGTGCGGAAAATAAGCAAACAAACAAGCATGATAAAGCTAACAAGCATAACCTAGTATGGCCACCTAAAGTAATTAAAATACAAGGAGTTACAAAATTGGAAACCAACTCCTTTGGTCCCTCTTCAAATGGACTTCATCCAAGTCTCCTCCTTGCAAGCTTTAGAACTCTTCTAAGGCTCCATGTCGATCTCCATCACCGGTCTTCAATTTACAAATAGTTACAAGTATGATTTACAAATGAATACATAGCAATCCTATTATACATTTATAAATGAAATTAACTATTAAAATTACAAACCGGCGATACGAGATCGCATTTAATTACAAACCCACACGATATTCCCTTTCATTACGGGTAATATCGGTAAAAATTTAACAAACTATGGCCATACTAGTAAGAACAAACATTCATTCAAAATAAACATTCATCCAAAGATGCATAATGTAAAGCTTATAAATAAAAAAATGCCAAAATCGCCCTAAACAATAATCGCATTAACTTGTTTCAAACCGATCTCATTTTTAATCGATTAATCTCATATTAATCAATAATGCTTAAAACACCTTTTAAGCTTGAACCAAAACTTATAAACTGATTTAGAACACCAAAAATTAGTTTTCACTAATTCATGGTGATTTTAGTTCATAAACATGGTCATTTGCTAATTAGATGCACTTTAATCATAACTATTTATGAATAAAGCTTAATAAAATCAAAATAAATTAAAATAAAACGATTTTTATTTTGACAAAATTTTGTATATTCTGTAACACTTCCAAAATATCAGAAAAGAAAAGTTTGGTCAGAAAAATTTAAGAATTTATTTTATAACAAATAACATACGATTTCATCGATTTTATCTCATAAAATCAAGAAAACGTCTAAAACAGTGAGGAAAAATCCCAAATTTATACCTTAGCATCCTTTTAATATATAAAAACAGTGGTATAAAATTTATGTCCAGAAAACAAATATAACTATATATTCGACATTAACATTCATTTTATACCGATTTTTATCAAATAAATAAATAAATATTCAAAACTCAAGATCTGACTTTGAAAATTTACATGCAAAAAGTATAAATATGAAATATCACTGTGTAAAAATTTCGTGACCAGAATCGAATTATAACTATTTATAGTAATTATTTTAGCCAAAAACACACTTTTTGACTCGGTTTTGTATAAAAATCATTTTAATTAGCAAAAAAATTCCAAAAAATACGAAATTTGACCAGTAGCTTCATGAGACCAGAAACTTTGCATGCTAAAAAAATCTCGTGTTAAAACCATTTTTAACACTATTTTCGGATTTTATCATATTTATTCTCAATAAATATATAAAACTCCAAAATTAACAAAATAAATTTGTAACTACAAGCCTTGACTCTGATACCACTTGTAGGGATCGGATCCCCTTCACTAATCAAATATTAGTGTAAATCAAATTACTCTAATTTGATTTAGCAAGATCTATGTAGTACAAACTTACATTGTTAACAAGTTTAGAAATTTATACCTTTCTTAAAGGGAAAATTTGGGCACAAAACTAGAACTCCTTTCTAGTTTTGTTTGTTGAAAATAAGCTTAGGATGATCCTCCAAAACCGAGTTTCCAAATAAGGAAACCTCCTAAAAGATGCACCCAAAAACTTAATTCCAAACAACACTAAGTATTTTGATCTAGAAATACCTTAGTATTGATTTGATAATATGTGATAATATTAATACTAACTCTTAGTATGAATATTATCTAGAGTGTATAGTATATGAGAGAAGTATTAGAGAGATAAGAGGAAAAACAATCAATGAATGAATCCTCATGCACTTAGCCTTTTTATCAACAAATTTGAAAAACCAAAATGGGTCTTAGAGGACCCATGATAGCCGGCCAAGGAGTCAAAGGAGGAGAGGGAAGAGTTTGCTTGTGTAAGAACAAAGTTATGCAATAACATCATTATGTTTAGGCATGCAAAACACTTACAAGCAACCAAAACAAATCAAGACAAAAGAGGAGCTCACATGCCTCTCATTTACAGTCCAAATGGACCTTAAAGGAGTCTTATTTGTTTTCAATATTTGTCCCATTAAATACTTATAATTTATCACTTAATTATCTAATATAATAAAGAGTAAATTAATTAAACTCTTCCTTAATATCCTTGTACTTTACACATATATTAAAAATGTACTTTTACTAATCTCATTAGTAAAATATACACATTTAGTGAATTAACGTTTAATCACTAAATCTCATCTCCTCTAATAATTTTATCGATATAAAATTAAATCACTTGAGTTCACAACTCGATTTCTCTCTAAATCAATACCTTTGACTAACCGTTAGTCAAATTATCAAGTCACTAATATAATCGTATCTCATACAATTAATTAGCTTAAATATTTAGATGCGTTCTATAGGTGTGACTTAAAGGGATCAATTGATTACCGCCGTTCTCACGACAATAACGTCAAACTCTAGTCGACCAACCGTTATTGATTTACGTTAATCAATTGACAATAATACGGATTATCCCCATGTATTCCTTAATTGAGATTTATTAAGTAATCGCACTATTGTGGAGGACACTTACTCCAACAATCTCCCACTTGTCCGAGACAAGTTGAGCATTACCAATTCTCATGTCCGTTTCACATCTCCCACTCGATGCAAGGTGTCTTACAGTCGTGCTTGCATCCCGAGATATATATCGTGAGTGGTTTCCTCGATAAGGAGAGTAGTTGTCCTGGCCGGGAATCTACCGTAGATTCTTACCGAGCGTGGCCACGCATTTTCGTGACTCCTCCTCGAGTGGCCCAAAGATGTTTTACCCTGACGAGGGTGGACATTTCCCTTCCACTCGATTGTACTGTATAATGCAGATCACCATGACCCCAAAGATGCCCTTATAGCCCCCTTTCACGGCATGGCTTAGGACAAAAATGAAAGTCACTCGAAGCGCACCGACTGCATAATCGGCTCCACCAAAGAATCGACTCAAAGGAATACTATAGAATTCCCACCACGACCAGGTTTCAATCTCATTGAAAAGGAATTCTATAAGCGTCACAGTCCGACAGAGTGTCTCACAGTCTGTCTATGCAAACGAGCAGTCATCACATATGACCCTATGGTGTTGAACCCACCATCGAACGACTTGCAATCTAGTCTCTTCGAGACGTCACCTCATATGAGAGACTAGGGACTAAATACTTAGTTTATACCGTTCACTTGAATATGTTCAAAGTTGTCACACAACTATTCGGATAAACAAAGTATGCATTCAAAATGACTTAAAAGAGTAAATATACTCTAAACAATGAATGTTATTTTCATATATGTAATAGGATACTTTATCGAATACATATCTCAAAAACTAAAGGAAATCGGGCATACGCCTCAACCCCATAGAGGCGGTGTGAGCGTCATGCTTGGTCCTCGAAAGAGGTTTGGTTAAAGGATCAGCGATCTCATCGTCTGTCCCAACCTTACAAATATCTATTTCCTTTCTTTCCACATTATCTCTTATAACGTGGTATTTCCTCAAAACATGTCTAGACTTATTACTAGACTTGGGCTTCTTCGCTAGAAAGATGACCCCACTATTATCACAATAAATAGTGATTGGATCTGCGGCACTAGGGACTATTCTTAGTCCATCCAAGAACCGCCGAATCCATATAGCTTCCTTAGCAGCTTCTGAAGCTGCCAAATATTCAGCTTCTGTTGTAGAATCCGCAGTGACATTTTGCTTGAAACTTTTTCAGCAAATAGCACCCCCATAGCAACTTAGCCGGATTGGGATTTCAATTATCCCCATCGGTTTGGAAACTTGCATCCGTGTAACCCTTTACACGCAGCTCAAGTTCTCCTCCAAACACTAGAAACGAATCCTTAGTTCTTCTGAAGTACTTAAGGATGTTCTTTACAGCTATCCAGTGACTCTCACCGGGATTAGCTTGATACCGGCTCGTCATGCTTAAGGCGAAAGCGACATCGGGACGAGTGCACATCATAGCATACATGATTGATCTTGCAGCGGATGCATAAGAGATCAATTTCATGCGTTCAATTTCCGCAGGAGTCGTAGGACATTGAGATTTCTTCAATGTTATTCCTACACTCATTGGAACAAAGCCTCTCTTGGAGTCTTTCATATTGAACATATCAAGAATCTTATCGATATAAGCTTCTTGACTTAATGCTAGTATCCTCTTGGATCTATCTCTATAGATCCGGATACCCAAGATGCGTTGTGCCTCTCCCAAGTCCTTCATTTGGAAATGGTTTCCCAATTCCACCTTTACCGAGTTCAGACTTGGAACATCATTTCCAATCAGTAGTATGTCATCCACATACAAAACAAGGAAAGTCACTTTACTCCCACTAAACTTCATGTACAAACAAGGTTCCTCGGTACTTCGAGTGAATCCATGTTGTTTGATAACATGATCGAATCTTTGATTCCAACTCCTCGATGCTTGCTTAAGACCATAAATGGATCTCTTAAGCTTGCATACTTTCTTAGGAGTTAGATGTATCTACAAAACCTTCAGGTTGTGTCATGAACACTTCCTCTTCTAGAATCTCATTCAAGAAGGCGGTTTTTACATCCATTTGCCATATTTCATAGTCATGAAATGCGGCAACCGCTAAGATTATCCTTATGGATCGAAGCATAGCAACCGGTGCAATAGGAAAAACCCTTTGCCACCAATCTAGCTTTGTAAACATCAATATGTTTATCTATGCCGAGTTTGATTTTGAATATCCATTTACACTGAAGGGGTCGCACTCCTTCAGGTAAATCTACCAAGTCCCAAACTTGGTTCTCGTACATAGAATCCATTTCGGATTTCATGGCCTCAAGCCATTGTTCGGAGTTGGGGCTACTAATAGCCGCCTTGTAGGTTGAGGGTTCGTTGCTTTCGAATAACAACAAATCACCCTCCTCCTCAATGTTACCGAGGTAACGGTCAGGTTGTTGACTAACTCTTCCTGACCTCCTAGGGATTATAACCGTGTGAGAAGACGAGGGAACGCTTTCCTCGTTTTCTGCGTCGGTTTGTGGCTCTTGAACTTCATCAAGTTCAAATTTTCTCCCACTCTGTTTCATAGAAATATATTTATTCTCTAGAAAACAGCATCACGAGCCACAAACTCTTTGTTCTCGTGAGGGTTGTAGAAGTAATAACCACACGTTTCCTTAGGATAACCTACAAATAGGGAACATTTCCCGTCCATATCTCATATGGAGTCTTATTCGATTTAGTGAGAATACAAAGACGATAAGCGCAAAGCCCCAAAACGATCCAGAAAGCTTACTTTGACTCATCATAGACCGAACCATATCTCATAAAGTTCGGTTTCTCCTTTCTGCAACACCATTCAACAGTGGTGTGCCCGGAGGAGTCCATTGTGATACTCTATCACAATTCTTAAGATGTGAATCAAACTCATTACTTAGATATTCGCCACCACGATCCGATCGTAGTGCTTTTATCCTTTTGTTCAATTGGTTCTCAACCTCATTTTTGAAATTCTTTAAATTTCACAAAAAACATCACTTTTATGCCTTATTAAGTAGACATAACCATATCTACTTAAGTCATCGGTAAAAGTAATGAAGTAATGATATCCTCCTCTAGCGGTGATGTTTAATGGACCACACACATCGGTATGTATGAGTCCTAAAACCTCATTTGCTCGTGTCCCTTTACCACTAAAGGGTTGACGAGTCATCTTGCCTAAAAAAGGCAAGACTCGCATGTACCATATGATTCACAATCAAATGGTTTGAGAACCTTGTTCTCAACGAGTCTCTTTATGCGTCTATCGTTTATTTGACGTAAACGACAATGCCAAAGGTAGGATTTGTTTGATTCATTCGTTTTGAGCTTCTTGTTCTCTATATGATAAACATCATTGACATTATCCAAAAGATAAATACCTCCAATTGAAATGGCTTCACCATAAACCATTTTATTAAATGAAAAAGTACATCGATTGTGCTTAATCATAAAAGCCTTCCGTATCAAACACGGAGACGGAGATAATGGTTTTCGTCAGAGTTGGTACAAAATAACAGTTATTTAAATTCAACTCTAAACCACTAGCTATAGCGAGTACGTAAGTTCCCACGGAAATGGCCGCTACTCTAGCTCCATTACCCATGCGGAGATCTACATCACTCTTGGCTAGTGCTCGCACGTTTCTCATCCCTTGCAAGTGATTGCAAAGATGAGATACACATTCGGTATCTCATACCCATGTAGAAATGCAAGCATGATTTATGTCAATCATATAAAGACTAGAATTTGGGACAATTGCGCTTCCAACGACCGGGTTTGGGCTTGCTATTCTCAATAGCTTTTCCTTTTACCCTTATCTTCCTTGAACCGAGCTTTATAAGCTCCCTTCCCTTTCATAACCCCAATGTTTATGTTCTTCAATCTCATTGAAGGAACATCTTTTCTCTCAATCTCATTCACTTTGATGTTCTCTTGGTTGAAGCACATCGTCGTCACTCTAGTGAATATCTCATATGCACTTTGTGAGTGACGAAGCGAATTTTGAGAGAATGTGACATTGACCAAATCAAAACACTTTCAACGTCATTGTCAACCTTTAGGTGCTCATCGTAGGCGGCTCGTGCCACTGCGGTGGCCCTAAGTCCGGGTTCGGCGGGAGGTTGTTCGGTAAGGTTTTTAAGCACATTGTCGGATTGAGCGGCGCCCTTTATAGTCGAATCGCATTTGACAAAGTTGCTACCGTCATCCTTTAGGATACACTTGTCCATCACGGTTCTCAACCATGAATTTTTAACCCAAAATGGGTGCGGGAGTTAAAGTTGTCATTGCGATTTCAAATAAATAATTCTACAACAAAAATGAGGAAATTAACATTCATTGTACATTAATGACATTTGCTAAAACACTTTTAAAACAAATGTCCATTTATATAATGATCTCCCACGAAATTATATAAATGATTCCAAGACTCGTTTTTCATATAAAATTAGACATCTCATGTTTCCTTTTATATAAAAACGACAAGTCAACACTTGACTAATTCTACACTAGAATGCTTGGTTGATGATTTTCTATAAAATGCATCGATTAGCCCCAAATAACTCTTATTCGGTTGAGTCCAAACCAAATTAGCACGGGACTTCCTCCCACTACTTACCCATGGTAACAAGGTTCCATGTCGCGGAGGTCCTCACGAACATGGGGTTCATAGTTGCTACATTTGGAAAGGCTTAATCTCAATTCATTTGTTCAAAAATGTGGGTGATCTAGTCAATTTTAGTCATTTAAATCCTTTATAAGTGAACTAATTTAAGAATGGCGACCTAAAAATTGACAATCGGAGTGGGATAACGTGGCATGCATGGCGATTTTGGCATGTGTGCGGAAAATAAGCAAACAAACAAGCATGATAAAGCTAACAAGGATAACCTAGTATGGCCACCTAAAGTAATTAAAATACAAGGAGTTACAAAATTGGAAACCAACTCCTTTGGTCCCTCTTCAAATGGACTTCATCCAAGTCTCCTCCTTGCAAGCTTTAGAACTCTTCTAAGGCTCCATGTCGATCTCCATCACCGGTCTTCAATTTACAAATAGTTACAAGTATGATTTACAAATGAATACATAGCAATCCTATTATACATTTATAAATGAAATTAACTATTAAAATTACAAACCGGTGAAGGTACCGGGAAATCTACCCTTTGGAAGAAAGCGCTAGTCTTGGCTAAAGGGTCGGGAAAACCTATCGGCCTTGTGGCAGCTAGTCCTCGCCAGGTGTGGGGCGTAGAGAGCGGAATGCCTCGCGGGAAAAAGTGCGAAGTTTTGTAAAAATGGGGAGATCATTGCATGAGTTTAGGATCAAAAAGAAATGTAGAAAAATCATTTTGAAAAAGGTGTTTTTCGGAGTCGCCACCAAATATTTAAAGGCATTTGGGACCTATTCAACGCGTCTTGAAATTCAAGACACGAGTGTCTCGGACTTCAAGATGCGTCGATATCTATCAATCTGAGGTTTGAAACCAGAGAAGGGGTTCGGAGTGAGGTTACTTTTCGAAAGTTTTGGCAAAAATAAGTTTTGAAAACTGAAATCAAAAAGCCTACGTAAAGTAGTCTCTACTAATTTTGAAAACATTTGTTTAATTTCGATATTTGGGCTAAAATGACGCTATGTACAAGTACGAATAAATATGACTCGATTAAAATGCATAAATGATAAAAATGTCATAATAATGACATACAACTCACAGGAGATATCGTTAAGTAATAATTTATTGGCTAAATTATTACCATGGACGTTATTCTCCCACCTCATATTATACTCTAAGATTTTGTGAAAACCCTCGCTTTGACATGCTAAAGACTCTATGAAGCAGACAATTTAGTGTTGGAACCGTGATTCTAGTCGTAATTTAATGCATGAATGAGGACTTGCATAATTATAAAAGTGACGTCGGTTTGCTTTAGTGATAGTGGGTCGTTTATTTATGCGATACTGGCGGGGTTTAGACGGATTATGAATCCGAATTGCTTATAACCGAATTACGAATAAGGTTTAGCTAATGCCAATATCGGGTCGGGTTAGGAACCCGTATAGGTCGATTGTACGTGAGGCGTAGATAGAGAAAGAGTGATGACAATTCATCGAGTAGTGGACCGAGGAGGGCTAAGGTAACCCTGCTCGGTCCGAGTCTCAAAACATCTAAAAACGTAGGTAGAATGTCTACCTTTCGAAAATGCAAAGATGGTATTTTTGAGTGGATTTTGTGAGTATTATCGACTTGTGAATTGAAAAACCGACCATTTGAATGATCGAAGGGGGTTGGTATTTATAGGAAAAGGCTGGTTTGAGTAGGTGGCCAAAAATAATCGCCTGAGCACAGGCGACTAAGTTGGTTTGGGTTAGATATTTTGTAGGAGAAAAATCAAAAAGGCGGCTGCCACCAAACAAATTTTTAATCGCCTGTTAACAGGCGATTAAATTTTTAATCGCCTGTTCACAGGCGATTAAATATTTGTTTTGGTGGGTTTGTTATGCCGCCATTTGGCTTAATGACGTATTTGTGTAATGATTGTGTTTTGATTCGATTCTTAGGGGCTAAGTCTTGGTTCTGTTTTGGTCCGAATTTCGGTTTTCGTGTTTCGGTTTTTGTCGTGTTTTTCGATTTTGGCTTGAAAATAAAATAATATTAAAGTATATTATTTTATGGTTTTGTAATTTCTAGTTTTGTGAAAACGTGACTCGGGACGCACTTTGGCCCGTTTGGCGGGTTGTGTTTTGGGTCGTTTTTGTAAGTTTGGGCCGTTTTGTAGCTAGTTTGGTCTGTTTTTGTGGCTTGGCTTAGTAGAACGTTCCAGTATTGCGCTCGTGTTATGCTCCTAAAATGACTAATAGTGACATTCATTTTTATGATTATGCAAGTCCAAATTAATACGCTAAAAATGACTAAATACGTTTTAGACACTTTTGTACCGTTTCGACTCTTTTAAAAGCATGTACGACTGTCCTTTTCATCATCGGGTTTGTTTTTGGGGGGTACGGATACGGGTATCTACAGAGCCCCCAGTTTGACTGAGCTTGGACAAAGCGTTAGTCAAACTTAAAGATAGTATCCGGACTATCACAGTCTCGATACTACCAAGGCGCTAAGCATGTGTCTTAGGAGAGACGAGGACTTAGCGCCGGGAATGCGGGGAGGGACGACATGTTTTTAAGGACATGACGGTCCTACATGTTTAAGGGCATGTCAGCCTGCATGTGGCCTGAGTACTCCCAGCTGGCGCCTTGCTTGCGTTTCCGTTTTATGCTCCTTGCTTTACCTGGCTTGCGCTTCTGGCTTGCGCTTCTGGCTTCGCTTTGCTCGAATTTTGCTTGCGCTCCTTGCTCGGATTTTGCGTGCGCTTCTGGCTTGCGCTCCTTGCTCGGACTTTGCGTGCGCCGGCTGCGCTCGCTTGCTCGGACTTTATGCGTGCGCTTAGCTGCGCTCCTTGCTCGGACTTTGCGTGCGCCGGCTTGCGCTCCTTGCTCGGACTTTGCGTGCGCCGGCTGCGCTCCTTGCTCGGACTTTGCGTGCGCTTCTAGCTGCGCTCCTTGCTCGGACTTGCGTGCGCCGGCTTCGCGCTCCTTGCCGGACTTTGCGTGCGCCGGCTTGCGCTCCTTGCTCGGACTTTGCGTGCGCTCAGCTTGCGCTCCTTGCTCGGACTTTGCGTGCGCCGGCTTGCGCTCGCGCCGGACTTTGCGTGCGCCGGCTTGCGCTCGCTTGCTTTCGGACTTTGCGTGCGCCGGCTTGCGCTCCTTGCTTTCGGACTTTGCGTCGCCGGCTGCGCTCCTTGCTCGGACTTTGCGTGCGCTTCTAGCTTGCGCTCCTTTCGGACTTTGCGTGCGCCGGCTTGGCTCCTCGCTCGGACTTTGCGTCGCGCCGGCTTGCGCTCCTTGCTCGGACTTTGCGTGCGCTTCTGGCTTGCGCTCCTTGCTCGGACTTGGTGTGCGCTTCTGGCTTGCGCTCCTTGCTCGGACCTTGGCTGGACGTCTCGTAGAAGAGGTTACGTGTTTTGGTTTATAAGAGCGGTTTGAGCTTTTGTGGTTTTCATAAAAAGGGCTAGGTTTTTATGAACGTCTCGTGAGGAGGCTACGCGCATTTTTGTATTTCTCATAAAACGTCAGATTCTTTTATGAACGTCTCGTGAGGAGGCTACGCGCATTTTTGTGAACGACTCGAAAAGAGGTATGTTTTTGTGGGGACTCGTAAAAGAGGTATATTTTGTGGGGAATCGTAAAAGAGGTATATTTTGTGGGGAATCGTAAAAGAGGTATATTTTGTGGGGACTCGTAAAAGAGGTATATTTTGTGGTTCGGTTTTGATTGTAGTTGTTGGCTTTGTGTGTGACGTCCTAGGCTTTGAATATTTCGTCTTGTTGCAAAAATGCATGTTGGGGTTGTAGCCGGGGTTTGAAATCCTTGCGTTTTTGCTTGCCGAGTGTACCTGCAAAAAGTCGTTAGTCGTAAAAACACATATATATATGTCTCGATTGAGACTGACTCGCTTAGGACTAAACTAAATGCAAATGCAGGGTTTTTGAAATATGCTGTTTAGAAAGTATTTTAGACTCGTAAAAGGACGTTTTTGATATTTTGAAAAATGTGAGCTAAAACGACATTTTGAGACGAAAATTGTGAATGCGAAAATCGTGTTTTGTGTTGTGGTTAATTTTTGTGTTGTAGATTGTTTTGCAAATTTGGCTATAAAAGGAGGGCTAGGTTAACTCATTTTATTCATCCTTTCAACGTTCTATTCTCGGTATTCCAAAGATATTCAAAATATTTACGGAACGTTAGTCGAGTTATGGAGAATTTTGAAGGAAAACTTGCGCCGTTGGTGTTCATCCTTGTCGGGGTTGGAGGAGAAGGACTTGAAAGATTGCGGTATCGGGGTACTCCTGGGCCTGAGGCAGGTTCAAATAGAGCCCGAGTTCTTAGATGCTTGTCTCGACTATTGGGACCTAAGTTTTCATGTGTTCTGCTTTTCTGGCGGGAAGGTCTGTCCATTGGTCGAGGAGTTTGGAGCTATTGGTGGCTAAGGGAATCTGGTGTTTGCTTTATTGTGTTGTTGTTAGTATTATGTTCATATTATTTTGTATTATGTTCGTATTATTTTGTATTATGTTCGTATTATGTCTATCCTAAACCCGATGTAAATGCCGGGTTAAGTATAAGTATTATAATATATTGTAGTGTTGTTAGTGTATCTCTAAGGTTGTAGTTACGCTCCTACTTTTGAAAAATCCAAAATGCAACCGTTCTTTTTAAGATTAATAAAAATCAGGTTTTTATTTACGACTTTGCCTCATTTTGCTTATTATTCTGTGTGAAATTCCTTGGCTCTAATTCTCTTTTCAAAGTTTAGAACGATTTTTGTTTTTAGGAATTTTTTTGTGTTGACTGTTCCCTTGACTTTTTTAAGCTTTGGGTTTGTCGTTTATTTGTTGAATGTTGTTCCCTTTACCCTTTAGGTTTAAGAGACGATTTTTTTTTTTTTTTTGTATTGACTATGTCCTTAGCTTTTTTAAGCTTTGGGCGTGTCATTTTGTGTTTGAATGTCGTCTTTTTTACCTTTCAGGTTTAAAAGACGGGTTTTTGTGTTGACTGTGTCCTTGGCCTTTTTAAGCTTTGGACGTGTCGTTTTTGTGTTGAATATCGCCCTTTTTAACCCTTCGGGTTTCAAATGGCGGATTTTGTGGAGACTATGCCCTTGGCTTTTTTAAGCTTTAGGCGTGTCATTTTTGTGTTGAATATCGCCCTTTTTAACCCTTCGGGTTTCAAATGGCGGATTTTGTGGAGACTATGCCCTTGGCCTTTTTTAAGCTTTAGGCGTGTCATTTTTGTGTTGAATATCGCCCTTTTTAACCCTTCGGGTTTCAAATGGCGGATTTTGTGGAGACTATGCCCTTGGCCTTTTTTAAGCTTTAGGCGTGTCATTTTTGTGTTGAATATCGGTTGCGCTTTTTGCAAAGCTGCCTACGTATCCATGAGAAATGGAATCAAACCGGCGTAGTTCGGGAATTTTTGTTTTGCTTTTTTTGTGGTGAATGTGCACGTTTAAGGGCATGCCGGCCCATGAATTGTGTTTGCAGGAAGGAGCATGTTTAAGGACCTGCTGGTCCATGAGCATGTTTAAGGACATGCCTGTCCAGGAGCATGTTTAAGGACATGCCGGTCCAGGAGTATGTTTAAGGACATACCGGTCCATTGATTGCGATTTTTAAAAATTTTTTTTTTTTGCTTTTAATAGATACATTGCAAGGTCTCTCTAGGGATGGTAATTCTTGAGTTTGGTCGAGGTTGGTGGCGAGGCTAAACTCTTGGCCGTCGAGGTTGGTTAGCTTGACTGCTCCGCCTGTGTAGATTTCCTTGACGAGGTAGGGCCCAGCCCAGTTAGGCTTGATCTTCCCTCGTGGGTCGACTGGAAGTGGTGCTCGAACTGACTTTGGTACGAGATTACCCACCTTTATGTTTCGTGGCTTCTTTTGGGCAGGCTTTGTTGAGGTCCCGAAAGTCGGCGCATACTCGTATTTTGCCATTCTTCTTCATGACTGGTGTTGGGACCGAAAAACCAAGCTGGTCCAGACCTATACGGGTTGGTCCAGGACCCTTAGCCAGGTTCAGACAAAAGTCCAAGATCTACAGACTGCACAAAACAGAACAGACTGTTACAGAATCTGCAAGCCTGGTCCAGGACCCAAGGCCAGGATCAGACGGTACAGACAGAACAAAGGGGTGCAGGTCAGGAGAGGAAAAGCCAAGATGGGCCTAGCCCAACAAAAGAAATAAATATCGAAGGAGAAAGCCCAAGGTGTAGCAGCATCAACCCTAAGGAAGACGTTGGAAAGACCCAGTCAAGCCTCCTGAAACATAGCCTTGAAGATAGGAACTGCTTCAGAAATCGTTGGAGTGGTTAGCTACAAAGGGGGAAACGAACGTTAGGCGCAAGGACACTATATAAGAAGCAGATTCAGAAGAGAAAGGGGCATCATAAATCATTCAACTCAAGCACACAATACTCATCACAACTTACAAGCATTCAAGCACTATTTACATTTTAATTACGTTCATATTATATCCTGTACCACCTGGTCCAGACTCTGTACCTGCTATTCCAGAACTAGTGCATAACCTCTCCTGGCTTGGCGCCCGTGGTTTTTCCCTTAACATTTAAGGGTTTTTCCCACGTAACCATATCGTGTGTCTTGTGTCGTTTTTGTTATCTTTACACGTTTAAGCTCAAATCTCATTAATCACCATTAAATACAACTTAAAGGATAGTACTAGTAGACCTACAATCACTAAAACGAACCGTGTGAGAAAATCACCCCGAACAGATTGGCGCCGTCTGTGGGGATACTAGTTTATTAATCCTACAAAAACGTTCCAAGTCAACAAGATCAATCAACGTGAAAGATGGAGAACACAAGCGCAGAAGCCATGCGGAAACTCCAGGAGGAATTGCAACAAGCCAAGCAAGTTGCAGAGCAGGCCCAGAAAGCAGCAGAGGATGCCAAAGCTGAGGCAGCAAAACTGAAGGAGACTGAGGCAGCCCTGAAGAAGCAGTTGGAAACCTCGCCGTAAGAAAGCCTCGTGATCCGTGATCCCACCAGGTACACCATTTTCTGATGTGATCAAGCAACTTGACTTCTCTACTTTCTCTTCTGCAGGATCAAAGGGATCAAAAGGCGACCCACTCAATGTGGAGGAGGATCCAGAGAAGGACGCTGCAGGCGGAGACCCAGGGACTCCAGAAGGGCTCAGTACAGCCCAGGTCATGCAGTACATGATGGGGGAGATGCAGAAACTCTCTGAATTGGTGCGGAAGGTTCCAGGGCTTCCACCACCCATAGAGGAAGCAACACCAGGATGCTATGCTGATTCACCCTTCGATGACTGCATTGCAATGGTGGAGATGCCAAAGAAGTACACAGCGCCCAACCTAAAGCTCTATGATGGGACAGCTGATCCTCTGGAACATGTCGCTCAGTACAGGCAGAGGATGTTCAACGTTCCTATCCCAGCAGAGAAGAAGGAGGCCTGCATGTGCAAAAGCTTTGGTTCAACCTTGACAGGTCCAGCCCTACAGTGGTACATCAACCTGCCAGTCAAGACCATCAAGTCCTTTGCAGAGTTGATCAACCTTTTCAACATCCAGTTCGCCAGCAGCAGATTGTTGGAGAAGCGGGACCGGTGACTGTGCGGGTCGTCCAGAACGAGAATGAGTCTCTGAGAGACTTCCTGCACCGCTTCAACAAGGAGAAAGTGTCCATCCCCAGATGTGACATCGGCACAGCCATTGAGGCCTTCAGACAAGGTTTGGTTAGAGACTCTGATCTTTATATTGAACTAACTCGCTACCCTTGTTCTACTTTTGAGGATGTGCAGGCTAAGGCTCTGGCCCAGATTAGGGTAGAAGAGGACCAGCAGTTCAGGGCAAGGTATCAGGACCAGGGCAGGGCTGAACGTAAAGTCACTACCCAGCGGCACAGCAGCAACAGGCCTGGTCCATACCAGAGACCAACCAGGAGGGAAGCCAACGCCGTGGATGAACAGGCTGATGCACCCAGGGTTCCACCTCCAGTCTCAGAGTACTGCTTCTCCGTAGACCTGCCAGGACTGATCCACAAAATGGACAAGTTGGGCTCAGCAGTCAGATGGCCAAAAGCAAGTGAGAAGCCCAACCCAAGGCGAGACACGACCAAGTGGTGTGAGTACCATTCTGATATTGGACACACCACAGAGGACTGCATAGCTCTCAGAAGGGAAGTTGCCCATCTGCTGAAGAATGGTCACCTGAAGGATATCCTGCCCAGGAACAGGAGGAACAGAGATGAAAGGGAAGAGCCCAGAGATCTTCCACCACCACCAACCCATGAGGTAAAGTTCATTTCTGGTGGTTCAGATATTTGTGGACTAACATATTCTGCTGCAAAGCGTGTGGCTCTGGAGAACAGGCAACAACCACCTCCAGGACAGGCTGGTCCAGTCCAGGAGATTGTGTTTGATGAGTCAGATCTACAAGGAGTACATGGGCCGCACCACGATGGACTGGTGATCAAGATCCAGATTGGAACCTGCATGGTCAGAAGAGTCCTAGTGGATGGTGGCAGTTCAGTCAACATCATAATGATGGAAGCGCTGGAAGCTATGGGACTGAAAGAATCAGATGTAACGAAGAAGTCCAGTGTCCTGGTTGGATTCAGTGGTGAGACAAAGCACAGCTTGGGAGAGATCACCCTACCAACCTATGTAGAAGGAGTCACCTCTTTCGAGAAGTTCTGCGTAATAGACTGCCTATCATCGTACAACGTGATCCTAGGGAGACCCTGGATCCACAACCTGAAAGCTGTACCTTCAACGTACCACCAGTGCATTAAGATCCCAACAAAGTGGGGGGCAAGAATAGTCGAGAGGAAGCGGCGGATCGCACAGGAGTGTTACAGGACAGCCCTGAAACCTCCTAGTCCAGGTAAGTCCCTCGCATAGCAATTAAAGCAGCCTGTCAGGTCTGTTGAGAATCCTGTCCCACGCATGGAGACAGAGGAAATTATTTTGGCAAAGGAAAGACCTGACAGGAAGGTTCTGGTTGGTTCTGACGCTCCAGAAGTAATCAGACCTGCTCTAATTGACTTTCTGAGGAAGAAAGAGCATTGTTTCGCCTGGTCCCATTTTGATATGACTGGTATAAATTCTGATGTTATTACGCATAAGTTGAATATTGACCCAAGTTTTAAGCCTGTGAAACAGAAGCGCAGGAAATTTGCACCAGAGCGTAATGAGATTGTGAACCAAGAGGTACAGAAATTGCTGGACATGGACATGATCAAAGAAGTAATGTACCCAGACTGGTTGGCAAACGTAGTTGTGGTCCAGAAAAAGAATGGCAAGTGGAGAGTATGCGTGGACTACACGGACCTGAACAAGGCGTGCCCAAAAGATTCATTTCCACTACCACATATAGATGCCATGGTAGATGCAAGGCGGCAGACATGAAGTGCTGACATTCATGGATGCAGCTAGTGGGTTCAACCAGATCAGGATGCACCCTCCAGACCAGGAGCATACAGCGTTCATGACCAGCAGGGGAATCTATTGCTACAAGGCGATGCCTTTTGGACTGAAAAATGCAGGTGCAACATACCAAAGGCTAGTCAACATGATGTTCAAGGACCAGATTGGAGATACTATGGAAGTCTACATTGATGATATGGTGGTGAAGTCAAAGAAAGCTGAAGATCACATCCTGGACCTGGAAAAGGCGTTTGAGATTTTGGAAAAGTATAATATGAAATTAAACCCTACTAAATGCACCTTTGGTGTCACTGCAGGAAAGTTCTTAGGCTATATGGTGACAAAGAGAGGCATAGAGGCCATCGAATGTATCTCGGCAATAATCAATTCTGATCCCCAGAATTCAAAGGATGTCCAAGCCGATCGGGAGAAAGTAGCAACAGATTTATCTCCAGATCCTCAGAAAGGTGCAAGCCATTTTACGATCTCCTAAGAAAGAACAAGCAGTTCAACTGGGGGACAGAGCACGAGAAAGCATTCCAGGACCTGAAAGCGTATTTATCATCAGCTCCACTTCTGTCCAAACCAGAACCTGGAGAATCACTGGTCCTGTACCTGTCCGTAACAGAAGCCTCAGTAAGTGCAGTCCTGGTGAGAGAACCAGATGGACAACAACACCCTATATATTATGTAAGTAAGAGTCTTCTGGACGCTGAAACCAGGTATTCTGTATTGGAAAAATTTGTTTTGGCTTTAACAGTTGCTTGTACCAAATTACGCCCTTATTTTGAAGCACATCATATTATCATTCGTACTAATGTGCCTGTGAGATCAGTACTGTCTAGACCAGAACTTTCAGGTCGTATGTCAAAGTGGTCAGTAAAATTGAGCACCTATGATCTATCCTATGAACCCAGAACAGCAATCAAATCTCAAGCTCTAGCAGACTTTGTGGCTGACTTCACTCCCACACTAGAAGGACAGGTAACAAAAGAAATTTTCCACCTGGACCAGAAACAACAAACCTGGGAACTCTGGACAGATGGTTCAGCCAATATCAGGGGTACTGGACTAGGTGTGGTCTTGAAGTCGCCACAGGGGGACAAGATAGTACAAGCTGTATCCTGTGAGTTCAGGACTACCAACAATGAAGCTGAGTATGAAGCATTAATAGCAGGACTGAATGTGTGTCTGGACATGAAGGTCCAGAATCTAAAGGTAAAGATAGATTCTTTGCTGGTAGCAAACCAAATCAACGGTACGTACGCTGCTAAAGATTCTAAGATGATTGCATATCTTGATTTGGTCAAAAATCTTTTTCAAAAGTTTACTAACATTGAGGTTGAGCAAGTCCCTAGAGATCAGAATGTGCGGTGCACGCTTTGGCCAACATTGGATCAGCATTTGAACCTCATACTCTGGACAGTATACCAATAGTACACATCCTGGAACCAGCAATCCAGAAAGTTCAACCGATTTTGCAGAACACAGTCCAGACTACCCAAACCTGGACCAAACCATACTATGAATGGCTGGACCAGGGCAAGCTACCACAGATGTGATCAAGCAAGAGCATTCAGAATCAAGGCATCCAGATATACAATCATACAAGGCTCACTATTCAAAAGGTCCTTCAATGGACTGTACCTACGCTGCCTAGAACCTGACCAGGTCGACAAGATTTATCGTGAGATACCACGATGGACCTTTGTGGAAACCACACAGGTGGTAGGAGCATGGTCAACAAAATTTTGCGTATGGGTTATTACTGGCCCACAATGAAAACAGATTGCATCCAGTATGCTACAAAGTGTGACGCTTGCCAAAAGCACGGTCCAGAAATACACCAACCTGCACAGAGCCTACACTCAATATCAGCACCGTGGCCATTCATGAAATGGGGCATGGACTTAGTTGGCAAACTACCAATGGCTCCAGGACAGAAAGTGTTCATGCTTGCAATGACGGATTATTTTTCCAAATGGATAGAGGCAGATGCATACAAAAACGTCACAGAAAAAGAAGTAATTGCTTTCATCAAAAAGAACATCATCAGTAGATATGGGATTCCTTCAGAGATAGTATGTGACAATGGACTTGCATTCGTGGGAAACAAGACCAGAGACTTCTGCACCAAGTGGAACATCAACTTGGTAACATCTGCACCAAGATATCCTCAAGCAAATGGACAGGCTGAATCCAGCAACAAAATTGTAATCAGTTGCATCAAAAAGAAGCTAATGGAGAAACGAGGAAGATGGGTCGAAGAATTGCCACTAGTGCTTTGGGCAGACAGGACTACACCAAAAAGAGCTACAGGCCAGACTCCATATTCAATGGTTTATGGTTGTGAAGCAGTGCTCCCAGTAGAAGTCCAGGTACCAACAATCAGGTATAGTCTGAATTCAGTTTCTGAGAATAACGAATTACTCTGTGACAGCCTAGATACAGCCCAAGAGCTCAGGGACTTGGCAACAATAAGGCTCGCAGCCTACCAACAATCTGTGGCCAGAAGCTACAACAAGAATGTCAGGATTCGTGTGTTCAGGACTGGAGACCTGGTCCTGAGGAAGGTATTTCAGAACACAAAGGACAAGGCTGCAGGCAAACTGGCCCCAACCTGGGAAGGGCCATACCTTATTGATTCAGCAGTAGGGAAAGGTTCCTACAGATTACAGACTTTGGAAGGAGACATGATCCCAAGACCTTGGAATACTCTCCACCTCAAGCTCTATCACATGTAAAGTGTCCTGGACCAAGACATCTGGTAATCCACAAAACTCAAAACTTTTCCTTTACAAACTATCCTATACAATTGTACTGACTTGAGCGTCGGAGGGCCGTTGGCTAAACGCCAACGGTCAGTCCTGACCCTCTTTCTGTGCAGACAATGCAATACAGACATCTGGACCAGACCAGACCAAAAACAAATACAAAGACAAAGACAAAGACAAAAACTTGGGCTCCAAATTTCAAAGACGATCGGGCACTAACCCGGACAGGGAGTAATGTCCGTTAAGGGAGCCCCAAAGTGTAAGTCGCCTAAATTATTAAACGCATGCATGCTACTTTACAAATTCACAACAAATTATATGCGCATCATTACAAAAGACATAACAAAACATAACATAAGCAAAATATAGCATAACATAGCCAAGCATAAACCGCCAAAAAGTTGACAAAGGTCAAACCATACCTAAGTATGGATAACAGAATTCAGAAACTAACAGTCAGCCCATGCCTGTGCATGGACACAAAAAGAAGTTCAAAAACAAATAAACAAAATGCAAATACTTACAGGCCAAATTGTCTACAGGGGACATTCCCCCCCTGGCAAATCAAAAGTTTGTTCAGAAAACCGATAACATAACCAAAGTTCAGATTCCTTCACCAGACTCACCGGTCTTTTCAGCATGTTCCTCTGCAGGGTCAGCATGGGAAAGACCAATCTCATCAGCACCAGTACCAGAACCTCCACCAACAGTCTCCACACTTGGACCAAGAATCGCTTCCAAAGACTCAGTCAGACAAATTAAGTAACCTCAGCTTGTTCTGGGACAGCCTCATCTGGGAACAATTGCTTGAAGGTGGTAATTTCTGCGGATAAATCCCAGGCAGCACGAGCTTCTGGACTGGCATTCATCATCTCAATCCTGGTACGAAGTGTGTGGAAGATACTCAAGTCCCTCACCACTGCATTGTGCCCTTTGGCCTCATCCCTCAGCTCCTCCAGTTCCTTGGTCAACTCGCCAATGTGTTTGTCCTGCTGCTTGATCCTCTTGAAGTTCGCCCTGTCCAATGTGGCCATCTTCTCGCAGCGATGGTTCAGACTCTCAAGTTCTTTCTTGGCAATATCAAGAGAAGAACGAAGCGCCTCATTCTCGGTCTCAGCTTTACTCCTGCCACTCTCCAAGACTGGCACCGTGGAGCCAAGGCTGGCAGACATGACCAACAACTACAGATACAAAGCAAAAAACCAGAGCTATATCAGAAACAACTCTGAACAAGAACAAAAGCGTAAGAGAAAATACAAACCTGGGCACAGCAGCCCACCATCTTGTGCGCCAGGCGTGCGGGATCTAGGGCAACTGACGCAGTGGACAAAGTAGCAAAGTCTTCACTCAGGGACTTCCCCAAAGAAACATACTCAGACTGACTCTGGGAATGCAGAGGTACAGACAGCACAGGATTCATCTGAGGTAACTTTCCTTTCTTCCTTTTCTTACGCTCGGCGGTGTTCGGAGATTCGATGACTCTGGTGGATCTAGTCTGAACCCCCTCTGGTGCCTTCCTCTTGGAAGACTCAGAAGCAGGGGTCACCAGATTCACGGCAGGGGCAAGGCCACCACCCGACTTTGTAGCCTCGCGTGCCTGGGTGATCACAGCAGTAATATCCTCCATGGACAGAAAGCTCCTCTTACTAGACCCAGACGCTGCAGACATCATTGGAAACGAGTTACAAAGGAATGGTAGATAAGGATCCCCCCAAAGTAAAGGGAAAATGTCAGTACCCGTAGCAACGCCGGGTACAGAGCTCAGGCTAGAACCAGGAATCCTCAGTGGGGGCAGAGTTGAGTGGCCACTGGCCCCAGAAAGTATCGAATTCAACGGGGTCACATGAACGGGAATTTGGTCAAAGCGACCTGTACTCACAGACTTTTCACCCTCCTCGGGTACAGCTTCATCCTCATCCTCGGACTCCTCCTCCTCATCCTCCTCAGATTCTCCACCATCACCAGCATGCTGTACAGGGGTAGGAGTAACTTCAACAACATCATCATCATCGTCATCAGGTCGCATACACTTGGGCCAGGCCCTCTTGTCGGCAGGCAGCTTCAGAAACGCCTCGATTCTCCTTTTTGACGCAGGATCATCAAAACTGGGAACCCAGTCAGACACTGCAAAACAGATCAACAACAAAACCTAAACAAAAGGTGCATGCAAGAACAAAGTAGACAGGAATACAGAAGTACAAAGGACATACCAGTCCCCTTCAAAGAGAACTCAGGTGCCCAGACATTTGGGCCTGCATCGCTGCTACGGATGAACATATAGTAGCTTGGCCAGTTACTCTCATCACCTGCATCTGAACGGGTCAAGAGAGGCGAGCATTTATCCCTCAAACGAAAGTGGACTCTCTTCTTCTTGTACATTCGCAAACGGTAAGTGTTCCTTATATCAGCAAGCTGAATATCGACCCCATACCTCCGACAAAGAGAATCGATCCCATGGATCAAGCGCCAGACGGAAGGCATGACTTGACAAGGCGGCACCTGAACGGTACCCAGAAAAGCGCTCATCAGCGGGCAAAGGGGAAAAGTGGCCCCAAACTTGAAGGATGATTCAAAAATTGAAAACCAACCGGGGCTAACCCAGTCTACCCTGACGTCTCTCGTCTCAGGGGCCCAGACCTCAGCACTCTCCGGGATTTTACCTTCCTTTGAGCCTCGCCACACCCCTTGGGCAAGCGAGGTTGGGGAAGGTATTGGCGTCTTCGATCAAGTTGGTCGCTGAAAAGCGAGTCACCATGGGTGTAGGAAGCTGGCGATGAAGGCGGCCAACATCGTTGCGTGCCATGATTGAATATTAAAAAGTGGAAGAAGAAAGCTAGGGTTTTTTCAAAATTGATTTGGGGATTTTGCTAGGGTTCTTGATTGCAAAATAAAAGGAATCAGAAGGAAGGAATGAGTTAGAAAGAGAAACAAAACAAAAACTAGGGTATATATAGAGAACAAAAGGAAGTTGAGTAATTTTACAAAAATAAACGCGCGAAGAGACGTGATGAGACCCATGATGGGACGTGCGCAGTACTTTGAGCGCCAAAATAGGGCGCACTTCCCCACGAAAGGCCAACTACTTCATTAAATTACAAAGTTCAGGTCTCAGGACCAAAGGCACAGCAAAACAGAAGTAGCCTGGGCCAGGTTCAGCCCTGGGCCAGGATGAAGGACAGAAGCATCTCCTTACCCCCCAGTTCAGGACTGTAGGGCAAGGAGATGGGGGACAAACTGTTGGGACCGAAAAACCAAGCTAGTCCAGACCTATACGGGTTGGTCCAGGACCCTTAGCCAGGTTCAGACAAAAGTCCAAGATCTACAGACTGCACAAAATGTAACAGATCGGTATTCTGACCGCAAGCCTGGTCCAGACCCAAGGCCAGGATCGACGGCATGCATGTAACAAAGGGGTGCAGGTCAGGAGAGGAAAAGCCAAGATGGGCCTAGCCCAACAAAAGAAATAAATATCGAAGGAGAAAGCCCAAGGTGTAGCAGCATCAACCCTAAGGAAGACGTTGGAAAGACCCAGTCAAGCCTCCTGAAACATAGCCTTGAAGATAGGAACTGCTTCAGAAATCGTTGGAGTGGTTAGCTACAAAGGGGGAAACGAACGTTAGGCGCAAGGACACTATATAAGAAGCAGATTCAGAAGAGAAAGGGGCATCAGAAATCATTCAACTCAAGCACACAATACTCATCACAACTTACAAGCATTCAAGCACTATTTACATTTTAATTACGTTCATATTATATCCTGTACCACCTGGTCCAGACTCTGTACCTGCTATTCCAGAACTAGTGCATAACCTCTCCAGGCTTGGCGCCCGTGGTTTTTCCCTTAACATTTAAGGGTTTTTCCCACGTAACCATATCGTGTTGTCTTGTGACTCGAGAGAGCGTTTTCCAAACCTATTCAATTTGCACAGTTTATTGTTTCCTTCCTATGAACTTGAGTTCCTGAATCGTTGTCATAATGAACCTGATGCCCTAATATCTTCCCTTATTGATTTCTATTCTTTTCCTTTATTGCTTTAGTTTATAGCTCAAATCAACCCATTTTCATACCCTAGAGTCAGACCTGTTTTACTCCGACTTTACTAATAACTACACCGTTTCTCTGTGGATTCGACCCTGCTTACCGCTAGCTTCTGTTAGTCGTTTGTTTAGGTTTATTTTGATTAGGCGTGACGATTTAGCCTCATCAATTTTGGCGCCGTTGCCGGGGAAACGGCTTTGCTAGTTTTAGTTCTTGTTAGTTGTTACAGGTTTTTCTCTCTTGTCTCAAGGAACCTAGTTCCTTGAGACCGTTTCTCAACGTTTGCTTGTAGTTTTGTTTATGCACAGGTCACCTACAGGTTTAATTCCTTTCAAGCCTGAACCTGAGCGAGCATTTCATAGACTACGTCGGAAAGCAAGTAAATTAATCGATCTTGGTTTTGAGGAAGCGTCGCATTCGGAGTCAAGTGCAACGTGAACGTCCTACGAAGAGGACACACCGCCTATTACTCCAACTTCTTCTCCACCGCCGGTGACTATGCCTAAATTATATAGTCACTCGCTACCGAAGACGGAGTCCATACCTGATGGATTCCAAATGCCCGACACTTTACAGGGTAACTTTGAGATTCGCCCCGCCTTCCTTACTTTGGTGGAGCGTAATCGGCCGCGGCAATCCTACGGAGGATCCCGGAAACACATGCGTGTTTTTACGGACATCGCTCAACAATTAAGCGAGAATGGGATCACTCAAAACCAGATTAGGGAGATGCTATTCCCTTTTTCTCACGTGATCGAGCATGGGATTGGATCACGGTTTGGATAAAAGGTCTTTGTGGGTATTACGGATTGGCCAAGTCTAGCTCTTGCATTTTATCGCAGTACTATCCTCCTGAGTGGACTAACCAACCTCGTAGTCGATTCAGGGTTCCAGCAAAGCTTTGATGAAAGCGTTAGTCGAGGCATGGGACCGTTACAAGCGGTTGATCCGTGAGTGTCCACATCACGGGTTGGGTGATTGGTTGATTATCATGACATTTTATAATGGGTTGTATGCCGAGAGTCGCGCTATTCTTGACTCCTACGCGGGAGGTCGATTTGCTAATAACACGATGATGATAAAGCGTGGTAAACGATCGAGGAAATGGCGGTTCATTCGCCCAGCTTTGGTAAGCCGAGGGAATTCACGGTCTGCGCATGATGACCGTGATAAGGCGAGTATTAGTGCACTAACTAGTCACTTCTTTGCGGCTACCGACTCTGGCTCGATATGTTGCACGGTGGTGGTACTTACGGTGGCCATGTGAATGCTATCGCAGACACGACTTGGGTTATACTACGGTATCTTTGCCCCACGAGCGTGTTTACGCTTATCAATCCTATAATCAAAACCTGCCATATCAGAATCAACCGGGTTACGATCGCTCACTTTTGTCGTATCGCAACCAGAACGTCCTCAACCCGACTCCCCCACCTCCACAAAATGTCCCCTACAACCCTCCCTACAAAAATCAACAACCACCCACCTACCAAAAGCCACCCTACATTCCACCCCAACCTGCGCAAGTACCCGATCCATTGGCCGAAATGAAGTCGATGATGTTGCAAATGCAACAAGTTACATTGGCCATGCAAAAGTCACAGGAGTCGATCATGTTGCAAATGCAAAAAGATGGTCAAGCCAAGGACGCTGCGATCAAGTTACTGAAGAATCAAGTGGCGCAGCTAGCCACTTCTCAAGCGTCAAGGCAACCCGAAACACTCCCCCCTCAAGGCCAACAACCTCCCGACACTGCATGTGCGATCACGTTGCGAAATGGTACGCATTACGATGGCCCAAAGCACCCAAACGAACGTGGAACTGAGGAGGGGAAAGCAAATACGGTTGAAACACCTGGGCAGGATTCTCAGAGAATCCGGCCGGATTCATCAGAAATCCGACCCAGGTCAAATTTTTTTACTACGGAGCCTTTGGCTGCTTCTCAAGATTCAAATCCTATGAATCTTGACTCTGATAATGCTAATGCTTCTAAAAAGGATTCTAAGGCAACTACTCCACCACCGTACCAAGTCAAGCTTCCATTTCCGGGTCGACAACGCAACACGGGAGCCGACGCTCAGCTCCGTAAATTCATAGAGGTAGTAAAGAACTTGCAGGTAAATGTCCCTTTTATTGATTTAATTAAGAAAGTTCCCGCGTACGCTAAGTTTTTAAAGGAAGTCTTAGCTAGGAAGCGTACGCTAGACGATGTTTCGACCGTGGCTTTTGTGGGGGAAGCTAGTACTAGGTTGCAGGGTAGTAAACCCCCTAAACTTAGTGACCCCGGGACCTTTTCCATCCCTTGCTCCATAGGTAAGTTTGAGGTTAAAAATGCTTTATGTGACCTAGGAGCGAGTGTTAGTGTCATTCCCTTTTCGATGTGTCAAAAGATAAACATGACCAATTTGGGACCCACTAGCATTACCTTGCAAATGGCCGACCGTTCCGTTAAGCGTCCCTTAGGTATCCTACAAGATGTCCCCGTACAGGTTGGAAAATTCTTTATCCCTGTCGACTTTGTAGTGTTAGATATGCCTGAGGATGTCCACATCCCGATTCTTTTGGGGAGACCCTTTTTGCACATTGCTGGTGCACTTATTGATGTGGGTAAGAAAACCTTAACATTCTCGGTGGGGGGTGAGCAGCTTACTTTTACACAATCGAGTACCCCACGGTCACCCATGTGTCTGGAGTCGGTTAACGCTATTAATGTTATACCTCCGTCTCACTCTACTGGAGACACTTTGGAGGTTTCGCATGTCTCTTCTCCTTGTGCAGGCTTGTCAAAGAATAGCTGCAAGGATGGTTTGGGGGAGAGAAAGCTGCTTAAAGCCGACGTCTATGGTGAGAGCAATGGAGATGGAGGACCCACGGTCGAGTCCCCTGGAGCACGCGGGAGATATGGTGAGCCGTTTCGAGATGGTGATCCAATTTTGACATGTTTTGCTGAGCTACCTCGAGGAGGTGATTTACCACGACACTTAGACGATGTCACTTTGAGTGAGGGTGTCGCGAATGGCCAAAGACCTTGGCGAGACTATATGTTTTGATTGGACCCTTGAAGAGTCGTGCGGGACTATAAACCAGCGCTTCCCGGGAGGCAACCCGATGACATTTTGTAATCAGTTGTACTTTATTTTGGTTTGTTTTTGACTTTGACATTATTGTTTTGCTTGTGAGCGCGCGAGGATGAGGGATTTTATGATTTCCGTTGAGTTTGAACAGGTTTTACTAATTCACCACGGACGAATCACGCAACAAACGAACGAGCCAACCCCCATTGTCCCTAATACGGGTGGCCGGTTTTTAGGGGTCGTTGAACGCAGCTCCGTTTTTGCTGTTTCACTTCACGGAGCGCTTATTGTGGAACCCGGGAACCGCGTCGAGGGACCCAACTCGGCGTCTTGCTTAAAGGGCGGATTTAAAGTTAAAAAAGATTAAGTTAGAAAAACCTTTAAGAACTGTATGGAGTCGCCACCTATTTATCGCGGAAAATAGGAACCTGCTACCATGTTCTAAGCTAAAAACATGTCCTAGATTTTGGAGCACGCCGACACCCCTAGATCTAAGGCTTGTGAAACCAGATTGGATTCGGGGTGAGGGTACTTTAGAAAAAGAGTTAATTCAAATAATGATTTATGAAAACCTTTTAGAAAAAACCTATGTAAAAATAGCCTCTACTGACCTAGAACAATCCGAAATAAGATGATAATTGAGCTAATGTTATCGCTACGTACAAGTGCGATAAGGTTGTAAAATAATGCAGATGCAGATGCAAAAGGATTGATTAAAACCCTCAGTTTAGCATGTTTAACTTGTTAATGAAAACGGTTCTGTTAAAGGTCGAATTCATTGTTTAAGTTGATTTAATGCAAAAGGAAAGGGTGCAAGATGCATGCAAATAAAATAAAGTTCAATTGTCCATTGGTTTATTTTATAAGGGTCGGTTGCTTATGCGACTTTGGCGTGTCATCGGATATGGAGTGTACCGAAGTAAATAGAACACTTGGAAGGCAAGCGCGCTGGGTGCCAAAGCCGGGGGGGACGCTAGAGTGTAGTCCCCTTTGTTAGTCCATAAAAGATAAGAAAAAGCTTTGATCCAAGTGGATCGGTACCTACCTTGTCCTGACGCTTCAGATCTGGGCAGAGCTTCGCTTCTTGAACTTAAAAGGAGGATGAATTCAACACGGGATGGTGTGTTGAACTCAAGGATTTGAGTGCGTGAGGCTTTTGTGAATGTATTTAGGTGTATACCGTGCTAGACGGTATATTTTGTGGGACCCAAGTGTGGGCACTAAAACTAGAAAGAGAGGTTGTGAGAAGAGAGGGTTTTCATGTGTGGAAAACTTATCTTATGAGGTCGTGCGAGGGGTTGTATATATAGGAGAAAAGTCGAGGGAAATTAGGAAAGACAGCGCTAAAAACCACCCTGGGAAACCGCATAGGCTTATGCGGTTTGGGTGGCAAACCGCATAGCCTTATGCGGTTTGTACCCTGAGCCGCATAAGCTAATGCGGCTTGCTGGTGTGGTTTTAACTTCGTGATTTCGTATTTCCTTATTCCGGTTTGCCAAATCTTGGGAATATTCGGTGTAATCTCTTTGCTTGTGCTCCAAGAAGACCTAGTATGATCTTCTAGAGAGTTGTTGAGGGCTTTGGAGTGCGGGCCAAAGGTGGGTTTGGGCTCGGTTCTGGGCCCGAGCCCTGAAAATGTAAAAAAGGGTGTATTTTGTAGCATTTTGTGAAATAGGATAAGCCGTGAGGCTATATTTTGTGTAAGAGGAGGCTAAATGGGGGAATTAGCCACCGGGCCTAAATTTAGGAATTTAGGAATGCTGAATCAGTCCTTGTTAATGTAAAAGGGCTAATTGTAGTGCGAATGCGAAGCTCATGCCAAAATGAAGCAGGACAAGGACCTAGCTAGACTCCAAATAGACAAAATGAACATGTATCTAAATGCGATGTGATGCGACCTGACTCATTTAACATTTCAAACGACTCAAAATGAATTCGGCATTAGTTAGAACCGTTTAAGTCAACGTTAAAACATGCGTAATAAAAGTCCGTGTTACATCACAGGGTTTTGTTTGGGAGGGTACGGATATGGGTATCCACATAGCCCCCAGTTTGACTGAGCTCGGACTAGAGCGCTAGTCAAACTGCTTCGACCATATCCGGACCATTACAGTCTCGATATAGTCAGCGGAACGAAGCATGTGTCCATGGGTGACACGAGGACTTCGAACCGGGCTATGCGGGGCGGGACGTGCGCATTTTAAGGACTTGGTGGTCCGTGCATGCAATAAGGGCCTGCCGGCCTGCTGGGCGCCTTCGTTGTGCTTGTGGTGCTCCATTGTCGTGTAATGCCTTCGTATGTGTTTAGTGTCGTCGTATGCTTGATGCTGATGCTTGTCGTCGTCATGTAAGGTGTAGTGCGTAAGGTGTACGGGTAATGTATGGTTGAGTGGGAGTGCATTCGTGTATGGTCTCGCAAGGAGTGCATGCGTAGGGTGTATGATCTCGCCGAGGAGCGTATATGTAGCGCGTGTAGGAGTGTGTATGTAAGGGTTGCAAATGTAAGGAAAGGATTGTAATGCTTGGTTGTGTATATGCGTCTTGTAAGGATTCGTGCTTGGACTCACCGAGGAGCGCTTGTGTAGAGTAGGGGATGCCTGTAATTGAGATGCACTGCGGGGTGTCTATGCTTGGGCTCGCCGAGGAGTGTTTATGTAGTTGTCATTGTGTATGGTTGCCTTCGCTAATGCTGTTGCTGATGTTGATGCCCTTGTTGATGCTGATGACATTGTTGATGTCGTGCTGTGGTTGATGTCGTGCTGGGTCTCGCCTAGGAGCGCAGGTGCTTAGTGTAGTGTCTGCTGGAGAAGTAGTAGTCTGCCGGGAAGGGTGTATATGTATGGTCTCGCCGAGGAGCGTAGGTGTGGTTGTAGTTGTTTGATCTTCGGAAAGGGTGCTGGTGCTTCATCTTGTAAAGGGGTGCAGGTGTATGTTCGCCGGGAATTATGGTCCGAGGAAGGTGTATATGCTCATGTATACTGCTCCATGTAATTGTAAATGTGTTTGTGTCTTGTAGTTGGTGTAGATGCTTGGACTTGCTGGATGTGCTGATGTAGATGCTTGGTGTTTATGCTCCGAAGTTGAAGGATGACTCGTTCAGGATGCTTTGTAGAGGTGTATTTGCTGGGAAAAATGACGCAGGGATGTAGGTTTATGATTTACTGGGGAAGTCGAAGGATATGTCTTGGACTCCGTGGGAAATCTGTATATGTGTGTGGACTCCATGGGGAGGAAGTGATACTCCACAGGGACGTGTAAGAGGTGTAAAGACTCGTGAAGAGTGTTCGTGTTTCTGCTTCTGTACCGTGTATTAAAGGCTTAATACACGAGTATGGCGGACTGTAGGTGACGCCTTAACCAAGGCATAGCTCATAATGTATGTGCAAGCGCTCGTGGGGGACTGTAGGTGACGCCTTAACCAAGAAAGCTTGCGTGCATGAAGAAAGATGGGGAGAAAAAGTTGAACAAAACATGCTCTGGAAATTGCCTGTAGACTAGTGACTCTTCCGGGGAATCTCTTATCAGTTGGCGACTTCAAGCGTGAACTCATTCGCACATGTCGCGGTTTTGAACCCGGAAAAATTCGAACTCGCGATTTTCCTTTCGAGATCTTCAATTTCGCTTGCTTCGACCATGAAACGTGGTATCATTGCGATTCGTTTGGATTCGTATGATACATGTCTCTTGGACTTGGAATGCATGGTGCTTGGGATGTTTCTTTGATATGTTAGGGTGCTTGGTGCTTGGACCTACGTTTGGGTGTTGCTTGTCTGATGCACACATGAAAGTGTTATGCTTTTAGTGTGCATGTTCATGTTTGTAGCGGTTCTGGAGGTGTCGCTCAACCGTAGATGCTTATGTTGATGTGGGTATTTATAGCAAGGGTGTCTTCAAAAATGCGAAAAATTATCTCATTTTTCGTTGTAAAGGTTGTAAAGGTTTGATTATTGATAGGAAGCGTCAGCCCCCAGTTGTCGTGGTCATGGTGCCGGTGTATGTATAAGCCCCCAGTTTGACTGAGTTATGGTGTCGGTGTATGTATAAGCCCCCAGTTTGACTGAATTATGGTGTATAACGATAGTCAAACTATGCAGAAGGCTATGGGTTGTATTAGGATAAGGGTGTTTCTGTATTAGGAGAAGGAGTTTTCAAGTTACCCCCTCGAGTTTGACTAAGTTTTGAATGAAAACTGAGTCAAAGTGGAGTGCATGATGTGCTTGGAGAAGGAGTTTTTGGATTACCTCCTCGAGTTTGACTAAGTTTTGAATGAAAACTAGGTCAAAGTGAAGAGTATGGTGTTTGGTTTTGAAATTTCCCCCGTAGTTTGGCTAAATTTGTGTGAAATTAAGATAAAATGGAGAAAAATGTAGTTGCTCTGTTGTGTGTTGTAGGTTGCCAAGGATGTGCACAAGAAGCTGTGGAGGACGGCTTAACAAGTGGAGGATGGCGCGGGCGAGTTCAACATGACTCTGACGAGTACCGTCGTCGTCGTCCCTAGGTGTTTTGGCGATCTTGTGTAATATGGATTGTGTGAACCCATCATTACATGGCTTGTTTGTTGTAGCTTGGCTTGAACTTGTAGTTGCTTTTTTTTTTTTTTGTCGTCTTCTGCTCCCGTGCTGTGTTATGCTTCCGTGTACCTGCGTAGTTAGTAGGCTTGGATTTGAAAGTGAAATGATTCCCGATTGGGATGTGTGGATTAAAATGTTTTTGTTGAAAAATCATTTTGTGAAAGATTCATTTTAGTTGTCGAAATGAGCTTTAAAAATGAACGCTTGAAATGTCGGTTGTAAGGCTTCGTGCAAGATGAAAGGGTGTTTGGCGTTGTGAGCTTGAGCTAGAGCTGTGAAGACCGTGGAGGGTCATTTGAGTGCAAAGGTTGAAAAGGCCCCAGTTGTCGAGGATGGAAATTCGGTGGAATCTCATGACAACACGGAGCGGGATGTAGTGCAAGATTCGGTTGTGCTTTGCGTAGGCTGCCTACGTATCCACGAATGTGGAATCAAACCGGCGTAGTTCGATAGGGCTTTCGCTCAAAATGTGTTAACTCGAGTGAGTTAAATTCGAAGAATGCTCTTACTCAAAACGTATTAACTCGAGTGTCGAGTTAAATTTTTGGAAAAGTTTAGACTTCGAAGATTCGAGATGCGTTTCAAGGATTTGAGATGCATTTCCGAAAGGCACATTTTGTTTGTGCGAAAGGGTGTTTTTGCAAAAAGTGAATTGCAAAGTGCTTTCATATTAACTCGAGTATTGAGTTAAATTTGAAAGGTAATTAGCTAATTTGAGGGTGCATTGCCTCGTGTAAGTTTGAAAAAGCGTGTCGTTCCGTGGGAGCGTTTTGAAGACTGGAGAGTTTTTTAAAGGAGCGGTTTAAATGTCGCTAAATTGTTTGATTGGAAGAGGATTGACTCGACGTGTGAGTCGATGCTTAAAATGCCGAAAAGTTTGCAAAATAGAGACGAATCGTATGCGTGATTTGAGACTCGACGGTTGCATGGATGCCATATTTGGGAACACGTGCGTTGGTGGAGCCCCCAGTGGTGCGTGCTTGTCTGCGGTGGGATACTGTTGTTCCTGCAAAACAGTGTTATACCAAAAAGCAGAGTACTACTCCTAAGTCTATGACAACTTTGCCTTGACGAATTCGTTTTAATCGCCTCGATAAAGAAATAGTTTGCCTTTGAACTTTGTGAATTTTTGTGGACACATCCTTAGCATGGAAAGCTTTGGACGGGGGATATTTTGTGGATTTTTGTAAAAGGTTGGTTGAGCTCGGGAGAGCGGCCTACGTATCCGTGGTTACGGAATCAAACCTAGCGTAGTTCCGAAGAGCGCGTTTAAGGGCGTGCATGAGGTGTTTATGTGGAAAGGTGCGTGTTTAAGGATCCACCGGTCTGGGAGGTGGGTTTGTTTTTTGTGGAAAGGTGCGTGTTTAGGGACCCGCCGGTCCAAGGGGTGTTTTTGTAAAAAAGTGCGTGTTTAAGGACTCGTCGGTCCAAGGGGTGTTTATGTGTTTGACCTTGATACATTGCATCCTAAGGGTGGGTTCTCCTTAGTTGATCTAGGCTGGTTGCTTGCTACTTCTGTCTTGTCTTCAATTTGGAATTTCAAGGACCTGGCCTCTCGTTTCTGGGCTTCGGTACTTCTTGCCTTTGGGGTTTCGGCCCCTCGCTGATTGATTTCTAAGCTTGTTGACTTCTTAAGCTTTTGACTTCCTAAGCTTTTGACTTCTTAAGCTTTTGACTTCTTAAGCTTTTTGCTTAGTTGTTTTGCCCCTTGTTCCGGAGCTTTTGAGACTTTTGCTTTTTGGTGATCTTGGTTTTTGACCTTTGTACCTTGTATTCCCGTTTGGTTTGAGAATATCCCACGCCCTGTATGGCTTGGGCTTGAGCTTGGACCTTGCCAAACCCTGTGGCTCGGTGGTCACTCGTGATCGTGTGTCTATCACGCTGGGCTCCTCTGACAAGTTCGTTTGCTTATTAGGCACGCGATCGAGTACGCGGAGGGCGATCTAGGAATACTCGTACTTTTGGTCGCGATCAAATTCATGACCACTGTGGAGCTCCAAATTAATGGATCCTCCTCCAAAAGCAGCGGAGTAGTAGACCACAAGCAGACTAGTGAACCTTAGGTGTTTAGTCGTCGGAAGCTTTCTTGTCTTTGTGTCTTTGATTTAGTTGACTTGGACCTTCTTACCCGGCCTAGATCTCCCTAGGATAGTTGTTCCTGGGATGCAATGTATGTTGGTGTAGAATTGTGTTTTTTATGGGAAAAGTGTGTAAAAAGGAAGCTGGGTTGTAGGCAAACTTATTCCTTTGTCGATTTGTTAAAAAAAATGTCGTACGTCGAAGGCTCGATTGCCCTAGACTGACAGAGATTGACTCAATGTTTAAAAACTCGACCCGTATTGAAAAGACTCGAATTTCTTGAGGAGATCCGTGAGATCGCCGGTGGCGCCTTGATGGATTCTTTGCTGGGTGCTCGAGACGCACATGTCTCGGATGGGGTTGATGCTTGCGTCGAGACTTGGCTCATGCACACTTAGATTTGTCTTTGATTTTGCAAAAGTTTTGTTTTCGGCGAAAAGCAGGATGTTTTGTTGAGCAAAATGTGTTGTCACATTTTGGCTCGATGTAAAAGGCGTTTTGAAATCAAATCCGATAAGCTCGTGTTAGTGGTTTGTCGGTGAAAGTGTGAATCGATTCGGAGTGGCGATAGGCTATCCGAATCAAGGGTGTTTGAAAGTGTGATGAAGACGGTTATACTCGTTTTCCTACATTCGGTTTGAAAGAGGGTTAGATTAAAGCGACTATGAGCCACTTGGTCTAACCGTGAAGGATTTGCGGGATGATGCTAGTTCATTCCTAGGTTTTGTTGTCTTGTGAAAAGAGATGTTTGGATTAAAATGGCGGTAGGCCATTTTGAATCATGGATTTCGAAAATGTTTATTTTGCTAGATTTGTTTTCAAGAAAAGGTCCATTCTCGAGTTTGAAAATGTTTGGTAATAAATGGGTTACAAAGAGTGCGGGCCATGTAGTTCATTTATGTTTTGGAATGTCACGAGAATAAAGTGATTATTCTCGGGTGTTTTGAGGAGACTGTTTGTCTAGATCAAACCGTCCTGACTATGGGCCATTCGGTTCGAAGAAAGGATTTTTGAAAAAGGTTATTTCAAAAACGTGATGAGGATTTTGTGAAAGTAGTTTGTAAGAGGATTTGGGCCAAGATGGTTATGAATCATTTGGTCTGATGAAAAGTCCGCGAGATTGGGCTTGGCCATTCTCGGGTTTTGTTTGCTTGAAAAAGGTGTGAAGGGCCGCGAGCTGCTAAGAATGAAAAAGTCTCCAAGAATGTGTGACGAGATTCTTGGGTTTTGCTTTATGAAAATGCTTCGAGACGAATGGCTTACGATGGCTGAGGGCCATGTATCCCACTCGTGCCTAGAGAGGATTCGGGAATGAAGTGATTATTCCCGAGTGACTTGTGAAGGATGCCTAGTGGGTTGAATCGAAATAGTGAAGCACTATTTGGTTCGACCCTGAACTTCGAAAAGTATTTATTTCAAAGTTGAAAGAATTTCGAAACGTATTTATTTCAAAAGAGTTTTGCTTGTTTCGTAAAAAGGTGTGAATTCTTGAAAAGAGTTTATTTCAAAAATGAGGGTGTTTTGCTTGGTTTGTAAAAATGAGAAATTTTTTGAAAAGAGTTTATTTCAAAAAGGAGAGTGTATTGCTTTAGGAGCAATGTTGTGCCTAAGAAGTTTTTGAGGCGAGAAGGCGTGCGTGGGTTTCTCTTGATGTTAAAGTGTGTTCGCTTTGCATATATTGAGCCCATTTAACGGTTCATCGTTAAGGGCTCGAGCCTAGATGGATGAAAAGGGTTTGACTTGAGAGCGGTTAGCTAGTTGAGTCAAGGATGTTGAGAATGGATTAGGTTGTGTGGCGTGTATCTAGTTAGACCTACTAGGTTCAATGTTCATTTTAGGCGTTCATTTTAGGCGTTCATTTTAGCTTATTTCATTGCTTTGAAAGACCTTTTAAGCTTGAAAAAGGAGATTTTTGAAAAGTTTTGGCTAAGGGAAGCTTTTGAGGCGAGAATGTGTGCGCACATCTCGTCTCGATGTTAAAAGTTTTTGCTTTGCACCCGTCGAACTAGTATCGGCTATTTGCCGAGGTGAGCTCGAGTCGGATGTGTAAAAGAGAGTGGATTTGGCTCGAGAGTGGTTAGCAAGTCGAGCCGAGGATGTTAAAAGTAGAGCTAGGCCGTGTGGCCTAGGAGATTGAAATCCACGAGCTTGGGTTTTAATCCTTGCTCGGGTTTTTGCTTGTTAGTGAAAAGGAAGTTTTGAAAAGGCTTATTTCAAAAATTCGCGAGAGTTTTGTTTGAAAAGTGTTAGATGTTAGATGTTAGGTTCATTTATCTTTGAAACGTTTAAGCGAGTTTTCGAAGATATGAATGCATATGCTTATTTTGAAAAAGACCATAGAGTGCATGGCCTCGAACTCGTACGTATGACTCAAAGGGTGAAAAGGGTCAGTCGGGTACACCTCCAACTACCTCGAGTACGCTTTGGCAGATACTTAACCCCTCTATTTCCTTACACCGGAGCGATAGGTTTTCTAGAGGGAGCACTGGGGCGGTCGAGATAGTCGTTTACGGCAAGCCGTGGGGGGGAGAGAGGAAAGTTAGTCCTGCACGTGCTTTATCGAGTGGACAAGCCTGCGTGTTGGAACCACCTCTCAAGGGTGCAAAGGGTGCCTAGATTCCAAAAGGAATGGACTCTAAACGAATGTGCATAGCTCAAATATGTATACAAGAATTGTTCAAGGCTTTCAAGTTTCACCTCTTTATTTTTAAAAAGAAAAAGCTAGTTTTAAGTTTTAAAAATAAAATCTCCCAAGCGGAGTCGCCAAACTGTGGAACCCGGGAACCGCGTCGAGGGACCCAACTCGGCGTCTTGCTTAAAGGGCGGATTTAAAGTTAAAAAAGATTAAGTTAGAAAAACCTTTAAGAACTGTATGGAGTCGCCACCTATTTATCGCGGAAAATAGGAACCTGCTACCATGTTCTAAGCTAAAAACATGTCCTAGATTTTGGAGCACGCCGACACCCCTAGATCTAAGGCTTGTGAAACCAGATTGGATTCGGGGTGAGGGTACTTTAGAAAAAGAGTTAATTCAAATAATGATTTATGAAAACCTTTTAGAAAAAGCCTATGTAAAAATAGCCTCTACTGACCTAGAACAATCCGAAATAAGATGATAACTGAGCTAATGTTATCGCTACGTACAAGTGCGATAAGGTTGTAAAATAATGCAGATGCAGATGCAAAACGATTGATTAAAACCCTCAGTTTAGCATGTTTAACTTGTTAACGAAAACGGTTCAGTTAAAGGTCGAATTCATTGTTTAAGTTGATTTAATGCAAAAGGAAAGGGTGCAAGATGCATGCAAATAAAATAAAGTTCAATTGTCCATTGGTTTATTTTATAAGGGTCGGTTGCTTATGCGACTTTGGCGTGTCATCGGATATGGAGTGTACCCGAAGTTAATAGAACACTTGGAAGGCAAGCGCGCTGGGTGCCAAAGCCGGGGGGGGCGGTAGAGTGTAGTCCTCTTTGTTAGTCCATAAAAGATAAGAAAAAGCTTTGATCCAAGTGGATCGGTACCTACCTTGTCCTGACGCTTGATTCGGGCAGAGCTTCTTGAACTTAAAAGGAGGATGAATTCAACACGGGATGGTGTGTTGAACTCAAGGATTTGAGTGCGTGAGGCTTTTGTGAATGTATTTAGGTGTATACCGTGCTAGACGGTATATTTTGTGGGACCCAAGTGTGGGCACTAAAACTAGAAAGAGAGGTTGTGAGAAGAGGGGGTTTTCTTGTGTGGAAAACTTATCTTATGAGGTCGTGCGAGGGGTTGTATATATAGGAGAAAAGCCGAGGGAAATTAGGAAAGACAGCGCTAAAAACCACCCTGGGAAACCGCATAGGCTTATGCGGTTTGGGTGGCAAACCGCATAGCCTTATGCGGTTTGTACCCTAAGCCGCATAAGCTAATGCGGCTTGCTGGTGTGGTTTTAACTTCGTGATTTTGTATTTCCTTATTCCGGTTTGCCAAATCTTGGGAATATTCGGTGTAATCTCTTTGCTTGTGCTCCAAGAAGACCTAGTATGATCTTCTAGAGAGTTGTTGAGGGCTTTGGAGTGCGGGCCAAAGGTGGGTTTGGGCTCTGATTAAGGCAGAGCCACGAAAAATGTAAAAAAGGGTGTATTTTGTAGCATTTTGTGAAATAGGATAACCCGTGAGGCTATATTTTGTGTAAGAGGAGGCTAAATGGGGGAATTAGCCACCGGGCCTAAATTTAGGAATTTAGGAATGCTGAATCAGTCCTTGTTAATGTAAAAGGGCTAATTGTAGTGCGAATGCGAAGCTCATGCCAAAATGAAGCAGGACAAGGACCTAGCTAGACTCCAAATGGACAAAATGAACATGTATCTAAATGCGATGTGATGCGACCTGACTCATTTAACATTTCAAACGACTCAAAATGAATTCGACATTAGTTAGAACCGTTTAAGTCAACGTTAAAACATGCGTAATAAAAGTCCGTGTTACATCACAGGGTTTTGTTTGGGAGGGTACGGATATGGGTATCCACACTTATGCACAGGTCTTTTGGATGCGTATTTGTGGATGTTTAGCCACGACCCTTGCTTTGATTCGGTTTGGGGGAGCTCCTTCACGAGCATGTGAGTTCTCCTTACCCTTTACCCTCTTACTATCTTGCTTTTATCACCACCCCATATGATTTGTGTCCTCTATTTTGCTTGCTTATCTGTGCATTTAGCTCACATTGAGGACAATGTGTGATTCTGGTTTGGGGGAGGAAAGCACTTTCGCGCTTTTCATTTGCATTTTCGTTTTTGTGTGCATTATTTTACAAAAAACCCAAAAAAATTAAAAAAAATTGAAAATTTCAAAAAAATACAAAAATACGAGTATTTTTGGTCTGAATTGTCAAGTTTGGAGAATTGATTAGTGTGCCATTTTGATCTTTAGCATCTCCGAGTCGAATATCTATCGTCGTGGCTTGCACTATATCTTTGTTTCCTGTTAATAGATTGCGAGTCTCAAACACTAGCCCACTTGTATTTGCTTAATTCTTATCGCTTTTCGTTTGTTTGCTTTCGATATTGGCATTCTTGCAAGGCATTGGTTTGTGGAATGTTTGGAATGTTGGAATGTGGTTTGTTTGGATAGATCATATAATGTTGAAGCAATGCTTCGATGCTTTCGGAGGGGACTCATTGAGTTGAGTATCCACAGCGGCCATGAATTTGGTTGCGACCGGGTGTATGAGCAATGATGTAACCCTTAAGCAAATATGTGTACCCGAGCTCGATCTTTACCGAGTGAATGTCAAGCTAAACGGTACAACATACGAGGGATGCTCCACAGTTGAAAGAAAAAAAAAGAGAAGGAAAAGAAAAGAAAAAAATGGAATGATGTGGAAAGAAAGGTGGAATGGAAAGTGGTATGTTTGGTTGGCCTCGCTTGAATTCAATTATCGTAAGTTTAATTTTTGCGAAAGCGTGAGAAGCTAGTAATACGATGTTGGTGTGAATGGTTGAGACTTGTGCTCTATTTTTGGTGAAATAGACTATGGTTTGTAAGCTTATGTGCATAGGTCGTCCACTTTGAGATGCTAGCGTGATAAATTCGGACCACTTTGATTTTCTCCGACGCTTTTTGCTTGAGGACAAGCAAAGGTTTGGTTTGGGGGAGTTTGATATGTGCATTTTATATAGCTTTTATGCCCCCGGTTAGTTGCATTTTAGCTCGAGTTTTAGTCGAGTCCATGTTATTTTACGAGCTATTTGCTATGTATTGTGGTACTGCTTCTTTTTTGTTATATTTTGCAGGTTTTGGCGGTCCTGAGCCAAATACCGAGTCAAGTGAAATAAGCACGAGTACCGAGACTACGAGACCAAGCTTGAGCCATCACGGGAGCCCGGGATACGAGTGACGACGTAGTGGATCTGAGCTACAAGCGACGAATGAAGCATATAAGCCCAGAAACGAAGTAACTTGCCAAATACACCTGGGTCGGATTCTCAGAGAATCCGGCCGGATTTCTCAGTAATCCTGCCCAGCTCTGTCAACTGTGGGCTCGTGTGTTTTGGGCCTAATTTTGAGAACTTGTATAAATATGAGACTTCGTATCTTTTTTACACATCTTTCATTCTACTTTACTGTTTTAGGTTAGACTTAGTTTTCTCTCCTTTAAAACTCAAAAACACTTAGTCTAGATTTTAATTACTCTTCGCAAGAATCGATCTTTACTTCAACTCAGGATTAATTTCAGGTTTAATTTCATTGTTATTTCTTTCATCATGCTCCCTTATTATCATTGTTTTGTTTCAATTTCAATCATGCATAACTAATTTTCCTATTAGGGTTTGAGGGGAATTTGTGCCCTTGGTTCAGGAACATGTTTTTGGATTAAATTGGTTGATTATATTGTGCAATTGATTTCTTTCTACGGGTTTTATGCAATTGAATTAGGATTACTTCGCCTGATCAACGAATTCATCTGAGTTTAATTGAACCTGAGTAAGTTTTAATTTAAGATCGAAAGCCGAGTTAAAACTAGACTTATGCGAGATCGATAAGTTGAATTTAGTACGTAGCAAGAGCCCGCTAAATTTGCTTAAGGCTAAAATTGACTCGAGAGAGCGTTTTCCAAACCTATTCAATTTGCACAGTTTATTGTTTCCTTCCTATGAACTTGAGTTCCTGAATCGTTGTCATAATGAACCTGATGCCCTAATATCTTCCCTTATTGATTTCTATTCTTTTCCTTTATTGCTTTAGTTTATAGCTCAAATCAACCCATTTTCATACCCTAGAGTCAGACCTGTATTACTCCGACTTTACTAATAACTACACCGTTTCTCTGTGGATTTGACCCTGCTTACCGCTAGCTTCTGTTAGTCGTTTGTTTAGGTTTATTTTGATTAGGCGTGACGATTTAGCCTCATCAGTTTATTACTATCGCTTTATAATTATAACATTATGATAAAAACATAAACATGCTTATTACATATAGCATATAAAGACGTATAAGTCATAATAAGCATGCGGTTTAAAGCGATAAATCATATAAGCATGATATTCAGTTATGAAAGCAAATAACATATAATATCATAGCAATAGTGTCACAGCATATCAGCAGTATTACGAGGCGATATCAAATCGCTAACCATCATACATATCGTATCATTCACATCATGCAGACTCGATTCACTTCAGAAATTTGTGGTCTTTAGTTTTCGAAGATGGTACACACTCATTCTCATTTAATCAAACAACAAACAACACATACTGCTTACGAGCCTGACCACTGAGTAGGCCATTGTACTCTAGTCGCTTGCATCTCACTACCATAGTGCAGCGGCTTACTCGACTCGTAAACCACGCCGAATACTATAGTACTTGCATCTCATCTTCTAGTGTTCGAAATGATTCGAACTTCAGATACAATCTCGTCAAGTGATCTGTACATGTGGCAAGAACGAATGCAAGTGTCGCGCCCACTAAGAACGAAACACGGCAAAGAGACAGAACCGCAAAGCGCATAAGCACATAATGTCACGGTGGCCCTGATAACTTTAGCGAAATAGGGGAATAAAACCCTAGTCTAGTATATATACACTAATATCCACGTTAAGAGTAGGCTATGCTATTCATAGAGCACCTTAACTCTGGATAAAACGACTATTTCCTAAAGCCTGATCCAAAAGGATTGGCATATTCCTTATCTTGTACGGCAATGGCGACCGCTACAAGACTATCTTAACCCCACTTCACTCACGATTGACGTTTTCATATCCGAGGCTCAAGCGTTTGACCTTTTATTTAACTTACTCAAGATTTGTTATTTATTTGATATTACATATCACATAATACTAGACTCTCCTAGTCTCATCGTCAAACGTTTTATTTGAATTGTAGATTTTATATGATCACATAACACGTTCGTTTATTATTTGAAGTGTTGTTAATTATTAACATTTTTAAGTTTCTATAATGATATGTTTATTAGTATGTCCAATTTTATTTAAGTGTTTTGCAAACACCTTAAGTTATTTACTTATCTATTTTCAATTTTCTATACTTAGTAAAATTTTCAATTATTTTCAATATTTCACTATTCACTTTTCACTATTCACTATTCACCGTATTTTGTACGTATTTTTATACGTATTCGTATTTTTATACTTCGTATTTTATACGTATTTTTATACGTATACGTATTCTTATACTTGTACGTAATTTTATATTTATACGTATTTTTATAAGTATTCTTATACATTGATATTTTTTCCTAAGTATAAACTTAAATATCTTTTTATTGGTTAAGTATAAATTCTAGTTTCAAAGTCGTTAAGTTCGTTTTGTACTTAGTGATTTTTGAAAATATTTCAAAAGTTTAGTTTTAAAAACGTTAAGTTCGGTTTGTAAAAAGTGATTTGTGAAAATATTTAAAAGTCTAGTTTTAAAGATGTTAAGTTCGGTTTGTAAAAGTGATCAATGATATTTATTTTAAACCGAGACTTAGTTAAATTTAGTCGTCTATTTACTAAATTTAGCGATTTTCATTTTTAATAGTAATGGTATCGTGAATGGTTCATTTTAGTCCGTATGTCCAAATCCAACAGTCCAATATTTGCAAAGGTAGTAGCACACGATTTAATTCATTTTTATAACGGCTAATCATTTTTATCGGTTTAATATATTTCATTTATAACTAAATCGATTTAAACAAAAATTCATTTCTAACATCTATTTAACTTTAGTGACTTAGTGATAATTTCATTTTGATTAAATTTAGTCAATATAAAGTGTATATGTCGTGTGGTTACATATATATGTCAAAATTGATTTATTTCTTTTAATTTCTTAAATCTAACTTTTTTTGTAGAAATTAGCGCCTTTCCATTTCATATCCAAAGAAGTGATTTAGTACATCATGGGCCGTTTAGGCATTGTATCACTTCACTCTCATCCTCACATTTCAGTGAATACAAGATTCTAATGCTAACATTAAACTGGATTTGCCGTACAATTCGAACAAAAGGAGTTTCTCTACCAACAAAGATTCGATTATTCCGTTCTATCCATATGGCATAAATACCCGCAGCAAGGCATCCCGCAACCCAGTTCGCTCTCCATGTCTTTCTCCGTAGCCCCATCTGAGCCCTTTTCAATTCATATTTAAGATTTCGAATCCTCCGCGTTATACCCATCCAGCTCCACAACGCTTGCATAATACTCTTGGAGAATGAACAATTGAAGAAGAGATGATCATGGTTTTCATAACCATTCTTACAGAGAACACACCAATTTACCAAGACAATCCCACATCTACAAAGATTATCCACCGTGGGTAGATGCCCCTGAATAGCAGACACGGCTACCACACTATATTTAGGTAAAGTACAAGAATTCCAAACAACAGAGGACCAAGCAACCCTAGCCCTAGTGGTTCGGAAGAAGTCGTAAGCATGCTTAACAAACTTACCAGAATCGTGCCAAGAGACCAGCAACTCCACGAGCCTGGCATACCCCACCAAATTCTTCTCAGATAATCTCATCACGAACTTTCAGAATCCCTCGCCAACTCTCTGAATCCGAACTCTGATGCGGTACTAGCCAAGTATCATACCCACGAAGTTTGTACTTCCTCAACCAACATAACCATACACTTTGCTTACCAATAAGAAGAGCCGAGAGATTTTTAGCAAGTAACGCCTTGTTCCAGGAGAGGACCTCTTTAATCCCAAAACCACCTTCGTCCCGTAGTGAGCAAACAGCTTGCCAACTCTTAAACAATATCCGTCGCTTACCTTCTCCAATCTGCCAAAAGAACTCCCTACACATCTTTTCCAGCCGCTTCAAAATACCACGAGGCAACATTATAGCATAGCACCAGAAATTTTCGAGACCAAAAATCATTGAATTTAGAAGCTGAAGCTTCCCTGCATAAGACAAGCTTTGATTGACCCAACTCTGTATATAGCTCCTAACCTTGGTCAGAAGCTGATGGTACATATCACTCTTCAAATTAGCAGCCGCCAAAGGTATACCCAGGTATCGGAAGGGAAAAGTGCCCTCCTTAAACCCTGAGTCCTCCATAATGAGCTTTTTGACAGCCTCCGCCACACCACCGAAGTAGATATCTGTCTTTTCTGGGTTGGCTTCGAGACCAGAGACCTGGGCAAAGGTCTGTAAAAAACCAGCTACAGCCTTAACAGAGGGTAAGTCACCCCTAGTGAAGACCATTAGGTCATCAGCAAATATCAAGTGGGTGAGGTTAACTCTCACACACTTGGGATGGTAAGAGAAGCTCTTGATTAAAGGCAACCTCCTGAGATACCGGGAAAGAACCTCCATACTAAGTACAAAAAGATAGGGAGAAAGGATCCCTCGATTTAATCCCCCTCCTACCATCAAAGTAACCATGAGTGACGCCGTTAATTTTCAGAGTGTATTTAGCTGTGGTTATACAAGCCATAATCCAGTCAATAAATCTCCCTGGAAATCCTAACGCCTCCATCATTTGCACAACAAATTTCCAATTGAGAGAATCAAAAGCCTTTTTAATGTCTACCTTAATTAAGCACCTTGGGGAGATGCGTTTCCTTGAGTAGCCCTTCACCAAGCTCTGAGAAAGCATAATATTATCAAATATGTTCCGCCCCTGCACAAAAGCAGCCTGTTCATAACCCACTAACCCCGGGAGTACAGTTTTCAACCTATTTGCTAGAATCTTACTCACAGTTTTGTAGAATGTAGTGCAACAAGAGATGGGTCGAAAGTCTCTGACTGAAGTAGCAGCAGCTTTTTTAGGAATCAAAGTAACCACAGTCAAATTAGCAGTTTTCAGCAGTTGACCATGTGTGAAAAAGTCTAAAACAGCGTCCACAAATGCAGACTGAGTGATCGCCCGGGTATCATGGAAAAAACCCGAGGTGAAACCATCAATGCCAGGACACTTATTTGGATCAATAGAATTAAGAGCATCCATAATCTCCCTGGTGGTGATAGGCTGGATCAAGCTATTTTTCTGCTCCAATTGCAAGCATGTACCGATGTGATGAAATCCTTGTCAAGATCGGCAACAACACCTTTCGATTACCCAAAAGAGACTGATAATACTCCAAAAAAGCTTGCACTATATGTGATTGCTCTTTATGCTCAATGCCATGCATATCAATAATACAGCCAATATGATTCAAATGTCTTCTCTCCGCAATCTTCCGGAAGAAGTATGCAGAACTACAATCAGCAGCCTTCACATGTGTAACCTTAGCCCTCTGCGCGAGCATACTAATTTCAGCATTTTTCAGTCGTACATACTTGTCCTTGGCTTGCTTCTCAGCTAATAGCAACCCCTCATCATCCGGTAGCCTAATCAGATCTTCCTGTAACATAGCCAAAGCACCCGAAGCATCAGATACACATCTGGAGAGCTGAGAAAAATGTCGGGCATTATAATCTCTCAAACTTTGCTTCACAACTTTCAATTTCTGAAATAAACAAAACATAGAAGTTCCCTGAAAAGGTGTACTCTAAGCCTGAGAAATACACTCCAAAAACCCTTGGTGTTGAGCCCAGCAATTCAGATAAGTAAAGCCTCGGACTCCTTCAAGCACCTGTGACTGCACACTCACCAGAATAGGCGAGTGGTCTGACACACCATGTGTAAGAACCTGAGCATAAGAGGAAGGGAAAACAGAGAGCCAATGTTGATTAACCAAAGCCCTATCAAGCTTTGACCAACTCCTATCCCTACCCAATTGGTTATTCGTCCAGCTAAACTGACAACCTTTACTTGACATATCCATCAGCCCACTCCTCATAATACAATCATTAAAATTAGCCATATCCAACTGATTTGGTGCATGACCACCTCTCCTCTCATCCTCAATACGAACCACATTGAAATCACCAAGGACTATCCAACTACCCGTCATTGACTGAGCCAGAGAAAGCAAATCCAACCATAATCTCCTCCTATCAGCTGCGTTATTCAATCCATAGACAATAGTAACAAAAACGACCCAATGAGAGGTATGATGAGTGACCCTCCCATGGATAAACTGGTCTCCCTTCTCAATAATATCGACCCCTACTTCCCTAGGATTATATAAGAGCCAAATTCTACCATTATAATGGTGTTCATAATTGAAAGTCACCCTCCAATCACGAAAAATCTTATTGACCACAGAAGTAGCCTTATTCTCCTTAACCCTAGTCTCCAAAACCCCCATCAGAGCTACCTTATTAGTAAGCAAAAACTTCTTTATTTCGAGTTGTTTCAAAACGGTATTACACCCCCTTATATTCCAGGTTGCAATTGACATAGCACATCTGGTGGCCTAGTCCCCTCCTTCAAACTCCCACTAGACTCACCCAGAAAAACAGGATCCGCCCCAGCAATCTCAGGAAGTAACAGCTGCTCAAACTTGTTTGAGAGCGCAAGAGCACCAACAGCATGTAGCCGTAGACCACTACCTTTTCTGACCTCCACAAACCCAATATCATCAACAGAAGTTACAGCAGGAGGAGGGGTTTTCTCAGGCTCCACCTGTACAGGATCCACCTCTACTACCACCACCTTTGGCCTATACACCATTTTAGGCTTATTTAGCCTACATGATTTCTGCTCATGCCCTAGCTTCTTGCATTTATGACAGTAGAAAGGGATCCACTCATACTCGACTTTCTGCATAATTTGGCCACAATATGGTGTGTTTAAATCTAACTTATTAACTAATAATTAAATTATATTAACAATAAACTAAAAACTGATAAAAAAAAATTTTAACCTAAAATTTGGGCTAATGCCGTGAGCATGTATGTATTGGTCCAAAAATTCGTTTTTCAATTTTTATCGGTTTTTAGCTTAAAATCTTTATATTTTAATTATTCTAATTATACTGAAACGATTTAAACTAAAATGAAATTTACTAAAAATTTCATTTATATTTATGAATAGTGTTTTTCAACACTTTAAATTTCTAACTTTTTAATCTTAATGATTTATAATGTTTTAAGTTGATTTATAATATAATACTAACAATATATAAAACAATAACTAAACATAAACACAAATTATTAACAAACATAAACTAAAACAAAATCAAAATGAACAATAATGATGAACATCAACATGAATATCATATGAACACACATGTAGATCAAAATAAAGCTCAAGAACACCATTTTCGATTTTAACAACTTATAATTTATTTTCCTAATTTAATTTTTTTCACATGAATACATCTATTTTAACTAACTTAACACTACATATTATTTACAAAAATTAAAAGTGAAAATTTCAAAAAAAAAAAAAATAGGGAATGCCGTGAGAAGTAATATATATGTATAAATTTTCATTTTCGATTTTAATCACTTTAAACTCATTGTTAATATTTCACATAATTTTTATATATGATTACTACTTAAATAAAACATAACTAAACATAGAAATCATATGAATCATAATTAAAAAATGCTCAAAATTAATTTAACTAAACATATGAACATATTACTACAATAATCTATTTAACATATTATTTAGTTATTATCATTATTTATACATCATAAAATCATTCAAGGGCACATATGTGATGTTTAACATATTTAACATAATTTTCATATTCATAAAAACATAATAACAAAACAAATTAATTTACTAAGAGGTTAAAACAAGACAAAGCTAGTCACCTTATTTTGAAAGTTAATCGTCGGGGATCTAAAATAAATTTTAGATCGGATTTTCTTCACCCATAATACCCATTATCTTCACCCAAATAATCCAAGTAGTTAGCTCCTAATATACCCACTAATTAACTAGGAATACTTAGGATTTATTAGGAATAATATTAAGGTTTTTATTAAAGGTTTTTGTAAGAAAAAATGAAAGAAATAAATGGAGAAAACGAAGGAGTATCCTACGGCATTTCTAAGAGGGGAAGTGTGTTCATTTTGCACTTGTGATTTTATGAGACAAGTTGCAAATAAATGTAGGCTAAGTAAAGTAATTAAATTTAATGTTTAATTAAATGAATTAATGATATAATAATCAAGTGGCTCAACTTGATGATTTAGGAAGGTTCCTAAAGATATTTGATCAAAATAAAGTTTTTCACGAAATTAATCAGTTTTAAAAAGTCGGGTGTCAAAAGACGATAAAAGTTAAAATGTGCTGTTTTGACGATTTTATGAAAAGTATTCATTTTATAAATTTAAGACTAAAATATTTTATTTACTACTTTAGAAAAATTTTAAAAGTGACGGAAATGAAAATGGTAATATTAAAGTAGTAGTATCGTATTTTGTATGTATGTATTATTATTAAGTATAAACTTTAAATTTTAATACATAATTAGAATAATGATGACAAATTTAAAGTTGTAAGAAAAATTAAATTTTGTGTAAGAAAAAAATGGAAGAGGATAAAATTTGACTTTGATGACTAAAAGTCAAAAGTCAATTTTTCGGGCTCGATTTTTATTTCTCGAAATTTTCGATTTGCGCGATCGCGAAAAGGTCTCGAAATAAAAGATATGATCTTAAAATAGTGTTTTGAAATAAAATCGGAAATAAAAATAAAACTAATTTTCAAAAGGTACTAAATATAAAAATCGGATCTTAACCCTCGAGATTTTGAATAAAATTTTACTAGGTCGAAATACTTATTTTTTTTCGTTGAATGTTATAGATTTAAAGAATTATAAACAAACGCCAAAAATTTAATCAATTTTAACTAGGTGTGACTTCAAATTTCGACAATTTAGAAAAAGCTAGTTTAATAGAAATGAAATAGTAATTATATATTAATATATAATTATTTATTAAAAATAATCAAAATGACTACATTTTCACTAAAAATGACGTTAGGTTTGCTTTTCAAAATGTTGATGTTGATTGTTTGATTTTTGATTTGCGTGTTTGAAATTGTTGACCCGAATTTCAAAGACGGGAAAAGTATAAGGGTTCATTTTTATTCGAAAATGAAAAATGTTCGAAATTGAATTTTATGAATAAAAGGATTTACTTTTATTTTTATGAATAGTAATATAACTTAACCTTTTTTTGAAATTTGAAAAGCGATATAAATTTTGTGTTGGTTTTTATAAAATTTTGAAATGTGTTTCTTTTTCAATTCTAAAGATAATACAACAAACTTTGTTTTTCAAAATTTTTAAATTTGGACTTAAGAAAATTTAGTATTAATTGGCGAAAAAAATTCAGACGTATTTTTATTATAAGGAAAAGGATGAATTTAATTTAAGGAATTAAATTCTTTTATAATATTGTGTTAAAATAACACGGGGTGTTACATTACCTCCCTCAAACAAACCCGCAGCATGAGCATTTGTCATCCCAAGGAAGTTTCGCAACATCCCGTTATAGCAAAGCTCACTCCTCACAACCACCGGAGTAGTCCGTTTCGACCACCCAACAATGGCCGCGAACTCCTCCATCAAAGGACACACCTCTCCCCCGGGAAACCTAAACACATGCAAGCTAGGATCCCAATAATCTAAGCACGCATCCAGGAAGTCTAGATCGACTTTCATTTGACGAAAGCCAATAAACACGCCCGCACCATCATCATACACCGCCTTCTTCATCGCCGGACTTAATGAGGAAGTCCACCTCTTCAAAAGAGCATCAAAATGCTCAACCATTTTTTTAGAACACGAAAACTTTTGTAAATATACCTACTATATTTATGAGAGCAAAAACTTGTAATAAAAGAAAAGGGAGAAGTGATTGCGAATGAAGATTATGGCACGCACCCCCTCTCCTTATATAGGAAAAACATATCCGAAATATGGAAAACAGCGTTACCAGCCAAGCCAACAAACCGCATGACTCTATGCGGTTTGCACCCCAAACCGCATAAGCCTATGCGGTTTGCACCTCAAACCGCATAGAGCTATGCGGTTTCAGGGGCGGGTTTTCTCGCAACTTTCCTAATTTCGTCTTTCCTAAAACACGACATCCACGTTATGCTACGACGTTCTTTTGTTGTTCCCCATGCAACAACATTACATTCCGTTCTTAGCAAATACGATTCATACCACGAGTCAACACATAACATTTTCAACATTCATACAAGCTCATTTCACATTTTAAAATGAACTTTTCAAACAACGTTTTCATAAACTACCTAATACAATATCAAAGCGTCCCACTCGGGAATCATTTCGTTTTTCAAAAAAGCTTACTAAACAGGTTTACAAGCAACAACCAAGTTCAAAGTTCAAGCTACAACGACATGTAAACAAAGGTTCATGCAATCTTTATTACACAAATTCACTCAGGATGACGACGACGATACTCGTCAAATTCACGTCGAATCTGAGCCGTCTCAGCACGACTCTGACACAACTGAGCCGCCTGCTCAGCCCAAGCCATCCTCCACCGGTTAGCTGTCCTCCACAGCTTCTTGTGCACCTCCTTCGCCACCTGCCACACATAACAACACAAACACACATCACATTTCGCTCCATTTTGCCTTAATTTCACTCGAATTAAGCCAAACTCAGGGGGAAATTTCAAAAGCAAACCACATTTGTCTCCATTTTGCCTTAATTTCACTCAAATTAAGTCAAACTTAGGGGGGAAATTTCAAAAACAACCGCCGTCAACCCCACTTTGCCTTAATTTCATTCAAATTACGACAAACTCGAGGGGGTAACCACAAAATACGCATCTCACTAGTTTGATCATCGCTATTTTTCATACCTCGATCAAACTGGGGGCTCATACATATACAAATACAAAAATACATACCTTTTTCACCTTGCCCGCCCAGCTGTCCATCCCTGCGTCAGTAGTCACCGGCAAGTACGTCGGCAAAGCAAAAGTACGACGGACGCCCGAATCATCCCACTCCACGGTAGTAGGAAAGTCGCCAGGCTGTTCCGCCATCTCAGGATCAAACTTCTGCAAAACAAATACAAAAGGCACACGTCAGGGAAATTTTTCGCAAAAATTACCTTACGCACCCCTAAACCGAAACAAACATACCTCAATCGGCCCACAAGCAAGCCGAGACTGAGCAAACTCGCCGACTCTCCTTCCCCATACAACGCCATCCGATCTTGCGCGGAAACCCCTCGATCAAAAAGGACTCTCGGCGGATCCCTAGGCACCACTGGAGCCGGCCACCCCGCCTGGTAGACCAAACGCTCTCCAAGGTACCAAACTGGCCCGTACGGCGTCGCCAAGTACAGACGCTGAGTGTCACGCAACACAAACCGCGCCCCGATGCCCTCAGGAATACCCGCGTCATCGCCCACTCGAACGGGCAGCCTTAATCGCAAAGAAGAACAAACATTCATTAATGCAAACCATTTTGGGTACACTCTATTTAAAAATGGTTCAGATACAAACCTCATTAAACTCCATAAGGTTCAGACGCAACCGAACCTCATCATACGACCAGTCAAAGGCCGCGCGGTTATACGTGCCCCAAGTACGCACCGCCGGATATTCCCTCGCGATCGTCACGTCATGCGCAGGCAGCAAAAAAGGGAAGTGACTGAAGATCCACGACTGCACATACAAAAACACGTTACAAGACAACAAAAACAAATAACAATGCATCTAAAACAAAAACAAATCAATACATACCTCCATCACAAAGTCGGGCGAGACTAAGGACAGTCTCGATCCTCGTTGCATGACCCGCGGCCTCACCGCGTCCATACAGAAATGAATGCACAAACCTAAGGATGGCGACACCCAGTCAAGCGTCCCGATTGCACCCCAGTCTATGAGATGCATTAGGACCGACGTCGTCGCCCTCTCACCCTTCTCGCCGAAGTACACGGCGCTAACAAACTACCACAGCCACAGACGAGCATTCTGCTCATCACTCCACTCCGCAGGACCATGCTCGGTCTTCCCCTCAAAATACTCTAAGATGAAGCTCGTCTTAATCACATAAGGTGGGTTACCCTCATACTCCACCTCCAGACCACCGCCAATTGCGGTAGTCACCACCTCGTCCACGATGGACGACGCAAACCCAAAACTCATGTCACGGTCCCCGAACGGAAGCCCCGTCATAACTGCATACCCTGACAAAGTAATACCGGCCTCAAAGCCGGGCATGTGAAATGTCGTGGTAGTATCCCAATACCTGTCAAGGAAGGCCCTGATCAACATCAGGTTCGCCGTCAGCCTCGACCTCGCGATCGCCCTCCAATGCTCCACCAGCGGACCAAAAGCACAGCGAAGCACCCGAGCTTTCGCACCCTCCGAAAGCTTCTTCTCGAAAGCATACATCACGGACGAGACGCCCGAGAAAGTCCTCATGGAACCTTTCTGCCAACCCATCGTCGCCCGATAGGAAACATGTCTCTCCGGAGCAAGTAAAAGGTTGTGGCCGTCCCAGCCCTTGGCAAACGACCTGCTTGCACGTGACTTTCGCGGCCTAGAGCTACTCGCCCTAGGCGCGGCCTCCTCGGCCTCCTCGGCCTCCTCGGCCTCCTCCTCAACGTCCATCGCAGCCTCTAGCTCGTCTACCAGAGCAAGCTGATCCTCCTCCAACTCGAGTCAGCACGTGGTCACGCCGCGCGACCACGACCCGCCCATGGCGACCACGCCTCGTGGGCAAGTCCCGAGGGTCAACATCCCTCTCACTACGCGAACGCGTCATACGACTACTCGAACTGGAAGCTCCCACAGTCCTCGAGCCGGTACTCTTACGAGATGATTTTGATCTCGTGACACGACCAGAACCTTCTCCTGCAACCAACACGACAGGTACATACAACTATAACACATGCAAGCATACAAACTTGGCATACATCATACACATACACAGATAATGCGCACATAATACATAAACATCACATTATACACCTCACAGGGCATTTTTAGGCCTAATTCACAAATTAAGCCGGAAACCGTTCTCTACACCTCAAAATTATAACTTTATGGTTTCTATACGCTATAATAGTCCCCAGCAACAAACCATTACAAGCAATTGCGTTTTGATCACCCCGATCAAAAACCCCCAATTTACGAAGAACACTCATGTTCAATCATGAAGAATCGTCGAATTGAAAGCCTTAGCTCGACATTTTCGCAAAATTGAAGCTAGATACATGCTGTACACACTATGGGCATCCTACACCGAAGTTTAATTGAAATTCCGGGTCGGAAAATCCAGGCTCGTTTTCGGGCCCGAACCCTAATTCACACGTTTTGGGCTATACATGGTCCAAATCATACTCAATTCACACATACATGTTCACATGGCGTAATGCAATACAATGACGTCAATTTCAAGCATTCAAACGGCAAATTTCAAGCAAAACTCGGGTTTTCATTCAAAATCCGTCTTTTCAACATTTCTAGCTAAAACTAGCTAATTACAACAACAAATAACGTAAAAGCAAGTTAAAATGGAGCATTACTTGGTTCCATAGCAAGGCAACGCAACAAAAACGAGCAAATTTGGTTGAGAAATCGAAATTTGGTGTTTTTTAGAAGAAGAAACCGAAAATGAGTGAAGTGAAGCAAGAACACGGTCCTCGTGTTTTAAACAGCCCCTACAGCCAGCAGGGGAAACCGCATAGCCTTATGCGGTTCATCCACCAAACCGCATAAGCCTATGCGGTTTGCCCCTGTGGTTTTTCTCCGGTTTTTCTCGTTTTACACCTATTTTTGAATTCCTAATTCATCTTGGCCCTAATACAACTCCAAGTACGTCCCGTGCTTGGGTTAAGGCGTCACCTACAGTCCGCCATACGCGTATATTAAGCATTTAATGTACGGTACAGAAGCAGAAGCACGAACGCTCTTCACGAGCATTTACATCATTTTCCCCTCAACGGAAGGCAATCCTTGACAACGACGACTACATAAGCACTCCTCGGCGAGCTCAAGCATAGACACTCTGCAATGTACCTAACTACAAGCACCCTACTCTACATAGACGTTCCTCGGCGAGTTCAAGCACAAGTACCTTACAAAACACGTCCAAGCATAAGCATTGCAACCCTTACACTTGCGCTCCTAGGCGAGATTAGACATTTCCACATCTAGCACTCTTACCCAATTACACCTTGCACCCTTGCACTCGCGCTCTTTCACGAGACCACGCACTACATGAAGACACTACAAGCAACGGCACTAGGCACACGACGACATCAAGCATATACAACGGCATTATGTAGCATCACAACGAAGACAATCTGCAGGCCGGCAGGCCCTTATAGTATGCACGGACCGCCACGTCCTTAAAATGCGCACGCCCCTCCCCGTTTAGCCCGGTTCGAAGTCCTCGTCTCACCCATGGACACATGCTTCGTTCCGCTGACTATATCGAGACTGTAATGGTCCGGATATGGTCGTGGAGTTTGACTAGCGCTCTAGTCCGAGCTCAGTCAAACTGGGGGCTCTGTGGATACCCATATCCGTACCCTCCCAAACAAAACCCTGTGATGTACCACGGACTTTTACTACGCATGTCTTAACGTTGACTTAAACGGTTCTAACTAATGTCGAATTCATTTTGAGTCGTTTTAAATGTTAAATGAGTCAGGTCACTTCACATCGCACTTAAATAAACGTTCTTTTTGTCCATTTGGAGTCTAGCTAGGTCCTTGTCCTGCTTCATTTGGCATGAGCTTCGCATTCGCACTACAATTAGCCCTTTTACATTAACAAGGTCTAATTCAGCATTCCTAAATTCCTAAATTTAGGCCCGGTGGCTAGATCCCTCCTTTAGCCTCCTCTTACACAAAATACATCCTCACGTCTTACCTTATTTCACAAAATCCTACAAAATACACCTCTTTCATTTTTCCGGGTCTCGGGCCCAAAACCGAGCCCAAACCCAGCCTTTGGCCCGCACTCCAAAGCCCTGAACATCACAAATATCTCAGAAATATCCCAGCTACTTCCTTGACGTGCAAGCAAGGATTATACTAAATCTTTTCGAGATATAATCAAACCGGAACTAGGAAACTACGCTAAAAACCACACATACAAACCGCATAAGCTTATGCGGTTTAAGGGCCAAACCGCATAAGCCTATGCGGTTTCCCCCACAAACCGCATAGTGCTATGCGGTTTCCAGGCCTGCTTTTATCCCCGGGTTTCCTAATTTCTCCGAGGTTTTAGTATTGTGGATACCCATATCCGTACCCTCCCAAACAAAACCCTATGATGTAACACGGACTTTTATTACGCATGCTTTAACGTTGACTTAAACGGTTCTAATAATGTCGAATTCATTTTGAGTCGTTTTGAAATGTTAAATGAGTCAGGTCGCATCACATCGCACTTAAATAAATGTTCATTTTGTCCATTTGGAGTCTAGCTAGGTCCTTGTCCTGTTTCATTTGGCATGAGCTTCGCATTTGCACCACAATTGGCCCTTTTACATTAACGAGGTCTAATTCCGCATTCCTAAATCCCTAAATTCAGGCCCGGTGGCTAAAACTTCCCTTTAGCCTCCTCTTACACAAAATATAGCCTCACGGGTTATCCTATTTCACAAAATGCTACAAAATACACCCTTTTTACATTTTCAGGGCTCGGGCCTAGAACCGAGCCCAAGCCCACCTTTGGCCCGCACTCCAAAGCCCTCAACAACTCTCTAGAAGATCATACTAGGTCTTCTTGGAGCACAAGAAAAGAGATTACACCGAATATTCCCAAGATTTGGCAAACCGGAATAAGGAAATACGAAATCACGAAGTTAAAACCACACCAGCAAACCGCATTAGCTTATGCGGCTCAGGGTACAAACCGCATAAGGCTATGCGGTTTGCCACCCAAACCGCATAAGCCCATGCGGTTTCCCAGGGTGGTTTTTAGCGCTGTCTTTCCTAATTTCTCTCGGCTATTCTCCTATATATACAACCCCTCGCACGACCTCATAACATAAGTTTTTCACACATGAAAACCCCTATTCTTACAACCTCTCTTCCTAGGTTTTAGCATACACATAATTCATAATCATAAACACCCTAATACATCCACAAAAGCCTCAAGCACTCAAATCCTTGAGTTCAACACACCATCCCGTGTTGAATTCATCCTCCTTACAAGTTCAAAAATCAAGCTCGCCCCGGATCTGAGCGTCGAGGACAAGGTAGTGCACCGATCCACTTGGATCAAAGCTTTCTCTTCTCTTTTATGGACAAACAAAGGGGACTACACTCAAGCGCCCCCCCCCCCCCACCGGCTTTGGCACCGAGCGCTCTTGCCTTCCAAGTGTTCTATTTACTTCGGGTACACTCCATATCCGATGACACGCCAAGGTCGCATAAGCAACCGACCCAATTAAAATAAACCAATGGACAATTGAACTTTATTTTATTTGCATGCATCTTGCACCCTTTTCTTTTGCATTAAATCAACTTAAAACAATGAATTCGACCTTTAACTGAAGCATTTTCGTTATCAAGTTAAACATGCTAAACTGAGGGTTTTAATCAATCTTTTTGCATCCGCATCTGCATTCTTTTACCACCTTTTTCGCACTTGTAAGTAGCGATAACATTAGCTCAATTATCATCTTACAAGGATTGTTCTAGGTCAGTAGAGGCTATTTTTACATAGGCTTTTCTAAAAGGTTTTCATAAATCGTTATTTGAATTAACTCTTTTTCTAAATTACCCTCACCCCGAATCCAATCTGGTTTCACAAGCCTTAGATCTAGGGGTGTCGGCGTGCTCCAAAATCTAAGACATGTTTTTAGCTTAGAACATGGTAGCAGGTTCCTATTTTCCGCGATAAATAGGTGGCGACTCCATACAGTTCTTAAAGGTTTTTCTAACTTAATCTTTTTAACTTTAAATCCACCCTTTAAGCAAGACGCCGAGTTGGGTCCCTCGACGCGGTTCCCGGGTTCCACAGTTTGGCGACTCCGCTGGGGAGATCTTATTTTTAAAATTTAAAACTAGCTTTTTCTTTTTTAAAAATAAAGAGGTGAAACTTGAAAGCCTTGAACAATCCAAGTATACATATTTGAGCTATGCACATTCGTTTAGAGTCCATTCCTTTTGGAATCTAGGCACCCTTTGCACCCTCGAGAGGTGGTTCCCACATGCAGGCTTGTCCACTCGATAAAGCACATGCCGGACTAACTTTCCTCTCCCCCCTCCACGGCTTGCCGTAAACGGCTATCTTGACCGCCCCAGTGCTCCCTTCAGAAAACCTATCGCCCCGGCGTAAGGAAATGAAGGGGTTAAGTATCTGCCAAAGCGTACTCAAGGCAGTTGGAGGTGTACCCGACTGACTCTTTTTCACCCTTTTTGAGTCATACGTACAAGTACGAGGCCATGCACTCCATGGTCCCTTTTCAAATGAGCACTTGCATTCATATCTTCGAAAACTCGCTTTAACGTTTCAAAGATAAATGAACCTAACATCTAACAAGCTAACACTTTTCAAACGAAACTCTCGCGAATTTTTGAAATAAACTTTTTCAAAATTTCCTTTTCACTAACAAGCAAAAACCCGAGCAAAGACTAAAACCCGAGTTCGTGGATTTCAATCCTCTAGGTCGCACGGCTTAGGCTTCACTTTTAACATCCTCGACTCGACTTGTTAACCACTCTCGAGTCGAATCCATTCTCTTTTACACATCCGAACTCGAGCTCACCTCGGCAAATCGCCGATACTAGTTCGACGGGTGCAAAGCAAAATTTTTAACATCGAGACGAGATGTGCGCACACATCCTCGTCTCAAAAGCTTTCCTTTAGCTAAAACTTTTTCGAAAACCTCCTTTTTCAAGCTTAAAAAGAGTTTTCTTAACAAAGAAATGAGCAAGAATGAACACTTAAAATGAACGTTGGTCTGGTCATGTCACTAACGTGCAAATTTAACCCACACAACCTAATCCATTCTCAACACGCTCGACTCGCCTAGCTAATCGCTCTCGAGTCGAATCCTTCTCGTCCATCTAGGCTCGAGCCCTTAACGATGAACCGTTAGGTGGGCTCGACAAAGCTAACACCTTTTAACATCGAGACGAGATGTGCACACGCATCCTCGTCTCAAAAGCTTCCTATTAGCCAAACCTTGTCTAAAATCTCCTTTTTCAAGCTTAAAAGGTCTTCCTAAACAAAGAAGTGAGCTAAAAATGAACGCTTAAAATGAACGTTGAATCTAATAGGACTAACTAGATACACGTCGCACAAACCAATCCATTCTCGACATCCTCGACTCGACTAGCTAACCGTTCACAAGTCAAATCCTTTCCATGCATCTAGGCTCGAGCCCTTAACGATGAACCGTTAACATGGGCTCGACGAATGCAAATCAAACACATTTCAACGTCGAGACAAGATCCGCACACGCGTTCTTGCCTCAAAGACTTCTTAGGCACAACATTGCTCCTAAAGCAATACACTCTCATTTTTGAAACAAGCTCTCTTCAAAAATCTCCTCACTTTTACAAAACAAGCAACACACTCTCATTTTTGAAGTAAATTCTTTTCAAAATCTTCTTATTTTTTACAAACCAAGCAAAACACACCCGTTTTTGAAATGAGCTCTTTTCAAAAATCTCCTCACTTCTGCAAAACAAATAACGACATTCTCTTTACAAATCTCTTTGGGCCAAACGACCCAAAGTCGACTCGTTTCAGCAAAAATCGTCTTTTTCAAGCAAACAAAACCCGAGAATGGCCAAGCCCAATCTCGCGGACTTTTTATCGGACCAAATGATTCATAACCATCTTGGCCCAAATCCTCTTACAAACTACTTTCACAAAATCCTCATCACGTTTTTGAAATAACCTTTTTCAAAAATCCTTCCTTCGAACCGAATGGCCCATAGTCAGGACGGTTTGATCTAGACAAACAGTCTCCTCAAAATACCCGAGAATAATCACTTTATTCTCGTGACATTCCCAAAACATAAATGAACTACATGACCCGCACTCATTGTAACCCATTTATTACCAAACATTTTCAAACTCGAGAATGGACCTTTTCTTGAAAACAAATCTAGCAAAATAAACATTTTCGAAATCCATGATTCAAAATGGCATACCGCCATTTTAATCCAAACATCTCTTTTCACAAGACAACAAAACCTAAAAATGAACTAGCATCATCCCGCAAATCCTTCACGGTTAGACCAAGTGGCTCATAGTCGCTTTAATCTAACCCTCTTTCAAACCGAATGTATGAAAACGAGTATAACCGTCTTCATCACATTTTCAAACACCCTTGATTCGGATAGCCTATCGCCACTCCGAATCGATCCACACTTTCACCGACAACTAACACGAGCTTATCGGATTTGATTTCAAAACGCCTTTTACATCGAGCCAAAATGTGACAACACATTTTGCTCAACAAAACATCCTGCTTTTCGCCGAAAACAAAACTTTTGCAAAATCAAAGACAAGTCTAAGTATGCATGAGCCAAGTCCCGACGCGAGCATCAACCCCATCCGAGACATGTGCGTCTCGAGCACCCAGCGAAGAATCCATCAAGGCGCCACCGACGATCTCACGGATCTCCTCAAGAAATTCGAGTCTTTTCAATACGGGTCGAGTTTTTAAGCATCGAGTCAATCTCTGTCAGTCTAGGGCAATCGAGTCTTTGACGTACGACATTTTTTTTTAACAAATCGATAAAGGAATAAGTTTGCCAACAACCCAACTTCCTTTTTACCCATCTTTTTTATACAAAACACATTTTACACCAGCATACATTGCATCCTAGGAGTAGCTATCCGAGGGAGATCTAGGCCGGGTACGAAGGTCCAAGTTAACTAAATCAAGGACACAAAGACAAAGAACGCTCTCGACGACTAAACACCTAAGGTTCACTAGTCTGCTTGTGGTCTACTACTCCGCTGCTTTTGGAGGAGGATCCATTCATTTGGAGCTCCACAGTGGTCATGAATTTGATCGCGACCAAAAGTACGAGTATTCCTGGATCGTCCTCCGCGTACTTGATCGCGTGCCTAATAAGCAAACGAACTTGTCAGAGGAGTCCGGCGTGATAGACACACGATCACAAGTGACCACCGAGCCACAGGGTTTTAGCAGGGTCCGAGCTCAAGCCCAAGCCATACAGGGCATGGGATATTCTCAAACCAAACGGGAATACAAGGTACAAAGGTCAAAAACCAAAGTCACCAAAAAGCAAAAGTCTCAAAAGCTCCGGAACAAGGGGCAAAACAACTAAGCAAAAAGCTTAAGAAGTCAAAAGCTTAATAAGTCAAAAGCTCAAGAAGTCAAAAAGCTTAAGAAGTCAACAAGCTTAGAAATCAATAAGCGAGGGACCGAAACCCCAAAGGCAAGAAGTACCGAAGCCCAAAAACGAGTGGCCAGGTCCTTGAAATTCCAAATTGAAGACAAGACAGAAGTAGCAAGCAACCAGCCTAGATCAACTAAGGAGAACCCACCCTTAGGATGCAATGTATCAAGGTCAAACACATAAACACCCCTTGGACCGACGGGTCCCTAAACACGCACCTTTCCACAAAAACAAACCCACCTCCCAGACCGGTGGATCCTTAAACACGCACCTTTCCACATAAACACCTCATGCACGCCCTTAAACGCGCTCTTCGGAACTACGCTAGGTTTGATTCCGTAACCACGGATACGTAGGCCGCTCTCCCGAGCTTAACCAACCTTTTACAAAAATCCACAAAATATTCCCCGTCCAAAGCTTTCCATGCTAAGGATGTGTCCACAAAAATTCACAAAATTCAAAGGCAAACTATTTCTTTATCGAGGCGATTAAAACGAATTCGTCAAGGCAAAGTTGTCATAGACTTAGGAGTAGTACTCTGCTTTTTGGTCTAACACTGTTTTGCAGGAACAACAGCATCCCACCGAAGACAAGCAAGCACCACTGGGGGCTCCACCAACGCACGTGTTCCCAAATATGGCATCCATGCAACCGTCGAGTCTCAAATCACGCATACGACTCGTCTCTATTTTGCAAACTTTTCGGCATTTTAAGCATCGACTCACATGTCGAGTCAATCCTTCCAATCAAGCAATTTAGCGACATTTAAACCGCTCTTTTCAAAAACTCTCCAGTTTTCAAAACGCTCCCACGGAATGACACGCTTTTTCAAACTTACGCGAGGCAATGCACCCTCTAATTAGCTAATTACCTTTCAAATCTAACTAAATACTCGAGTTAATATGAAAGCACTTTGCAATTCACTTTTTGCAAACACACCCTTTCGCAAACAAAATGTACATTTCGAAAGTGCATCTCAAGTCCTTGAAACGCATCTTCAAAGTCTAAACTTTTCCAAAATTTAACTCGACACTCGAGTTAACATACTTTGAGAAAAAGCATTCTTCGAATTTAACTCACTCGAGTTAACACATTTTGAGCGAAAGCTCTATCGAACTACGCCGGTTTGATTCCACATTCGTGGATACGTAGGCAGCTTACGCAAAGCACAACCGAATCTAACACTACGTCTCACTCTGTGTTGTCACGAGACTCCACCGAATTTTCATCCTCGACAACTGGGGGCTTTTCAACCTTTGCACTCAAATGACCCTCCACGGTCTTCACAAATCTAGCTCAAGCTCACAATGTCAAAACACCCTTTCATCTTGCATAAAACCTTACAACCGACATTTCAAGCGTTCATTTTAAAAGCTCATTTCGACAACTAAAATGAATCTTTCACAAAAATGATTTTTCAACAAAAACATTTTAATCCAAACATCCCAATCGGGAATCATTTCACTTTCAAAACCGGAGCCTACTAACTATGCAGGTCTACGGAAGCACAACACAGCACGGAAGCAGAAGACGACAAAAAGCAACTACAAGTTCAAGCCAAGCTACAACAAACAAGCCATGTAATGATGGGTTCACACAATCCATATTACACAAGATCACCAAAACACCTAGGGACGACGACGACGGTACTCGTCAAAGTCATGCTGAGCCCGCCCACGCCATCCTCCACTTGTTAAACTTCTTGTGCACATCCTTGGCAACCTACAACACCCAACAGAGCAACTACATTTTTCTCCATTTTATCTTAATTTCACACAAATTAAGCCAAACTACGGGGGAAATTTCAAAACCAAACACCATACTCTTCACTTTGACCTAGTTTTCATTCAAAACTTAGTCAAACACGAGGGGGTAATCCGAAAACTCCTTCTCCTAATACACCCTTATCCTAATACAACCCATAGCCTTTTACATAGTTTGATCATCGTTATATTTCATACCTCGATCAAACTGGGGGCTTATACATACACCGGCACCATGACCACGACAACTGGGGGCTGATGCTTCCTATCAAGAATCAAACCTTTACAACCTTTACAACGAAAAATGGGATAATTTTTCGCATTTTCGAAGACACCCTTGCTATAAATACCCACATCAACATAAACATCTACGGTTGAGCGACACCTCCAGAACCGCTACAAACACGGGCATGCATGCTAAAAGTATAACACTTTCATGTGTGAATCAAACAAACCACCCGAACACAAGTCCAAGTATCCAAACATCAAAGCCACTCATACAATCCCAAGCACCTACACCCCAAAGTCCGAGAGAGGCATGTATCACGTGAATCCAAACGAATCACTAGATACCACGTCTCATGATCAAAGCAGGCGAAAATGAAGATTTCGGAAGACAATCGCAGAATTCAAATTATTCCGGATTTGAAGCCGCGACATGTGTGAATGAGTTCATGCTTGAAGTCGCCAATTGATAAGAGATTCCCCGGAAGAATCACTAGTCAACAAGGCTATTTCTGAGGCGTGTTTTGTTCCACGTTGTCTCTCCATATTTGGCTCGTCAAGCCCAAGTATTTTCTTCGCACTGACTTTGATGGTTAAGGCGTCACCTCTGATCGCCATACGCGTGTATTAAGCCTTTAACACACTGCAGTGCGAAGGTAAACACGAACACTCTTCACGAGTCCTTACACCCTCTTACACGTCCCTGTGGAGTATCACTTCCTCCCCATGGAGTCCACACACCTATACAGACATTTCCCACGGAGTCCAAGACATATCCTTCAACTTCCCCAGCAAATCATAAACCTACATCCCTGCGGCATTCTCTGTAACACCCCGTGTAAATTTAAGCTAATTATAAATAGGAATCGATAAATAGATAATCCAATCCAATCAATTCCCTAACAATGTGCACTTTAATTCCAATTACTATTACAATTCTATTTAACTAACACTTTTGAAAACTATCACAATTTCGAAGCACACCTAACCTAAACTAATAAACGTTTTGACGTTTGATCCTAATTATTTAAATCATTAACTTTCATCCAAAAAAATATATATTTCGGACTAGTAAATTTTTAATCAAAATTCGAGGAGCCAAAACCCAATTTTTATTTTAATCACACTTCGAGTTTTATTTTCATTTTTATTTTCAATCTTACTTCTAAACATTATTTTAGAATCATATATTTTATTTCAAGACTTTTCGCGTACGCGTAAATCGAAAATTTCCGAAAACGAAAATCGAGCCACTTGTGTCCACACATGGCCGGCCACCCTAGCCACATGCATGTGAGGATACCGGGTAGGTGATCCCTTCTCGACGCCCCGCTCGCGCCCGCCCTCGTGTCATGGGGCGGAATGCACGGCGCGGGAAAAAATGAATTTTGCAAGAAGCTCGCTCGCGGGAGCTTCGCACTCGTTTTTGAGGTGCTTGGCTCGCTCGAGCGTTCTTTTGCTTATGGGGGAATGTCATTGCATGTGATTATAACAAAAAGAAATACAAAAAATCCTTTTGAAATGTATTTTTGGAGTCGCCACCAAATATTAAAGGAATTTGGAACCTATTCAACGCGTCTTAAAATATAAGACACGGGTGTCTCAGATTTCAAGGTGCGTCGATACCTATCCGTCTGAGGTTATTGTGAAACCAGAGAGGATTCGGAGTGAGGTTACTTTTCGAAAGTTTTGACAAAATGTTTTATGAAAACTGTAATCAAAAAGCCTACGTAAAAGTAGTCTTTACTAATTTGAAAACATGTGCTTTAATTTCGATATTTGGGCTAATAGGACGCTACGTACAAATGCAAATATATGACTCGACAAATATGTAAAAATAAATGTAGGCCGTCATAGCTATGACGATTTGCTATAGGAGATATACGTAAAATTACTGATTCATTGTATTTGAATCAATAACTAAACATTATTCTCCGTTTGTGTTCAATTCTAAGATTTTGTAAAAACCCTCGGCTTTGCATGTTTAAAAGACTATATGAAACGGCACAGTTAAATGTAGAATCCGTGTTTTAGTCGTAATTTAATGCATGAATCGAGAATTTGCATAATGTAAAAGTGGTGTTTAATTTAGTGATTTGAGTCGTTTGTTCATGCGATATTGGCGGGGTTTAGACGAATCTTTGATTCGAATTACTACAACCGAATTGCGAATAAGGGTTCGTTAATGCCAATATCGGGGTGGGGTTAAGGTAACCCTGAAAGTCTGGAACGTCTAACCTGAAGGTAAAATTTCTTTACCTTGGAGTGCAAAGACGGCTTTTTGGAGTGGAGATTTGTAAGTGCGAGAGGCTTTTTGTGAGTATAAGTATTATAAGTATTATTCTTGTGTTGTGTATTGATTTTTGAAGGATCGGTTACGAATGCATATAAGTGTTGATCGTTTTTAAGGTTTGGTCATTGTTATTGTTGAATTGCTTATGATTTGTGTTGTTGTGATTCTTGTTGTTGTTGAAATGAACGAATAAGGGCTACTATTTATAGCAAATGCTTCGTGTTTCATGCCCAATTGATCAGAAAATCGCCAGAGAACCAGCGATTCTTCAGAAAATCGCCAGAATTGTCAGAGGAGGACCAAAAAATCGCCAGAATTCTGGTGATTCTTTGGTAAATCGCCTCTATTCTGGCGATTTTCCCCCTTGTTTCTGACAGATTTGTTGCGCCGTAATACGTTATCGTAGGTGGGAGGCTATAGGCTGTGTGATTTCTGATTTTGGGGGCTTTGATCAGCTTTGTACAAGTTGTTGTACAAGTTGTACAAGTTGATTACTCAACTTGACTTTTGTCTCGATTCTCGTGTTTCGTGTTTCGTGTTTCGGTTTTTCGTCGTGTTTTTCGATCTTGGCTTGAAGTAAAATAATATTGTAGCGTATTATTTTACGACTTTGTGGGATTTTGTTTTGTAAGAATGTGACCCGGGACGCATTTTGGCCCGCTCGGGTGCTTGGGCATTTTTGTGTGTGTGTGTGTGTGTGGGTCGTTTTTGTGTTCTTGGGCCATTTTTGTGAGGCGTCTTTGTGTCGTGCTTGTGCGTATTGTGTCGACTTACGATTAAAATGACTAAATTAATATTCATTTTTACGAAATATGCAAATTCAGATTAATACGTTAAAAATGACTAAAATGTTTTAGACACTAATGTACCGTTTCGTCTTATTTAAAACATGCATAAAAAGTCCTTTTCGTCATCGGGTTTGCTTTTTGGGGGGTACGGATACGGGTATCTACAGAGCCCCCAGTTTGACTGAGCTTGGACTAAAGCGCTAGTCAAACTTAGAAGATAGTATCCGGACCATTACAGTCTCGATACTACCTGGCGACGCTAAGTATGTGTCTCGGGGAGAGACGAGGACTTAGTGTCGGGAATGCGGGGAGGGACGGCATGTTTAGGGACATGACGGTCCTGCATGTTTAAGGGCCTGCCGACCTGCTGTTGCTTAGGCGTGATTTGATGGCGTTTCGCGACTTGGCCATGTCTTGCGTCTTGTGTGCCTGCTGCGTGCTTGCTCGTGTATCCGCATCTTGATTTGAATAAAGATGTGTATTTTGTTTTTGTTTTATGTGTATTTGAGAAATATACGTATTCAACTCGTGAGGAGTATACGTATTTTTGTTTTTGTGACTCGTAAAGAGTGTATTTGTTTTTGAAAAATATACGTATTTAACTTGTAGGAAATATACGTATTTTTGTTTTTGTGACTCGTAGAGAGTGTATTTGTTTTTGAAAGTATACGTATTTAACTTGTAAGAAATATACGTATTTTTGTTTTTGTGACTCGTAAAGAGTGTATTTGTTTTGAAAAATATACGTATTTAACTTGTAGGAAATATACGTATTTTTGTTTTTGTGACTCGTAAAGAGTGTTTTTGTTTTTGAAAAGTATACGTATTTAACTCGTGAGGAGCATACGTATTTTGTTTTTGTGACTCGTAAAGAGTGTATTTGCTTTTGAAAAATATACGTATTTAACTTGTAGGAAATATACGTATTCTGTTTTTGTGACTCGTAGAGAGTGTTTTTGTTTTTGAAAAGTATACGTATTGAACTCGTGAGGAGTATACGTATTTTGATTTTTGACTCGTAAAGAATGTTTTTGTTTTTGAAAAGTATACGTATTTAACTCGTGAGGAGTATACGTATTTTGATTTGTGACTCGTAAAGAGTGTTTTTGTTTTTGAAAAGTATACGTATTGAACTCGTGAGGAGTATACGTATTTTGATTTTTGACTCGTAAAGAATGTTTTTGTTTTTGAAAAGTATACGTATTTAACTCGTGAGGAGTATACGTATTTTGATTCGTGACTTCGTAAAGAATGTATTTGTTTTTGAAAGTATACGTACTTAACTCGTGAGGAGTATACTTATTTTGATTTGTGACTCGTAAAGAGTGTTTTTGTTTTTGAAAAGTATACGTATTTAACTCGTGAGGAGTATACGTATTTTTTGTTTTTGTGACTCGTAAAGAGTGTATTTGTTTTGAAAAATATACGTATTTAACTTGTAGGAAATATACGTATTTTTGATTTTGTGACTCGTAAAGAGTGTATTTGTTTTTGAAAAGTATACGTATTGAACTCGTGAGGAGTATACGTATTTTGATTTTTGACTCGTAAAGAGTGTTTTTGTTTTGAAAAATATACGTATTTAACTTGTAGGAAATATACGTATTTTTGATTTTGTGACTCGTAAAGAGTGTATTTGTTTTTGAAAAGTATACGTATTTAACTCGTGAGGAGTATACGTATTTTGATTTGTGACTCGTAAAGAGTGTTTTTGTTTTTGAAAAGTATACGTATTGAACTCGTGAGGAGTATACGTATTTTAATTTTTGACTCGTAAAGAATGTTTTTGTTTTTGAAAAGTATACGTATTTAACTCGTGAGGAGTATACGTATTTTGATTTGTGACTTCGTAAAGAATGTATTTGTTTTTGAAAGTATACGTACTTAACTCGTGAGGAGTATACGTATTTTGATTTGTGACTCGTAAAGAGTGTTTTTGTTTTTGAAAAATATACGTATTTAACTTGTAGGAACTATACGTATTTTTGATTTTGTGACTCGTAAAGAGTGTATTTGTTTTTGAAAAGTATACGTATTGAACTCGTGAGGAGTATACGTATTTTGATTTTTGACTCGTAAAGAGTGTTTTTGTTTTTGAAAAATATACGTATTTAACTTGTAGGAAATATACGTATTTTTGTTTTTGTGACTCGTAGAGAGTGTATTTGTTTTTGAAAATATACGTATTTAACTCGTGAGGAGTATACGTATTTTTGATTTTGTGACTCGTAAAGAGCGTATTTGTTTTTGAAAATATACGTATTGAACTCGTGAGGAGTATACGTATTTTGATTTGTAATTCGTAAAGAGTGTTTTTGTGTAGTTGAGTTAGGTTTCTTGAACTCGTCTTTCTTGCTTCTCGTGTTTCGAATCTTGGATGTATTGTCATGCAGGCCGTCTGGGTTGGCTAAAGTATTGGTTTGTGGGAGGTTAGGGTTTCCCTGGTCAAGAAGAAGGTCATGAAAAGGCCGTTTTTGTAGCTTGCGTGTGTTTTATAAAAGCTATTCAGTCGAGGTGTTCGGGACATGATTTTTTTACGAAACTTTTTGTGGGTGTTCATTATGACTTGTGTGTCGTATACGTGTCATGCACTGGGTATTTCTGGGTTTCTGCGCCGTTTTAGCCTTATCTGTCAAAAATAAGCCTAAAGCGTATTCTCTGCTGTTTCGCTTGTTTTTTTTTGTACTTTCTAGCTCCTTGTATTGGTTGCGTATGACGTATATGCCGTATATGTGTCATAATATACGCATTTCTGTACTCCTACGTTGTTTTGGCCTTATCTGTCAAAAACAGGCCTAAAGCTTGTTTTTTGCTGTTTCGTCTGTTTTTTCTTTGCTCTTGCACATCGTTGCTCTTCAGATTTGCTGTGTATGCTGCATACGTTGGGCATGTGTCATAAAGTATGCATTTTCGGGTCTCTGCTTTGTTTTAGCCTTTTCTGTCAAAGATAGGCCTGAAGCTTGCTTTTTGCTGTTTTGCTTGATTTTTCTCTGTCTTTGTGTATCCTCGTCTCTTGGATTAAATGCGTATGACGTAGATATTACCTCTGTGTTGTAAAATGTGCATTCTTGCGTTTCTGCTTTGTTTTAGCCTTTTCTGTTGAAGATAGGCTTAAAGCTTGCTTTTTGCTGTCCTGCTTGACTTTTCTCTGTCCTTGTGCATCCTTGTTCCTTGGATTAAATGTGTATGACTTAGGTATCGTGTTGGTGTCATGAAAATGTATCCCTGTGTTTTTGCTCCTCTTTTGGCCTTTTCGGTCAAAGATAGGCCTGAAGCTTGTTTTTCTGTTGCCTTTGTACATGTGCATTCTTCTGTTGGTCATGAACTTGCTTTGATTGAATTGTATTTTGTCTTATCACATGGCTGCGTTGCTTAAGAGTGTTTCTTGACTTGGTGCAGGTGACCCTGAGATCGTGATACCTACGACCAGTGCTATGCAGGATGTCATCGAGAGCATTGATTTTGATCCTACAGGGGAAGAGCGTACGCCGATATCCGAGCTGTGTCATCACTTAGCGACTTCTGAAGGTCCGTCACAGTGTGATCTGTTCAAAACTCCTCCTATTTTGACGCCATGGGGTGAGGTACAGGGGGCTGCTCTTGAGTCTCCTATGCGAGCACAGCACTACCGTGGAGCTGATAGGGCCTTCTGTCTGTGATGCAGGGTGTGCTATAGAGACGACTGGAGTTACCGTGGGACCTGTTGTGGAGCTACCTATGCCTTCCGTTGGTGGGCGTGAGGCTACTGTCGAGTTGCCTAGGCCTCCTGCTAGTGGGCTTGGCGGTGGGTCTGTGCCTTTGCGAGATGCTGGGTGTGGACGTGGCGGTGTTGTGGAGTCACCGGCAGCTGTTGGAAGGGGTCGAGGTAAAGGTCGCGGGGACGGTCGCAAGAATGATAGACCTAGTTGGAAGCGCAAAGTGGATGCTGTTGCTGGTAATGTTGAGGGTGGCGTTCGGACGCGTGGACGTCGCGCTGCTGAGGCTAGTGGCAGTCGTGAGCGAGATGAGGGTAGTAGTGCTGGTGTTTCTGACGAGGTGAGTTTTGACGAGGCTGAGGGGGATGATTCTGCTGTCGACAAGCCGAGGCGTGGCCCTCCTCGTCGACTTGAGGGTGCTTTTGAGAGTGATCCTGAGTACGAGGAGGAGCAGGAGGATGAGCAGGTTGCGGATGACGCGGCTGAGGCTGCAGTCGGAGGTGAGGTTGAAGGTGATGTTGGAGGTGATGCTGCGGTTGCTGGCGTTAATGGGGCTGATGCTGGACCGGATGCTGCGCAAGATATGTTTATGGGCGTGGTTGATGAGTTAGGCTTGAGGCCGTCGTTTCCCCATGGGCCTAGATTGTGGGCGAAGGTTGCTAGGGATTGGGATGGTGTAAGCTTGGTTTGGAGCCAATTGGAGCATTTGTCTACTAGGGTGAAGGTTGGCTTCAAGTTGGGTAATATGAGGACCTTCTCTGGTTTCTGTACTGTCATAGATGCTTTTAACAAGAAGTTGTCTCCTGAGTCACGGAAAATAATCCTCGGCACAGCCTTTGGTTCGTTGGTGACGAAGTAGAGGGAGGCGCGTAAGAAGAATGTGAATTCGCACCTTTCCGTGCTTCGGGCGTTGCTAGACAGATTCTGGAATACCACTAACACGTTCCATATGCCTGGGTACGAGGTTGGCATTACTTTCTCTTCTCTTGCGATTGTTTCGAGGCTTCCTCATGGAGAGGAGGTGATTGAGTGGGACAGAGCGCGTCCTGCTATCTCGAGCCTTCGGAGATAAAGGCGAGCGGGCATCGACTGCTGTTTTAATGGCTCTGCGGGACTTGTCTAGATTGGGTGACTACGACTGGGTTACTCCTGCCACGGGTCTCCTGATTCGATTCTGCAGGGACGCAGTTCGTCCTGATCAGATCGATGATGGGTCTCAACCGTCCTTGGTTGGCCCTGCCCTGCTGATGGAGGTATGATTGTTTTGCTTTTTCCTTTTTATGATGTCTTGTTGCTTTGTTGCTGTTATTTCTTCTTTTGGTGATGTATTTTCTTTTTCCCGTAGTCCTGGTGTTATGCTCATTTCCCGTCGCTGCTTCCTGACAAACTTGCCGTGAAGGCGAAGTACCCTGCTTTTCACGCTTATGCGACGGCAAACAGGAAGGGTATTCACCTGACTTATGAGGCTGCTCGAGTGTTGTTCAACGGGATGACCGTTGATAAGGTAAAAGGAGTCTGTATTCCTTTTATGCTTGGTGTTCATGCTTTGATTGTGTTTGCGGATCTTAATTCATTTCTTGTTTCTGTAGTTTGTTCCTAATCCTTGGGCAAATTATGCGGATGTCCCTGCGTCGATTGCGACTCGCTTTGCTCTTCGTGACAGACAGAGGTTTGTACATTGCGACTCAGTATGACTCGTACTGGTTTTTAGGCGAGCGTCTGTCGGTGCAGACGACTAGAGGTGAGTTTGTCGTGCCCGTGTCCCCTCCCAAGGTTCTTTTTGTACAGACGCCAGATGTTGATGTTCGCCGCGATGTATATCGCGAGGGTGAGTCGGACTCTCTGCTGAGGCTGGATGAGGACTATCCGTCGTGGGCGCGTCTTGCTTTGGCGCCTGCTGTTATTGAGGTTTGCTGCTGTTTTTGTGTTTGCTTGTGCATATGGCTTTAAAAAGCAAAAATTGATCGTGATTTTTGTATCTTGTAGCCACGTGACCCTGACCTTGAGGTTCAGCATCCTCCTTTCTATGAGCGTCTGGATTTTGAGCATGATGATGGCTGTCGGCATTCGATGCCACTGCCGCAGTACTTATCTGCGGTGACTGACGCTGGCATGGATAGTTGGAGCCCTCGGGTGAAGCAGGTATGACTGTGCTTGCGTGTTATGTAGTATATAGCCCCCGGTTTGAGCTAGATTTTGTCCTAAAATCGTGAGTCAAACTCTGTTGAAGCTGCTTTTGAGTATAGCCCCCTGTTTGAGTTAGATTTTGTCCTAAAAATCGTTAATCAAACTTTGTTGAAGCTGCTTTTGAGTATAGCCCCCAGTTTGAGTTAGATTTTGTCCTAAAATCGTAGGTCAAACTCTGTTGAAGCTGCTTTTGAGTATAGCCCCCAGTTTGAGTTAGATTTTGTCCTAAAATCGTTAATCAAACTTTGTTGAAGCTGCTTTTGATTATAGCCCCCAGCTTGAGTAAATGAAGGCGTTACTTGCTTGCAGGTTACGGTGGACGTGCATAAGAAATTGTGGAGGATGGCAAACCGGTGGCGAGTAACGGTGAATGGGAAAGCGTCGCGCTTTACAAGGCGCAGAAGTATGTTTCCGAGTTGCAAGGTGCACTTGCGCAGTCGATAGATCTTGGCCAGGCCGAGGTGTGGCGACTTCGGGGTGGCGGGAGTTAGCTGAGTATCGTGCTGAGATTGACTCGTTGCGTGCGGAGCTTAGTCGTCGAGATCATGCGAGCTGATTTGGGATGTATGCTAGGATCGTCGGCTTATATCTGTGGACTTGTTTTATTTTGTGGTCGTATTTGTAGGTATTTGGACATGTAGGATCTCGTATCGGGTCAATTTTGCAATCGCGGCTTGGCGCGATAAGGCCCTGCGACCTCGTGTGCGTGCTTTGGTATTTTTGTATGGGCGTACTTGTAGGAGTCGTATGACGTTGATTTGCGTCCATGGCTTGACATGAGTAGGTTATGCGTCTTCGTACGCGTGCTTTGGTTATGTAGCAGGTGTATTTGTGGATTATGGTAGGTGCCTTTGTTAGCGTAGCTTTCGTGACTGTAGGCCGCGTGCATTACGTCGTGAGGTTTGTGGGTTATTTAGGCTTATTTCGTAGTACGGCCGCTTGCGTCATCCTCCGCGTTTTAAGTCCTCGCGACTTGCTTAAACCGTGTTCCTGCATTAGATGGTTAGTCGTAAAAAGAACATAAATCTCGATTGAGATTTTTCCGACCCGTATATAAGAGTATGCATGCTTAAAATATTTTACAAAATATGCCATTTTGAGGAAAATATTTTGAGTCCGTGAAAGACGCTTTTGACGCTCCTAAAAATGTGAATTAAGAACGCCGTGCTTTAACGTAAGTTTACGAAATGTGACGATTAAATTTTGTAAGACCGTAAAAGGTGTTTTTGACGCTCGTAAAAGAATGTGAATTAAGAACGTCGTGCTTAATCGTGAGTTTGTGAAATGTGACGATTAAACTTTGTGAGACCGTAAAAGGTGTTTTTGAAGTGTTCCAAAGACGAAAGTGAATCGTATGCGTGACATCGAGAATCGACAATATAGGGATGTAAGTGACTGTGACACGTGCATCGGTAAAGCCTCCGGCTTGGTGGCGTATGGTTGCTTCAGTGGTTTGTTGTCGTTCCTGCAAAATGAACAAGGTTAGATGAAAAAGCAGAGTACTACTCCTTGGTCTAACACAACTTTGTCTCGATGTAGCTGTTTTAACGTCTCGATAAAGAAACAGCCTGCCTCTCGTTTTTGTGGATTTTTGTGGATTTTTGTGAGGATGTCCTTGGCTTTGGAAGCTTTTAGACATTGGGATGTTTCGTGTAAAAAGGGTTGGTTGAGCTTGGGTGAGCGGCCTATGTATCCGTGGGTACGGAATCAAACCTAGCGTAGTTCCAAAGGGTATGTTTGTGAAATGTGTTTGTTTATGTGAAAAGGTGTTTATGTGAAAAGGTGCGTGTTTAAGGACCCGCCGGTCCGTAAAGGGGTGTTTATGTGTTTAACCTTGATAATTGCATCCTAAGGGTGGGTTCTCCTTAGTGATCTAGGCTGCTTGTTGCTTCTGTCGAGTCGTCGATTTGGACTTACAAAGACTTGGCCACTTGTTTCTGGGCGTCGGTACCTCTTGCCCTTGGGGTTTCGGCCCTTTGCTTATTGATTTCTAAGCTTTTGACTTCTGAGTTTTTGACTTCTTAAGCTCTTGCTTCTAGGCTTTTGACTTCTTGAGCTTTCAGAGTCTCGAGATTTTGCTTTTTGGTGACTTTGGTTGTTGATCTTTGTTCCTTGTATTCCCGTTTGGTTTGAGAATTTCTCACGCCCCATGTGGCTTGGGCTTGAGCTCAGACCTTGCTAAACTTTGTGGCTCGATGTTCACTCGTGATCATGTGTCTATCACGCCGGACTCCTTTGACAAGTTCGTTTGCTTACTAGGCACGCGATCGAGTACGCGGAGGGCGATCCAGGAATACTCATACTTCAGGTCGCGATCAAATTCATGATCACTGTGGAGCTCCAAATTAATGGATCCTCCTCCAAAAGCAGCGGAGTAGTAGAGCACAAGCAGACTTAGTGAACCTTTAGGTGTTTAGTCGTCGGAACCTTCTTTGTCTTTATGTCTTTGATTTAGTTGTCGACTTGGACCTTCGTACCCGGCCTAGACCTCCTTTGGATAGCTACTCCTAGGATGCAATGTATGTCGGTGTAAAATTGTGTCTTTTATGGGAAAAGTGTGTAAAAAGGGAAACTGGGTTGTAGGCAAACTTATTCCTTTATCGATTTGTTAAAACTGTCGTACGACGGAGACTCGATTGCCCTAGACTGACAGAGATTGACTCGATGCTTAAAAAAACTCGACCCATATTTAAAAGACTCAAATTGCTTGAGGGGATCCGCCAGATCGTCAATGGTGCTTGAGTGGACGCTTTGTCGGTGGCTTCGTGATGCACGTGTCGTGGGTACACGTCGATGCCCATGGTGTCGAGACTCGATTAATGCATACTTTGATTCGTCTTGTCTTTGAAACGGTTTTGTTTTGATGAAAGTGAAAGGGCGTTTCGAGTTGAAATGTGTTGTCACATTTCGACTCTGTGCAAGAGATGATTCAAGGTAGTGATGAGCTACTTGAACCGAGGGTGCTTCGAAAATGCGATGGAAACGGTAGTGCCCGTTTTTATGCATTTACTTAAGGAAGAGTTAGACCGAAGCGGCTAGAGCTACTTGGTCCGACATCAAAAGTCCTCGGGATTGAGCTTGCGCATTCTCGGGTTTTGTGCTTTTGCAAAAAGAGGAATGCCTGATCCTAGAAGGTTTTGGGCTAGCGAAAACTTTCGAAAAATGCTTATATTGAAAAGGAAAAGGCTTTGAGCCGTGAAACTCCTTGAGAATGGGCTGACATCCTCGGGTTTGAAAAGAGTTTTTCGATAAAAGGGTTGTGATGATCGCGAGCCATGCGGCCGATTTTGAACTAGAAATGTTTTAAAACGTTTCATGCTCGACGATGTTTGGTGATAGAAAGCTAGAAGTTTATGTTAACGGTGTGTTGCTAAGATCTTATTGGCGGATGCTCGAAATGGTGTTTAACCTATTTGAGTCGAAGCTGTCAAAATGTGATGAGGACGAGCTTGCTCCTCCACATGGATTTTGTCAAAGGAGAAGTGGATCGAGATGGTTTGAGCCATTCGATCCGATGTTAGAATCCACAAGATTGGGCTTGGCCATTGTTGGGTATGGCGAGGGATGCTACTTACTGGGCTGTTTTGACAATAAGTCGTTTGAAAAGATTTTGTTTAGAAAGGTTCGAAAAGGCCAAGGGCCGTGAGTTCGTTTTGAAAGACTCACCAAGAATGTGTCCTGATTCTTCGGTTATGCTTTGTGAAAAAGCATGCGATAAATGGGTTAGGATAGCCGTGGGTTATTTAATCCATTTATGTTTTCAAAGGCTTAGGGAAATTGGGGTTTGTGTTGGGTTGCTCACGATGTTTGCAATGTATTTAATTAACGATTGTTCATTCGTTAGTTCATTTTTATCGCACGGATTTTTATGTTGTGTTGTTTGATTGTTTTGTTTAATTTTTGTCTGTTGTTCATTGTTTATTTGTTTGTTTTTAGCTTGAGACGAGACATAAGCAAACTTATTCGTATTATTCATTAAAGAAGAATTGTTTGACAAATCATAAAAAGTCTAAGCTAAAACTAGAAGGTGGGTCGACAGGTGACCCGACACCTAAAAGATTAGATCCTAAGAGGATTTCTTCCTCTTCGCGTTCGTCAACGCTTCCGTTCTTGCTATCTTCCTTTTAGGTTGTGATGGTTCGCGTTTCATGGGTGCCTTTCCGTTTGTCAGTTTACTCTCAATGTCTGTGTTAGGGGTTGGGTTGTTTTCAGGCATGACAAAGTCTGAGTGATCTATGTAAGGAAGTGATCCTGTGAAGATCGTGTGGTTGTATGGTGGGTAATCCTTGTTGGATGGTTTGGTTTGTATGGTAAAAGAGTTAATCTTCTCGTCGCCTTGGATCCTGGCTTGGTTGGACGTAGGCCATTCATCCCCTTTATCGTTGAACGAAGCGCCAATGGTTTGATTGTTGCTCGGCTTGATATTGTGGGAGAAGTTCATAATGGGAGGTGATCCCACGAAGATTGTGCGGTCGGCGACAGGGTTGTTGTCGTTGGGCGGCTTGGACGGTTGAGACGGTCTGTCGAGCTTTCCTTGGTCGATGAGATCTTGGATGGCGTGTTTCAGCTTGAAGCAGTCTTCCGTGTCGTGGCCTTTGCCTCTGTGGTATGCACAGTAAGCATTCGGGTTCCAAAGTTTTGGCTTTCTTTCTTCGGGTGGCTCGTCGGTGGGCCCGAGTGGTTGTAGGTAGTTGTTTTCAACCAACCGATGGAATGCCATAGTGTAAGGCATGGAGCTCCTGTAGCTTTTGGTTGCAAATGTGTCAAGGCTATCCATAGCGCAGTTTTCCCTACTCTTGGTCGCGTGAGGAGATTTCGGTGAATTATGTTGGTGGGTATTGCCGTTGTATCTGGCCATGGCACTAGTCCTAAGGTCGTCCTCGATTTGAGTGCCGACTCTGATGAGTTGTTTGAAGTCTTGGATGTTGCTGTACCGCATGTATAACTGATATACGGGTCGCAGATTGTTTATGAACTTAGGCACAAGTTCGTCCTCATGCGGACGATTTGGAATTTGTGCGCTTAGCTTTTTCCATCGAAAGAGATACTTGGTGAAGCCTTCGTCGTCCTTTTGTGACAGAATTTCCAGAGTATGTAGCGAGACTTGAGTATCGTTATTGTCGTGATACTGATTGTCGAACCGGACCGTGATTTCTTTGAAAGTAGTAATCTTGTGTGGGTCCAAGGCATAGAACCAGGCTCTAGGTTGTGCATCCAGAGAATGCGGGAATAGAGTAGCCCAAGCTGAGGGATCGACGCCCATGACGGCCATTTTAGCTTCGAAATCTTTGATATGTACAAGCGGACTTTCATGACCCTTGAAGATAGGGAGATCACTGAGTGAGAGCTTGGCTGGCAGTAAGGACTTGACACTTTTTGGGACGTGTTCAGTTTCCTCATAAATGGAATACCCTTTTGAGTGGGTGAGGCGTTCTTCCATTGAACGAATTCTTTTGGCATTTCGTTCAGCCTCTTCAGCAAGGTACTTGACGTTTTTCTCGGCTTCGAGTTTTTGCATTGTGGCCATCTGTTCGATCGCGGCAGTGAGGCTAAGGATTTTGCTGTTCAGCTGTTGAACATGTTCTGCGGTAACTGTTGATGGAGGAGGAGTTGGGGTTCCCTCGACATTTTCTTCACTGTTAAGTGCCATGGTAGTTTTTGGTTTCGATCTGTTGTAGGTACGTTTCTTTGGAGGTGGCGGAGGGTTTAGATGACGGTCTTTGGTACGTCGCGTATCCAGGGCTTTTTAGGGAATGGACCTGCGGGGTTTTAAACCTTAGTGACCTCCGAAAGAAAATAAAAGACTCAAAGAAAAGTCGCATTTGTAGTAAAGAAAAAGTGTGAAAACCGTGTGCAGGACTCGACTCGTGTTTTTAGCTTAAAAAAGACACGGGAAGCTTTTGAGATAAGGACGCGTTGGCACGTCCTATTCTCGATGTAAAAAGGTTTGTATGATCACAATTTGATTAACCCATATTAGCGGTATGTCGCCAGGGGTTTATCGTTAGATTGTGATGTGAAGAGGAATCAAACCGAAGTAGCGATAGGCTAGTCGGCCCGAAGATGTTAAATTGGGTAAAAAGCGGTGGTTGTTCGCTTTTCACGTGTGACACGGGGTGTCGAGTCATAATGACGATGAGTCACTTGACCTGACATGTAAATCAACGGATTCGTATTTGAACGAGCCCGCGTTTTGTTTATTTTTGAGAGAGATAGTTCGTTTAAGCCGGGGTGACTAGCAAGTCACTCGATTTAGAGCTATCTCAAAAATGTAAAAGTGTTTGTCTTTTTGAAATATCCGAAATGAATTGACATATTCGGGTTTTGCTTTGCGAAATGTTCTTGCGATAAATGTATTATGACGATACGTCAGTCGTATAATGCATTTATGTTTTGTAAAGGATAGGAAATGTAGTGATTATTTCCGATCGGTTTTGAATATCGTGGTGTAATGTTGGTCAGGTTCAGTTGACTATAGGTCAATGACCCTGACTGTATGCTTAAAAGTATGCATTTTTTTTTGAAAAATGCTTGAAAATGTACTTTCAAAATTGACGTCTTTTGAAAGTATAATGCTCTATGAAAATGTTTTTGCATGCATTTGTTTGGAAGACGACCATAGCGAGGGTGCTATAGCTTTGGATTTGTACGTATAGACGGGTTTTGGCTTTAGGGTAAGGTTCCTTCCACCATTCCCGCAACGTTTGTGTAGAGTTCTCCGCAAGATCACGCGCAGCAGTGCGGATTCAATCCGGGGATTTGAGCGTTCGGGTTTGACCTGCTACGATTCACTTGTACGGACATCCAGTACTTGTGATCGTGGAAGGGCGAGAGATCGACGTGTCCAGGGAATACCAGCTTAGGAAGCTTGTTCTTACTTGGGGCCGTCCTCGGAAGGTGTGGTTATGAATCGGGAGGATTCGACTCAAACGCATACTATTGCCCAAATATCAGCGGACATGTTTTCAAAGTTTCAAGTTTCACTTCTTTATGTTTTTAAAATAAAATGAAAAGCAAATTTTCAAAAAATAAAAAAAACATGCTCGTCCCCAGCGGAGTCGCCAACTGAGGATACCGGGTAGGTGATCCCTTCTCGACGCCCCGCTCGCGCCCGCCCTCGTGTCATGGGGCGGAATGCACGGCGCGGGAAAAAATGAATTTTGCAAGAAGCTCGCTCGCGGGAGCTTCGCACTCGTTTTTGAGGTGCTTGGCTCGCTCGAGCGTTCTTTTGCTTATGGGGGAATGTCATTGCATGTGATTATAACAAAAAGAAATACAAAAAATCCTTTTGAAATGTATTTTTGGAGTCGCCACCAAATATTAAAGGAATTTGGAACCTATTCAACGCGTCTTAAAATATAAGACACGGGTGTCTCAGATTTCAAGGTGCGTCGATACCTATCCGTCTGAGGTTATTGTGAAACCAGAGAGGATTCGGAGTGAGGTTACTTTTCGAAAGTTTTGACAAAATGTTTTATGAAAACTGTAATCAAAAAGCCTACGTAAAAGTAGTCTTTACTAATTTGAAAACATGTGCTTTAATTTAGATATTTGGGCTAATAGGACGCTACGTACAAATGCAAATATATGACTCGACAAATATGTAAAAATAAATGTAGGCCGTCATAGCTATGACGATTTGCTATAGGAGATATACGTAAAATTACTGATTCATTGTATTTGAATCAATAACTAAACATTATTCTCCGTTTGTGTTCAATTCTAAGATTTTGTAAAAACCCTCGGCTTTGCATGTTTAAAAGACTATATGAAACGGCACAGTTAAATGTAGAATCCGTGTTTTAGTCGTAATTTAATGCATGAATCGAGAATTTGCATAATGTAAAAGTGGTGTTTAATTTAGTGATTTGAGTCGTTTGTTCATGCGATATTGGCGGGGTTTAGACGAATCTTTGATTCGAATTACTGCAACCGAATAGCGAATAAGGGGTCGCTAATGCCAATATCGGGGTGGGGTTAAGGTAACCCTGAAAGTCCGAACGCCTAACCTGAAGGTAAAATTTCTTTACCTTGGAGTGCAAAGACGGCTTTTGGAGTGGAGATTTGTAAGTCGAGAGGCTTTTTGTGAGTATAAGTATTATAAGTATTATTCTTGTGTTGTGTATTGATTTTTGAAGGATCGGTTACGAATGCATATAAGTGTTGATCGTTTTTAAGGTTTGGTCATTGTTATTGTTGAATTGCTTATGATTTGTGTTGTTGTGATTCTTGTTGTTGTTGAAATGAACGAATAAGGGCTACTATTTATAGCAAATGCTTCGTGTTTCATGCCCAATTGATCAGAAAATCGCCAGAGAACCAGCGATTCTTCAGAAAATCGCCAGAATTGTCAGAGGAGGACCAAAAAATCGCCAGAATTCTGGTGATTCTTTGGTAAATCGCCTCTATTCTGGCGATTTTCCCCCTTGTTTCTGACAGATTTGTTGCGCCGTAATACGTTATCGTAGGTGGGAGGCTATAGGCTGTGTGATTTCTGATTTTGGGGGCTTTGATCAGCTTTGTACAAGTTGTTGTACAAGTTGTACAAGTTGATTACTCAACTTGACTTTTGTCTCGATTCTCGTGTTTCGTGTTTCGTGTTTCGGTTTTTCGTCGTGTTTTTCGATCTTGGCTTGAAGTAAAATAATATTGTAGCGTATTATTTTACGACTTTGTGGGATTTTGTTTTGTAAGAATGTGACCCGGGACGCATTTTGGCCCGCTCGGGTGCTTGGGCATTTTTGTGTGTGTGTGTGTGTGTGGGTCGTTTTTGTGTTCTTGGGCCATTTTTGTGAGGCGTCTTTGTGTCGTGCTTGTGCGTATTGTGTCGACTTACGATTAAAATGACTAAATTAATATTCATTTTTACGAAATATGCAAATTCAGATTAATACGTTAAAAATGACTAAAATGTTTTAGACACTAATGTACCGTTTCGTCTTATTTAAAACATGCATAAAAAGTTCTTTTCGTCATCGGGTTTGCTTTTTGGGGGGTACGGATACGGGTATCTACAGCATGACCTTGCTTTAGCCCACTCTTTTCTTAGTCAAGCCACCCTACATTAATACTACAACATCACTTCTCCTTTATACTCTATAATTCATCATCACCCTAATTACATTAAACATTAAATTCTAATCAAAACTTATACAACACAATACCTTACTCACCCAATATTCTTACAACTTGTTTTCATTATTTTCACAAGTCAAAAACACTTCCCTTCCCCTCTCATTTCAGCCGAGATAATACTCCCTTTGCATCCCTTTGTTTTTCTTTCATTTCTCTTCTAAAACACACTAAAATTAAACCCTAATATTACTCTAATATTACACTAGTATTCTTAGTATTCCTTGGGTATTTTGAAGCTTATTTCGGGTTTATTTTTGAAGGTGAAGACGGGTACTTGGGTGAAGACTTAGATTTAGATAACATAGTAAATCCGGAAAATCAATAACTTGCCGATCAAGGTGACTAGCCTTGTCTTATATTATTCTCTTAGTAAATTAACTTGTTTTGTTATTATAATTTTATGAGTATGAAAATTATGTTAAATATGTTAAACATCACCTAAGTGTACTTGTATGTTTATGTGTTGTATAATAAAATGATAATAACTAAATAATATGTTAAATAGATTATTGTAGTATCATGTTCATATATTTAGTTAAATTAATTTTGAGCACTTTTAATTTATGTTCATATGATTTTTATGCTTAGTTGTGTTTTAGTTATGTTATAATCATATATAAAAATTATGTGAAATATTAACAATGAGTTTAAAATGATAAAAATCGAAAATAAAAATATATACATACATGCACATCCTCACAGCATCTCCCTTTATTTTTATTAAATTTTCACTTTTAATTTTCATAAATAATATGTAGTGTTAAGTTAGTTAAAATAGATGTTACCATGTAAAAAGAATTAAATTAGGAAAACAAATTATAAGTTGTTAAAATTAAAAATGGTGTTCTTGAAGTATGTTTATGTATTCTTGAAAACTCATGTTAATGTTCATATGGTTCTTGATTCGTAGCTTGTTTTGATTTATATTGTTTTTATGTTTATTGTTGTTTATCGTTTTATTTAACTAACAAGTAAATATATTACTAACTATATAAGTTAAACTAGCTAAATCACTTAGAATAAAAAGTTAGAAAATTAAAGTGCTGAAAAACACTATTCATAAATCAAATGAAATTTTTAGTAAATTTCATTTTAGTTTAAGTCATTTTAGTATAATTAGAATAATTAAATTATAAAGACTTTAAGCTAAAAACCGATAAAAATTGAAAAAATGAAAATTGGACTATCACCATACTAGCTCACGGCATTCCTACATTTTTGGGTCAAAAATCACTTTTATCACTTTTTAGTTTATTGTTAAAATAATGTAATTATTAGTTAATAAATTAGAATTAAGAAATTAAAAGAAATAAATCAATTTGGACACACATGTATATCACACGGCATTACTACTTTAAATGGACTAAATTTAACCAAAATGAAATTATCACTAAGTCACTAGAGTTAAATAATAATTAGGAATGAATTTTTGTATAAATCGATTTAGTTATAAATGAAATATAATAAACCGATAAAAATGTCTAACCGTTATAAAAATGAACTAAATCGTGTGCTACTACCTTTGCAAATATTGGACTGTTGAACTTGGACATACGGACTATAAATGAATCATCCACGATACTATCACTAACTTAAATAAATAGACGACTAAATTTAACCGAGTCTCATTTTAAAATAAATATCATTGACCACCTTTTATAAACCGAACTTAACGTTTTTAAAACTATGATTGTAGAATATTTTGACTAGATACAAACCGAACTTAACATTTTTAAAACTAGACTTTAAAATATTTTCAAAAATCGCCTAAGTACAAAACGAACTTAACGACTTTGAAACTAGAATTTTGTATTTAACAAATAAAAAGAGATTTTAAGTTTATACTTAGGAAATATATCAATATATAATAGGGTTATTTCACGAGAATAATCCAAACTAATACCCCTCTTCTCAATTTAATCCAAACTAAGCTTTAACTCAGAATAATCCAAACCATTACATCATTTATCTTATACTAAACTTTTGGAAGGGTTACTTATTCAACCGGTTTTCTTTGCTTAAAACTTGTCATCCCCTCTCTTTAAATAAGAATAAAAGAAAAAAAAAAAAAAAAAACAGAAAACATCCTACCATTGAAGAATGAAATCTGAAAATTTTTTTACCCAAATTGATTTACAAAGGTGAATTGCTTTTTTTTTTCTTTATTCACTATTTGCTTTTATTAATAGCCAAAGTAAGTTGAATTTCATGACACCATTGATGCCATCAACCACTGTACCCATCTACACTTGACCTTGAAGATCCACCATAAACAATACTCCGTACATCGATGGTAGGACAAGCAGTGGGGACGGCAAAGGAAGGTTGCTGGAGTGGGATAGGAGGTTGGTGAGGCGGTAGGAACGGCGAAGGGGGTCGGTGCCGAGGAACAGTGGTGTGGGGGAAGTGGTCGTGGTCGGTGACGCACGAGATCCAAGACGACCTTCAGTGGTGGTTGTCATGGTGGTAGGTCTTGCTCTTTGAGTGTTGGTATTTGTGGGCTAGCGATGTTGGTGTTTCAGTTGGTTGAGTGTAGTGTTTGTAAGGAGGTGAGGGACGGAGTAATAATGTTGAATGTGTTTTAGTGGTTCATTGAAAATGACATATTTTGAAGAAGGAAGATGAAGAAAAACAATGGAGTAATAAACCAAGGTAGAAGAAGAGTAAAGGGGTCCACCTTATTATTACCTAGAGTTAACCTGCTGCAGCAGGTCAATTTTGAGCCGAGTCTAATACAAGTTCAATGATACATTAGTTTAGATTATTTTGAGTTAAACAATTGTATGGATTAAATTGAGAAGAGAGACCTTAGTTTGGATTATTCTTATTAAATAACCCTATATAATAATACTTATAAAAATACGTATAAAATACGATGAATAGTAAATACGATGAATAGTAAATACGGTGAATAGTAAATACGATGAATAGTAAATACGGTGAATAGTAAAATACGATGAATAGTAAAATACGATGAATAGTAAAATACGGTGAATAGTGAAATATAAAAAAAAAATAATTAAAATTTTACTAAGTATAGAAAATTGAAAATAAATAAGTAAATGACTTAAGTGTTTTTAAAAGCACTTAAATAAAATTGGACATACTAATAAACGTATCAATATAGAAACTTAAAAATGTTAATAATTAACAACACTTCAAATAATAAACGAATATGTTATGTGGTCATATGAAACCAAATACAAATACTTAAACGTTTGACGATGAGACTAGGAGAGTCTAGTAACATGTGATATATAAATATCAAATAAATAATAAATATTGAGTAAGTTAAATAAAAGGTCAAGCTTGGGCCTCGGTTATGAAAACGTCAATCGTGCGTGAAGTGGGGTAAGATAGTCTTGATTACGGATACCACTATCTCGGCCCTCTGGCGTTGGCTATGTTGAATAGTGTGGTTTAAGCCGGCAGAATTATTGCTTAGCATCCTGCCCATGCCGTTACGCCTTAAGTCGTATAGCCAAAGCCGTACAAGATAATGAATATGCCAATTCTTTGTTGAATCGGTCTCTAGGAAATAGTCGTTTTATCCAGAGGTAAGGTGCTCTATGAATAGCATAGCCTACTCTTATCGAGGATACTCATATATGCATATTAGACTTGGGTTTAATTCACTTTATTTCGCTAGAGGTATCAGGGCCACCGCAAACTTTATGGATTTGGGTTTTGTATCGGCGTTATGGATTTGCGTCTTATGTGACTTTATGGATTTGGGTCATATATCAGCTTTATGGATTTGGGCTGGATACGCGGTTCTGTTTCCTTGCCGTGTTTCGTTCTTAGTGGGCGCGATACTTGCATTCACTCTTGCCACATGTACAGATCACTTGACGGGATTATAATTGAAGTTCGAATCATTTCGAACACTAGACGATGAGATGCAAGTACTATAGTATTCGGCGTGGTTTACGAGTCGAGTAAGTCTCTGCACTATGGAAGTGAGATGCAATCGATCAGAGTACAAAGGCCTACTCAGTGGTCAGGCTCGTAAGCAGTATGTGTTGTTTGTTGTATGATTTAAATGAGAACGAGTATGTACCGTCTTCGAAAATTAAAGACCACAACTTTCTGAATTGAATCGAGTCTGCATGACATGAATGTTAAAATACGTATGCTTGTATGCGATCTGATATCGCTTTGTAATTCTGTTGAATTATTGTGATACTATTGCCATGATACTAATTGTTATTGCTTTCATAATTGAATATCATGCTTGTATGATTTATCGCTTTAATCGCATGCTTATTATGACTTATATGTCTTTACTTGCTATATGTAATAAGCATGTTTATATTTTATCATAATGTTATAGTTATAAAGCGATAATAATAAACCAAAATAATTGAAATCGAGGGTAAGTATGAGCATAGCTAGTCACTGTCCGCTCAGCGGGCATCCCCCCATCAGTTTATTGTGCAGGATAAGCGTGGACCAGGAGCTAGGTTTTGGATGGGCCACGAGACGTTTTATGCATTACTTTTGAGTTGTTTACGAGAGAATGTAATATATAACATGTACTCTTTTAAATTCCGTACTTAGAGTCGTTTAATTCGACTCTTGAACGATGATGTAATATTTTGGAATTTTATTGTATAATTAATAACTCTGGTTTTAGACTTAATTAATTTCCGCCTTAGTAATTAAAGTCGACTAAAAACCAGGTTGTTACATTCTCCCAATGCGCCACAGCAAATACACCACTACAAAACATCCTGAACGAGTCATCCTTCAACTTCGATGCATAAACACCAAGCGTCTACATCAACACATCCAACTACAAGACACAAACGCCTTTGCAATTACACAGAGCAGTCTACATGAGCACATACACCTTCCTCGGTCCATAATTCCCGGCGAATATACACCTGCACGCCTCACAAGACGAAACAGCATCCTTCCTCCACAAGACCAAACAACTACACCAACGCTCCTCGGCGAGACCATACATATACACCCTTTCCCGGCGAACTAGTACTTCTCCAACAACTACAACTACACATGCGCTCCCAGGCGAGATTAAGCACCTTTACATCCACACACCCTTACCTTACATTTGCAGCCCTTACACACGCATTCCTACATCTACACTCCTACATATACGCTCCTCGGCGAGGTCATACACCTCACATATGCACTCCTTGCGAGACTATACACAAATGCACTCCCACTCAACCATACATTACCCGTACACCCTATGCATTACACCTTACATGGCAACGACAAGCATTAGCATCAAGCATACGACGATACTAAGCATATACGAAGGCATTACCCGACAAATGAAGCACGGCATCAGCACAGCGAAGGCATCCAGCAGGCCGGCAGGCCCTTATAGCATGCACGGACCGCCAAGTCCTTAAAATGCGCACGCCCCTCCCCGCATAGCCCGGTTCGAAGTCCTCGTCTCACCCATGGACACATGCTTCGTTCCGCTGACTATATCGAGACTGTAATGGTCCGGATATGGTCGTAGGAGTTTGACTAGCGCTCTAGTCCGAGCTCAGTCAAACTGGGGGCTCTGTGGATACCCATATCCGTACCCTCCCAAACAAAACCCTATGATGTAACACGGACTTTTATTACGCATGCTTTAACGTTGACTTAAACGGTTCTAATAATGTCGAATTCATTTTGAGTCGTTTTGAAATGTTAAATAAGTCAGGTCGCATCACATCGCACTTAAATAAATGTTCATTTTGTCCATTTGGAGTCTAGCTAGGTCCTTGTCCTGCTTCATTTGGCATGAGCTTCGCATTTGCACCACAATTGGCCCTTTTACATTAACGAGGTCTAATTCAGCATTCCTAAATCCCTAAATTCAGGCCCGGTGGCTAAAACTTCCCTTTAGCCTCATCTTACACAAAATATAGCCTCACGGGTTATCCTATTTCACAAAATGCTACAAAATACACCCTATTTACATTTTCAGGGCTCGGGCCCAAAACCGAGCCCAAGCCCACCTTTGGCCCGCACTCCAAAGCCCTCAACAATTCTCTAGAAGATCATACTAGGTCTTCTTGGAGCACAAGCAAAGAGATTACACCGAATATTCCCAAGATTTGGCAAACCGGAATAAGGAAATACGAAATCACGAAGTTAAAACCACACCAGCAAACCGCATTAGCTTATGCGGCTCAGGGTACAAACCGCATAAGGCTATGCGGTTTGCCACCCAAACCGCATAAGCCTATGCGGTTTCCCAGGGTGATTTTTAGCGCTGTCTTTCCTAATTTCTCTCGGCTATTCTCCTATATATACAACCCCTCGCACGACCTCATAACATAAGTTTTTCACACATGAAAACCCCTCTTCTTACAACCTCTCTTCCTAGGTTTTAGCATACACATAATTCATAATCATAAACACCCTAATACATCCACAAAAGCCTCAAGCACTCAAATCCTTGAGTTCAGCACACCATCCCGTGTTGAATTCATCCTCCTTTCAAGTTCAAGAATCGAAGCTCTGCCGGATCCGAGCGTCAGGACAAGGTAGGTCCCGATCCACTTGGATCAAAGCTTTTTCTTATCTTTTATGGACTAACAAAGGGGACTACACTCTAGCGCCCCCCCCCCCCCACCGGCTTTGGCACCGAGCGCTCTTGCCTTCCAAGTGTTCTATTTACTTGAATTGCACTCCATATCCGATGACACGCCAAGGTCGCATAAGCAACCGACCCAATTAAAATAAACCAATGGACAATTGAACTTTATTTTATTTGCATGCATCTTGCACCCTTTTCTTTTGCATTAAATCAACTTAAAACAATGAATTCGACCTTTAACTGAACCGTTTTCGTTAACAAGTTAAACATGCTAAACTGAGGGTTTTAATCAATCTTTTTGCATCCGCATCTGCATTCTTTTACAACCTTTTTCGCACTTGTACGTAGCGATAACATTAGCTCAATTATCATCTTACAAGGATTGTTCTAGGTCAGTAGAGGCTATTTTTACATAGGCTTTTCTAAAAGGTTTTCATAAATCGTTATTTGAATTAACTCATTTTCTAAATTACCCTCACCCCGAATCCAATCTGGTTTCACAAGCCTTAGATCTAGGGGTGTCGGCGTGCTCTAAAATCTAAGACATGTTTTTAGTTTAGAACATGGTAGCAGGTTCCTATTTTCCGCGATAAATAGGTGGCGACTCCATACAGTTCTTAAAGGTTTTTCTAACTTAATCTTTTTAACTTTAAATCCGCCCTTTAAGCAAGACGCCGAGTTGGGTCCCTCGACGCGGTTCCCGGGTTCCACAAGTATATATACTCCCCTATACCTGACCTCGAAAAACACAATTCAGATCACAACCATCTTTCACAGCAAGCACACTACAAAACTCTCCCAAAGCCTCACGCACTCAAATCCTTGAGTTCAACACACCATCCCGTGTTGAATTCATCCTCCTTTTAAGTTCAAGAAGCGAAGCTCTGCCCAGATCTAAAGCGTCATGACAGGGTAGGTACCGATCCACTTGGATCAAAGCTTTTTCTTATTTTCTATGGACTAACAAAGGGGACTACACTTTGGCGCCCCCCCCCCCCCCCCCCCCCGGCTTTGGCACCCAGCGCGCTTGCATTCCAAGTGTTCTATTTTACTTCGGGTACACTCCATATCCGATGACACGCCAAAGTCGCATAAGCAACCGACCCTTATAAAATAAACCAATGGACAATTGAACTTTATTTTATTTGCATGCATCTTGAACCTTCTTATTTTGCATTAAATCTACTTAAACAATGAATTCGACCTTTAACTTAACCGTTTTCGTTAACAAGTTAAACATGCTAAACTGAGGGTTTTAATCAATCTTTTTGCATCTGCATCTGCATTCTTTTACAAACTTTATCGCACTTGTACGTAGCGATAACATTAGCTCAATTATCATCTTACTTGGATTGTTCTAGGTCAGTAGAGGCTATTTTTACATAGGCTTTTCTAAAAGGTTTTCATAAATCATTAATTGAATTACTCTTTTTCTAAAGTACCCTCACCCCGAATCCATTCTGGTTTCACAAGCCTTAGATCTAGGGGTGTCGGCGTGTTCCAAAATCTAGGACATTTCTTTAGGCTTAGGACATGATAGCAGGTTCCTAATTTCCGCGATAATTAGGTGGCGACTCCAAAACAGTTTTTAAAGGTTTTTCTAACTTAATCTTTTTTAACTTTAATCCGCCCTTAAGCAAGACGCCGAGTTGGGTCCCCTCGTCTCGATCCCGGGTTCCACAGAGTGCGTGGAAGAGTAGGAGTTGTTTGTGTGGTTTGGAGTTGAGTGGCGAGTAGGTGGCGAGGTGCATGGTCGCCCCTTGTACGCGGGTAGAAGAAAAGGCATCCGAAAATAACATACCAAAACACGCGACCAAGAGGCGACCAATGCGCGAGTGGGAGGCGGCCTGAGCAGCCGATCCAGACCGGCCAGTTGGTATTTTCTGCTTTTCTCCGGATTTTTGTCTTGACTAGTATACTTAATCCCGTATTAATATAGATATCCTTCCTAACCTAAAATACGTCATTTACTTCATAACTAGTTCCGTGTCCCGTGAGATTCACGGGATTGTTATTATATTTTGCATTTTTAATGTGTAAATTAATTCACATGTTTGTATACTTACTATATAGAAGATAATTTTGATTTATTGTCACATATATGAGAGTGTTGTAACATATATAGTGAGTTATTTTGTTCATATTAAATAGTAGTATTTTGTTTTTAGTGCAATTGTCAATAAGAGTTGATATTTAGTTTTGATATTTACCAAATTAAATATTACACTTAATCGATTACTATTACCAACCTAAAGCGTTTGTCTATCGTCATTGTTATAAGATATTGGTAACCATAATGATAGTATCATATGCAACATATAATTAAGGATACGAATATTTAACTATGAGTTATTAGATTTATACCAAAAAGAAGTGATTATAATTTATTGGCAAAAATTGTGTGTTTATTATTGTGACATGTGGCTTAATAAAAGGTGATTTTTTTAGCAAATGGTGAGATGTGATTGTTTGATGGTTAAATGTGATTGCTCAACTTGCTTTTTAATTATATATATAGATATATATATATAGATATAGATATAGATATAGATAATAATCCTAAGCCCTAATTCTCTCTTCTCTCTCCTAAATCACCATTAAAACTCTCATAATTTCTTCATTAAATTCATTCAAGTTTCAATCTTTTTCATCCAAATTTCATTCCTTTCATTTCCCTTCGGTAATCCTTCGCTTCTACTTCGTTTCTAGCGTAGTTTTCTTAGTTTTTATATTGTTTTATGTGTTATTTATTGTATGCTTATATTGTATGTGTATTATGTGATTATAATCAAAGGAGAAGGCGAGCTTAACGAAGAGGACACGATATACATTGACGAGGAAGAAGAATAATTCGTTTGTGCTTCGAAAAGGTAACCGGGTGTAGCCCTAGTTATATTTTGACTAGTATGAGGCCCTAGTGTTTGTGTAGGATGTTATTGTAGATGGTTTGGACATAAAGTTATGAGCTTTAGCGTGCTGGATTGTGTTGTGTGTAATTGTGATCGTATTTAGAGTCAGCCTCATACCTTTTTGAGTCTAGAAGCATGTTTAGGCTACTTGGTCACTTGATTATTGTTGGTTGTGTTGTTATGATGATTAAAGTTACTACCTCTTAGTTATGGTTCTTTATTAATTATATTGATAATTACTCCGTTTTGGTTTGTTATTGCATCATTAGCTATGAATTGTGTTAAGTATGGTTACAAACTAGTTTGTTAAGACATTGTTTAGTTATGGGACGGTTGTATTGGTATTGCTTTGAGTTGGTTGATGAATGCTTGAGTTGAGTGTGCGTACGTGCACTGTTGGGCACGTGCGTGAGGAGATACGACGTCTTTTGTAGGACGGATACCGCCCTTAGGGGTACTCAACCGTTTTTGTCGCGGTTAGGGACTATGGTTTTTTTATTATTATGTCGACACCGTTTTTGTCGCGGTGGGTTTGGCCAAATTTAGACAATTTGAGGAGCTTTTGTCGTTCCGCCATAGGGTTGAGAATTTTGTCATTCTGGGGTGATTCTAGTTATTTCACCCAGTACTCCGTCCCTGCTCTTGCAGTTGTTTGATTGTTGATTGTTATGTTGGCATTTGATTGAGTCGGTTGCTAGAAGGGATAGCTTGAGATTTTTTTGTACTTAGCGTTGTATGATTGTAAAATGCGTTGTTGTTGTACTCTGTTCATAGGCCGTAGGCCAGGTAAAATATTTGTTGTGTTGTTAGTTACGTTTATGATGTTGAAATATGATTGGGGAACACCTAGTTACTCCCCACTGACTGTGGTTGTTACATGTTTTTGCGGCAGGTATGCGCGGGGATGGGTTGTGATGCGAGAAGCCTTGTGAGGATGACCCCGTAGCTAGAATGGATTGTTTAGACTTGCTTTATTGGACTTGTTTCGGTTGTTTAGACTTGTTTAGCTTGATTAAACTGTTTTTGGAGTTGGATTTGTAAGGGTATTTATTCCCTTTTGTTAGACCTCAAGGTCTACTTCATTTGTTTTGATTTGTTTAGTGAGTGACGATCTGGATTACACGGTGTTTCCGCCACCATGGTTTTCTTTATTTCATTTTCTTTCATAAAACCTTTTTAAATCGTATTTTATTATGTTTAAATAATCCGGGTTGTTACAAGTTCGGGATTCATGCTTGTTTAGATAGTCTTGCTTTGCTTGTTGTTTGTTGATCACCGGCCATGTTTGACAAATCCGTCGCGACCTTGAACTTAAAATCGAAAGCCTAGTTCCGGAATAGCCCTTAGGTTAATAAGCTGGACCTCCGTTAGTATGTTGCGAGATCCCACTAACGAGTTTTGAGGGAGACTTAAGACCGAGAGGACGAGTCACCACCTTAGAGAGCATAATCCTAACTCATCTCGAGAATCAACCCAACCCGAGCATACTCATGACGAACCGGAATCCCTAGACCTTTCCCTTAAGTGTAAAGACAGTTTTTCCTACGCTAGCTCTAGCCATAGAAAACCAACAATATTCGAACCGACCACTCTAGAATCACCCCACAAGTAACTTACGATAGCAACCATCTCCTAGTTGATGTTTGTGATCATTTGAGTTAGGTTTTTGTGCTTGATTTGATTATCTCTGCTTGATTGTGTTTGTTGATTCCTTGATCACGTTTTAGCAAACTTTTAGCACCCTTGAACTTAAGATCGAAAGCCTAGTTCGAGGAGAGGCGCGAGATAATCATTAGGACCCTCAATTGTAAGTTGCGAGAGCCCGCTTTTGAGACCTAGAGGAAGCTTAAGACCGAGAGGACGAGCTTTATCCTTAGCAAGTGCGATTACCTACTCAACCCGATCATCATTCCTAGACCTAACTTTACCCTTGCTTAACCCGACTTCCTAGACCTTTCTCCATATCGTTTAAACCCTTTTCCTTGCTCTACCTTTAGTAAACTAAACAACATTCGAACCGACTAAGACTTGAAACGCTCCATAAGTAACCTACAATTACAACCCTCTCCTTGTGGACTCGACCCCGACTTACCCTAGCTACCCTTAGGTTTGTCAGGATTATTTTTGATTAGGTGAGTGCGACCGAGCCTATCTGGGTGAAGCGTCACCCGCATCCATCCGTCTCAAAAAAATCTTCATCCAATCCACCCGTCATCCGCGATACTTGTCATCCATATCCAATCCGTCCGTCATCCGCGGGTGAAGCGGGTGGATCGGGTGACAAAGTGGATTGCAAACTAATGTGATATGAAAATAGAAAAATAAAAATGTGTCGTGTTTCGCTGAAAAAACGAAACTAATTAGTGTTTAAATTAAGTTAAAATGCGTCAAAAGTAAATATCTTAATTGATTATAGGTTGAATAGTAAAAAAAATATGATAAAAACGCATATAATATAATTTCTATATAAAAATATAAATTTTACATTGAAAATTAAATAATCGGGTGATAAATCGGGTGATGGATGGATGATGGATTGGATGATGCTTCATCCAACCCACCATCCATCCATCATCCGTTACATCCATCATCCACCCGTCATCCATATAAGTCGGGTTTTCATCCGTTTTTTAGGGCCGGGTGGATCGGATTTGAGCGGTTTCGGGTGAAATTCACATCTCTACTTATCGCCTACCCTGACCATACCTTTATCTCCGAATTCGTAATTTTTGGTTCAAAATGGAGTCACGAATGAGTTCTCACACCATGGGTCAAAAGGTGTTTTCATTACATTTTCAAAAGCAATTATTGCACGTTTTATATAAAGAAACTGGTGACTCCTAATATTTTCTAAATTGAATCGAAATTTTAAGAATTTGGGACGCCCTGATTGAACGATTAGTTTATCAAAGGCCATAATTGATAAATTGAACTTGAAAATCTAAACCTATGATCAAGAGGCTGGTTGTGGTAGTACGTGCGTCTGAATTAAGGAGGTTGATTAATACTTAAAAAAAGGATGTTAGTTTAATCTTAGGATTGATTTTAATCTAAATGGAGTTATCAATGTCCATTATTGCGACAGATCGCGATTTACCTTGTTTCCTTCTTACCGCGGTCTTATGTCGACTCTGACCAAAAGTTGACTATCTATCCATTTTCGACATAATACTCACCAAGCTTAGTAAACAACAAAAATAAAATATGAGCATGCGGTAGAGGATGTTCTTGCGAGATTTAGAGCGCGTAACAAATCTTTATTATCCTTATATGATCGAACTTGGTTGAGTAAATTGTAATGGGTGTGATGTACACTCTGTCATCAAAAGTTGTAATCGGGTTTTTTATTATTAATATACTTACATTTTCCCAAAAAAAAAAATAAAATATGACGAAAATGGAGCTAAAACCACCACTTAGCATCCTCTCACACAAAAACCAAGCTCACGTCTAAGCTCTGAACACAATTTACCCTCAAAATAGTATTTTTCATCATTTCGGGTCTCAGGCCTAGAACCGAGCCCAGTCCGCTTTTGGCCCGCTTTACAAGGCCCTAAGCTTTCGCAAAATATCTAGCAAAGCCTTCTAGGAGCTCTCCACCGAGGGACTTGGAATCTAAGCAAACGGAATTATACTGTATCTTGTCAAAAAAAACTTGGAAAGATTCATAATCTAGGCCATACCTAGGACCCTAAGCCGCAAGAGCCAGAGGTGGCTAAGGATCCTAGCCGCCAGTGCTCTAGCGGTTTTCCCATCTTAATTTGACGAAATTCTTATAAATACGAGCCTTTACCCGAGGTTCCAACATACAGACACATCAACTATAATTCACAATACACACAAAAGCTCCGGATTCGTCATATTTCTTTGATGAATTCTCACTTTGCATAAAGTAACGAAGTTCTGCCCAAGTTTCGCTCGAATAGGTAGGTTTCGATCATAATCAAGTATCGATGCTCTTCTTCTCTTTATCTCTATGCATATCACTTATAGGGGTACACTCTAGTCCCTCCTCGACTTTGACACGCGAAATCATTTTGGAATTTAAGATGGTAATAGCAAATTTCCTTATCGGTCGCCAGTGCGACTACAACCCCACTTCACCATAATTCCGAATTAAAACTTACGAACCAGCGCAATATAAGTCAACCCCACTAGACCACCACCACGGGCGCCATCAACAGGACAACGACCCACCGACGCACCGACTTGACCCAAACTCGCCACCTCCTGCCATCATCGGTCGCCCCATGCCCCACCCAAATACAAATTAAACCCTAATACTGACACAGCTAAGTCGTATCGCCGATATCAAAAATAAACCCTACGGACTACTAACAATAGCTAGCGGTAAGAAGGGGTCGAACCACAGAGAAACGAATACTCGCAAGACACTTAGTTGCTAGGCTATTCCTAAAGTAACAAACTTTGGGTGGAAAACTATAAACTACTAGCAAAGATAATAAAAAGGGGTTTAAACTAAGGGAGAAAAGACTAGGGTCTCGGATTCCTTATGTCAATAATCCGGATAATATAACTTTAACAAGATAGCAATCAATCAGAATATGCAAGGCGATTAGGGCAAATTAAACACGCTCTCTCGAATCAATGTTACCTTAAGCTGATTTAGCGAGCTCTCGCGACTTACTAAAACATCTCATCAATTACGCGAAGTGGTCTAATACTGATTAGGCTTTCGATCTTAAATCAATATTACCCTAAGTTCAATTAAATCAAGGCGTCCCTAAATTCAATTGATAATTAATCGCGCAGGAAGAAATCGCACAAGCACAAACCAATCAATTTCAACAATTTAATCAAAACACCGGATTAAAGGCATAATTCCCCCTCAACCCTAGTTGGGGGATTAGCTACTCATATTTAGGGTAAACAACATATTAATAATTAAATTAAAGCAATTAAGAACAATAAACATGAAATTACCAATTGGAAATAAACTTGAGATTAATCCTGAGTACCGACGGTTACAAAGCTTGAAGATGAAATTAATGGAGACTTGAAGTTTTCTTTTATTTTTTTTTTGGGTAAAATGTAATTATCATTAAAATCACCAATTACAATCTTGTTTTCAATACATTACAATAGCTTTTTGCTTGTAAGCCAATTCTTATCTGAAATAGAGATATTACTATAGTTCCTCCTCACACGCACACTAAGTTCCATTTGGATACATCAAATAACATATTTTGGAAGACTAATAAAACCATTGTGTAAGGCTTCATTCCTCGCCTTCCAAATATGGTAGCAAAGCGCACTAATACACGCCCATTGAATCTGTCGCATCAACTTTGAACTGCTAGGCCACCGTCCACAGCTTAGGTTAGCCCTCATAATAGGGAAACCCAACCACTCTCGACAACCCTTGTAACATATTTGACTAAACTGACAATCAAAAAAGAGATGTTGTTGTGATTCACATGCCAAACCGCAGATACAACACTCATCCTCATCACAAACTCCGAATCGCTTCAGTCTTTCCCGTGTCATTAGCCTCTGCCATTTGCACACCCACATAATAAAAGAGTGTTTAGGGACACCATACCTGATCCAAACCTCCTTATGCCATGGAACCGAATTCTGAAAATTCATCAGCCTCGTGTACACATCACTAACAGCCAAGCTCGTCACGCCCTTGCCCAGCTGCTCACAGATCAATCCTTGCAGCCTTGCTCTCAGTCCACATATTCTCCTCCAGCTCCAACTCGTATTCACAGTAGGTTCATAGTCCCAAAACACTTTCCCTTTCAGATACACATGGTCCACCCACTTAATCCATAAGTGATCAGCCTTTTGAGCTAACCACCAGACATATCTGCTCATTAGTGCAACATTCCTTACCTGAAAGTGGACTATTCCCAGCCCTCCAAACTTCTTAGGTTGACAAATCTTTTCCCAACTTACAGGGGGAACCCTCTTGTAAGCAGCAGTCCCATCCCATAAGTAGTGTCGACAAACACTTTCAATCTCTTTAATCACCATAACAGGAAGGACAAAAATTGTCGCCCAATAAGAATGCAAATTACTCAAAACGGATTGTATCAAAACTAACCTTCCTGAATAGGATAACTTCCTAGCAGCCCAGTTCCGTATCTTGTCACAGACCTTCTCTACCAGACTAGTACAATCTGCAACACTCAATCTCTTGGCTGAAATTGGAATTCCCAAATATCGAAAAGGCAAGTTCCCTTTCTGCATTCCTGTGATAGCTAGAATATCTGCCATATCCTTCTCACCTACACCATTCATGTAGCAAGCTGACTTCCCAGGGTTCATATGCAGACCAGAACATTCAGAGAACTCATTTAATCCATCCATCAGACATCTGACAGAACCAGACTTACCTTTACAAAATAACAAAAGATCATCAGCAAAACACAATTGATTCAATCTCAGGCCCTTGCACAAAGGATGAAACTGGAAATCCGACTTCTGCCCAATTTTAGCACAAAGCCTTGACAAATATTCCATACAAAGGGTAAACAAAAGGGGAGACAAGGGATCCCCTTGTCTTAAGCCTCTCTTCCCTTGAAAGAAACCAAATAGGCTACCATTCAAACTCAAAGAATAAGATGTTGTAGTCACACACTCCATAATTAGCTTCACAAAGGAATTATGAAAACCCATGTAATTCATCATCTCTTCCAAAAACTTCCATTCAATAGTATCATAAGCTTTCCTAAGATCCACTTTCATCAAGCATCAAGGGGAACAATTCTTCCTCTCATACAACCTCACCAAGTCTTGACAAATCAAGATATTATCAACTATCATTCTACCCTTAATAAATGCACTCTGGTTCTCACTTATCACATCAGGGATTTCTAAAAAGCAGTAAAGTGCAATAGATAAAAGATAACTTAACCGAACTCTAAAGATTCTAATATATAGTATTTCTAAAATCTATTAAAATAATTAAAATACAAAAATAAACCCGTCAAATAAAAACCCAAGGCCGGCCACCGAATACGTAGCCCAATTTTTGGGCTCAAATTCTCCGCAGAAAGTCAACAAATACCCTTTAGCCGGCCGACCGGCCGCCGGTCAAGTTTGACCGGCCGGCTCTTCGAAATGGCCTGGACTTACTCCTGGGCTTTGACTTTTTGTTTCTAATTTCCTTTGGGCCTTGACTTGTTTCTAATTTCCGCCCAACTCGCTCATTCACTTCAATCCCGAGCTCGTCTTCGCCTCGGCTTTCGGGTTTCCGTCATAACTTCCCTTTTCCAGCTCAAATGCACGGAAATGCTACAAATTCCTGCAAACCACGGAAAAACACCAAAAACGCTACTCGAGCGAAATGTGAGAACAAAATTGCCCTAAAGGGCGCATTTTGACAATAAAAAGCAGCTCGGGACGGGGGTAAAAACGTATAAAAATAACATATATCAAACTCCCCCAAGCCAGACTCTTGCTCGTCCTCGAGCAAGTGACTCAACTAAAGCTAAACACACCATACAAGCATATACAAAAGATGAGAAACAACGACTCAGAGCCGAACATGCAACTGTCACTAATCAAATACAACTCAAACAATCACGAGCAATCGAAAGTGTTAGGAATAAATTCCCAACTGCAGAAACAAAGTCAATACATACTAATCAAACTGCATAGAAATGATTTGTGAACCGGCGACCCTAGAAAACCAATAATGTAGTGTCCTCACGGGTTTCACTCTTCACTCGTTTAAAAACAGGGTGAGTACATGTGAAATATATGTAACAATGCGAAGGTAACTCACTCACCATCTCGGCTCGTGAAACACGCCTGCAATCGAATGTGAAAACAATCTCTACAACATAAGCACGTGTCCAACCAAACGAGTGACCAGAATACATGCCAAGGACTTACGCGGGAAGGCCAGGGTAAAGGATGAAAGGTGGTTGCGCCAAGCGCGTTTAGGATAAGAGGAGCTAAGATCGGTAGTTGCATATAACTACTAAACCAACTCGCCACAACAATCAACCCAACTCCATCGACTCGGAGGCAAAGCAAACTCAAGCTCAAGATACATTCTCCGTAAGAAAAGTCGAATAATCACGTCAACCAACCATATTATGTACAAACCCCAAACGAAATAACATATTTTTTTTGTGTTTACTTCTTTTTTCTTTTTCTTTTTTTCTTCTTTTTTTTGCTTTTTTCGATTTTTTTTTCTGATTTTTCTTCTCTTTTTTTTTTTTGAAAAATAAAATGCAAACAGCAATAAAAAAGGGGTAACGGTAGATGACGGAAAATTAAGCTTCCAACTCGTAACTCTCTTCTGCAACCTCGACACAACACCTCAAGCATCATCCAAACATACCAATAATAAATATGCAACTGTCCCGAAAAGGGTAGGTAAACTGAAAAGGTACGTGGGTAGATAATATGTAGTATAAAAACAAGCTTTAAGGCTAGGACGGGGTGCAAAAAGTGGTAAACCTATAATCTAAAGGGTAAGAAAAATAGGCCATTTGGCTAATGTGGAGCTCATAAAACAAGTATAAGTGCTGCCTTTCCTCATGTAATGCCGCTAGCCACCAACCCGACACGACTCAGTATTAAGCAGATTGAGTTCACATTTATGCATGTTAATATTACGCCCTGCACGAGGAGAAACTACACACAACCTAACAACAAGGAGACCAGTCATAGATGTCACTGGCCTTGGAGGCTCTAATCATCTCCATATATGTAGCTCACTAATTACCGGTCGAGTCTATGGTTCAACAAAAACATTCTAGCAACTGACTCGTAAGATCAACTCTGTAACGCGTGAAGTACATGCTCAGTCATGTTAAGTGTAGGAAAAGGACAAACATTAGGCAATTAAATCATCGTCGTTTTGCATGTTTCAACATCTAACTGACTCTGTTTTTGAAATTTTTGACATTTTTTAATTTTTTTGGATTTTTTATTTTGAAAATGAAAAGGAAAACAGAAGCAATAAAACTAACTAGCACACAAAAGCAGGAATAAAAAACAACCTAATTCCTCCCCCAAGCCTAAACATCACAATGTCCTCAGTGTGATTAGCAGCAAACAATAACCAACAACCATAACCATAAAACACAACTGGAGGACCGAAAATATATAATGGGGAAGGAATAAAACCGAGAGTAGAGAGAAGAAAACATACTATACAGAGGGATTCCCCCAAGCCAGCGGATGCTTAGGGGTTAGTGGCCAGCGCGCCACTAAGGAGAGTCGTCCTCGTATTCGTCAATAGCCACAAGATCGTCGTCGTCTGCGGCCATCCCTGAAGCTGCAGCTCCCGACCCAGACGCGCCTGCATCTCCAGCATAGGTCGTCTGCTGAGCTCCATACCAACCAGGGCCTCCAGCAGGACCCCCAAAAGCAGGACTCAAAAAGTAATCGGGACAAATGTTACATGACCCATGAACACCTGGCGCCCCATAACCTCCATCGGGCCAAGTGTAGTAAGATGAAAACGGACCATCAGAAGAAACAAACCCCCGACTAGTATAATCATCAAAAACAGGGAACTGACCCAAACCAACATCCGCATACAGACGGTCTATCCGAGCGTGCGTCGAGGTCATGTCATTTCGGTACTCCTGCCGAAATGAATCAAGATCAAAACGAATACAAGTCATGCCCAAATCCATCCGCTCCATCATCGCAACAACGTCGGGGTGTAAGTCGTAGTACTGCGGGGTGCTCGATGCTGCGGAGACCTGCGGAGGTACCTGTGTAGGCTCCTCAACGCCAGCAGAAGAGGTCTCGGCAGGGTGGTTCTCACGCCGGCTGTAAGTGCGACGAGGCACAGTAGGAGCAGGAGCTCCCGCAAGAGGTAAAGTGTAGAGGGGCTGGTCCGCCTGCAGCTGCACCAGAGAGAGGGATGCAGGAAGCTCAATACTCGGAACCCTGTTTATCATCCAAACACGTTTTCCCACCGAATTAAGGGTGAGCCAGAGCAAAGGAGAATGAAAGTAGTTTGTATCAAGAAGACAGTTGCCCGAGATAGCATCGCGCGGGTTGTCAACAAAGTCGACCGTCCGCATAGCAATTTGGGTGATGAGGCCACCCACAAACACCGGCACATTAGCCGAGAAAGCAGTAGACATTCGCTTCAGGTGAAGAGCAAGATGGTAAGCGATGTTAATATGGAACTTCTCGGGTTTCTGGCGTAGGTACTGTCCCAAAATCATGATCTCCTCTGTGCGGACGTTGTGTGGCTCGTTCCTGCTAAAAATCGTCAAAGTCATGAACCCCTGCCAAATGCGGATAGCGGGATGATGTATCTGCACAGAACTCATATGACGCCCCGGCTCATGGCGCCGTAAATAAGCGCGCTACGCTCAAAGATAATCAAAAGTATCAGGGGCCTCAAACGCCCTCCTGTTAGCTAACCCGAATATCTCACCGAGTTGCTTCGTCGTCAACGTGATATCAGTATTCATAAGGCGAAATCGCAAGACGGGAAACCCGGAACTAGCTTCTTTTTTAACTTCCAACGAACTCAAAAATTCCCAAGTGAGGCGCGGGTAGGTCATTCGAACCAAACCAAACATAAATTCCATCCCGACACCTTTAAAAAGTTTCTCCGTTACACCGTCTAATCCTAAGGCTCGCAAAGAATGTCGACAGATAAACCTAGTGGGGATGAGGGACCGATTCTTCAAAGCCGTAAATTTATCCTTTTGTAAAGTGGAAGTACAGATTACCTGATCAAAATCGGGATCCGGTGATATGTCGGGTTGAGCCTCTTGATACCGGGTGTTAGGACGACTCCGTTTTCGGCCTCCTTGAGATGGTTCCGCCATTAAAATGAGTAGAGTGAAGTAGGTTGAGTTTTAGGGTTTGAGTGAAAGAGAGAAAAGGATGGTCGTGGATTTAGAGTGAGGTTAGAGAGAGAGAGTGGATTTGTGAGTGTGAGTGTAAAATAGGCGGAATCCGTGTATTTGAAGGTGTTTTTGTGCACCAGCCGGTCCGAACCGGCTGCCGGTCCGGACCGGCTGCCGGTCACCCGGCCGTGCCCGACACGTCATCGTTACGTCATCTTTTCTTCAGATTTTCAATACCCCTCAGCCGGTCCCGGACCGGCTGCCGGTCGATCGGCTTAGGGGACCTGCTCCTGTTTTTCGTTTCTTTTCTCAAAAATTCAAGGCCCTTCAAATTTGGCCTGCGGCCCCGGGCCAAAGCCAGCTGCCGGTGGCCCGGCTCTTGTGCTCCGTTTTCCTTCTCAAAAATTTCTAAGTATGGAATTACAAACTCAACCTGCACTACTCAAGAAAATTATTAATACCCTCACTCTCGTCTCACCTAAAATGTAATGAAAGTGCTAAAAATCAACAGTACAATTAATACAAGAACACACGGGTTGCCTCCCGAAAGCGCTGGTTTTAAGTCCCGCTCGACTATGTTACCTCATCAGCAAGAGGAATCAAGTGGTGCGAGGTAGAGTACCTCGACCAAACCAACAAAGAATGTCGTAATACGACCAAACGATGTCCATTTGCTTGAAAACGCTCGCCCGCGCTATTCTCAAGCTCAAAGTAACCGTACCTGCTCGTCTTAGTAATAGTGAACGGTCCTGACCACCGGGACTTCAGCTTTCCCGGAAATAAGCGAAGTCGGGAATTATAGAGGAGCACCTTATCACCTACCTTGAATTCCTTGTAAACCCGCGAGCTTTCATAAGCACTCATACGAAATTCATCGAGCTCATTCAGCTGCAGTAATCGCTTCTCCCCACACAGAGTTGAGTCGAAATTAAGCTTCTTAACTGCCCACAAAGCTTTATATTCCAACTCAACGGGGAGATGACATGCCTTCCCGTACACCAACCTGTAAGGTGAAGTTCCAATCGGCGTTTTGAACGTCGTCCTGTAGGCCCATAACGTGTCATCAAGTTTCGAACTCCAGTCCTTGCGTGATTTAGCGACCACCTTCTCAAGAATAGAATTGAGCTCTCGATTTGAAACTTCAACCTGCCCGCTCGTCTGCGGGTGATAAGCAAGAGCAGTACGGTGCTGAACACCATACTTCCGTAGTAGAGTGTCGAGATGCTTCTCATGAAAATGAGTTCCCCCATCACTTATTATTGCGCGAGGGACCCCAAACCGAGGAAAGATCGTCTTGCGAAACAAGTTGATTACCACCTTAGCATCATTAGTAGGAGATGCAACTGCTTCGACCCACTTAGATACGTAGTCGACAACAACAAGAATAAAACGGTTCCCATTAGAAGACGGGAACGGGCCTTGGTAATCAATTCCCCACACATCGAAAAGCTCAACCTCCAATATACCTGTTTGAGGCATCTCGTGCCTCCGTGAGATGTTCCCGGTTCTTTGGCATGCGTCACAAGATAAGACAAAGGCTGCTGCGTCTTTGAATAGAGTAGGCCAATAGAACCCAGACTGCAAAATCTTTGTCGCGGTCTTGGTGGGACCATGATGCCCACCATAAGGAGAGGAATGACATCCCTCTAATACTCCGCGGATCTCCCAATCAGGTACACGTTTACGGAATAGTCCATCGCTACACTCACGGAATAAATACGGATCATCCCAAAAGAACCTCTTCGCGTCGTGCCTAAACTTCTTCTTTTGTTGAGAGGTGGCATGCTCGGGAAATGTACCTGCAACCACAAAATTATCAAAATCTGCGAACCAAGGCTCACCATGACTAACTGCCATCAACGAGTCATCCGGAAAAGAGTCATCGATAGGAACAACAACTCCGCCCTCGTCAAAACGCAGTCGGGATAGATGATCAGCAACTACATTCTCAGCACCCTTCTTATCGCGGATTTCAAGGTCGAATTCCTGGAGTAGCAGAATCCAGCAAATCAACCTAGGCTTGGCTTCCTTCTTAGCTAGGAGATACTTCAAGGCCGCATGGTCCGTATAAACAATCACCTTGGACCCAATTAGATATGATCGAAACTTGTCTAACGCGTAGACAATGGCAAGAAGTTCCTTCTCCGTCGTCGCATAGTTCACCTGCGCTTCATCCAAAGTTTTACTAGCAAAGTAGATAGCATGTAAAACTTTGTCACGCCTCTGCCCCATCACCGCGCCTATCGCATAATCGCTCGCGTCGCACATAATCTCGAACGGCAAGTTCACTACAAAATACTGTGCGTCTTGCGACGGAAAAAATCCGTCGCAAGAATTACAATTCCGTCGCTACAACAGCTGTTGCGACGGAATTGCTACCCAAAACAGTGGTCGCAAAATCTGGTCGCAAGCGAGACGAATTGCGACTAAATATTCCGTCGCAACAATTCTTGCGACGGACTTGCGACGGATTATTTTTGTTTTTTTTTTCCCTAAAATAATATTTTACTTTTATTATTTTCCGGAAAAACAAAAAAAAAAAAAAAAAAAAACGTCGCAAGATTCCGTCGCAAGGTTTTTTATTTTTTTTAATTTTTTTCCGTCGCAACAGTCCGTCGCAAATTCTGCTGCTATTTCCAGTTTCGGCTGCTTTTTTTCATCCCCCAAACCTGTGCCAAAACCTGTCCAAAACCAATTTTAATCGACCATTTCGATCAAATAACATGCAAAGATTGTCAAACACATCAACACATATATAAACATGTTCAAAGTTTCCAAATACATAAACGTAAACGTTAGAAAGTCTTAAACACCGTAAATGACAAACATACATGTTCATAGTCAAAGTTTTCCAAATACACAACTTTACTTCGTTTGCGAGACTCTAATAAACAGGAGTGGAAGCACAAGCTCCACTACCACCTTCACCTCCGTCGTCTCCATCAAAGAAATCGTCACGGAAATAGTTAGGAATGTCTGGATTGCAAGATTGGGTCGGAGGATCAAACTGTTGAGATTGCTCTTGTTGTTCTTTCCAACGTTCTAGTTCGGCAATCCTCTGTTTGAGTTCTTCGTTTTGTTGTGTCATCCGGGACAATACTCCCGGTGCATATGATGAAGACCCTCCACTCCAAATTTCTTGCGTCCCCGTAGTATAGAGACGTTGCTTGTCCGACACCATATACACGGCCTTTGTTGTTATGACCGCCAACGACCTCATAGTAAAGTTGGTTGTCGTCAATAGGCGTTTCGGGTTGGGTTTCGATTATTTCACTTTTTTTGCTTTTAAATTTATCCTGAAATAAACAATACATCGTCAATTAAGTTATTTACAATATGTAAGTAACTAATTGCACGCATGCATATATATATCTTTAATTTGAACAACGTTTTAGTTTCTTACCAATATAGCTGCAGCTTTACGCGATACAAAACCGCCACTCTTTTTTGCCTTCGATTTCGCAACAACGTCCACAGCGGGGATTTTCCTTCGATCAACAAACTCATCGGTCTACATCCAAGCTCGATCATACATCCAAGCTCGTTCAATTCTCTTCATTATGAATCTACACAACATTATAATGTAATAATAGTTAAATATAATTTAGAACACTCAAAACAAATTTAACCTTAACAAGTAAAAACTAACACTTCAAAATAATCATCAAAATTTAACCTTAAACAAATTCATTATGAATCTACACAACATAACTAAAAACTAACACTTCAAAATAAATTTAACCTTAATAAGTAAAAATCAAAATTAAAACTTACATATTAATTAGTAATATCACATTATAATAACTAATACAATCTAAAAACATCATCAAAATTAACTTTCACATAAACCCTAATTTGATAAAAACAACAATTAAAAAGCAATTAAAAACCTAATTTGGGCTCTAATACACAACAAAATCAATCTAATTCAACCTAACCATAATCTATGTTCTCTAAATTTAAGTAAAATAAAAAAACTAACTAAATAAAGATATAAAAGATTAAAATCAAATTAAAAATTTACCTTTTCGGTCGCAAAATCGGTCGCAAAACCTTCAATACCCTTTGGATTGATAATAGGGAGGAGATTAAGCCAAAAAAAAGGAGAAATTTCGATCCTAAAATCGCCCAGAATCGCCCAAAATCGCCCCTTTGCTTTTTTTTCTTTCGCTGAACATAATGAAACACACTGGAAGGGAACGCATAAAATTTCCTTTGCGACGGAATTTTCCGTCGCAAAAACCCTTTCACTCGGAGGCTGACACGTGTGTGGACAAGGTCAGAAGTTTTTAAAAAAATTTAATCTTGCGACGGAATTTCCGTCGCAAAGCAATAACTAAAATCCGTCGCAAAAATTCAGTAATTTTTAAATCCCCACCGTTTTTCCTCGAAAAATCTATTTTATTTATAAAAATATATTAAAATAAGTCCGTCGCAAATCCGTCGCACAAAAATAAATTAAAATTTTTAAAAATCAAAAAATTTCATAAAAAACTCGACGGGGAAAAAAATTAAAATCTTTGCGACGGAATAGCGACGAATATTCCGTCGCAAATACTTCGCGCAAAATTCGCTACGGACCTTGCGACGGAATTCCGTCGCAAAAAATTTGCGCGACAAAATTCCGTCGCTAGTTTCGTAGCTAGAGTAAATCAGTCGCAAATTCCGTCGCAAAATAAAAATTTGCTACGGATTTATTTCGGTCGCAAAAAATCGGTCGCTACAGCAGCATTTTTTCGTAGTGGTTCCAATCTGGAGACTGGATAACCGGTGCTGAAATCAAAGCCTGTTGAATCCTGCGAAAAGCCTCAACGCACTCATCAGTAAACAAAAAGGGGGCATCCTTCAGGAGGAGCTGGGTGAGTGGTTTAGCAATCTTTGAGAAGTCCTTGATAAAGCGGCGAAAAAACCCCGCATGACCAAGGAAACTTCGGACCCCTTTCACGTTAACGGAAAGAGGTAGTTGCTCAATCACTTGGATTTTAGCTTTGTCAACCTGGATGCCCCTATCAGACACAACATGACCAAGAACGACTCCTTCCCTAACCATAAAGTGACATTTCTCCCAGTTCAACACTAAATCGACGTCCTCACAACGCTTTAGGACTTTAGACAAGTTAAGCAAACAAGACTCAAAATCGGTCCCGCACACACTAAAATCATCCATAAAGACTTCCATGATAGACTCGATGAACTCGGAGAAAATACTAATCATACAACGTTGAAAAGTAGCAGGCGCATTACATAAACCAAACGGCATTCTACGATAAGCAAAGGTCCCGTAGGGACACGTAAAAGTGGTCTTTTCCTGATCATCAGGATGGATGGGGATCTGGAAGAAACCTGAATAGCCGTCTAGATAGCAAAAATACATGTGGCATGCTAACCTTTCCAACATCTGATCAATAAATGGAAGTGGGTAGTGATCCTTCTTCGTGGCGGCATTCAATCTCCTATAATCAATGCACATCCGCCAACCAGTCACAACTCTCGTGGGAATCAACTCATTCTTCTCATTCTTCACCACTGTAGTCCCGCCCTTCTTAGGAACAACCTGGACAGGACTTACCCACCTAGAGTCGGAAATCGCGTAGATAATACCGGCGTCAAGGAGCTTCATCACCTCCTTCTTAACAACTTCTTGCATGTTTGGGTTCAACCGCCGTTGACCCTGAATCACCGGTTTGTGATCATCCTCGAGGTGAATCCTGTGCATACAGAAATCAGGACTAATACCTCTCAAATCACTAAGACTGTACCCCAAAGCCCTCCTGTGCATTCTCAAAACCTCCAGCAAAGCAGTTAGCTGGGACTCCGTGAGATCTTTGCTGACGATCACCGGATTCATTTCTGCTTCGTCTAAGAACGCATACTTCAAATGAGTAGGCAACGGCTTCAACTCGGGTTTCTGGACCTCAGCAGCATAAGAGGTCTCAACCGTCTCTGTGGTGTCGAAGTCTCTCCTTTCATCAGCATATAGGAGAGCTTCAATTTCAGCTACTTCCGCATTCCACGGACCTGTCTCATCATCTGCACATTCACCACACATTAAAACTTCCAAAGGATCCTTGGACAAGGATCCCTCGGAGACAAAAGACACCGACTCATCGACAACATCAATAATGTCAAGATAGTAGCAAGACTCTTCTAACATCGGGCTCTTAAGGGCTTGGTTAAGGTTAAATGTGACCTTATCACCCCCTACCTCTAGAGTCAGCCTACCATTCTTAACATCTATGACCGCCCCGGCTGTGTGTAGGAATGGTCGTCCTAGGATAATAGGTATCTGGTTATCCTCAGCCATATCCAAAACAATAAAATCAACAGGGAAAAAGAACTTCCCTACCTTCACGGGCACATCCTCAAGCACTCCTAAGGGTCGCTTGACCGAACGATCGGCCATCTGCAAGGTGACACTCGTGCACTTCAACCCTCCCATGTTTAGTTTCTCACAAACTGAATAAGGCATAACGCTCACGCTCGCTCCTAAGTCACACAAGGCTTTGTCAATGACGTGGGTGCCTATGGTGCAAGGAATGGAGAAACTACCCGGGTCCTTCAGCTTAAGGGGTGCACTACTCTGTAAAAGGGCACTACACTCACCTGTAAACGCTATGGTCTCAACCTCATTAAAGGAACGTTTCTTAGTAAGAATATCCTTCATAAATTTAGCGTAAGAAGGTACCTGGGTGATGAGTTCAGTAAACGGGACGGTTACCTGTAGATTCTTCACGACCTCCATAAACTTACCGAACTACGTCTCGGCCTTAGCATTTGGTTGACGTCCCGGAAACGGGAGTTGAATCTTTATCGAAGGTGTAACAGTAGTAGTAACATCCTTAGAAGCATCTTGGACCTTGGCTTGAGCATCCTTAGCTTTGTCCTCAACGTTCTTCCTCATTTCAGCATCACCCGTAAGTCTGGAGTCACCAGCCGGTTGGTCGACCGGCTCCGGTGACCTGACGTCCTGTTTTCGTGAATTTTCGGCCTCAATCTCGTCCGGATGCTTCGGACCATCATAACGCGTGCCACTGCGCAGTGTGATTGCATTTGCGGTGTCATGAGGCGGGTTCCCTTGCGGTGGAAGTGTCCCGTGTTGCCACGTAGCTTGCGAACTTGCTAACTGCGCAACTTGCGTTTCCAACATCTTAATAGCCGCGTCCTAAGCTTGGTCACTTTTTTGCATCTGCGCCATCATAGCCTTGACACAGCTAAGTCGTATCGCTGGTATCAAAAATAACCTAACAAACAACTAACAGCAGATAGTAGTAAGCAGGATCGTATCCACAGAGAAACGGTGCAGTCTTAAGCTAAGTCGGTCAAAACAGGTCAATCTCAAGATGTGAAAAAGGTGTTGGTTCAGCTATAAACTAAAGCAGGCAATAAAGCAAATGAATAGAAGTATATAAGGGGAGAGATTAGGGTATCGGGTTCATATATGACAATGATTCAGGAACGCAAGTTAATAAGAAGGAAAAGATAAACTGTGCAAATGACTAGGTTTATAAAACGCTCTCTCGAGTCAATTTTAGCCTTAAGCAAATTTAGCGGGCTCTCGCAACTTACTAAATTCAACTTATCAATCTCGCGTAAGTCTAGTTTTAACTCGGCTTTCGATCTTAAATTAAATCTTACTCAGTTCAATTAAACTCGCATAACTCGTTGATCAAAGTAAATAATCCTAATTCAATTGATAATAAAACGCGTAGAAAGAAATCAAGTGCACAGAATATTCAACCAGTTTAATCCTAAAACATGTTCCTAAATCATATGTCACAAATCACCCTAACCCTAATTGAGAAATTAGCTACTCATATTAATAAAGCAAGCAATAAAAACAATTAAATTAAACATGATGAATAAAATAACAATTGAAATTAAACCTGGAAGGAATCCTGAAATTGCAAAGTAAAGAACTTGAGTCTTGAAATTAAACTAAACTAAGAGTTTTTGAGAGAGAAATTTTAATAGTAAACTAAAGCTGTCAACTAAACTAGGAAAAAATAAAGCATAAGTCAAAGATCCGTCCTAAGGCACCCTTATATAGTCTCCACAATAATTAAACTCGAATAAAATCAAAACCCGCAGAAAAAACACACTTGGGCCGGCCGGCCGGCTGCCGGCCCGGCTCAACCGGCCTGACCCAACTTATGGGCCGGCTCCTCTTGCTTCAACTTTAGCCCAATTCTTTGACTTGGGCCTTAGCTTATTCGTGGCCTTAAGTCTTCCTTTGGTCCCTTTGGCTTGTGGTCTTCTTTATCTTTGGTCCTTGGCTCGTGTCTCGAGCTCTCATGTGTGCTTGAGCTTGGTCTTCTCGGCTCAGTTCTCGTATTTGCTCCAATGTCCCGGGTTTTGGCTCAAAACCACCAAAACCTGCAATATGTAAATGAAAAGCAGCAGTAACGAGAAATATAACATATAGCTCCTAAAGTCATAGTAAATACGAGTAAATACGAGCTAAATGTGACTAAACCGGGGGCATAAAACGAATATAAATAGAGTGTATCAAACTCCCCCAAACCAAACCTTTGCTTGTCCTCAAGCAAACAACGTCGGAGAAAATCAAAGTACACGAACCAATCACGTTAGTATCTCGTAGTGGACGACCTATGCACATAGACAATACAACCATAGCCTATTTCACCGAGAATAGAGCACAAGTCTCAACCGTACACGCCACATTATACTACTAGCCTCTAACGCTTACGCAAAAGTAAAACTAACGACAAATCAATTCAAGCAAGGCCAACCGTACAAACCACTTTCCATCATCCAAATCTTTCCAAATCATTTCCTTTTGTTCGCTTTTCTTTTCTTTCGTTTCTTCTTCTTTTTTTTCGCAAATGTGGAGCATCCCTCGTATGTAGTACCGTTTAGCTTGACGTTCACTCGGTAAAAATCACGCTCGGGTACACATATTTCCTTAAGGGTTACATTATTGCTCATACTCTCGGTCGCAGCCAAATTCATGGCCACTGTGGTTACTCAAATCAATGAGTCCCCTCCGAGAGCATCGAAGCATTGCTCCAACAATAAAAAGATCGTTCCAATCAAACCGCAAACCAACAAACCAACATTCCACAAACCAATTGCCTCGCTCGAATGCCAAAGTCGAAAGTAAACAAGCGAAAAGCGATAAGAATTAAGCAAATACAAGTGGGTTAGTGTTGAGGCTCGCAATCTAGTGACAGGAAACAAACCAATCGTGCAAGCTACGACAATAGAAAGTCGACTCGGAGATACTAAAGATCAAAATAAGTGCACTAATCAATTCTCCAAACTAGACAAAGCAGGACAAAGCAGACCAGAAAGACTCGTATTTTTGTAATTTTTTTGAATTTTTCAATTTTTTTGGGTTTTTATAATAAATGCACACGAAATGAAAATGCAAACAAACTAGTAAGCGCGAAAGTGCTTCCCTCCCCCAAACCAAATCACACATTGTCCTCAATGTGGAAAACAGCATAACCACACAAGCAGAGGAGGACACAAATCATAAGGGGTAAGGAAAGTAAAACGAGAAAATGAGGGTAAGAGGGGGTAAAGAATGCTCACATGATAAAGACGGAGCTCCCCCAAACCGAAGCGAAGCATGGAGTGCGGCTAAAATCCACGTATATGCGTCCAATTCACCCAAATGCATGAAGTACTTTGATAAGCAGACGAGGAAAACGAACGAAGCGGCCAGGGGGTCCAGTAGGTCAGGCCGGCCCATTACGGCCGGGACCCAAAATTCCATTTTTTTGCGTTTTTTCTCAGCTTTCAAAATCCAGCTACGGCCCCGGTCTGAGCCCGGCAGCCGGTTGGCCGGCTGGGATGCCTTCTCGGAGCGTTTTCTTCAAAAATACTAAGGACAAAGTCCAAAAGTACCTGCGCGCTAAAAATCACAAATATAATCCCTCTTCCTCGCGCGCTCAATAAATCGTATAATGTCAAGAAAACAAAACAAACCAAAGCAAATGTACATCAAAATTACAACGTCATCGGGTTGCCTTCCGGGAGCGCTGGTTTATAGTCCCGCACGACTCTTCAACGCTGCAAAGATCATGTATAATGAGGCCAAGGTTGTTGGCCATTTGCAACAGCTTCACTCGGCGACATAGCAGGTGATCGCCAAAGAACTTCTCCTCCTCGAGGCAGCTTAGCATAATCCATCAATGTAGGGCCTCGATCACGAAATGGCTCGACTGTAGGCCCTTCATCCCCATCACTCGCGTCGTAGACGTCAGCCTTTAGCAGCTTCCTCTCCCCCAAACCATCCTTACAGCCATCCTGTGGAGAACCTGCAAAAGGAGAAGAGACATGCAAAACCTCCCAAGTGTCTCCAGTAGAGTGAGACGGAGGTACAGAGTCAATAGAACAAACTGACTCGAGACGCATAGAAGACCGCGGGGTATCCGACTGTGTGAAGGTCAACTTCTCACCCCCCACCTTAAAGGTTAAGGTCTTACTACCCACGTCTATGATCGCACCAAAGTGTCTGCAGAAGCGGTCTCCCAAGATGATAGGAATGTGGACATCCTCAGGCATATCTAAAACCACAAAGTCTACAGGGATAAAGAACTTTCCGACCTGTACAGGGACGTCGTGTAAGATACCCAAGGGACGCTTAACTGAGCGGTCAGCCATCTGCAGGGTAATGCTAGTGGGTTCTGTGAGTCGACAAGTTCATTTTTACGGTATAGGGAGTGGGGAAGGACACTGACGCTGGCTCCTAAGTCACATAAGGCGTTCTTAACCACAAACCTACCTATGGAGCACGGGATAGAAAATGTACCAGGGTCACTAAGCTTAGGAGGCTTACTACCCTGCAGCCGAGTACTAGCTTCCCCCACAAAGGCCACGGTCGACAAGTCATCAAGCGTACGCTTACAAGCTAAAACATCTTTCAAATATTTAGCATACGAAGGGATTTGAGTAACGAGGTCTATAAACGGGACGTTTACCTGAAGGGCTCGAATGACGTCCACGAACTTTTTGAACTTGGCCTCGGGCTCTGCACCTCGTTGACGACCAGGAAATGGAAGCTTGACTTGAACTGGGGGCGTTGGAGCAGCAGGAATACCAAAATCATCACCCAATACATTCTTCCCCGCAGCAACAGGTCCAGCCGGTTGGACGACCGGCTGCCAGTCGACCGGCTGGGCCGTTTTTTCACACCGTTTCACCGTGTTTTCAGCTTCATCCTTCTCCTCTTCCTCGAAGTACACAGGGTCACCGTACATTGACCCACTTCGTAATGTAATCGCGCACGCCGTGTGGTGAGGAGTGTTAGGAGGATTACCTTGAGGAGGAAGAGTACCCGGTTGTCTTGACGCTTGCGAAGCGGCGAGTTGCGCCACTTGATTCTCCAAGTTCTTTATAGCTGCGTCCTTAGCCTGATCGCTCTTTTGCATTTCTTTGCAAAGATCATCTCTTGCGACTTTTGCACGGACAGCGTTACCTGCGACATCTGCATCATCATGGCCTTTATCTCGGCCATAGGATCGGGTACGGGGGTAGGTTGAGGTGGAAGGAAGGGTGGTTTTTGGTAGTTGGGTGGTTGATTTTTGTAGGGAGGTTGATAAGAGGTATTTTGTGGAGGTGGGGGAGTCGGGTTAAGTACATTATTGTTGCGATAGGATAGCAGCGACCGATCATAACCCGGTTGATTCTGGTACGGCAGGTTTTGATAAGCGTAAACTCGCTTCCGGTGCGATACCGTAGAATAACCTGAATCGTGCCCCATAATAGCATTTACCTGGGCACTCGACGAAGAACTCCCCTGCATAGCATCAACCTTCCTATTCAGCTCAGAAAGTTGACTCATAATTGCATTCGTGCTCTCATTTCCACGGTCGTTGTGTGCGGACCGTGAATTACCCCTAGGCTTACCAAACTGAGCCGTATGGACAGCCATCTCTTCAATTGTTTGCCATGCTTTATCATCATCGGTATTATTGGCAAACCGACCTCCCGCAGCTGAGTCAAGAATAGCGCGACTCTCTGCGTAAAGACCATTATAGAAGGTCATAATAATCAACCAATCGCCCAACCCGTGATGTGGGCACTCACGAATCAACCGTTTGTAACGGTCCCACGCTTCAGCCAATGTCTCATCAAAGCTCTGCTGAAACCCCTGAATCTGACTACGGAGTTGGTTAGTCCGCTCTGGAGGATAGAACTTACGATAGAATGCAAGAGCTAGACTCGGCCAATCCGTTATACCCGCAGCAATCTTGTCCAAATCTGTGATCCAATCCCGCGCTCGATCACGTAAAGAGAAAGGGAAGAGCATCTCCCTGATCTGGTTCTGAGTAATCCCATTCTGCTTAATTGTAGAGCAGTAGTCAGTGAAAACCTGCATGTGTTTCCCGGGATCCTCCGTAGGATTGCCACCGAACTGATTACGCTCCACCAAAGTAAGAAAGGCGGGGCGAATCTCGAAGTTGCCTTGGACCGTATTTGGTATTGGGAACCCCTGCGGGATCGCCTCGGGCTTGGGCAATGAGTGACTATATAATTTCGGCATAGTCACACGCGGTGGAGAAGAAACTGGAGTAATAGTAGGTGTGTCCTCTTCGTAGGACGATTGCGCTGCACTTGACTCCGAATGCGACGCTTCCTCAAGATCAAAATTTGCGATTTGAATCGCTTCCTTGCGACGTCGATGTAATGCGCGCTCAGGTTCAGGCTCAAATGGAACTAAACCTGTAGGTGACCTGCGCATAAACAAAAACTACAAGCAAAGGATGAGAAACGGTCTCAAGGAACTAGGTTCCTTGAGACAAGAGAGAAAAACCTGTAAGCACTAACAAAAACTAAAACTAACTAAGCCGTTTCCCCGGCAACGGCGCCAAAATTTGACACAGCTAAGTCGTATCGCTGGTATCAAAAATAACCTAACAAACAACTAACAGCAGATAGTAGTAAGCAGGATCGTATCCACAGAGAAACGGTGCAGTCTTAAGCTAAGTCGGTCAAAACAGGTCAATCTCAAGATGTGAAAAAGGTGTTGGTTCAGCTATAAACTAAAGCAGGCAATAAAGCAAATGAATAGAAGTATATAAGGGGAGAGATTAGGGTATCGGGTTCATATATGACAATGATTCAGGAACGCAAGTTAATAAGAAGGAAAAGATAAACTGTGCAAATGACTAGGTTTATAAAACGCTCTCTCGAGTCAATTTTAGCCTTAAGCAAATTTAGCGGGCTCTCGCAACTTACTAAATTCAACTTATCAATCTCGCGTAAGTCTAGTTTTAACTCGGCTTTCGATCTTAAATTAAAACTTACTCAGGTTCAATTAAACTCAGACAACTCGTTGATCAGGCGAAATAATCCTAATTCAATTGATAATAAAACGCGTAGAAAGAAATCAAGTGCACAGAATATTCAACCAGTTTAATCCTAAAACATGTTCCTAAATCATATGTCACAAATCACCCTAACCCTAATTGAGAAATTAGCTACTCATATTAATAAAGCAAGCAATAAAAACAATTAAATTAAACATGATGAATAAAATAACAATTGAAATTAAACCTGGAAGGAATCCTGAAATTGCAAAGTAAAGAACTTGAGTCTTGAAATTAAACTAAACTAAGAGTTTTTGAGAGAGAAATTTTAATAGTAAACTAAAGCTGTCAACTAAACTAGGAAAAAATAAAGCATAAGTCAAAGATCCGTCCTAAGGCACCCTTATATAGTCTCCACAATAATTAAACTCGAATAAAATCAAAACCCATGAAAAAAACACACTTGGGCGGCCGTCATTGGCTCAGCCAACCTACTGACCCAACTTATGGGCCGGCTCCTCTTGCTTCAACTTTAGCCCAATTCTTTGACTTGGGCCTTAGCTTATTCGTGGCCTTAAGTCTTCCTTTGGTCCCTTTGGCTTGTGGTCTTCTTTATCTTTGGTCCTTGGCTCGTGTCTCGAGCTCTCATGTGTGCTTGAGCTTGGTCTTCTCGGCTCAGTTCTCGTATTTGCTCCAATGTCCCGGGTTTTGGCTCAAAACCACCAAAACCTGCAATATGTAAATGAAAAGCAGCAGTAACGAGAAATATAACATATAGCTCCTAAAGTCATAGTAAATACGAGTAAATACGAGCTAAATGTGACTGAACCGGGGGCATAAAACGAATATAAATAGAGTGTATCAAGCCTCCTGCGACTTTTGCATAGCCAAATTACTTTGTTGCATTTGCAACATCATACTCTTCATTTCGGCCATAGGATCATTGGCCGGTTGAACGGGAGGTTGATAGCTTGGTTGCGGAGGATTGTACTGCGGCCGTTGATAATTCGATTGATAGTTCTTGTGCGGCGGAACATACATTGATTGTTGTTGTTGCAGCGGTTGCGGGGTAGGGTTGAGAACGTTCTGGTTCCGGTACGAGAGCAAAGAACGATCATTACCCGGCTGATTCTGAAACGGCAAGTTGGGACGATAAGAACCGAAAGCGTTAACTTGCTCTTGAGAACTCATGCACTCATGCGCACAATGACCTACAACCCCGCAATTATTGCATCCTGCGTCGTGCCCCATAACCGCGTTAACCTGTTGCGCATTAGACGAGCCCACACCACTCAGCTTGTCGACCTTCAACGATAGAACCGAAATTTGGCTCGTTAAAGCATTCAAAGAATCCTTCTCGCGATCACCATGAGCCGCGCGAGAATTTCCCCTAGGTCGATCGTACTATGAGGTATGGATCGCCATTTGCTCGATCAGTGCCCATGCCTGGTCATCATCAACGTTGTCGGCAAACCGCCCTTCTGCAGCTGAATCCAAGATAGCCCGACTTTCCCCATACAGCCCGTTGTAAAACGTCATGATCACGAGCCAGTCGTTCAACCCGTGGTGAGGATAATCACGGATGAGTTTCTTATAACGTTCCCAAGCTTCAGCAAGTGATTCGTCGAAAGTTTGCTTAAAGCTTTGGATTTGGCTCCGGATCTAATTAGTTCGCTCTGGAGGATAATACTTCTTATAAAATGCCATGGCTAATCCGTTCCAATCTGTAATACCTGCGGCTGTCTTGTCCAGGTCGGTGATCCATTCACGGGCTCGATCACGTAGCGAGAAAGGGAACAAGATTTCCTGTCGATTACGAGTAATCCCGCTCGCTTTATCGTGACAAGATGTCCGTGAAAACCTGCATATGACGACCAGGATCCTCCGTAGGATTGCCGCCAAACTGATTGCGCTCCACCAAGCTAAGGAAGGCGGGGCGAATCTCAAAATTACCCGTTAGAGTAGCGGGCATCTGGAATCCATCGGGAATGGACTCCGTTTTGGGCAAAGAGTGACTTGAAAGTTTCGGCATAGTCACTTGCGCCTCAGTAACAATAACTGTTGAAGTAGAAGGTGGAGTAGTGTCCTCTTTGTAGGACGATGCTTCTGAACGAACTTCTTCGTCTGAAACTTCCACAACCTCAGGTCCGTATGCCTCAGCAAGCTCCTTAAAGAAGTTACGCGAACGTCGAAAGGTACGCTCCGGTTCAGGATCGAATGGAACTAAACCTGAAGGTGACCTGCGCATAAACAAAAACTACAAGGAGAAGTGAGAAACGGTCTCAAGGAACTAGAGTTCCCTGAGACAAAAGAAATAACCTACTAAGCAAAAGCGAAATAAAACCGTTTCCCCGGCAACGGCGCCAAAATTTGACACAGTTAAGTCGTATCGCCGATATAAAAAATAAACCCTACGGACTACTAACAATAGCTAGCGGTAAGAAGAGGTCGAACCACAGAGAAACGAATACTCGCAAGACACTTAGTTGCTAGGCTATTCCTAAAGTAACAAACTTTGGGTGGAAAACTATAAACTACTAGCAAGGATAATAAAAAGGGGTTTAAACTAAGGGAGAAAAGACTAGGGTCTCGGGTTCCTTATGTCAATAATCCGGATAACATAACTTTAACAAGATAGCAATCAATCAGAATATGCAAGGTGATTAGGGCAAAACACGCTCTCTCGAATCAATGTTACCTTAAGCTGATTTAGCGAGCTCTCGCGATTTACTAAAACATCTCATCAATTACGCGAAGTGGTCTAATACTGATTAGGCTTTCGATCTTAAATCAATATTACCCTACGTTCAATTAAATCAAGGCGTCCTTAAATTCAATTGATAATTAATCGCGCAGGAAGAAATCGCACAAGCACAAACCAATCAATTACAACAATTTAATCAAAACACCGGATTAAAGGCATAATTCCCCCTCAACCCTAGTTGGGGGATTAGCTACTCATATTTAGGGCAAACAACATATTAATAATTAAATTAAAGGAATTAAGAACAATAAACAAGAAATTACCAATTGGAAATAAACTTGAGATTAATCCTGAGTACCGACGGTTACAAAGCTTGAAGATGAAATTAATGGAGACTTGAAGTTTTCTAAAGAGAGTGATTTCTAAAAAGCAGTAAAGTGCAATAGAAAAAAGATAATTTAACCTAACTCTAAAGATTCTAATATATAGTATTTCTAAAATCTATTAAAATAATTAAAATACAAAAATAAACCCGTCAAATAAAAACCCAAGGCCGGCCGGTCGGCCACCGAATACGTAGCCCAATTTTTGGGCTCAAATTCTCCGCAGAAAGTCAACAAATACCCTTTAGCCGGCCGACCGGCCGCCGGTCAAGTTTGACCGGCCGGCTCTTCGAAATGGCCTGGACTTACTCCTGGGCTTTGACTTTTTGTTTCTAATTTCCTTTGGGCCTTGACTTGTTTCTAATTTCCGCCCAACTCGCTCATTCACTTCAATCCCGAGCTCGTCTTCGCCTCGGCTTTCGGGTTTCCGTCATAACTTCCCTTTTCCAGCTCAAATGCACGGAAATGCTACAAATTCCTGCAAACCACGGAAAAACACCAAAAACGCTACTCGAGCGAAATGTGAGAACAAAATGGCCCTGAAGGGCGCATTTTGACAATAAAAAGCAGCTCGGGACGGGGGTAAAAACGTATAAAAATAACATATATCAAATACTAAATACTAATTTAAAATTAAATCTATTAAAAATTACTTCCTCTCTTTAGATCCAATTGTATCCATATACTAGGGCTGAGCAAAACCGTATATACGATACGGATACGATACGGTTTTCAAAAAAAAAAAATTGATACAGATACGATACGAAACAAACCGTATATACGATTTTCGTATATACGGATTTTTCGTATATACGAAACCGTATATACGCTATACGGTTTAATTTTTTTTTTTTTAATTTTTTCAAATTTATTGTTACCAAATAGGCAAATTCCAATGTCTACGAAATACTCCGACATCACAAAATGTCCAAAATACCAAGTACAAAACATAAAAAAGTCTTTCAAAACAAAAACTAAATGTTCCCAAATATAAGTTATCGTCTTCAAAGATCAAACAAAATGAATAATCAATTAGCAACGCCTTCAAGTCGTTAAGCATCCACTTCATCTATCATGATTGTAGGTTGCTCCACAACCAAATCTTGTAAGTATTGATGAGGAATAAAGATTAATTAGTAGAGATTAAAATGGTATTGATGAGGAAGAAAGATTAGTAGAGATTAAAATGAATTAAAATGGTGGATTTAATTAAAGTATTGATGAGGAAGAAAGATTAGTAGAGATTAAAATGGTAGAAGATCTAAAAATTGTAAGTTTTTTTAGATCTAAAAATTGTAGATCTAAAAATTGGGGAGAGAAAATTTTAGGGTTTTGTGTAATTGTGTGGTATAGTGTATGTAGGGATGTCATTGGGGCGGGGCGGGGGAAGCATCTCCACCACCGCATCCACCAACCAAAACCCACCTCCACCTCCGCCCCATCACCCATGGCGGGTAATTAGCCGTCCTCCACCACCCGCCTGACGGGGAATTTGTTAAACCCACCACGCCCCTGCACTCCGCCTCGACCCGCCTGCATTCGCCTAGACCGCTCTGCATCTACCACCCACCCATGAAATTGGCAGCAACTTTAGTGTAGTTTTTTTTTTTTTGGCAGCAACTTTGGTGTAGTTAATTTGTGGGCTTGTGGAAGTAAATTGGCAGCAACTTTGGTGTAGTTTTTTTTTTATTATTACGAGTATTATTTTTAGTCTATTATTATCATTTATTTATATTTTGAATGGTAAAGTGTTAAAGGCGGGTATCTACGGGGCGGGTATAGACGGGGCGGGGCGGGGGCGGGGCGGGGCGGTGTTTGGATGAAAACCACCACCGCCCCACGACCCGTGGCGGGGATCACTTTAGGATCCACCACCGCTCCACGACCCACTAAAGGGTCTCCTACCTCCACCCTAACTGGGGCGGGTGCGGGGCGGTATCCGCGTTGACCCGCCCCACTGACATCCCTAAGTGTATGTGAGAGTGTGAGACATGTGACTATGTGAGTCATTTGTTTTGGCATTTGTGTATTGTGTGTAGACAAACCTGCGTGCAACTTTTTACCCTTTTTTTTTTTTTTTAAACCGTATCAAACCGTATATACGAATTTTTAAAAATACCGATACGAATACGATACGGTTTAAACCGTATATACGGAATCCGTATATACGAAATCGGCCTGATACGAAATTTCGTATATTTAAAACCGTATATCGTATTCGTATTTTAAAACCGTATCGTATCATTTTGCTCAGCCCTACCATATACTATTCGCCACAATTCATGTACTTAGGGAATTTTCGATACTGTGGTTGATACATCATTTAGAATATAATCATTTTTTTTATTTTGTTTTATTTGTCGTCTTAAGCACAAAATTAAAATTGAATTTGTTTAATTTTTTATAATACGAAATTATAGATATTACCGCTGCAAAATGTGGCTCGACATATGGATCATGACATCATTATACATTTAAATATGAATGGATCGGGGGGAGTAATAAAATTCGATAAATAAATGACAAATTAAAATTAAATACATTTATTACTTATTTGAATTGATTATCAGAATTCATAATTATATAATTGAATAATTGATAGAATTTTAATTAAAAAACTAGTTTTAACTCCCGTGATACTCACGGTTTTCATTGAATTTCTTGTTTGGATATAATGAGGCTAAATAATGGATTAATCAAAAATTTAAGATTACAATTGAACTTGTTTTATTTGACATTGATTTCATACATGAAATTAACGACAATATTATTGTATGATTACATACTTTTTTTACCCGAACAACACATTATAATCGAAAAATATCTAATAATAAAAAATCAACAAATATGTTAAAAATTAGATATCATAAATAGATTACATAGAAATTGGAATTCCATAATCGTAGGACGGGGTTTGGAATTCTTAGATACATGTCTCATCTTTCGCACTGTGGTCGTTGTCGTTTGTCTTTGCTGAAAAGGTTTTTCGATACCCCACCTATGAAATGGTTTACACTGTTGGGACCAAAAAACCAAGCTGGTCCAGACCTGTGCAGGTTGGTCCAGGACCTTCGGCCAGGTCCAGAGAAAGTTCAGGATCTACGATCAGGTCCAGAACGCATACCAAGACCACACAAGATGCATAAAACAGAGGTGCAAGCCAGGAGAGGAAAAGATCAAGATGGGCCAAGCCCAACAAAAATGAATTAAACATCAAAGAGGAAAGCCCAAAGGCGCAACAGCAACCCTAGGAGTGGACGTTGGAGGACTTAGTCAAGAAACAGAAAAGAAGCCATGAAGATAGGGAACTGCCAGAGATTTTGATGGAGAAGTTAGCTACAAAGGGGGAAAGAGACGTTGGACCCAGGAACACTATATAAGCAAGAGAATTCAGAAGAAAAGGAGATCATCAATCATTCAACACAAGCACACAACTCTCAACGCACTTCACAAGCAATTAAACACTCTATAATTAATTTACGCCTTTATTGTATTCTGTACCACTTGATCCAGACTCTGTACCTGTCAATTCTGAACTAGTGAAGATCCTCTCCTGGCTTGGCGCCCGTGGTTTTTCCCTTAACATTTAAGGGTTTTTCCCACGTAACATATCGTGTGTCTTGTTCGATTTTAGTTATCTTTTATACGTTCAAACTCAATTACATAAGTCACCACCAAATTCAACTAAAGGGATAGTACTAGTAGATCCACAATCACTTGGACGAACCGTGTGAGAAAATCACCCCGAACAGTTTGGCGCCGTCTGTGGGGATACTAGTTTATTAATCCTACAAAAAACGTTCCAAATCAACAAGATCAACCAACGTGAAAGATGGAAGGTACAAGTGCAGAAGCCATGCTGAAACTCCAGGAAGAGTTGCAACAAGCCAAGCAAGTTGCAGAACAGGCCAAGAAAGCAGCAGAGGATGCCAAAGCTGAGGCAAAGAAATCAAGCGAGGCCGAGGTCGCTCAAGAAGCGCTTGGAAACCTCTCGCCGTAAGAAAGCCTCGTGATCCGTGATCCCACCAGGTACACCATTTTCTGATGTAATCAAGCAACTTGACTTCTATGTTCTCTTCGCAGGTCAAAAGGAACAAGAGGTGATCCACTCAATGTGGAGGAGGACCTGCAGAAGAACGCCGCAGCGGAGGTGGAGACCCAGGACACCGTAAGGATCAAGCAGGCCAGGTCATGCAAAGACATGATGGGGAGATGCAGAAACTCTCTAATTAGTGCGGAAGGTTCCAGGCTCCCACCACCCATCAAGAGGCAACACCAGGAAGCTACGCCGATTCACCCTTCGATGATCGCATTGCAATGGTGGAGATGCCAAAGAAGTACACAAATACCAACCTAAAGCTCTATGATGGGACAACCGATCCTCTAGAACATGTTGCTCAATACGCATGCAGGATGTTCAACGCTCCTATCCCAAAGAGAAGAGGAGGCTTGCATCCGCAAAGCTTTGGTTCAACCTTGACCGTCCAAATTTCTACAGCCGTACATCAACCTGCCAATCAAGACCATCAAGTCCTTTGCGGAGCTAATCAACCTTTTCAACATCCAGTTCGCCAGCAGCAGATTGTTGGAGAAGCAGACCAGTGACTTGTACCGGGTCGTCCAGAACGAGAACGAGTCTCTGAGAGACTTCCTGCACCGCTTCAACAAGGAGAAAGTGTCCATCCCTCGATGTGACATCCAAGACGCCATCGAGGCCTTCAGTGCAAGGTTTGGTTAGAGATTCTCGATCTTTATGTTGAACTAACTCGCTACCCTTGTTCTACTTTTGAGGATGTGCAGCTAAGGCTCTCGCCCGCATCAGGTAGAGGAGGACCAAAGAGCCTCGCAGCAAGGCACCAGACCGTAAGGTATCGAACGTGAAGTCACCACCCAACAAGACAACAACAAGAGCCTGGTCCATATCGTAGACCAACCGGTGAGGAGTAAACGCCGTGGATGAACAGATCGATGCACCTGTGGTTCCACCTCCGCCTCGTAGTATCAAGCCCGTAGATCTGCCAGTGGTCGATCCACAAGATGGACAAGTTGGGCCTGGCAATGATGGCCAAAAGCAAGTGAAAAGCCCAATCCAAGGCGGGACACAACCAAGTGGTGTGAGTACCATTCTGATATTGGACACACCACAGAGGACTGCATAGCTCTCAGGAGGGAAGTAGCTCATCTGCTAAAGAACGGTCACCTGAAGGATATCCTGCCCAGAAACAGGAGGAACAGAGGCGAACGAGATGAGCCCAGAGATCTTCCACCACCACCGCCGACACATGAGGTAAAATTCATTTCTGGTGGTTCAGATATTTGTGGACTGACATATTCTGCTGCGAAGCGTGTGGCTCTGGAGAACAGGCAACAGCCGCCAGCAGGACAACCAGGTTCAGTCCAGGAGATTGTGTTCGATGAATCAGACCTACAAGGAGTACATGGGCCACACCACGATGGACTGGTGATCAAGATCCAGATTGGGACCTGCATGGTCAGAAGAGTCCTAGTGGATGGTGGCGTCACCAACATCATAATGATGGAGGCGCCTGAAGCTATGGGATTGAAAGATTCGATGTAACGAAGAAGTCCGGCGTCTGGTAGGATTCTGGTGGTGAGACAAAGCACGCCTGGGAGAGATCACCCCGCCAACGTATGTGGAAGGAGTCACCTCTTTCGAGAAGTTCTGTAATAGACCGTGATGTCCTCGCATAACGTGATCCTGTGGCGACCCTCGATCCACAACCTCAAGGTCAGACCTTCAACGCACTACCACCGCATCAAGATTCCAACAAAGTGGGTACAAAGAATAATGAGGAGAAGAAATAGATCGCACAGAGTGCTACAGATACCAAACGCCCTAGTCCAGTAAGTCCCTCGTGATAGCAATTAAAGCGACTGTCAGTTCTGTTGAGAACTCTGTCCCACGCATGGAGACAGAGGAAATTATTTTGGCAAAGGAAAGACCTGACAGAAGGTTTTGGTTGGTTCTCGACGCCTCCAGGTAATCGACTGCTCTAATTGACTTTCTCGAGGAAGAAAGAGCATTGTTTCGCCGTCCCATTTCGATATGACCGTATAAGTTCGATGTTATTACGCATAAGTTAAATATTGACCCAAGTTTTAAGCCCATGAAACGGCGCAGAAGTTTGCACCAGGCGTAATGAAATTGTGAACCAAGAGGTACAGAAATTGCTGGACATGGACATGATCAAAGAAGTGATGTACCCAGACTGGTTGGCAAATGTAGTTGTGGTCCAGAAAAAGAATGGCAAGTGGAGAGTATGCGTGGACTACACGGACCTGAATAAGGCGTGCCCAAAGGATTCATTTCCACTGCCACATATAGACGTCATGGTAGATGCCACCGCAGGACATGAGGTACTGACATTCATGGATGCAGCTAGTGGATTCAACCAGATCAGGAAGCACCTCCGCATCAGGAGAATACAAATGCTCATGACCAGCAGGGGAATCTATTGCTACAAGGCAATGCCTTTTGGACTGAAGAATGCAGGTGCAACATACCAAAGGCTAGTCAACATGATGTTCAAGGACCAGATTGGAGATACTATGGAGGTCTACTGATACAGCTAAGTCGTATCGCTGAAATCAAAATAAACCTAACAAACAACTAACAGGTAGCTAGCGGTAAGCAGGGTCGAATCCACAGGGAAACGGTGTAGTCTTAAGCTAAAGCAGATGAAAATAGGTCTAACTCAGGTGTGAAAAGGGTTTGTTAAAAGCTATAAACTAAAGCAATAATAAACTAAAGCAATAATAAGCAGATGAATAGAAGTATATAAGGGGAGAGATTAGGGCATCGGGTTCATATATGATACTGATTCAGGAATGCAAGTTAATAAGAAGGAAAAGATAAACTGTGCAAATGACTAGGTTTAAAAAACGCTCTCTCGAGTCAATTTTAGCCTTAAGCAAATTTGGCGGGCTCTCGCAACTTACTAAATTCAACTTATCAATCTCGCGTAAGTCTAGTTTCAATTAGGCTTTCGATCTTAAACTGAAACAACCTAAGTTCAATTCAATTAAGGCGTCCCTAAATTCAATTGATAATAAAACGCGTAGAAAGAAATCAAGTGCATAGAATATTCAACCAGTTTAATCCTAAAACATGTTCCTGGACCAAATATCACAAATCCCCCTCAACCCTAATTAGAAATTTAGCTACTCATAATAAGGGCAATAACAACAATAATAATAATAGAAGACATAATTGAATCAAATAAAGTAAATAGAATAAACCTGAAATAAATACGGAGTACCGACGATTATAAAAGAACCAATCTTGAAAATAAACTAAAACTAGAGTTTTTGAGAGAGAAATAAAAGAGAGCAGTCCACTAATCTAAGGAAAACAAAACATAAACTTATAATTCACGACCTAAACTCTATTTATACTTTCCAAATTGTTTAATCTCGAAATAAATCAAAACCGACAAACTTTGTGCACCAGCCGGCCGGCCGGCTGCCGGCCTGGCTTGGACCGGCCTGACCACTTTTGGGCCGGCTCTTGCTCTTCTTTCAATCTTGGCCCAAGTCTTTCTTTGGGCTTGACTTTCTTTGGCCCCTTTCTTATCTCGTGTCTTACTTCAACTTGGGCCCATTCTTGGCTCTTGGGCCTAGTTCACTCGTGCCTTAGTCCTTGGTCTTTGGTTCCCCGAGCTCTCGTGATGGCTCGAGCTTGGTGTCGTCAGCTTGGTTCTCGAAATGCTCCAATGTCTCGGGTTTTGGCTCAAAACCACCAAAACCTGCAAAATGCAAATAAAAGGCAGCAGTATCGAGAAACATAACATATAGCTCCTAAAGTCATAGTAAATACGAGTATATACGAGCTAAATGTGACTGAACCGGGGGCATAAAATGAATATAAATAGAGTGTATCATCTACATTGATGATATGGTGGTGAAGTCAAAGAAAGCTGAAGATCACATCCTGGACCTGGAAAAGGCGTTTGAGATTCTGGAGAAATATAATATGAAATTAAACCCTACTAAATGCACCTTTGGTGTCACTGCAGGAAAATTCTTAGGCTATATGGTGACAAAGAGAGGCATAGAGGCTAGTCCAGAGCAGATCTCAGCAATAATCAATTTACAGTCCCCCCAGAATTCAAAGGATGTTCAGAAACTGACTGGGAGAGTAGCAGCGCTGAACAGATTTATCTCCAGGTCCTCAGAAAGGTGCAAGCCATTCTACGATCTCCTGAGAAAGAATAAGCAGTTCAACTGGGGGACAGAGCACGAGAAAGCATTCCAGGACCTGAAAGCGTATTTGTCATCGCCCACTTCGCCCAAACCGTAACCAGGAGAATCACCGGTCCTCAGACTGCCTGCAGAAAGCCTCTGTAAGAGCAGTCCTGGTGAGAGAACCAGATGGACAACACCATCCTGTATATTATGTAAGTAAGAGTCTTCTGGATGCTGAAACCAGGTATTCTGTGTTGGAAAAATTTGTTTTGGCTTTAACAGTTGCATGTACCAAGTTACGCCCTTATTTTGAGGCGCACCATATTATCATTCGTACTAATGTGCCTGTGAGATCGATCTGTAGACCGTAACTTTCAGGTCGTATGTCAAAATGGTCAGTAAAGTTGAGCACCTATGATCTATCCTATGAGCCCAGAACAGCAATCAAATCTCAAGCTCTAGCAGACTTTGTGGCTGACTTCACTCCCACACTAGAGGAGCAGGTAACAAAAGAGATCTTCCATATGGACCAGAAACAAGAAACCTGGGAACTCTGGACAGATGGTTCAGCCAATATCAGGGGTACTGGACTAGGTGTGGTCCTGAAGTCGCCACAGGGGGACAAGATAAGACAGTCGTATCCTCGTGAATTGAGCGACCAACAATGAAGTCGAGTATGAAGCAGCGATAAGCGGATCGAATGTATGTCTGGACATGAGGGTCCAGAATCTAAAGGTAAAGATAGACTCTTTGCTGGTAGCAAACCAAATCAATGGTACGTACGCTGCTAAAGACTCTAAGATGATTGCATATCTTGATTTGGTCAAAAATCTTTTTCAAAAATTTACTAACATTGAGGTTGAGCAAGTCCCTAGAGATCAGAATGTGCAGGCAGATGCTTTGGCCAACATTGGATCAGCTCTTCAACCTCGTGCTCGACAAGATACCAATTCTACACATCCCTGGAACGGCCATCCGTAGCTCGGCCGATCCTTCAAAACACAAATCCAGTTACCCAGACTGGACCAAACCATACTATGAATGGTCGGGTCCAGGGCAACCGCCACAGACGTAATCAAGCAAGAGCATTCAGAATCAAGGCATCCAGATATACAATCATACAAGGCACACTGTTCAAAAGGTCCTTCAATCCGGGCCGCACTACGCCGCTTAGAACCTCGACCAGGTCAGACAAGATATCGTAAATACACGATGGACACTGTGGAAACCACACAGGTGGTAGAAGCATGGACAACAAAATCTTACGTATGGGTTATTACTGGCCCACAATGAAAACAGATTGCATCCAGTATGCTACAAAGTGTGACGCTTGCCAAAAGCACGGCCCGTAAATACACCAACCCGCACGTAACCTCGTGACTCAATATCGCCACCATGGCCATTCGCTAAATGGGGCATGGACTTAGTTGGCAAATTACCAATGGCTCCAGGCGTAAGGTGTTCATGCTTGCAATGATGATTATTTCTCCAAATGGATCGAGGCGGATGCATACAAGAACGTCACGTAAAAGAAGTTATTGCTTTCATAAAGAAGAACATCATCAGCAGGTATGGGATCGCCTCAGAAATAGTGTGTGACAATGGACTTGCATTCGTGGGAAACAAGACCAGAGATTTCTGTACCAAGTGGAACATCAACTTGGTAACATCAGCGCCAAGATACCCTCAAGCAAATGGACAGGCTGAGTCCAGCAACAAAATCGTGATGAACTGCATCAAGAAGAAGCTGATGGAGAAACAAGGGAGATGGGTTGAGGAGCTGCCACTAGTACTATGGGCAGACAGGACTACGCCAAAGAGAGCAACAGGACAAACACCCTACTCCATGGTCTACGGATGTGAAGCAGTACTTCTAGTAGAAGTCCAGGTTCCAACAATCAGGTATGGACTCAACACACTTTCTGAGAATAACGAACTACTCTATGATAGCCTGGATGCAGCCCAGGAGCTCAGGGACTTAGCAGCAGTAAGGCTCGCAGCCTACCAACAATCTGTGGCCAGAAGCTACAACAAAAATGTGAGGGTACGTGTGTTCAGGATAGGAGATCTGGTCCTGAGAAAAGTGTTTCAGAATACAAAGGACGAGGCTGCAGGCAAGCTGGCCCCAACCTGGGAAGGACCATACCTTATTGATTCAGCAGTAGGGAAGGGTTCCTACAGACTACAAACTCTGGAAGGAGACATGATCCCAAGACCTTGGAATGCACTCCATCTCAAGCTCTACCACATGTAGGGTATTCTGGACCAAGACATCTGGTAATCCACAAAACTCAAAACTTTTCCTTTACAAATTATCCTATACAATCAGATCGACTTGAGTGTCGGAGGTCGCTGGGTTAACGCCAACGGCCACCCCGACCTCTTTCTGTGCAGACAAAGCAATACAAACATCCGACCGCACTTAACCAAAAACAAAGACAAAAGAAGGGCACCAGCCCCAGTACGACTGCAACAACGGGACAGGGAGTAATGTCCGTTAAGGGAGCCCCAAAGTGTAAGTCGCCTAAATTATCAAACGCATGCATGCTACTAAACAAATTCACAACAAATTATATGCGCATCATAACAAACACATAACAAAACATAACATAGCATAGCATATAGCAAAAGAGTGTCAAAAGTCACAACCAAGCAACCCATGTCAGCATATGGGTACAGGTGTCAGAACAGAAAACAAAGTCTAAAATAGTTACAAACCAAATGTCTACAGGGGACATTCCCCCCCTGGCAAATCCAAAGTTTATCCAAAAAACTAAAAAACCATAGTTCAGACAAATTCATTTCTCAGACTCACCAGTTCTCTCAGCATGATCATCTGCAGGAACAGCATTGGATGGACCAGCAGTGTCAACCCCAAAGACTGGACCGTACTACCTCCTCAGATTTGGGCCAAGAATCAAGTGACTTCAGCCTGCTCCAGGATGGCCTCCCCAGGAAACATCTGCTTAAAGGTGGCAATCTCAGCAGATAAGTCCCAAGTAGCGCGTTTCTCAGGACCAGCATAAATCATCTCCACTCGAGTACGCTGGGTCCAGTATGCACTCAGGTCTGCAATATCAGCGTTGTGTTTGCGGGCATCCTCCCTCAACTCTTCAAGCTCTTTGTTCTGCCTGGCAATGAGATTGTCCTGCTGCTGGATCCTCTGGAAGTGGATCTTATCCATGGCGATCGACTTTTAGCGTGATAGTTCACACTCTCAAGCTCCTTCTTAGCAATCTCGAGAGAGGAACGCAGTACATCATTCTCAGCCTCAGCCTTACCCCTACCACTTTCCAGTACAGACACAGTGGAGCCAAGGCTAGCAGACATAACCAAAAGCTACAGTACAAACGACAAAGTATAAACCAGAACCTCATCAAGGAAAGAAACTTGGACAGAACAAAGCAATCACAAAGAAGGTACAGACCTGAGCACAGGAGCCAACAATCTTGTGCGCCAGCCGTGTTGGATCCAGAACAGTGGGAGTAGAGGACAACCCTGCAAAGGACTCACTCAAGGTCTTCCCTAAGGAAACATACTCAGACTGGCTCTGGGCATGCAGAGGCACTTGCAGCTTAGCATTCATCTGCACTGGGCCCTTGCCCTTCTTCCTCTTCTTCTGGTCTGGACTAAGCTCAGAAGACTCGGCCCGATCACCTTACTAGCCTTGGACAAAACCCCCTCTGGCGCCTTCCTTTTTGAAGACTTCGAGACAGGTGGCTTGATTTCTGGCGGCAGATCCGATTACCCGGCCTTCACAGCCTCCCTAGCCCGAGCTATCCTTGCAGCCACCGCGTCTTTAGGGAGGAATAACCTCTTGCCAGGTCCAGAAGCTGAGAACATCATGGGGAACAAGTTACGAACAAATGGTAAGTGGACCAACTCATGAACTTAGGAGAAAATATCAGTACCACCTGGGAAGCGAGCTTGGGCCAGGCCCAGGAATTTTCAGAGGGGGCAAGGTGGAGTGGCCACCAGCCCCAGCCAAGATAGAACTCAGCGGAGTCACATGAATTGGCACCTGGTCGAGTGCACCGGTACTACTCCCACCAGGGGCCTCACAGACAAACCTCTCGCCTACATCAGCCACGATCTCGCTCAGAGATTTGCCAGCAACCTCACCTACAGGTCTCTCATCTTGGCCAGGCACAGCCTCCTGATCAACCTCCTCCTCCACAGACCTTTCTTCATCATCACTCTCACCATCTTCATCACTCTCTTCACTTCCCTCCTCCTCGGGATGGGGACAACTTCAACAACGCCATCGCCATCATCGTGGTTCATACACTTGGGCGAGGCCCTCTTATCGGCAGGAAGCTTTAAAAACGCCTCAATCCTCTTCCGTGACGCAGGGTCATCAGGAGTGGGGACCCAATCAGAAACTACAAACCAAAGACACAACAAACCTAAGCAAACAAGCACATGCAAGAACAAAATGAACAGAAATCCAAAAAGTTCAGACACGCATCGATCCCTTCAAAGAGAACTCAGCGCCTGATTTCAGCCCAAGGAGCCGCTCTCCCGATTTAACAAATAATGAATCGGTCCAGCTTCTCTCATCACCCGCATCCAAACGGGTTAAGAGGGCCGATACCTATCCCTCAAACTAAGAGAACTCTCCTCTTCAGGCATACGCAGCGATAAACATTCCTTATATCGGCGGTTGAATTTCGACCCCATACCTCCAAGAAAGGGAATCAATTCCATGGATTAAACGCCAGACAGATGGCATAACTTGACAAGGCGGTACTTGAACAGTGTTAAAGAATGAACTCATCAATGGACAAAGCGGAAAAGTTGCACCAAACCTGAAAGAGGATTCAAAAATCGAAAACCATCCAGGGCTCACCCAGTCTACCCTGACATCTTTTGTCTCTGGGGCCCAAACCTCTACAAGATTCTCGGGATTTTACCTTCCCCTTTAAGCCTCGCCTCGGCCCCTTGGGCAAGCAAGTTTGGGTAGATATTGATGTCTTTAATCAAGTCAGTCGCTTGAAAGATGGAGTCACCATGGCAGAAGGAGACCGCTGTGGAAGGACCGGTGTCATTGCGAGCCATGATCAAGAAACGAAAACGGAGAGAGAAAAAGCTAGGGTTTTTACAAATCAATTTGGGGGTTTTTCAGAGGATTTTTGGTTACAAAACAAATAAATTCGGTAGAAATGAGATAGAGAGGGAAAGAACCCAAAAACAAATATGAGGGTATTTATAGAGGGAGCAAAAGGGAGTTGAGTGGTTTTACGAAAATAAACGCGCAAAGAGATGTGATGTGACCGATGATGGGGACGTCTGCCATCCATTGGCGCCAAAATAGAGGCACGATTCCCACGAAGGCAATCGCTTCATTAATGACGGTGCAGGCCTCGGAACCAAGGGCATAAAGCAAGCAGAGCCTGGTCCAGGCTCAGGCCTGGGCCAGGTAAGGAACAAAGCATCTCCTTACCCCCGGTTCAGGGTGAAGGGCAAGGAGATGGGGACAAACCGTTGGGACCAAAAACCAGCCGGGTCCGCACTGCGAGGTTGGTCCAGACCTTCTGGCCAGTCCAGAGAAGTTCGGGATCTACGATCAGTCCAGAACGTCTGATCGGCGCAGACGATGCATAAAACAGAGAGGTGCAAGCCAGAGAGAAAAAGATCAAGATGGGCCAAGCCCAACAAAAATGAATTAAACATCAAAGAGAAAGCCCAAAGGCGCAATAAAGAACCCTAGGAGTGGACGTTGGAGGACTTAGTCAAGAAACAGAAAAGAAGCCATGAAGATAGGGAACTGCCAGAGATTTTGATGGAGAAGTTAGCTACAAAGGGGGAAAGAGACGTTGGACCCAGGAACACTATATAAGCAAGAGAATTCAGAAGAAAAGGGGATCATCAATCATTCAACACAAGCACACAACTCTCAACGCACTTCACAAGCAATTAAACACTCTATAATTAATTTACGCCTTTATTGTATTCTGTACCACTTGGTCCAAACTCTGTACCTGTCAATTCTGAACTAGTGAAGATCCTCTCCTGGCTTGGCGCCCGTGGTTTTTCCCTTAACATTTAAGGGTTTTTCCCACGTAACATATCGTGTGTCTTGTTCGATTTTAGTTATCTTTTATACGTTCAAACTCAATTACATAAGTCACCACCAAATTCAACTAAAGGGATAGTACTAGTAGATCCACAATCACTTGGACGAACCGTGTGAGAAAATCACCCCGAACATACACTATGAATACTTTCATCACTGTCTTCATGACAAATTATTAGATATCGACTTTTGTTTTTAATTTAACTTGGAATTGAATGTTCAGATGAAGAAAGCCTATGCGAGTAAACCAATTATTCTCTTCATAACCGTAATAATTAATCTGAATGATGTTCCTTAATAGGTTATGTAGAGGTGAATTGGAGAATTCGACAAATTCAAGTGCAAACATCTAGCACAGAGTAACAATCATTTTTGAATTGAAAAAAATTGCATACAAAAAGTCAAAAAAGTTAAGCTTGATATACTTAAAGGGAAAGGAGATTTGAAAAGTTTATTGTAAATGCATGGAGTCATAGACTCAACCGTAAAAAAGAATGACATGAATGTTTTGAACGGACGAATATGAAGGTGAAAATGCATTTAAATGGGTTTCATTAAATGGTGGAATCAATGAATGTGAATAAATGAAATTGAGTGTGTAGTGGAAGATCAAATGGATAAAGATACGGTGTAAGTGATTTGGCGAAGGTGTAATGCCACGTGGAATTTAGAGTCTTAATTAGATATTTAAGCTACCCTTTTAATAATATTATATACTCCCTCCATTCAAGTCTACATGGTAGTTATGCTTTTTGCACCAATTTTAAGAAAACATTATTATAGTATTAAAAGTATAATTAAAGGATGAAAGAGGTAATTAATGTTTGTTATTTATATTAAAAAAGTGGGCCATAGTAATATAATAATATTAAAAGTACAATCAAATAAGGAAAGTGGTAGAGTGGAGTTGAATGGACTAAAATAGTATAGTGGTAGTGTGGAGTTGAATGAAGGGAGTAGATTTTTTTAAAAAAATATACCACTAAAAATACGATACGAAAAAAACAATTACATTAGGTAGCGTTTGGAAACTCGAATTTGATTTCAAATTTAGGATTTAGAATTAGACATTTGAAATTGAGGGTTTTAAAATCAAATTACTAGTTGTGTGAGTTAGGATTTGGAAATGACACCATTTAGGGTGTCATTTGAGGCAATTTGGGCTTTCTTGGGGATGGATTTGGGTTGAATTTGACTCAAATACAAATCCAAATTCTCCAACTTCCCAAACACCTAATTTGAGCCAAATTCGACATTTCAAATCAAATCCATGTTCCCAAACGCACCATTACGGAGTTTATTTGGGACTTGGGAGCACGACAGGTCAGCGACTCTGAGCAGAGTCTTCTCTTCCCCAACTTCAACTGACACAAATATTTCGTCACCCACACCGGTCACCCCCGTCACTTGACTCACTCCCTTTCAAAGAAATAACAAAACCCCAAATTTTCACCAAATTCATCCTTCCCCTTTTTCAATTCTTAATCAATTAACTCCGACGACGATGAAGGAACCGTCGCCGTCGCCGTCGCTGTACGTGCCGCCGCACCAGCGGTTGAAGTCAGTGATCGCCGCCGCACCCTCCGCCGCTTCCGCCACCTTCTCCCCGGCTTTTCAAACACATAATCCGCCGTCTAACCCTAATTTTACTCCCTTCCATTTCTCACTTCCGAAGAACGACGCTAACCTTAATCAAGGTGCTCATTTTCAGTTTGATCATTCCAGAAGCGGTAATCAATTACAGACTAATAATGGTGATGTTAATGGTAATAGTAACGGTAATGGCGCAAGTGGTGATAGTTTTCATTACAGACATTATGATCGTAAACGCAGTGATTATTCGCAATGGAGTTATGTGTTTCCGGTAGACGGTTTGGGTTGTCAAATTGGGGTGCTTGATCAACCGAATAATTCAGTTCCGGTTGTGGTGAGTTTTTAATTTTCGTTCGATTTTCTGACGGTTTCAGTATTGTGAAAACAAATGTAGGTTTGTGGTTTTAGTATGCTTAATTGCAATTACCTTGAGAGTTTTAGACTGTAAACTGCATGGCATTTTTAGTGTTGTAGCGATATTGAGCCGAGAGTTGGAGACCGTTGTTTTTGTTGTGCCGTGGTTAAGTTGATTGATGACAAACTGTTTTCAGTTTATTTTGGATGGGAGGGAGTATATTTTGTAGAAGATAAATTATTTCAGATGTAAGGTGTTCATGGTTTGGGTTGTGAAGTATTGATGACATAGCTATTGTCCCCACTGTATTGAAGATCTTTATGTGTCATTTATGAAAGAAACAATCTTTCCTTTCAACACAAGGGTGTTCAAAGCTGCGTATATCCCATTGTGAGTAGGAGCGTTTCAGGAAATGTCTTATAGTTGCTGATTTGTGCTATGTTGTTATAGAGTGATTCAACTGCTGATATGGATCGTTGGAGATCAAAGTTCAATATGCTTCTCATTGACAACGATAGTCAAGAACTGATATCTAGGGAGAAAAAGGACAGGCGAAACTTTGAGCAAATAGCTGCATTGGCAAACACGATGGGTTTGTATAGGTATGATGCCTTTTGAAATGTTATCGTTCTTTCTGCTTCTATCTTTAACATTGTTTAGTATTACGTTTTTGCAGCCGTTCATATGTGAAAGTAGTTGTATTTAGTAAGGTACCGCTTCCGAACTACAGATTTGATCTTGATGAGAAGCGTCCACAGAGAGAGGTAATTGACTTGTTATATACTAGTCAATACTTCGTAGTATTTTTGTTTTGTTATGTAAGAATATTGAAAGCCAAACACCCGTCTACAAAAAAGAGTGAGATGATTACATTCTCAATTCACTATGAGTTATGCTATCTAGTAAAGAACATTAGCTTGGAAACGTACGTTGAGGCACCAGTGCATTGCTTACGACACATTTACAGCATATGATGCGCAACTTATGAAATGAACTCGATGCACACTACCATATAATTCTTTCTCTTTTACTATTTTATCCTAACTTCTCTCCTTTTCCTTTTTTCTTTCAATCACATAGCTACTTGATGGGTCTTTCTAATTGTTGAATGAAATGGAATTTAAAAAAATGCAGTCTGTTTTGCGATATCAACACGCTTCGTCTGCATAAGCTGGGGGCCTATGCATGATGCCTTGCACCTCCTTGCCCTTGGACTTTATCGCCTTGGTGCCCCTCGCTCCTTCTCAAACTACATAGACGACCAATTTACTAGTCAAGTGCCTAGAGTGGGGACACTTGAGTACAACTATATATAACATGTTGCTTAATCGTCTACAATGATTCAAATCTTCAATGCACTAGCTCATGATCCTCTTTTTATCTTTTTATTGGTTTAAGACCTATGCAGCTAGGCCCTAGGTATGTTCTATTTTGGAAATAGGTTATGGGTAGTTTGATGTTGCTATGTCTGTGTGTGTGTGGTGGCAAAGCCAGACCTGGGCCTTAGCTATAGACATTGGGGAATATATCTTTGGTTTATTTTTGTCTTTCTCTTTGTTTTTAATTCCCTTCTCGTCTTTTATTTCCTTAGCCATGTGAATGATGATGCTTTCATTTTACCTGCAGGTAGTTGTAGATTCTGGTCTGCAGAGCAGAGTTGATGCCTTTCTTTCTGATTATCTTTCTCGTAAATCAAAGTGTGGAAATGCTTTGAAAGATAAGGTTGTCTCTAAATCAAGCAGCAGCGGTAATATTGCAATTGATGAGAGACTGTTTGAGCAACCAGAGGCTTTAAATCTCAGCAGTGTTGTCATGGAGAGAATTATCAGGAGACAAAATCTACATCTTCGTGATCAGCAGCTTGCTTGGCAGGTTCATTCTCATGCTGCGCGACCTTTATGTCATGAATTGGCTACCTTCTTTGAACTAGCTTTATACTGGAATGTTTTCCACCTCTTACATAGTTACATTACTGTCTAAGTTTCTTAATTGAATAGGAATGCCACCCTGAAGGCAGACAAATGATGGAGTTCCGTAGGAGCCTTCCTTCTTATAAGGAAAAAGATGCACTGCTATCAACGATATCCTCCAACCAGGTCAGTATTTCGTAATTATAAAATCATTTGTCTGTCAAGGATGATGAATCTGTGAAAAAGCACCTTGCTTACCAACTTGTCTCTGAAATCATTTTATTCTTCTAACCTATTTTCGTAATCCCTTTTTCTGATGGCTGTCTGTTTGGCAAAATACAAAGCAATTATTGTTTGATGTGTATACTGTTGCTTCTTTGAATCATCTGGGTTCGGATATGCTCTAAATCTACGCCCTCTCTCGTTTCATTACTATTGCCTTGGTGCAATTTTTAAAATATTTCTGATTGCATCAGTTCTCTTGGCGCCATTTTACAGGTCATCATTGTCTCAGGGGAGACAGGCTGTGGTAAAACAACACAAATTCCACAATTTATTCTGGAGTCAGAAATCAATTCTGGCCGCGGATCTTTGTGCAGTATTATTTGTACTCAGCCAAGAAGAATATCTGCAATATCAGTTGCTGAAAGAGTCGCGGCAGAGAGAGGGGAGAAAATAGGAGAATCTGTGAGTTATGACTTATATGGTATCGGTTGGTAAAATATTCTGCTTTCTTACGCTGTAATTTCCGCACTGTAGGTGGGTTATAAAGTTAGGCTGGAGGGAATGAGAGGAAGGGAGACACGCCTTCTGTTTTGCACTACAGGTATCTTGTTGCGGCGGTTACTTGTTGACAGGACTTTGAAAGGTATAACGCACATTATTGTGGATGAAATTCATGAACGTGGCATGAATGAAGGTAAACTACTACAACCTTTCTTTCACTTTCAACATCACATGCAATTTGGGCTCTGATTGACGCTTTGCCTTGCAGATTTTCTGCTAATTGTGCTTAAAGAGCTACTTCCTCGTAAACCTGAGTTAAAGTTGATTTTGATGAGTGCCACTCTTGATGCTGAGCTATTTTCTTCTTATTTTGGTGGTGCTCCCATGATTAACATTCCTGTAAGTGTTGACTAAGATACTATACTGATTCCTTCCCTTCATCTGTATTATTCTTTTAACTGATTAGGTAAGTTGTGGGTCTTGATGAGGGAGAAATAAATGAAACACTCAACTTACGATCTTGGTTGCTCCTTTTATGTGATTTCTCCAATCTGATGCCATGTTGTCTATGGCATATACTCGTTGGTTGGTAATGAGTCATAAGGAATGCCATTAAGAGGATATGTAGGTGATATTGTGGTTTTCCTTTTTCCTGTATTCTTTTTCGATTAGCTGATAACGACCTAAGGAGTAGAGCCATTACGAGGCACGGTTACACCCTCAGAGTTTGGTGCGTTGATTGTCAAACTGAATCGTCGATAATAAATGAATTTGTATGCCAACCAGGCTAGCCAATTTCTCTATATTATACTCCTATAGTTCATCATGACGGGGAGCATTGTATTAGAATTTGGTAATGGTTGCTGTATGAGCTATCGTGGCATTATATCGTTAAATACGTTTAATATCTCTCCAAAATGTTGTAGGGAGTAGAATACTGGCGCAGTGATCTCCAAAACCTATATAATACAGCTGTATTTCGGAGTAACAACTTTTATATAAAAACCATGATTGGCAGGTTCTTAACGCTTGATTTCATTCCTCGAACCGAATCAAGCACAAACTGAGTATGAAACTATGAAACATTGTACCTTAGCGATGTCCCTACCCTAGACAAGTTTAACATAGTGGGAATTGGATTATGTTGCATGATCAGTTATATTGAATCGTTGAGTTTTTAGCATATTGCTGAGAACTGATACTTCCAATTTAGCACTGGTTGATCTTTCTCTTGAGCATTGACAAACTTACCTAATGTCTATGAGTTATATGGTCGCATGTACGTGCTTGATTGTGAAACCGGTTGAAAGTATATCTTTCTTGCAATTCATGACTTAAATTGGTCATCGTGTGTTAGCTATTACCTGCCAGATTAAGATTAACATTTTAATGTTGATATTCTTCAAGAACACCCTTTTCCATGAGAACTTTGAGAAGTAGTTTGGTATACTTTGGACTGTTAAGAAGTGCATTTGATTTAGTCAATAAGGTACATCTGAAGTATTCAGCGTAGTTTATTTTTATTTGTGTATCTCAATATACTGTTTTTCTATGTAAAATATAAATTTTAATCATAGAACACCCTTTTTCTATGTATCTCAATATACTCCATATATAATATGCACTCGTACATCTTAAACGTGAGTTATGATCCATTACAATATCCTCTGCATAATTAAAATTTGCATAATTCTGAACTTCTGGTGAGCACGTAGTATTTCAGCAATATTAAACTGTTAGTGTTACTTACCATTAGTCTAACATTGCTGTGACAACCGCGACGTGGACTGTGATTTGTGAGACATTTAGATTCTGTGACATTGTTACTTATTGTCACCAATACTGCTATTTAAAAACACGACTTCACTACATCGGCGTTAACAGATTGTTGCTAGATTTAGTGATAGCTTGTATACTGTATATACATGGAAGAGAGGATATTATGGTGGATGCATATATGCAAGAACATTATCTAATATGGGTGCAACATGTGACATAGTAATTTCTCTTTTTGTATGTAAGGTGATAGGTTTATGTGTATTTGAGTGATACCATGCCTTATGGTTTTGCTAGTTGTTTATTAGTTATCAGTTCAGTCTTGACTCTTAATGATGTGGTTCGATGTCTATTTTAATGTATTTTATTTTATTTTTTTCCCTTTTCTTTGGCGTCCAGTGTGTCACAATTGAATTTATGATTATTTGGTTTTCTGTTTCTCATTTGTGTAAAAACAAGTGATATTGATGTTCATAGCGTCTGTTTCATATGATTATTGTTATCAGAATTAGAAAATCTGTGTATATGCAATGTTGCTATTTCATTTCACGACTGATGTTATACAAGTTTGCTTATGCATTGCTGTCTCATGCAGGGATTTACGCACCCAGTTGAAACCTATTTTCTAGAAGACGTCTTGGAAAAGTCTGGGTATGTGTTGACACCTTATAACCAGACTGATGATTACGGTCAAGACAGACAATGGAAGATGGATAAACAAGGTTTTAGGAAAAGAAAGAGCCAGATTGCCTCTGTTGTTGAGGTACATACTTTCTGAATTTGGATGTGGAATTTTATCTTTATTGAAATTACCTTTTATTTGTTCATTTTCTTTCCTGGAAAAATACTAGAATGCACTTGCTGCTGCTGATGTTGGGGCATATAGCACACGGACACGGGAATCGTTGTCCTGCTGGAATCCTGATTCTATAGGCTTCAACCTTATCGAGGATCTGTTATGCAAGATATGTGAATATGAGGGCCCCGGTGCTGTGCTAGTTTTCTTGACTGGATGGGATGACATAAATTCTTTAAAGGAGAAACTCCTTGCTCATCCCACATTGGGAGACCCTAGTAGAGTCTTGTTGCTTGCTTGTCACAGTTCTATGGCAAGTTCGGAGCAGGTAAAGTGTATTCTATTTTGTGCAAATTATTTTACTTTAAATGTTGAGAATTTTACATTGATGTGGGAATCAGTTCCTGTCCAGCTTCTGAGATTGAAAATTATTAGGTTTCGAGCAAGATTTAAGCTTATTATCTTCTCCATATTTATTTGCTGTTCTTGTGTGCTTCTTGTTTTGAGCAGCGATTAATTTTTGAGAAGCCACCAGTTGGAGTGAGAAAAATAGTTCTTGCCACTAACATTGCTGAGACCAGCATCACAATAGATGATGTGGTTTTTGTAGTTGATTGTGGAAAGGCAAAGGAGACATCATATGACGCCTTAAACAATACGCCTTGCTTGCTTCCAACTTGGATTTCGAAGGTTTCTGCTCAACAGGTAACTTTCAATGTTTTTTTTGACTTTTGGCTTTGGCAGTTGGTTTGTCGATATTGTTGTCTTTGCAGTTCTGATAAAGCATAGTTACATGATTGCCATGTTTTTTTTAATATTACACATTTTTTGCTCCTATTGATTCTTTATCGTGTTTGAGAAGATGTGTGATTTTCTGAAGCACTGTCTCCATTCATAATAGCTTGCTATAGTGAATTGATTACTCCCTTCATCTCTGATTTGTTGCTCCCTTTTGACTTTGGGGTACGATTTTAAATGACAGTAAAGATGTTTGTTACAACTTTGACTGACATTGTGAATAAGAACTGTGTGTTGGAAGTTGAGGACAAAGGGGAGGGTATGACTGTGAAGAAAAAATGGTTTGAGAAAACAAGTTTCTTAATATTGTGATTGATGTGAGAAAACGGTATTTTTAACTGGGGAGGAATATTTTGCTGGTTAGACGATATGGCTTCATTTTGATGATTGGATGAGATCGAAAAACTGAAAAGGGGTGCTTTTGATTAAGATATGGCGACATCTGAAGTAGAGAGTTGCTTTATTTAGGCTTGTGATCTTTGGTGATTTTTTATTGATAAAAACGAATATAAAGAAAAAAGGATGTCATTGTAGTTAAACTTCTCACCTTTTGGAAGGAAATGTGCTCTTGCACTCTTAAGTGGAATAGTTTCTACAACCACTACTTGACGTTGAACATACAAGAAGTCTGTGTTCTTACATGTGGACTTGAAAATTCAGTTGAAATTTTTTTCAAGTTTGTTTTAGTCATTGCCTGCTGCATTTCAAATTCCTTATATGCTGGAACTGCACTTATTTTGCCCAATCAATGAATAGAGAAGAGGAAGAGCTGGTCGTGTTCAGCCTGGAGTTTGTTATCATCTATACCCCAGATGTGTGTATGATGCGTTTTCAGAATATCAGCTCCCTGAAATCTTGAGGACACCTCTACAGTCTCTCTGTCTTCAGATAAAAAGTTTAAAGCTTGGCAGTATTTCTGAGTTTCTGTCCAGCGCATTGCAGTCACCGGAACCGTTAGCGGTAACGTAGCCTTTATCTTGGATGTTTACGTTGGTTCTTCTATTCACCCATTTGCTTATATTTTCCATTGAATAAAATGTCATTTCAGATTCTACTGTGGAAAGATAGTTTTGTTACTGGTTAGTGATTCTCTGTGGTTAAGTGCTGATATTCTGTGTGCTTGCAAACACTATTTTCACAGGTTCAAAATGCGATAGAGTACCTGAAAGCCATAGGGGCTTTGGAAGAAGATGAAAATTTGACTGTGTTAGGTTTGTTAGCATCAGCTTATTTGTCAGCTCTTTCTTTCCAGCTAACTCCGATGTGTTTCAGTTGCTCTGTCATATTGTGTGTATACTCTGAGCGTACGCTTGACTTGCTCTTTGGCAGGTCGCTACTTGACAATGCTACCCATGGAACCGAAGCTTGGAAAGATGCTTGTATTAGGTGCTGTTTTCGGTTGTCTGGATCCAGTACTAACTATTGTTGCTGGTCTCAGTGTAAGAGATCCTTTTCTAACACCCATGGACAAGAAAGATGTAAGTAAACTTGTTAATATCAACTAATTCATGATCTTTTTCTGTGATGTATTTGCTCCCTCCGCCCCCGAACGAAACTATTACATTCCTGTATAGGTTTATGTGTTTCTCTTGACTATGCATAGGTGGTTGACGTTAGTTTTTGCAAATAAGCTTTAAAATGTTCTCTGTGCTGTCAGTGGGCATCATCTGTATGTTGCACTTTTGATCGTAAATCTGTTGATTATACCGATGATGTGAGCTGAGAATTCTCATTATTTCATTATGTGCTATTCCATTCAAACTTTCCATAATAAGAAAAAATAACAGTAAAAGAAAAATAAAAAATAACAATAAAATGGGGGAGGGCCTGGATTGAATTTATTCTACTATAAGGTAATTTGAGAAGAATTTTTTTTGTGAATCGTACGATCATTTCAATCTAATATTGAAACGCCAGCAAACACGTCATTAAGCATAATAAATCTTTAGCTTTGATACGTATCAATCAAATTAAGACAAATGACATGAAACAAAGAAAACTACTTCACTTCCAACTTGAAGCTACGCATAAGTTTATCATAAATTATCATGGATTTTTTTAAGAAACAAAATTGTTGTCAATTTTGCACTGAATACAAACAAATAGAGAGTCTAAAGTGAATAATGTGAAACGAATATTAGAGTATCATCCGTATTCCATAAAGAATTTCGATGAGAAAAACCAAAGAATAAAGATTGTTTGTTTCCATTTCAGAACAATAGGTGTTAATTTCGTAGTGAATTGTAGTAAAAAAAAAAAATATGGCGATGAAATGCTCAGTAAGAGTAACGTTGCTTTACTGTAGAAGTGCTTTTGCACCCTATTTTGTACTAGAAGAAAAAGCATAACAACTTTCCATGTGGTATTTGCCGAGAATATACAATGCTATTTCTAAAATTATGGAATATAAGTGCGTTTGTATCTGATATAGGAATTCGATTTCCTTGGAAAAATCCAAAATATAGGGATTAAGTTTCTATAAGGTGCTCATGTAAATTTGGAAAAGTGTTAGGTTGCCAATTGCCTAGGGGAGATCAGTAAGCCCATTCCTGGATCATTTCATTTGAATTCCGTTAAGCATAATAAATCGGTAGCTTTGAGAAGTATCAATCAACCTGAGAAAAATCGCATGAAAAGAAGAAAAGAAAACCACTTCATTTGGAAAAGAAAGCAGCACATAAAATTTTAACAAAATTGAGGTCGCTTAGCACTGAAGGTAAACAGTATAGAGAATCTTGGGTGACTAATACAAATTAAATTGTCTTTAATCTTTAAAGAATCTTCATGGAAAAACCATAGCATAAAACGTATGTGTCTTTTACAAAATTATAGGAGTTGATTTCGTAGTGAGTAATAGTACGGAGTAACAAATATGGCAATGATATCAGTACGAGAAATGTTGCTTCACTATAGTAAGTGCCTGGATACATTTCCTTCTATAATGTTCTGAGCCTTAGTTTAAAAAGGCGCATCTCGAGGCGCGTCTGAGGCGCACCTTGGATGAGGCACTAGCCAAAACGCTTCATTTCATTTTAAGTGCGCTTTTTTACAAGGATCACCTAACGAGACATACTAGTACATACTTTCCGTATCTTTTACGGCTTGATCTTTAATCATGTCCCCTTTTATTTTTATTTTTATTTTTTTGCTTTACATGTTTGTTGATCTGAAAACTCCTAGGAAAGGTATTTTTTTTCTCCAAACTTTGATCTTGAAAATACAACGTTGTTACTCGAAAGAGGTCGCCTCACATAAAAAAAGGGACGCCTTGTAGTCTCAGCCCCTTAGCGCCTTTGTGAGCCTTGATCCACTTCACACTAAGTTTTGGAGCCACCTATTTTGCACTAGGTGAAGATAACAATTTTCCATGTATCATTTGCTGAGAATATACAATTTTATTTTGAAAACTATATGTGATATAAGTGCTTGTATGTGTGCAAATTCTATTTCCTTGGGAAGATCCAAGTCATCGGAAATGAGTTTCTATAAGGTGTTCATGTAAATTTGGCAAAACTGTGTTGTTGTTAATTACCTAGGGAAGATATTAAGCCAATCCTGCATGGTTTAAAAGCATAATAAATCTTTCGCTTTGATGCGTATCAATCAACCTTAGAAAAATCGCATGAAAAAAGAAAAACAATTCATTGAAGAAAGGAAGCTACACTAAATTTAGCGTATAAATTATAATGGATTTTTTAGGAAACAAATTGACTTCACTTTTATAGGCAAACAAAATAGAGAACTTGAATAGTGCAAATTGAATATTATGCCAAATTTTAAAATCTTTGTTTCCTCTTCAGAACTATAGGAGTTGATTTCGAAGTAAATAAGTGTAACAATTATTGTTATGTTATGCTCAGTAACATTGCTTTACTTTAGCTCTTAGATTAGGGTTACCGAATTTGAAATACGCTCAATTTGGATTCGCGATTCGCTCTTTTTAGCGTATCGATTCGGTGTGTGTATTACAACCAACACGATTCCGCTAATTTGTTTTTGATTTGCTTTATCTTATAAAAGCATAAAATACGAAAAGAATTTGAAGAACTTTAATAAAACTAATGAAACATTGAACAAGCTTCAAATATTCATCATTTATTGAGATTAAAATATATAAACAAAAGTACACTTCCACTAAAAAAAGAAGAATTCAATAATTTAAAAAATGTAAAAGCTACAATTATTATGGCAAATTTCACACAAAAACATTCAAATTTCATTTAATTTTCTTTCTACCATTACCATCAAAGCTCGACAGTTTGAAATTCTCATTTTAGGCAGAAATTAAAATTTAAATAAACAAGAATCCACAAAATTATATCCAAGTGAATAATTTATGGGGCCGAAAAGTTAAAATTTTGAGTTTGGCTACAAATTAAATGTAAATATCTTGCACATACTTCACTTTTTTATGCATATTCATTGTTCTAGCAAAATATATGATTTTTTTTTTATCTTAGCGAATTCCAAACAAATCGGAGCGATACACTAACAAATCGTGAACCGATAGCAGAAAAAGCATAGCAACTTTTCACATAGTTATTTGTTGAGAATATAGTATGCTATTTCGAAAATTATATTTCCTCGATGCAGGTTTTTGAGCATTGCTTTTAAAAGTTTATATGCACTCTGAAAACCCTTCTTTATCTGTTTCTCTTTAGCTTGCAGATGCTGCTAAAGTTCAGTTCTCACGTGATCATAGCGATCATCTTGCTCTGATTCGTGCCTATGATGGCTGGAAGAATGCTGAGAAAGACTTTGGTGGTTATGATTATTGCTGGAAAAGTTTTCTTTCTGCACAGTCCATGAAAGCCATTGATTCTCTTCGAAAGGAATTCTGTTCTTTGGTGAAGGATATTGGGCTAGTCAACGACTATCAATTTCCCTATAATGGGTTGACCGGAGATGAGAAGCTGCTTCGCGGAATTATTTGTTATGGATTGTACCCTGGAATCTGCTCAGTCGTGGTGAGTAGCCTTAGATTCTACAAAATCTTATTCATGTATTTACATTTTAGCTGGCATTAGTATAGAAGAGAACCTTCCGTACCTTGTTCCTGTCGTCTTAGTTTAGTAAAGTGTTCTTGCTTAAGTTCAAGGCACAAATGCACAATGAGGTGCTAGCTAAAAGCTTCCATACCCGTGGGTGTGCTTTTCTATGAAGCCCAACAAGTGATTCACATTGTTGCACAAACATATTTTTTTTTTGTTTTTCTCATGTTCTCTTAGGGTGTGTTTAGATATCGAAAATGGAGGGAAAGGGAGGGGAGGGTACAGGAGGGAAGGGAAGGTGAAGGAAGGGGAGGGAAGCTTTCACATTTTCCTCCAAACCTCTCCTCTTTTGGAGGGATTTTAATTTGTCTTGGAGGGGGGGAAATGGATCCCTCCCCCTCCAATTCCCTTCCCTCTCATACACTAACCAAACGACGGAAATTGCATCCATCTCTTTCCCTTCAATTCCCTCAATCCAAATGCACCCTTAGTCTCATTATCCGTATCTTACTCGTTAATCCTGCTTATAATCTGGAAAGCATATTTATTTTTGCCTATTGCTTTTCTCCTGTCCTCTTAGTCTCATTATCCTATGTCGAGGTGTAAACAGTTATTTGAATGACACTTTAACTGTCATTCCTAACGGTGTCAGTGATTCTCTTTATATTGAAATTCTAGTCTAGTTTAATCTATTCAATCTAGTCAAATTCTAGCATAGTTATAGGAAGTGCACTACTTGAATGACACTTTTTTTTAAATGAAAAGGCATTTACAGTTGAATCCCTATGGTCGTTGAGGTCTTTTTCAATCCTCCTGTAGAGGCTGTCTTTCTATGGTTTCTTCAATACATAGTTTGAAAAGGCGCAAGCCGCTAAATGTTCAAGGCACAAGGCGAAGGTGCATGCCTTTTTGACACAATGTGCCCTATTTTTAGTAACAATAATTTATACTCAAAATAAAATTTTGGTAAAAAGTACCTTTTTCTAGGAGTCTTCAAGTTGACATACATGTAAAAGAGTAAGAGTTGAGAATAATGAGAAAAGGAAGTGCATAATTAAAGATCTAACTAGAAAAGATATGGAAAGTATGTACTCATGTGTTCGTTAAGTGAGCCTTGTCAAAAAGGCAAACCTAAAATGCGCCGAGGCATTTTAGCTAGTGTCTCATCCAAGCCAAGCCTAAGGTAGTAAGGTGTTATTTAAGCGCCCTTTTTTTGACTAAGCTATAGTATTATCACTGTGTTAGATACTCTTGGAATCCTAGCCATTGATGGATAGCAATGTATCATTAAATATTGACGACAAATTCGTTGGACCAAAATATGTATATGAGTTACATAACAAATTCAACGAGGATGTGGGAACCTGTATACTACGGATGGCAAGCAGTTGAGGCAATCACTCTATCAAACCTGTAACCATCATGCGCATTTTGTTAATTTTCAAAATCTTACTTGCATGGGACATTTAACCGTAACTGCACTGCCAACAAGTGGGCATGCATGTCCACATTACTCCAATCGTTTCACTGTCAAGAAGTTGTTGACGTTTGCTTGAAACAGTCTGACTAAGGTGTTATCTTTCCGTGGTCAAACTTCTAGTCATGTTTGGAATGTTACTCCAGCCTTCATTATTTCATATTACTCATAACTTCTAACTTGGGCAAATTTAACTGGTTGAGAATTGAGATCTGTGACTCTGTATAGTAATTAATGGGCAATATTTTGTTTGTTTAAATAGTTACAAATTTTACACGTCAAATCTATTATATTATCTTCACCCTGAGTAGATATCGAGTTGTGAAAGGATTAAATTTGGACAGTTGAGAAAGGTACTTGATTAGGCCATTGTAAAACGATATTACCATTGTTTCTGAGGAATTGGGATGGCCTATTATGGCTTGGAAAGTCGATTCATGGATCATGTCCTTTTTTAAGTTGGTCTTAACCCATGGATCTATCCTCACTTATATTCAAAATTTGTGGTCTTATGTGTTTACTTTAACTTTACACAGCATACTGAGAAGAAGACATCTTTTAAGACCATGGAAGATGGCCAGGTGCACCTATATTCGGTAAGTTGCTCCCCCCAAATTTTGTTTCAGATTACCTTAGGCTGGGATATGTACCCTGCACCAAATAAGTGAGGTTTAATGTGTTGCTGACTAAGATATTCTTGTGTTGTTCCGCCTGTTGGTTACGTTTCAGAATTCGGTCAATGCGCGAGAAGGGAAAATTCCGTATCCATGGCTGGTTTTCAATGAGAAAGTAAAAGTAAACTCTGTTTTTCTCCGTGATTCTACTGGGGTCTCTGATTCAGTGGTTTTGCTGTTTGGAGGCAATGTTTTGAAGGGGGATATGGTAATGAAAAATTATTTTTTCCTTGCGACAGTACCTGTCCATATTAGAAGAAGACAGCTCATAATAACCTACTTACATCTTGTACCACTTATTTGTTTGCAGGATGGGCATTTGAAAATGCAAGGAGGTTACTTAGAATTCTTCATGAAGCCTGCTGTGGCAGAAACGTATTTTAACCTAAAGAGAGAACTGGATGATTTTATACAGCTTAAAGTAAGTTTGCTTCATTTTTTGCATCATAATACCTATGCGGACATTACTCGCTCCCCTAATTTTTATTATATGTGCTCTTCTAAACGTGTTTCGAAATCTGTTGCGATACCACTTAATGACAGTCTAGGTGTTAAGGGTCTTCTTTTGCAGCATTTTTGTTGCGAGACTCTGAGATCAAGTCTCAGACCGAGATGTAATGCCACCTAAACAGTTTTGTTTCTTACTTGCAGCTCACAAATCCTGGAATCGATACACACATTTACAGTGACCTTCTGTCTGCGGTGAAGCTACTGGTTTCAGAAGACAAGAATGAGGGCTGTTTTGTGTTTGGTCGACATATTCTAAAAACTGGTAAAGGTTCACTCCCTCCAACTGTACCGACAATATCTTCTAGAATTGTAAGTGGGCCTGGAGGCGATAACCCAAAGAGCCACCTCCAAACTTTAGTCGCACGGGCTGGAAACGCGCCACCGACATATAAAACTAAGCAGCTGTCAAATGGTCAGTTCAAATCCACTGTGGAGTTTAATGGAGTGGAGATCATGGGACGGCCTTGCAACAACAAGAAAAGTGCAGAAAAGGACGCAGCTGCTGAAGCCATTGAATGGCTTATGGGTGGGACTCAGACGGGTAATGAGTATGTCAACCACATGACTATATTACTAAAAAAGAGCAAGAAGAATCATAGCTAAATTCATCAGCCGTTTTTCTATCAGAAGCATGAGGAAATCATATATTCATACTCATGAAAAATTTTGCTGTTTTGGGCTGAGACGTGCTTTGTAGCCCCATGTTGGGGGTGATTTGCGTATGTATACAAAATGGGCCACTTTTGGCGAAACCCGACAACATGCAGCTTATTTGGTACATTGTAAAGAGGTGCCATATGAGGGAGGTTTCGCTGGCCTGTCATTGTTGTTTGGCACATTGGAACATTATGGTAAATTTTGCATGGAATTGCTGGAGATGTAGTTTCCTTGATCCAGGAATGTGACATGCGGCTGCTTTTGTAAATTTTAGGAATTTGCTGTGGTGGCTAAATGTACTTGTGTATGTGGGTTCGAAGTTTGGACAGCGGGTGAAGCTCAAGCGGGAAGCGGGGGCTTCGTTACTGAAATGGAATACTTTTGCGAATTTTGAGATTAGTTTTTAATGGATTATGCGACTTAAGATTAGCTAATATGTACATTTCTGATGCAGGACATACTTAGTTTTATATATCGGTTAAAGAACAGAAATTTTATAGACGCTTGAAAAGATTTTTGTATGCTACTCAATTTACCATTTTACCTCATCTAGTTACTGAATGAGTGGTGGAATTGCTAGTCTTCCTTATTTTGGGAAATGTACATTTCTGAGGAGATTACTTTAGTTGTATGCATTGAATTTAAGCTTGAGAAGCTTTGTATTTGCGACTATGGTTAATCGATTATGTCATTCGGTGACTTCATGGTTGGTGAAATTGCTGCAGTGTTTCTCATTCGAAAAATGTAATCCATCGAATTTCTCAGTTTCGTTATTGAATTTTGTTAGAGGGTGAAGATATTGTTTTGTTTTGTGTTTCGATTTCTAAACTTGCCCAAGATAAGCGTGCTGACTGTCTTACATTCCCTTAGAATATGACTCTTCTTCTTTACTTTATATTTTATGATGGTTTTCCTGGTCAATCATTTCATAAGCAAATAACCTCATTTATTGTGAGACAAATTAAGCTTCACATTTAGAAGAAATTGTGACTATTGAAAGAATTTGTATGAGATGATGCCTAGATTTTTTTCTCTTCTAAAAGCATTCTACATGCTTGTAATAACGTAGATTAAAAGATATAACTAGCAATAAATCAGGTTAAATCGGGTTTAACATGATTAAAATCGATTCACTTTGTAAATGAATTATCTTTTCATATGCATGCGTGATTTAAATCAATAGTTTTAAAATTCAAATCGAATTCAATTACTCCGTATATTTTTGCATACCAAAATCCATACCAAATCAAAAATCAATCTAAAATCTGATTTGAAATCTAACTTCAATCCAATCTAAGTTTTTGAAATTTAACAAAATACTTTTTACAAGTCATTTTTTCAAGGGTTTATGGGGCTAATTGTAAGTCTAACCAATTTTGAAACAAGAGATTATAGACCAAGTTGGATTTGAATTTACAATGGACCGGTAACGATGATCAAGTTTTCTATACTAGAAATGGATCAAATCGTTTAAAATTATGCTTAAAATTTGGATTTGAAAGAAATGAATATTAATCGAATTCAAGTCGCTTTGATTTCAATTTGGTTTTGGCCCAAAATTCTCGTTAGCTTAGTACAGTCTTTTTTTTTTTTTTTTTTGCCAGCATGTAAGAGTCCTAAATTAAGAATTCGCTATATCTTTAGCAAGGCTATACGCGACCTTAACCTGGGACCTAGGACAGTATTCAATACAAAGACAATGGAAAAACGACGCAAGATGCCTAATATCACGTAAAAGGACAATGACTTGGTGACTCATAACCGAAACATTTCCTAACTGATCAACTAGCTGTTTGCAGTCCGTTCGGATACGAATGTGTCGTCTTGAATCCTGCATAGCCGCCCATAGAAGGGCTTCTTTAATACCGTAGGCTTCTGCTTGGATTGGTGAGGCGACTCTAAAGGCCAGACTACATCTATCCATATAATTTCCATTCGAAAACAGTACCCACCCAGCTCCTGACTTCCGATTCTTGTTCCAAGCAGCATCTACTAAAATCATACCTGCAGAAGGGCAAAGGCACTCACCTGCCAAAAAAACACCGTCTACTCCCAGGTGATCATCTGAGATGGAATTGTCGTTTTCCAACAAAACACTTCTCAAGCCTTCTGCCTTTTGTTTACCGAAGGTAAAAGCATCCCACGCTTCCTTTACCAATGATATATAACTTCGCATTACTAATGTGGGTGAAATCGTACCATTCTTATATAGAGTATTATTACGAGTTATCCAGATAATCCACATCATGCCCAAAAATTGGATTTGTCTCCATGATACCTCTGTAGTTTCAGACTTAGAGCCCTTCCCTAAGAATGTCAGCCAGTTACACAACCATTGACCTATCGGACAGATCTCATTGGTCAAAATACGGATACCCAAACCATTTGCCAGCTTCATCTTCTTGGTGAAGTCACAGTCTCTAAATAAATGTGCATAAGATTCTACTGTTCCACTAATACCGCATAAAACACAAGAGGAAACATGAGACGTGTTTAGATTTCGCCTGCTTAGTTCCTCCCCTAAAGGAAGGCAAGTGTTTAGAATTTTTCATAGCAGCACTTTCCATTTTGATGGGCCCGGAAAATGCCAAAGCTTCCCATAGAATATATTGTACTCCTTTTGCATCCTTATAGAGTCCATCCTAGTCTTGCGCCCCTGAAGCAGATTCTCTAGTGCTACACCATAACCACTCTTCACGTCATAGACACCTGTACGGTTCTTAGTCCAATATACACCATCCACACTATACTCAAAGCTGATTGGGATAGCTAGGATTCGGTCACTCCAGAAATCACTGAAAATCTGTTTAACACGGGTAACATTCCATTTGTTGCCGTTCATGAGATACTCCACCTTCTCATTCTGAAGGATTGTATGATCAATCCCTGTAATTGGTACAGGAATACCTCCTTCGACCCATTTATCCCTCCAAATGTTAACTTGCGAATTCCATCCGATGTCCCACCCGAGTCCAGTAGTAAGGAGTTCCCATCCCCATAAAATGCCACGCCAAGTCCATGAACAATTCTTTCTTTGCTTACCATCATCTACATTTCCTTCAATATTCAGTTTTCCATACTTTGAACAGAATAGCCTGCTAAGCAACAAGTCCTTTTCAGTATATACCTTCCATGCTTGTTTAGCCAGCAACGCTTGATTGAAACATTGGATATTACGAATACCTAAACACCCCCTCTGGATTTAGGAATCGATAAGAAATTCTTACTACACCAATGGATGGTCCTGGATCCCCTACTTCCTATCCACCAAAAATGCGCCAGCAACGAATTAATCTTGTTGGCCACACTTACCGGTATTTTGAATACCGATAGAGAATACACCAAAAGAGAAGATAGGATGGAGTTAATCACTGATAGCCTTCCGGCTGGTGATAAGAATAACCCATTCCAAGACGAAATTCTTTTCTTAACCCTTTCAATAAGATAATGAAAAGTTTTCCTTTTCGACATACCAAAATCAGATGGGGCTCCTAAGTAGGTGCCTAAGTTAGCCGAAGGTCTAATCTTAAAATTTTTAATGTAACCTTTAATCATAGCTAAGGAACAACTTGGACTAAAGCATATAGTCGATTTTTCCTTATTGATTTTTTGTTCTGAGGCTTCACAGTAACTATCGAGGATATCTTTAAGACAATGAATTGCATTCATATCTCCTTGAATAAAGAAAAGGGAATCGTCTGAATTACCTACCTTAACTCCACGAAAGCCCCCAATATCTTGTCCTTTAATAAGGTTGTAGGACACCTCCTCTGTGCAGAGGACAAAAAGATATGGTGATAGCGGATCCCCTTGCCTAATGCCACAGAGAGGTTTGAATCTATCTACTGGACACCCATTCAACATAATCTTGTAGCTAACCGTTGTGATACATTCCATAATAAGATTTACCCAGTGCTCTCGAAAGTTCATGTGCGTTAGCGTCAACCGTATAAAGTTCCAATTCACCCTATCATAAGCTTTGCTCATATCCAGTTTGATAGCCAAACGCCCCCATCTTCCTTTCCTATGCGAATTCACAGCTTGGAGAACTTCATGTGCTACTAGAATATTATCTCCTATACTTCGTCCTTTAATGAAAGCATTTTGGAATTTACCAATTATAATCTCGTAGCTTAGTACATAGTTAATCTACTAGTTTTCCATACTACTCGTAGGACTTAATATTCAGAAACTCCCAAGTCAACATGTTCACGATTTCAACAATCTAACTCATTCATTGGCAATACGATCCTAAAACATGTCACGAGTCGTTGTGTTGTGACTTGTGAGAGTGTGATTGTGCCAGAGACCGTGAGATGGAAATGCTAGAAGAACACTTAGAAACAGAGGAATATGACATTTGTTTACATAGCCGAAACAATAATCAAGACTTAACGTAGATAGGTGCTGTACAATTCACAAGCACAATATACAGAAACTAACAAATTTCCAGCTGCAGACTGGATCTTTGCTACAAATTAGCGGCAATGAGAAACAAGTAGTGTAACAGCCGAACATGGCGAGAATAAATTAGCTTCCATACTTAGCTTCGTTTACCCGTTTGATCCATTAGTTTTTGAAGAATGCTCTGCAGCAAGAATATTATTACAGCATCATTAGAGAATAGTATATCAGCTCACACAGATTTGTACAGCACAAAGCCACAGAGCATAAAAGTTACGGAAATCAAACGGTGCTACGGCTTAGACTGTAAGCATCTAGTCCAAGAGATTATCGGTCACATAAGAAGACAGAGATTATCGGTTAGCACAAAAGGGTTTGACAATGAATCGCAAAATTTAGAATCAACTCACAGGGCAATTTTCATTTAACTTCAATCCCTGCTGCAGCTCATAGGGAGATATTAACAGCTTCACAGGCCGAAATTCAATGGATTGGTTGTAGCCTCTGCTATCCGCAAAGCAGATTAATTCATATTGAATTAGATGCTCAAAGGCCTGAAAATAGTTCGACACAGCCATGAGAATCCATACACGACTACATACAACACATTGATCACAACAAACACGCTCACCCTTAAGCAGACACTCCGTGCATAATAATCATGGGTCTGGAACGAATCATGTATGGCTTTGTATTCTGCCACATAATTAGTAATTAGTGCTGTATAATACAGAATAAACAAAATATTGATGTATATATATCATTGGTTACACACCTTTCATAACTGCATTGAAATTGTATGAATTTTGCTCCCGTGCTTCAAGTCTCTTCATGCAGACCAGAATATAAAGCTCTAAGACAGAACAATCTGTTGCAGGAAATTGGACGCTGTGGGAGATCTTTTTTTGTCCAATGCTTTTATATTTCACTAATTCATTTTTTGACATGGAGGTTTATGCTATTTAGTGGCGCAAATACATGTCATTTTGGTGTCGGAGAATCTAGCAGATATCTCTTTTGTTGGAAACGTTAAGGTCCCCTAAATAGAATTCTAAAAAATCTGGAAATGCTGAAATAACAAAACAGGCCGCATGTATGACACGCCAAATCTGATAATGAGAGTTCTTTAAAAGGGATTTGAGTTGAGCTGGTTTATGTTAATTTCAAACTTGGTAGGGTATGAAGTAAATTCAAGTCGAAGCGCTTAACTTTTGCCAAACATCGTTTCCAAACAAGCAATAAAGATACACATTAGGAGTGTTCACTTGGTTTTTAGGGGAAGAAGTGTTTCCATGGGATCAAAAAAAGCTATATCATCTTTACATCTATTTTCTTCTCCTCTCAAAATCAAGCACAATGAAGTAATCCGCCCCCTCATTAAAATATGAAATCCCTGCCCGCTAACACTGGCATACCATTGTTATATGACTTGTCATATGTATGAAACGGTCTTAAAATAAATTGTTTTAAAACTACTTCAATCAAGGTCATTTATATCTGATGTGAGAGCCTCCATTCTATATCAATATCGTTCAGTGATAATCATGACCATTTAGATTTTAACCATTTTCCTAGTGTTCGTACCCATTTTATCGAAGATGGTAAATTGGTAACTAATCTTATCTAGTAATCAGTTTAATAATTTCAGTTGATGTTTATCATGTTTTCATAACCCTTAACGCTAAATCGTATTAATAGTTTCACAGTAATTTATTATAAGAACGAATAAGAGACTTACATTCTAATGGTTAGATGAACTAAAAGAATGCTAAATACTCTATTGTTTCAGGACAAGCTATCGTCAGGAAGAAAGGGAACAGTAGATGCGAAATGCATAAACCCGCAACATTGAGGACATTAAAATTAGGTACCTTTTAGAAATTCGAGCTTTGGCTGTCTATTTATGCTGACAAATGCTTTTGTAAAGTTCTCAACTGATGGGAGGCCAGTCTTCAAGTTTATAGAAGATACAGCTAAGAACCTGAAAGTATATTACTCCACATTTTGTTAGAACAAACAGTTGAAAGGAAAAGTTCTTGTTAATAAATGTCGCTTAAAAATGGATAACTTACAAGAATCGCATTAGCTGATAGAGTGTTGAATCTGAATCCAACAATTTGTTAACGGTATCTTTGACTTTCTTATCTGCCAATATCTTCTATGACAAATTAAGGAATATATGCAGGAGTAACAATTGCTCGAGTCGTAGACCATTTATTACAAGAACGTCTAGCTGAGCTTCTTCCAAGGCAAATTTTTTTGGTAAAATGAGATGCAAGATGCAAAGTTACCCGCGAGCAGATACATCTAGCACATCAGCTGTTTTATACAGACTGAATCAAATTCATCAGTTATCATTACTATAATGAATATAGTAGGGTAATATATAATCAATCGACAAGAAACAGACTAAATGATGTACTAGATTTCCGGGGGGGGGGGGGGGGGGGGGGGGGGGGGGGAGGAACTCTTATGACAATCTTCTTTCAAATAAAACTACTAAAGTTACACATGAAATTCACATTAGTCCAGCTATGTTTTGTACTCTGTACTCCCTCCATTCAATTCCATTCACAACATAACACTATTTGCCAATATTTATATACTCTGAGAATTTTCGATATTGTGGATGATATATAATTGAGAATATGGTTATGTGTGATTTTGTTTTGTTCGTCTTCTTACACACAGTATTAAAATTAAATTTGTACAATTTTTATAATACGTAACTATAGATATTACCGTTACAAAATGCGCCCAGCAAGTGGACCATGACATCATGTCGTGAATGGAGTTGAATGGAGGGAGTATTTGTCAACAGCCCGTGACAGAGTGCAGTAAAAAAGAAAATCTTAAATAAATGAGAAAAAGGATACATGAAATTCTTTGTTAAACTGAAGAACAAAACTCTGAGGAAGGCCTGAGCTTTCAGGCAAGGATAATACATGCTCCAACAACCTGTGTAACCATCACTAGAGAAGTCACCGTGCTGCAGTACTTGAAAGTTTACTACAGCGAATCACAGGCTTCAATAGTCATCACAAGCATAAATAATAATTACCTTTCTATCTCGTCTTTTGAGGGAGGGCAGAACAAGAGCTTTCTGTGCGAGAAGCGAGATCGGACTCTTTTTTCTAACAGCTGATCGGCGTCCTGTATATCAAGTTAACACTGTATGCTCATTTCGTTACAGTCCAATAAAGGGCATACAGCTCTTGCTCAACTCAAAGAAGTGTGAGTATATGGAGTAAAATCATTTAAAGTTAAGACATGACTCAATGTGCAGGATTTTGGGTCAATATCAGGAATCAATTCCAGAAGATCATACACATTGGTGCTTCAACACACAAACTTGATTTTGTTAATGTTCTTCTTGGTCATCCATCTATTTATGTTTCGCGATTTCGGCCTAAAATGTAAAGGGAAGAATCATGAACAACGGACAGCTCAACAGAAACTTACCAGTCTGCAACTTATGCCAATAACAACAGCTTGCGATGTTACAGATTGCATTGCATCTAACAAACTGTAAAGTAACCGTTGTTTACCCTGTCAAGAGAAAACCAAATAATTCGTATTCATTAAAGAAAATTGAAAAAAAAAAATGAGGAATTGCGAACCCCTTCCCGCAGAATAAGAAATGACACACCAAACATTTCAGCCAGAAGAAAATGTCAAGACAATATGTAAGCAGTTAAACAAATAGGAAGTAAATTGCATACCTGGGCAAACAGATCGAATTCATCCAATACAAAAACAATTGTCTTGTGTGCCAATCCGCATTCCCTGAGGAAAAGAAAACCACAACAAAAAGAAGTTCCATCTCAAATATAAAGAGAATAGTCTAGGTAGAGCCACATGTCATTAATCTGCTAAGGTTACACACTTACCGTAACATTGCAATCATGAATTGAGTGTTATCATCAAATGATGCCTGTGAAAGGAACAGCACCATAACTATGATTTTAAATAATTTAGGAACCTTGATAAACACACTGCAGATAGTGTCCAATTTACCATTTTTGAGAACATCAGCTGATGCTCTGTGCATAATTGTCGAGCAATTTCCTAAAAGAAAAATAAAGACTTTTGTTAAAAATAACGCAAGGGAAAAAATTGTACTGCAAGCATGCATGGAAATCAAAAAATTGAATTTTCTTAGCTAAACGCCATGTTAAGAGGACTTAAAGCACAATATGCAGCAGACAAGAAATATAATAAGATCCTACATATCTTGTAACATCACCCTGTTGCAAGTATAGTACAATAGGTGTTTTAATGTATAGCCAAACCTTGCCCAAATATAAAAATAAAATAAACGCAGCAAAAACCAGATAAAATGCATGCTTTGCTAGGTCTGACTTACAAACAAAGCAAGAACAACAAATGAAATTAGCTGCATAACGACTAATCCTATACCCATGCCATACATATCCAGACCGCATATCTCTATAGATGCTCTGGTATAGTTAAGGCAAGATATAGGAGAGAAATTTGTGCATTTATACATGTTTGTCCTTTGTAGCCATATCATTGCAGTCACCAAAATCTAATGAAAGAACAAGATTTGATCCTCTAACAGTAATGTTGATCAGATTTTCCACAAGCGCCAATGTGTGGCTTTCAATAACTGCTCACACAGTGTGTCGAACACTTAACGACTACACCAAAATGTAGGTTTATGCGCATAAATATACATCTCTTGCATATTATTAAGTTGCAGATGACTGCAAATTTACAAAAGGTATTCAAAATTAGCCTATTTATGATGTCACAGGGGTAAGGCTGCTTAGAACTGACCACGCACATCGCCCTGGTCGGAAGCGTCTTCAGAGGTACCAACTTACAGAAAATGTTAGAAGTAGTTGATGATGCTGAACAGGCACTTGTTATATTGAAAGCATGAAACTTGTTGGTTATGGGTGCTGATGGTTTGAAGAGGTTGATAGTGATCTATCAACATGATGGTTGAAACTCCATCCGAATGCCAAAGGCTTATGATATTTGCCAATCAAATCATGTAAAGAGTATTTCGACCCAATTACATGAAAATATGAAATCCCTTGTAGGATAGGACAATTGATGCCCTTTAGTTCTAGGCAAAGATCAACAAAAAACTTAGTGTCAATAATATTCTTGCTTTGGTACCTCTAAATTCTAAAACTATTAGGTTTTGATGATCAAGCTATATCTTTGTATGCGTTTCTAAACTCTAATATGGATTTCATTCATAAAATATTTTAGAACTATATACAAAAGAGACCAAGGTCTCGTAACTCAACAGTCGTGACTTGTGACTGTTGGAAAAAAAAAAAAAGCAAACATACTGGCCACTTTCCTCAACAGGAGCCGCAACAAAAGTCCACGATTCGACCTCTTACGTGGTCAACATTCCAATTATGCCAAGCTTATTTCTTATAACTTCTATTTAATTAATAGACTTGGTCGCTAGATTAGGAATACAGTATTCGCTCAGGTACCCTACGAAACACAAATTGCTAAAAGCGGATTTCATCTTCTAGCGAATTGTGAATTGGTAAAAATGTGTTCATAAACGAATCCGGTAATCATACTTGATTGTATTGGCGTGCACTCCACACCACCGAATCCATATTAAATCAATTTCGAGTCTATTTACGATTTGCTGAAATCCCAACTACACTTAAAAGACCCGAATAACACTCATGTCACCAAAAAAACAAAACAGATTACATAAAGAAGATAACTAAGCCTTTTATTCTAAGAGGAAAGCAAACAGAAGACGGTCTGAAGAAAACCCGCCACAACCAGTGTGCTCATGGTATGTCCAGAATATTGTTTCAATCATGACGGTTTAAGAAAAGCAGACAGTTAGAGCTCCATGGACAGGTTTATAGCAAAGGTGGGACTTCGTTTATACAGAACAACAGTAGTTATTTGGGTAATTGGGTCGGCTAACACAGTACTCTATAGATAAAGAACTCGAGGACTGATATTTGACGAGCCATAGATAAAGGTCTGGTTGGTTTAGATTGCGTACATTGCTTTTAAACGTAATTGTTTGTCTAAGGCATAATCATATGCTATAATGTCTCACTAATGCACAGGCAATGCAAGCATACATTCAGCATGGTTGAAACAGATAACCTCAGAAGGTAGTGACAACCAAAATGTCGCTCACCCTCACTAACATCAAGGCATAGTAGACAAACTCAGTATTACCTTAATGGCACAGTTATCGTCACTATGCAGAAGCCCATTCAACTTAATCTGCAGCAAACATGAAACCGGTAAGTCAGAGATTATTTTCACATCCTTTTTAAGTAACTAACAAGCTGTGACCTACAATCGAATCTCTTTGGTACTTTAGCACTTTAGGTTAAACAACCCTGAAAACAACCGAATTTCATACCACAAAGTTCCGTACATCATCACTTACAATAATAAAAATAGGAAGTGCAGTGCAGATTACATGAAATGTTTATATGACTGGATTTTAAGTAGTGAGACGCAAGATATGACACTAAAATAGGATAAAGGATCGACTTTTGAGAATAACAGTCACAATTAGGTATGAGGGTGGGAATGTGAATTATAAAAGATCGATTTCATTAAAAAAAGAAAAGAAAAATGCAACAGAAAGTGGAGCATACCGCAGATATCATATCAGGGTATTCCTTCAACAAATCATTTAGAACGAGCTCCAAAACCTAATGCACCCACAACAAACAAACAAACAAACAATCAAGCAAACAAACAACATTGAATATGGAAACACAAAAGTAGACAATGAAAATGAAGAACAAGAACAGACGGCAGTTTTGCCGCAACCACGAGGGCCAAGGAGCAAAACGGAGTTGTTACAAGCCTCGGTAACCGACCCAGAGATCATAAACTTCAACTTGCTGCAAAATTAACAAAAGGCAAAAATAAAAATAAAAGGACAATGTACAAATGAAAATGAGATTCAAACAAATAAAGAATACAAAAAAAAGAGGATAATAGTAATTTAAGAAAACCTGTAGTTGGAATCAGGGGAGTGAGAGAGGGGAGAGAAAGTGAAAAGGGGGTCACAAAGTCGGGAGCGAAGTAAAGTAACGGCTTCCTTCGCCGCAAATGACTCCATGGAAGAAGACTTACAGTTGTTTAAACAAGCATTAACCCAACTTTATCACTGGAATTTGGGTCATAATTAGTACTCGTATCAAACTAAATTAAGCATTGGCGGCGATTAGATAAGCGTATAATAATAATACTCACAGGTAAATTAAGAGACACACAACCATTAACCAAATACTATAACAAATCACAAACTGCAATATTATCAGGTGGAGTAATAATTATGGGCGCGACAGTCGACAGTGGTGGCGGTTGCAACTGCAGTGGTGCGATTACAAAAACTACACAAACTTAATGGCGGTCTGTGGAAATGAACCTAATTTTACGAGTAATTAATCAGTTAATCAATTAACAAAGTCGATTTCAAGCCATAGTTACGGCGAGACATTTCAACGAACACCTTTCGTGCATAATACTGACAAGACACACATTGCAAAAACAACAAAAGAAACATAAAATCATATACTCCGTAATAGTGAAGAACATGTCGGTTTGATTACCTCAGGATAACGAGGATGATGACGAGGGAATGGAGGTTGTGCGTTTTTCAAGTATGCCTTGTGCCGTTGTGCGTACTTCCTAGGACTCTACTGCTGCTTTGTTTTTGTTTTTTGGTATTTTTTTTGGGTGCGTTTGGGCCTGGATTTGATTTGAAATGTCGGATTTGGCTCAAATTAGATGTTTGGGGAGTTGGAGAATTTGAATTTGTATTTGAGCCAAATCCAACCCAAATTCATCCTTAATAAAACTAGCTAACCCTAAATGGTGTCATTTCCAAATTCTAACTCACACAACTAGTAATTTGATTTTAAAACCCTCAATTTCAAATGTCTAATTCTAAATCCTAAATTTGAAATCAAATTCGAGTTCCCAAACGCTACCTTTAGTTAATCTGCTTTGTTTTAATATTGTATTTGGATAGGTGGATTTGATTTGAAATTTTGGATCCAAATAACTTGTTTGGCAAAATACAAAGATTTGGATTTGGATTTGAACAAAATTCATCCCTACACCAATCCAAGCTTAAATTTGGTGATTTCAAATTCCACCTCCGCCCCATGTCATTTGCAAATTCCACATTTTACAATTTAGATTTGAAATGAGAATTTTCAAATGAAATAATTGTTCCCAAACGCTACCTTAGGGATATTTTCCATGGTACCCCTAAGGTTTGTCATTTTACCCATGTGAAGGTATCGGGAATTTTTAATGGGAAAACCTATCGACGCTCACTGTGCTTGACCTCGCCAGTGGCGCCGTAGAAGCGAATCATCTCGCAGGAAAAAGTCACAGTTTGCTAAAAATGGGGGAGATCATTGCATGAATTTGTGACCAAAAAGAAAAGTAGAAAATCCTTTTTGAAAGTGTATTTTCGGAGTCGCCACCAAATATTAAAGGAATTTGGGACCTATTCAACGCGTCTTGAAATACAAGACACGAGTGTCTCAGATTTCAAGGTGCGTCGATACCTATCTATCTGAGGTTTGAAACCAGAGAAGGGGTTCGGAGTGAGGTTACTTTTCGAAAGTTTTGACAAAGTGGATTTTGAAAGCTTGATGTCAAAAAGCCTACGTAAAAAGTAGTCTCTACTAATTTGAAAACATTTGCTTAATTTCGATATTTGGGCTAAAATGACGCTACGTACAAGAGCGAATATGTATGACTCGGTAAAAATGCATAAATGATATAAAACGTCAAAGCTACGATATAATGCTATGGGAAATGTACGTTAAGTAATAATTTATTGACTAAATTATTACCATAGACGTTATTTTCCGACTTCGTATTTGACTCTAAGATTTTGTGAAAAACCCTCGGTTTGGCATGCTAAAAGACTGAATGAAACGGTACAATTTAGTGTGGAATCCGTGATCTAGTCGTAATTTAATGCATGAATGAGGACTTGCATAATTATAAAAAGTGTCGTCGGTTTGCTTTAGTGATATTGAGTCGTTATTTATGCGATATTGGCGAGGTTTAGACGGATTATGAATCCGAATTGCTACAACCGTATTACGAATACGGCTTCGCTAGTGCCAATATCGAGTTGGGGTTAATGTAACCCCTATTGTCCGAGTCTCAAACGTCCAAAACGTAGGTAAAATGTTTACCTTTCGAAAATGCAAAGACGGTATTTTTGAGTGGATTTTAAGTGTATTTTGTGAATAGTGTATATGTGTTTTGAAAAACCGACCCTTAAGAATGAAAATAAGGGGTATTATTTATAGGAGGTTGGTTGGTTTATGCGTACACAAAAATTAAATTGCACGTATGCAGTGAATTTAATTTTATATGAAATTTGAGATTTGTAGGGAAAACTAAAAAGGCTGCACACCAAAACAAGTTTATAATCGCTGTTGTGAGCGTTTAAATTTGTCGCTTTCGTCAGCAGCGATTTTATTTTTGTTTTGGTGTGCTGTTTTAGCCGCCTTTAGTTTTTGGGACGTATGATTAGATAATGATTGTGTTTTGTTTTGATATTTACGTGTGGGTTAAGTATAATTTGGGCCTAATCGGTTTTTGGTCCAATTTCGGTTTTCGTGTTTCGGTTTTTGTCGTGTTTTTCGGTTTTGGCTTAAAATAAAATAATATTGAAGTATATTATTTTACGTTTTTGTAGAGCCTAATTTTGTGAAAATGTGACACGGGACGCACTTTGGCCCGTTTTGCGTGTTGCGTTAGCGTGCGTTTTGGGTCGTTTTTGTGTATTTGGGCCGTTTTGTAGCTAGTTGGGCTATTTCTGTGGGTCGTTTTGGTAAGACGTTCCTGCATTGTGCCCGTGTTGTGCTAATAATGACTAAGAATGACATTCATTTTTATGATTATGCAAATTCAAATTAATACGCTAAAAATGACTTAATACGTTTTAGACACTTTTTGTACCGTTTCGTCTTATTTAAAAGCATGCATGAAAGTCCTTTTCGTCATCGGGTTTGTTTTTGGGGGGTGCGGATACGGGTATCTACAGAGCCCCCAGTTTGACTGAGCTCGGACAAAGCGTTAGTCAAACTTAGAAGATAGTATCCGGACTATCACAGTCTCGATACTATCTGGCGACGCTAAGCATGTGTCTTATGGGAGAGACGAGGACTTAGTGCCGGGAAATGCGGGGAGGGACGACATGTTTTTAAGGACATGACGGTCCTACATGTTTAAGGGCGTGTCAGCCTGCGTGCGGCCTGAGTGCTTCCTGCTGGTGCTTTGCTTTTCTTTGGTCTTTGAATACTTCTTCTTGCTGGTGCTCTTCGCTTTGCTTCTTGCTTGTGCTCCTTGCTGGACGTCTCGTAGAAGAGGTTACGCGTTTTTGGGTTTGGTTTATAAGAGTGGTTAGTGTTTTTGTGGTTCTCATAAAAATGGTTAGGTTTTTATGAACGTCTCGTGAGGAGGCTACGTGTCTCTCCATTTCTCATAAAAAGGGTTAGGTTTTTATGAACGTCTCGTAAGGAGGCTACGTGTTTTTGTATTTCTCATAAAAAGGGCTAGGTTTTTATGAACGTCTCGTAAGGAGGCTACGTGTTTTTCTCATAAAAAGTTAGGTTTTAATGAACGTCTCGTGAGGAGGCTACGTGTTTTTCTCATAAAAAGTTAGGTTTTTATGAACGTCTCGTAAGGAGGCTACGTGTTTTTGTCATAAAAAGTTAGGTTTTTATGAACGTCTCGTAAGGAGGCTACGTGTTTTTGGGTTTCTCATAAAAAGGGTTAGGTTTTTATGAACGTCTCGTAAGGAGGCTACGTGTTTTTGTATTTCTCATAAAAAGGGTTAGGTCTTTATGAACGTCTCGTAAGGAGGCTACGCATTTTTGTATTTCTCATAAAAAGGGCTAGTTTTTTTTTATGAACGTCTCGTAAGGAGGCTACGTGTTTTTGTGTTTTAACGTCTCGTGAGGATGCTACGTGTTTGTGGATACCCATATCCGTACCCTCCCGCACAAAACCCTGTGATGTACCACAGACTTTTATTACGCATGCTTTAACGTTGACTTAAACGGTTCTAACTAATGTCGAATTCATTTTGAGTCGTTTTAAATGTTAAAATGTTTTAGGTCACTTCACATCGCACTTAAATAAACGTTCATTTTGTCCATTTGGAGTCTAGCTAGGTCCTTGTCCTGCTTCATTTGGCATGAGCTTCGCATTTACACTACAATTAGCCCTTTTACATTAACAAGGCCTAATTCAGCATTCCTAAATTCCTAAATTTAGGCCCGGTGGCTAATTTCCCTCTTTAGCCTCCTCTCTCACAAAATACAGCCTCACGTCTTCCCTTATTTCACAAAATGCTCCAAAATACACCTCTTTCATTTTTCCGGGTCTCGGGCCCAAAACCGAGCCCAAACCCAGCCTTTGGCCCGCACTCCAAAGCCCTGAACATCACAAATATCTCAGAAATATCCCAGCTACTTCCTTGACGAGCAAGTAAGGGTTACACTAAATCTTTTCGAGATATAATCAAACCGGAACTAGGAAACTACGTAAAAAGCCCTACCTTCAAACCGCATAAGCCTATGCGGTTTAGGGGCCAAACCGCATAAGCCTATGCGGTTTCCCCCACAAACTGCATAGTGCTATGCGGTTCCTTGGTCTGCTTTTATCCTCGACTTTCCTAATTTTTCCGAGGTTCTTAGTATATATACTCCCCTATACCTGACCTCGAAAAACACAATTTCTTCACAATTCACAACCACAATTCACAGCAAACACCCTAATACATCCTCTCAAAGCCTCAAGCACTCAAATCCTTGAGTTCAGCACACCATCCCGTGTTGAATTCACCCTCCTTTCAAGTTCAAGAAGCGAAGCTCTGCCCAGATCTGAAGCGTCAGGACAAGGTAGGTACCGATCCACTTGGATCAAAGCTTTTTCTTATTTTCTATGGACTAACAAAGGGGACTACACTTTAGCGCCCCCCCGGCTTTGGCACCCAGCGCGCTTGCACTCCAAGTGTTCTATTTACTTCGGGTACACTCCATATCCGATGACACGCCAAGGTCGCATAAGCAACCGACCCTTATAAAATAAACCAATGGACAATTGAACTTTATTTGCATGCATCTTGCACCTTCTTATTTTGCATTAAATCAACTTAAACAATGAATTCGACCTTTAACTGAACCGTTTTCGTTAACAAGTTAAACATGCTAAACTGAGGGTTTTAAACAATCTTTTTGCATTTGCATCTGTTCTTTTACAAACCTTTTTCGCACTTGTACGTAGCGATAACATTAACTCAATTATCATCTTATTTGGATTGTTCTAGGTCAGTGGAGGCTATTTTTACATAGGCTTTTCTAAAAGGTTTTCATAAATCATTAATTGAATTACTCTTTTTCTAAAGTACCCTCTGTAGATACCCGTATCCGTACCTCCCAAAAACAAACCCAATGATGAAAAGGACTTTCATGCATGCTTTTAAAAGAGTCGAAACGGTACAAAAGTGTCTAAAACGTATTAGTCATTTTTAGCGTATTAATTTGGATTTGCATAATCATGAAAATGAGTGTCAATTTTAGTCATTATGAGCATAACACGAGCACAATATAGGAACATCTTATTAAGCCAAGCCACAAAAACAGCCCAACTAGCTACAAAACGGCCCAAACTTACAAAGACGACCCAAAACACAACACGCAAAACGGGCCAAAGTGCGTCCCGTGTCACATTTTCACAAAGTTAGGTTTTATGAAACCATAAAATAATATAACCTAATATTATTTTATTTCAAGCCAAAACCGAAAAACACGACAAAAACCGAAACACGAAAACCGAAATTCGGACCAAAACTGAACAAATACTTAACCCCTAAGTTAATAAAAACATAATCATTACCTAATCAACCGTCCAAAACCAAAAGGCGGCTAAAACAGCACACCAAAACAAAAATGAAATCGCCAGTTGACAGGCGATTAAAAAGGATGCCTTGATCAGCGGCGATTAAATATTTGTTTTGGGCGTGCAGCCTTTTGATTTTCTTACAAAAATCCAACCCAAATTGAAATTAAATTCGCCTGTACACAGGCGATTTAATTTTTGTGCATCCCCAAACCAGCCAACCTCTATAAATACCAACCCACTTCATTCATTTCAAAAGGTCGGGTTTTCAACACACATACACTATTCACAAGAATACACTTAAAGTCCGCTCAAAAATACCGTCTTTGCATTTTCGAAAGGTAAACATTTTACCTACGTTATGGACATTTGAGACTCGGACCGAAAGGGTTACATTAACCCCTACTCGATGAATTGTCATCACTCTTTCTCTATCTACGCCTCACGTACACTCGACCTATACGAGTTTCTAACCCGACCCGATATTGGCATTATCGAACCTTATTCGTAATTCGGTTGTAGCAATTCGGATTCATAATCCGTCTAAACCCCGCCAATATCGCATAAATAAACGACTCACTATCACTAAAGCAAACCGACGACACTTTTATAATTATGCAAGTCCTCATTCATGCATTAAACTACGACTAGATCACGGATTCGACACTAAATTGTACCGTTTCAATTAGTCTTTTAGCATGCAAAACTGAGGGTTTTTCACAAGATCTTAGAGTCAAATACGAAGTCGGAAAATAACTTCTATGGTAATAATTTAGTCAATAAATTATTATTTAACGTACATTTCCCATAGCATTATATCGTAGCTTTGACGTTTTACACTATTTATGCATTTTTATCGAGTCATATATATTCGCTCTTGTACGTAGCGTCATTTTAGCCCAAATATCGAAATTAAGCAGATGTTTTCAAATTAGTAGAGACTACTTTTTACGTAGGCTTTTTGATTTCAGTTTTCAAAAGTACATTTTTGATCGAAACTTTCGAAAAGTAACCTCACTCCGAACCCCCTCTCTGGTTTCAAACCTCAGATTGATAGATATCGACGCATCTTGAAATCTGAGACACTCGTGTCTTGTATTTCAAGACGCGTTGAATAGGTCCCAAATTCCTTTAATATTTGGTGGCGACTCCGAAAATACACTTTCAAAAAAGGATCTTCTACTTTTCTTTTTTGGTCACAAATTCATGCAATGATCTCCCCCATTTTTAGCAAAACTTCGCACTTTTTCCTGCGAGGCGCATTCCGCCCCTACGCCCAAGACGGCGAGGCTCAAGCGCTTGAGCGTCGATAGGGACCAATGATCTCATTTTCCTGCATCTTCACCGGTGGCGACTCCACGGACGAGCATGATTTTTATTATTTTTGAAAAACTAGTTTTTCTTTTATTTTAAAAACATAAAGAAGTGAAGCTTGAAACTTTGAAAACATTTACGTTTTCGATATTTGGGCAAAAGTACGTTGAGTCGAATCCTCCTGATTCATAACCACACCCTTTGAGGGACGGCCCCTAGTAAAGCTCGCCATAAAGCGGGATAACTCTGGACACGTTGTCTCTCACCCCTCCACGATTACAAGTACGGCATCCGTACAAACGATCGTAACCAGTCAAACTCGAACGCTCTAGGGTCCGTATTGAACTCACGCTTAAGACGTGTGCAATGTCGCGGATCGCCCTACCTAAACGTTGCGAGAATGGCCGGAGGGAACCTTACCCTATAAACCAAAAACCTGTGTTTATATGTACAAGTGCGAAGCTATAATACCCTCACTATAGTCGTCTTTCAAAACCATTGCATACCAAAAAACATTTCCTAGGCATTATACTTTTAAAATACGTCCATTTTTGAAATTATTTTTTTTCAAACTTTTTTAAAAAAGGTCATACTTTTTAAAAAAACACGCTGTTAGGCTCTTTGACCTATAGTCATTTGAGTTTAATAAATGAAATGCCGCTTCGTTTAAAACCGATCCAGGATAATCACTATATCCTAGATCTTTTTCAAAACGTAAATGAATTATGCGACTGACGTATCGTCATAATACATTTATTGCAAAACATTTCAAAAAGCAAAAACCGAAAATGTCAATTCATTTCGGATATTTTAAACAGAACTGATCTTCCATGCTTTAGGATTAGCTCTAAGTCGAGTGACTCTTTAGTCATCCCGATTTAAAAATAAACTCTTTTCTAAAAAAAAAACAAAAACGCGGGCTCGTTCAGATGCGAACCCGTTGATTTAAATCTTGAATCAAGGGACCTATCGTCATTTTGATTTGATTTCCTGAGTCACACATAAAAGGCGAACAAGTGATCGCCTTTTACCCAATTTTAACATCCTCAGATCGACTAGCCTATCGCTACTTCGGTTTGATCCTTTTTATCATAACCTAAATGATCAACCCCTAGCAACATACTGCTAAACTGGGTTAATCTGGTTATGATCATACAAATTTTCCTACCTCGAGAATAGGGACGTATCAATATGCCCCTACCTCAAAAGCTTCCCGTGTCTTTTTCAAAAGCTAAAAACACGAGTCAGGTCATGCACCCACTTTCTACATTTTCTGTCATTCTTTGGTCGTGAATGTGATTTTTGTTCGTTGAGTCTTTTTCTTCCCTTTTAGAATCACTAAAAGTTTGAAACCTTATCAGGTCCACTCATTGAAAAACCCTGGATACACGACGAACCAAGAACCGTCACTTAAACCCACGCCCACCACCAAAGAAGCGCACTTACAACAGATCAAGACCAAGGATCGTCATGGCTCTACAACACGATGAAGGTTTCGGCGGACCACCACCTCCCCCAGAGGTAAATGCCGAGCAGGTCCGACAACTCAGCGATAGGATAGCTAGCCTCACAGCAACGATCAAACAAATGGCCATCATGCAAAAATTTGAGGCAGAGAAGAACGCCATGCGCCTCGCCGAAGAGTCCGAGCGAAACGCTAAAAGGATTCGAACCATGGAAGAACGTCTCACGAACTCAAGGGGATATTCCATACACCAAGAGAATGAACACATCCCAAAGAACGTCAGGTCCATGCTACCAGCCAAGCTAGCACTCAGTGATCTTCCAATTTTCAAAGGTCACGAAAGCCCGCTCGTACATGTCAAAGCTTTCAAAGCCAAAATGGCCATCATGGGTGTCGAACCCCCCGCATGGGCCACATTGTTTCCGCATTCGCTGGACGCACAACCCAGGGCATGGTTTTATGCTTTAGAGCCACATAAAACCGGTAGTTTTGAGGACATAACGGTTGCGTTCGATCTACAGTACCGGGACAACAACGATATCCAAGTCTCGCTACGCACTCTGGAGGTCCTGACTCAGAGAGACAATGAAGGGTTTACCGAGTACCTGACACGTTGGAAGAAACTCTGTGCTCAAATACCTAACCGCCCAAGGGACACTGACTTAATCACCAAGTTCATCAACAACCTCACCCCTGCATACCAGCAGCACCTACGGTACGAGAATTTTGACAACTTCTCAACACTTAGCGTCGTCGGTGAGCTCATTGAAGACGACCTCCGCAAAGAAAACAGGAACAAGAGTACGGGTCGGGGATATCAAGGAAGCTCGTCTCGAGCCACTATCAAAGTCGAGCCCATACATGCTATCAACGCACTGGACACACTAGAGACTCCACCGGTTTTTACGACACCCCCAAGACCCGCCGCGCCTCCGCCAAAAGCATCATACTCGCCTGCGGGTCCCAGTTCGATGAAAGCACGACGAAACTTTGACCCAATATATATGACTTACTCAAAAGCACTACAGAAGCTTGTGAGCCGCAATGTACTTCAACCCATAGGACCTACTAGCGAGCCTCCCCCAGACAAGAAGCCAAAGTCATGGGATCAGAACGCATACTGCGAGTTTCACAGAGAAAAAGGGCACGACACCGAGCAATGTTTTCGCCTAAAGAACATAGTTCAGGACTTGATCGACGACAATACTATTGTGAAGCCCAGCCCAAGCCCTAAGCCTTCAAACCAGCTTAATCCTTTGCATAACCATGCTGTATTTCTAGGGACACACCCCATCATCGACTGCTCTGATCTGATCGTCTCAAACAGTCACGAAGTCAACGGCGTCTGGAGCACTTCTGGGGATGAAGCCGACAATGACGACATTCGCATATGCCTCCAAGATGAACCCTACAAGGAGGAAACTCAACCCCATCGACCGCCAGGCAAATACGGAGAATTACATCACAAATACCCTTTCAGGCTATCGGATAGCGACGACGAAGTAACCTACGACACGTTACGGGCCGTCATCGAGCTTCTCTAGAATTACTTGAACCTCAAAATCTCCCGCCAAGGTTGACTGCTCAAGAGAAGAACAAGGGTATAATCATAGACGAGGATACGCCGCCCACTTCGCCTACTACACCCCTACCTCCAAGCACTGCTCCTGCAACCACATCTACGAAATCCACTATATTACCCACAGACATTGCTCCGACACCCACACCACCAGCCAACAAAATAGCCCCATCCAATACTAATCCCGCACTCACGCCGCCAGCTGATAAGATAGCACCACCAAACACCACTCCAACGCCCTTACCCACACCTGAAATCGGAGACACACTGCACAAACAGCTCAACAAGACAAAGGCAGACATTTCAATCTGGCAGCTCTTAAGAGACTCAATGGGACATCGTGAAGCCCTTTACCGAGCATTACAGGTCACCCCAATGACGTCAGAAATGTCTCCAGAAAAACTTATCAGTAACATTACACGGGAATGGCAAGCCAACGCCGTCACTTTCTCAGATAAAGACCTCCCTCCATTCGGCGGCACGCACAATCTGCCTCTCTACATCAACGTGGAATGCACCGGCATGACGTTGCCAGTCGTCCTCATCGACAACGGATCTGCAGTTAATGTTCTACCCCTTGAGACAGCCAAAAAACTAGGAATTGAGGAGAATGATTTTATTCCATGTACCGACGGTGTCAGGGCCTACGATGGAACACGTCGCAGCATAAGGGGAACCGTCTCCTTTCCTATTATGACAGGACCAGTCATAAGAAAGACTGAGTTCCAGGTCATCGACATACCCCCAACTTATAACATGCTATTAGGTCGACCATGGATCCACGCAACCAAGGCCGTCACTTCAACCCTACATCAAAAGGTCAGGATACCTTTGGATGACGAGATCGTCACCATCGACGCCTCAAACTTTCGAGCCACCCTCAAACAACACAAGGCCAACGACAGTACTGCGGAAATAGACGCTGATCCAGCCAACGACATGTGTGGGTTCGACTTCGACTTCAACATCTGTACCATGACTCGCGAAGAAGAAATCGCTGCGCTCTATGCCAAGGACGATGACAATAAATGGCCCACCATGGGTCTATCTTACGTCCCATGGTCATACGAGGTCTCTCAAGGTTGGGAAGCACACAACGATCGCAAGAAATACCACGACTTCCACATGCAGCCATACCACATATTCCCCAGCAACTACTTCGTCAAAGAAGGCACTAGCAAAATTCCTAAGGACGTATCCACATACACCATTGCCGGAATTGAGCTCATCTCTGACATCATACGCAACCACAATTTCAACCCTACTAACCTGATCGTCCCTTACGAAGAAAAAACGCACGACGGATGGTCAAAAACCCTCGAATGGACCGACGAACAAGGCCGTACTTTCAAGATAACTACCGATCAAGGCTACACCTTCGAAGACTCCGACTCCGACGAAGATAAAGACAACATCCTCAACAAAAAGACTGTCTTAGAATTTAAACTCCCTCGTCGTCATGTCAAGTCTTGTACCCCAACTAAGCCCCCGGGCTATATCCCTGATGTAGTAAACCTAGCTAAAGAACTAGAGTCATTAAGGTTGTCCAAAGCTCCCTCGTCTGAGCTATCTTCAAATGTAACCGCTTTTGATAACATTAATAACATGAAAGTTTTTGGTTACTCTTTGCCTCATTTAAAATCTACATTCTCTAATGAAGACGATAATTCTAAACAAAATAAATTTGCATTATATAGATACATTGCAAGCATCATCTCAAAACCCGAACAGGACCCCATTATTGAAGACACAACAACCATCAACATAGGCACGCCTGAAGAACCTCGAGAACTACAGCTGGGGGCTTCTCTAAACACAGAAGAAAGGACCGCATACACCAAGCTCCTCACAGAATTCAAGGACGTCTTCGCATGGTCTTACAAAGACATGCCCGGCATCGACCGTGAGATAGCCGAACACCGCATCCCGATCAAGCAAGGTAGCAAACCGGTCAAGCAGAAACTCCGACGCATCAAACCAGAGTGGTCTCTCATGGTCAAAGAGGAAATCGAAAAGCAGCTACAAGCTGGTTTCATCCAAGTCATCGAATACTCAGATTGGGTCTCCAACATGGTTCCAGTTATGAAGAAAAACGGCAAAATACGGATATGCGCCGACTTTCGAGACCTAAACAAAGCCTGCCCGAAGGATGACTTCCCTCTACCTCACATGGACATCCTAATCGACAACACAAGGACCACGCCCCATCGCTATTCATGGATGGATACGCAGGGTACAACCAAATCAAAATGGCGACAGATGACATGCCAAAAATTACTTTCGTAACCCCTGGGAACATCTTCGCTACGCCATGCCATTTGGGCTCATCAATGCCGGCGCTACCTACCAACGCACTGCTACCACCTTGCTCCACGACATCATGCATAAGGAGGTTGAGGTATACGTCGACGACATGATAGTAAAGTCAAAAGAAAGGGATGACCACGTCACAAACCTTCGAAAATTTTTTACCCGAATCAGGCAGTACCAAATGCGATTAAACCCACAGAAATGCACCTTTGGGGTCACATCAGGCAAGTTGTTAGGCCACATAGTAAGCCAGCGCGGGATCGAAATAGACCCGACCAAAATCAAGGCAATAATGGGCATGAAGCCGCCGAGTAACATCGACGAAATAAGGAGCTTTTTGGGACAAGTCCAATATATCTCCCGGTTCATCAGCAAACTCACCATGATTTGCGAGCCAATCTTCAAAAAGCTGAAGAAAGAAGAGCACACGAAATGGGACGACGACTGTCAACAAGCGTTCGACAAAGTCAAGAGCCTGCTTACAAATCCACCCGTTCTGGTACCTCCACAAAAGGACTTGCCATTATCACTATACTTAACAACCACGCCAGACGCTATGGGTGCCATGCTCGCCCAGGAGGTCGACAACGAAGAACGAGCCATCTACTACACCAGCAAAAAGTTTCACGATTATGAAACACGGTATGAACCAGTCGAGAAAAGCTGCCTCTCGCTGGTCTGGGCAACCAAAAAGCTCAGACACTACCTACTCACCAGCACAACAAAAGTCTACTCCTTAATGGACCCTCTCAAATACCTATTTGAAAAACCAGTCCTAAACGGACGCATGGCAAGGTGGACTCTGCTGCTCGCCGAATACGAACTCAAGTACCTCCCTCTGAAAGTAATCAAGGGAAGAGCAGTTTCTGACTTCCTTGCAGAAAACGCTGTCATAGAACAGCCCATGACCGACACAACGTCATTTCCCGACGAGGGGATCTTTGCCGTAGAAAAAGAATACTGGGAATTATACTTCGACGGAGCATCGAACTACCGCGGCTACGGAGTAGGAATACTCCTAATATCCCCAGATGGTGACCATACACCGCTCTCAATCAAGCTCGATTTTAGTGACACAAACAACGCCGCAGAATACGAAGCCTGCATTTACGGCCTGCAAGCAGCAATCGCTCTCAAGATAAGGAACCTGCGCGTGCATGGAGATTCATTCCTCATCATAAATCAAGTAACGGGGGCATGGAAAATCATGAGCGAAACCCTCACCAAATACCAAGCAAAGATCCAAAAACTCCTAACCAGCTTCGACTGTGTCGAGTTCTACCACCTCCCGAGGGAAGAAAACCAATTTGCCGACGCACTGTCAAAACTCTCATCCCTCCTCAACATGCCCCCAAACATGAAAATATTACCCATCATCGTGGAAAGACGTGATGAACCAGCATACATCCACGCCCTTGACCTAGACGAAACCGAGCAAACAGAACCTTGGTATCAGGCCATAATCAACTACAAAATAAACAACACCTACCCACCTGACACCGATAAACGGGGCCAGAGAGCCATTAGACTACTAGCATCCCAATTCGTGCTAGAAATGGGGCAATTACTCAAGAAGACACCGCAGGGCACGCTACTCATATGTGTCGACTACAAAAAAGGACTAGAAATTGACACAGCTAAGTCGTATCGCCTATATCAAGATAAACCTAAATGACAACTAACAGTAGAAAGCAGCAAGTAGGGATCGTATCCACAGGGAAACAGAGCAGTCTTAAGCTTAAGTCGGAGTAACAGGTCAGTCTCAGGGGTGTGAAAAGGGTGTTTGTAATAGCTATGGACTAGAGCAAATAATGTAGATAATAAGGAGAAATATATAAGGAGAAAGATTAGGGCGTCGGGTTCATATATGACAACGATTCAGAGCATGAGTTAATAAGACTAAGAGTTAAAGCGTGCACCTTGACTAGGTTTGTAAAACGCTCTCTCGAGTCAATTTTAGCCTTAAGCAAATTTAGCGGGCTCTCGCAACTTACTAAATTCAACTTATCTAACTCGCGTAAGTCTAGTTTTAACTCGGCTTTCGATCTTAAGTCAAACTTACTCAGGTTCAATTAAACTCAGTTAAATCGGTGATCAGGCGAAATAAACCTAATTCAATTGATTTAAAGCAGCGTAGAAAGAAATCAAGTGCACAATTTAAATCAACCAATTTAATCCTAAAACATGTTCCTAAACAATTGTCACAAATCACCCTAACCCTAATTAAGAAATTAGCTACTCATATTCGTAATCAAATCAAAACAATAATAATAATATGAATGAGGCATCGTAATTGAAAGAATAAAAGCAATCGAAATAAAAGATGAAAACTTACGAGTAATTTACAAAGTAGATCAAACTTGAGACTAAAGCTGAACTTGAATGTTTTTGAGAGAAAATAAAACAAAGCAGTAAAACTAACTAAGAAAATTAAAGCCTGAATGAAAGATAATCTAATTTACGTCCTAAAGTTGTTTATATAGTGCCCCAATTATTAAATCTCGGTTTAAATCAAAATCACGCGTAAAAGGCACCAGAGCCGGCCAGACCGGCCGCCGGTCCAACCGGCCGGCCTGCTGGCTTGGGCTGGCTCGTTTGTTCTCTTCTTCCTTGGCCCATGTCTTGCATTGGGCCTTATTATTCGTAGGCCTTCTTGATAATTCGTGGCCTCTTATGTCTTTGGCCTTTGATCTTTGGTTTTCCGAGCTCGTGCTCGCGCTCGAGCTTAGTCCAGTCGTCTCGATTCTCAAATTGCTCCAATCGTCCCGGGTTTTGGCTCAAAACCACCAAAACCTGCAATATGTAAATGAAAAGCAGCAGTAACGAGAAATATAACAAATAGCTCCTAAAATCATAGTAAGTACGAGTATATACGAGCTAAATGCGACTGAACCGGGGGCATAAAATGAATACAAATAGAGTGTATCAAACTCCCCCAAACCAAACCTTTGCTTGTCCTCAAGCAAACAGCATCGAAGAAAATCAAAGTACACGAACTAATCACGCTAGTATCTCGTAGTGGACGACCTATGCACAAAGACAATACAACCAAAGTCTACTTCACCGAGAATAGAGCACAAGTCTCAACCGTTCACGCCACATTATATCACTAGCCTCTAACGCTTACGCGAAGTAAAACTAACGAAAAATCAATTCGAGCAAGGCCAGCCGTTCGAACCACTAACCATCATCCAATCTTACCACATCATTTCCTTTTGTTCTCTTTCTTTTCCTTTTGTTAATGTGGAGCATCCCTCGTATGTAGTACCGTTTAGCTTGACGTTCACTCGGTAAAAATCGCGCTCGGGTACACATGTTTCCTTAAGAGTTACAATATTGCTCATACTCCCGGTCGCAACCAAATTCATGGCCGCTGTGGTTACTCAAGTCAATGAGTCCCCTCCGAGAGCATCGAAGCATTGCTCCAACATTAATAAGATCTTTCCAATCAAACCTCAAACCAATCATACCAAACATTCCACAAACCATGCCAAGCTCGAACGTCAAAGTCGAAAGTAAACAAGCGAAAAGCAGAAAGAATTAAGCAAATACAAGTGGGTTAGTGTTGAGGCTCGCAATCTATTAACAGGAAACAACCCAATCGTGCAAGCTAAGGCGATAGAAAGTCGACTCAGAGATACTAAAGATCAAAGTCAATGCACTAATCAATTCCCCAAACAAAGCAAAACAGGACAAAGCAGACCAAAAAGACTCGTATTTTTGTAATTTTTTTGAATTTTTCGATTTTTTTGGATTTTTATAATAAAAGCACACAAAATGAAAATGCAAAGCGCGAAAGTGCTTCCCTCCCCCAAACCAAATCAAACATTGTCCTCAATGTGGAAAACAGCATAACCACACAAGCAGAGGAGGACACATAACATACGGGGTAAGGAAAATAAAGACGAGAAAGAGGGTAAAGTGGGGTAAAGATGCTCACATGATAAAGTCGGAGCTCCCCCAAACCGAAGTCGAGCGTGGAGTGGGGCTAAAAATCCCCGAATTTGCATCCAATTCAGTCCAACGTCGAAGCACCTCGGCAAAGCACGCAAGAAAAAGCAAAACGGAGCTACAGTGCATGCCAGCCGGTCCAGGTCCAGACCGGCGGCCGGTCTGACCGGCTCTGGTGTATTTTTTTAAAATTTTTCGCTTTTCTTCTGTTTCAAATTCGGCTACGGTTTGCGGTCACGAGCCCTAAGAATGGCCAACCTACTGATGCATCCTCGTAGCGTTTTCAACATACAAAGTCCGTAAGTACCTGCGCGCTAAAATCAACATATAATCCCTCATCCTCGCGCGCTCAAAATGAAACCAGAAAATGTCGTAAAAGCAAAGCGAACAAAGTACAAGTGCAAACATAAATACAACGTCATCGGGTTGCCTCCCGGGAGCGCTGGTTTATAGTCCCGCACGACTCTTCACAGCAGCAGAATCACCATCAATACGGAGGCCAAGGACATTGGCCATTTGCAACAGCTTCACTCGGCGAAATAGCATCCATTCGCCAAAGTACTTCTCCCTCACGAGGCAGCTGAGCATAATCCATCATCACGGGTCCTCGATCGCGAAATGGCGCACCAAATCGCCCCCGTGCTCCAAGCGGCTCGACCGTAGGCCTTCTATCCCCATCACTTGCGTCGTAGGCGTCAGCTCCAAGCAACTTTCTCTCCCCCAAACCATCCTTGCAGCTAACCTGTGGCAAACCTGCACAAGGAGAAGAGACATGCAAAACCTCCATAGAGTCTCCAGTAAAGTGAGACGGAGGTACAGAATCAATACAATAAACTGACTCTAGACGCATGGGTGATCGCGGAGTGTCCGAATGAGTGAAGGTTAACTTCTCACCCCCCACCTTAAAGGTTAAGGTCTTACTACCCACGTCGATTACAGCACCTGCAGTATGCAGGAAAGGTCTCCCTAGAATGATCGGGACGTGGACATCCTCAGGCATATCTAAAACTACGAAGTCGACAGGGATAAAGAACTTTCCGACCTGTACGGGGACATCGTGTAAGATTCCTAAGGGACGCTTAACTGAGCGGTCAGCCATCTGCAAAGTAATGCTAGTGGGTTCTAAGGCTGACAAGTTCATTTTCTGGTATAGGGAGTAGGGTAGGACACTGACGCTGGCTCCTAGATCACATAGTGCATTCTTAATCACAAACCTGCCTATGGAGCACGGGATAGAAAATGTACCAGGGTCACTAAGCTTAGGCGGCTTATTACCCTGCAAACGAGTGCTAGCTTCCCCCACAAAGGCTATAGTCGACAAGTCATCAAGCGTACGCTTACGAGCTAAAACATCATTCAAAAACTTAGCATACGCAGGTATCTGAGTCACGAGATCAATAAAAGGGACGTTTACCTGAAGGGCGCGAATGACGTCCACGAATTTCTTGAACTTTGCCTCGGGCTCTGCACCTCGCTGACGACCAGGAAACGGCAGCCTTTATCTCGAATCAAGGCGTTGGAACAAAGAACAGGAACACCAGAATTCACACCCAAATCATCCTTCCCCGGTTACAGTCCAGTAGGTTGACGGCCACGCGGTCGGCCATTGTGGCCTCTTTTCACACGGTTTCACCGTGTTTTCAGCTTCATCCTTCTCCTCTTCTTCCAAATTCACAGGGTCACCGTACATTGACCCACTTCTCAACGTAATCGCGCATGCCGTGTGGTGCGGAGGGTTAGGAGGATTACCTTGAGGAGGAAGAGTACCCGGTTGCCTTGACGCTTGCGAAGCGGCGAGTTGAGCCACTTGATTCTCCAAGTTTTTGATTGCAGCGTCCTTAGCTTGCCCATCCTTTTGCATTTGCTGCAGCATCATCTCTTGTGACTTTTGTACGGACATTGTTACCTGCGACATTTGCATCATCATGGCCTTTATCTCGGCCAAAGGATCGGGTACGGGTGCAGGTTGAGGTGGAAGGAAGGGTGGTTTTTGGTAGGTAGGTGGTTGATTTTTGTAAGGAGGTTGGTAAGGGGCATTTTGTGGAGGTGGGGGAGTTGGGTTTAGTATGTTGTTGTTACGGTAGGATAACAGCGACCTATCGTAACCCGGTTGATTCTGGTACGGCAGGTTCTGAGGATAAGACTGATACGCATAAACCTGCTCCTGGGGCGCAGCATACCCCGTAGAATAACCTGAATCGTGCCCCATAACAGCATTAACATGGGCACTCGAACTCCCTTGCATAGCGTCAACCTTCTTATTCAGCTCGGCAAGTTGACTCATAATTGCATTTGTGCTCTCATTTCCACGGTCGTTGTGTGCGGACCGTGAATTACCCCGTGGCTTACCAAACTGAGCCGTATGGACAGCCATCTCTTCAATCGTTTGCCATGCTTTATCATCATCTGTGTTGTTGGCAAACCGTCCTCCTGCAGCTGAGTCAAGGATAGCGCGACTCTCTGCGTAAAGACCATTATAGAATGTCATAATGATCAACCAATCGCCCAACCCGTGATGTGGGCACTCTCGAATTAACCGTTTATAACGGTCCCATGCTTCAGCTAGTGTTTCATCGTAGCTCTGCTGAAAACCTTGAATCTGACTACGGAGTTGGTTAGTCCGCTCTGGAGGGTAGAACTTGCGATAAAATGCAAGAGCTAGACTCGGCCAATCCGTGATACCCGCAGCAATCTTGTCTAAATCAGTGATCCAGTCCCGCGCTCGATCACGTAGAGAGAAAGGGAAGAGCATCTCCCTAATCTGGTTCTGAGTGATCCCGTTCTGCTTGATCGTCGAGCAGTAATCCGTAAAAACCTGCATGTGTTTACCGGGATCCTCCGTAGGACGTCCACCGAATTGATTGCGCTCCACCAAAGTAAGAAAGGCGGGGCGAATCTCGAAGTTGCCTTGGACCGTGTTGGGTATAGTAAACCCCTGCGGGATCGCCTCGGGCTTCGGCAAGGAGTGACTATATAATTTAGGCATAGTCGCTCGTGGAGAAGAAACTGGAGTAATAGGAGGTGTGTCCTCTTCGTAGGACGATTGCGCAACACTTGACTCCGAATGCGACGCTTCCTCAAAATCAGGATCAAGTAGTTTCCTCGCTTCCTTACGGAGTCTATGAAAAGCTCGCTCAGGTTCAGGCTCAAAAGGAATCAAACCTGTAGGTGACCTGTGCATAAACAAGACTACAAGGAAACGATGAGAAACGGTCTCAAGGAACTAGGTTCCTTGAGACAAAAGAGAAAAACCTGTAAAAACAAACTAAAACTAAAACTAACTAAGCCGTTTCCCCGGCAACGGCGCCAAAATTGACACAGCTAAGTCGTATCGCCTATATCAAGATAAACCTAAATGACAACTAACAGTAGAAAGCAGCAAGTAGGGATCGTATCCACAGGGAAACAGAGCAGTCTTAAGCTTAAGTCGGAGTAACAGGTCAGTCTCAGGGGTGTGAAAAGGGTGTTTGTAATAGCTATGGACTAGAGCAAATAATGTAGATAATAAGGAGAAATATATAAGGAGAAAGATTAGGGCGTCGGGTTCATATATGACAACGATTCAGGAACGCAAGTTAATAAGACGGAAGAGTTAAACTGTGCAACTTGACTAGGTTTGTAAAACGCTCTCTCGAGTCAATTTTAGCCTTAAGCAAATTTAGCGGGCTCTCGCAACTTACTAAATTCAACTTATCTAACTCGCGTAAGTCTAGTTTTAACTCGGCTTTCGATCTTAAGTCAAACTTACTCAGGTTCAATTAAACTCAGTTAAATCGGTGATCAGGCGAAATAAACCTAATTCAATTGATTTAAAACGCGTAGAAAGAAATCAAGTGCACAATTTAAATCAACCAATTTAATCCTAAAACATGTTCCTAAACAATTGTCACAAATCACCCTAACCCTAATTAAGAAATTAGCTACTCATATTCGTAATCAAATCAAAACAATAATAATAATATGAATGAGGCATCGTAATTGAAAGAATAAAAGCAATCGAAATAAAAGATGAAAACTTACGGAGTACCGGTTACAAAGTAGATCAAACTTGAGACTAAACTGAACTTGAATGTTTTTGAGAGAAAATAAAACAAAGCAGTAAAACTAACTAAGAAAATTAAAGCCTGAATGAAAGATAATCTAATTTACGTCCTAAAGTTGTTTATATAGTGCCCCAATTATTAAATCTCGGTTTAAATCAAAATCACGCGTAAAAGGCACCAGAGCCGGCCAGACCGGCCGCCGGTCCAACCGGCCGGCCTGCTGGCTTGGGCTGGCTCGTTTGTTCTCTTCTTCCTTGGCCCATGTCTTGCATTGGGCCTTATTATTCGTAGGCCTTCTTGATAATTCGTGGCCTCTTATGTCTTTGGCCTTTGATCTTTGGTTTTCCGAGCTCGTGCTCGCGCTCGAGCTTAGTCCAGTCGTCTCGATTCTCAAATTGCTCCAATCGTCCCGGGTTTTGGCTCAAAACCACCAAAACCTGCAATATGTAAATGAAAAGCAGCAGTAACGAGAAATATAACAAATAGCTCCTAAAATCATAGTAAGTACGAGTATATACGAGCTAAATGCGACTGAACCGGGGGCATAAAATGAATACAAATAGAGTGTATCAGAAATCATTGCGCAAGTTCATGACGACGAATGCGGTCCCCACATGAACGCTCGGGCGCTCTGCAAGCAAATTCTCCGGATATGATGGTATTGGACGACCATGGAAGCAGACTGCATCCAATACGTCAGGCACTGTCACAACTGCCAAATTTTCAGCAATGTACAGCATGTACCTCCCTCACCATTATACAGCCTAACCTCGCCCTGGCCATTTTCAAATTGGGGCATCGACGTAATAGAGAAGGTTCACCCCATCGGAGCAGGAGGACACTGTTTCGTACTAGTGGCAATCGACTACTTCACAAAGTGGGTAGAAGCAGCATCTTTTCGAACCCTCGGCTCCAAGGAGGTAGCCAAGTTCATACAGACAAACATCATATGCCGATATGGCATACCCCATGAGTTTATCAGCGATCAAGGCTCTCACTTTCAGCGCGAGACAGAAGCTATACTCACAAAATACCACATACAACATCACAAATCCTCACCCTATAGACCCCAAACCAATGGAGCCGTTGAAGCAGCAAACAAGACCGTCGTCACCATACTCGAAAAGATGATCGACAGCTACAAGGATTGGCCCAACAAGATACCCTATGCATTATGGGGTTACCGCACCACCATTCGCACACCCACGGGCATGACCCCCTATTTTCTCACCTACGGCATGGAAGCCGTCCAACCAGTGGAAATAGAAATACAATCACTACGCATACTAATGGAAAGTAGCATCCCAGAAGCAGAATGGGCCCGTGAACGCTACGAACAACTCATGCTCTTGGACGAACGCCGACTTCACTCCCTGAGCACCGTACGGATGTACCAAGCACGACTACAACGCGCATTCAACAAACGAGTCAAACCGCGAAACATAAAAGTGGGTGACCTCGTACTAAAGTCAGTCCGAGCACCACTTCCAGTTGACCCACGAGGAAAATTCAAGCCTAATTGGGCTGGGCCCTACCTCGTCAAGGAAATCTACACAGGCGGAGCAGTCAAACTAACCGACCTCGACGGCCAGGAGTTCAACCTAGCCACAAACCTCGATCAACTCAAGAAATACTATCCCTAAAAACCCCTTGCAATGTATCTATAAAATACAATTTTCTAAAAAACACAATTCATGGACCGGCATGTCCTTAAACATGCACCATGGGCCGGCATGCCCTTAAACGTGCGCTCTCTGTACAAAAATAAAACAAGCAAAATTCATGGGCCGGCATGCCCCTAAACATGCATCCAACAAACACAATTCATGGACCGGCATGTCCTTAAACATGCACCATGGGCCGGCATGCCCCTAAACATGCATCCATCAAACACAAATCTTGGGCCGGCATGCCCCTAAACATGCACATTCACCACAAAAAATAAAAGCAAACACAACTCTTGGGCCGGCATGCCCCTAAACGTGCATTTCCCGAACTACGCCGGTTTGATTCCATTTTCCATGGATACGTAGGCAGCTTTGCAAAAAGCACAACCGATATTCAACACAAAAATGACACGCCGAAAGCATAAAAAGGTCGAGGGCATAGTCGGCACAAAAACTCGTCTTTTAAACCTGAGGGTAAAAAGGACGATATTCAACACAAAAATGACACGTCTAAAGCTTAAAAAAGCCAAGGATACAGTCATCACAAAAACGTTCCATAGCCCAAGGGTAAAAGGAACAACATTCAACAATACGCGACAAACCCAAAGCTTAAAAAAGTCGAGGGAATAGTCAATACAAAAATTCCTAAAAACAGGAACCATACTTACATTCTAAACTTTGAAAAAAGAATTAGAGCCAAAGAATTTCACCCAGAATAATAAGCAAAATGAGGCAAAGTCGCAAAATAAAAACCTGATTTTTATTAATATTAAAAAGAGCGGTTACATTTTGGATGTTCCAACGTAGGAGCATAAACTACAACCTTAGAAATACACTAACAACACCACATATATTACAATACTTAACCCGGCATATACATCGGGTTTTAGGATATAATACATAATACAACATAATACAACATAGTATGAACATAATACTAACAAAGCACACATAAGCTAAAACCAGGTTATTCTCCAAAACGGACTTAAGACCTTTCAGCTGAATAGGGGAGCACCAACCCTCAACCCTTATGACGACCCCCCATCATTGTCACGACGAGCTTTGGCACCTGACCTTCGTGAGCAACGCCGTCCAACAGAACGCTCTTTCAGCTCTAAAGCACGAAGGCGTGACCTCTTATGAGGACTCTGGGCAACAGTCCACCCACTATACGCCTGTGATACCCAAACTGTCCTAGGAGTATCGCCCGCCACCGCACGCTGCGTGATCCAACCACACGCCCAAGCATCGGTTACGTCACTAGTCAGCATAAGCATGCCCTGCACTTTAGTATCATGACCAGGGATGAACTGCGCCCACCCTATCTGTCGCCTCACCCGCAGGGGATGGATGTAAACACCCATGTCAAACCCGCAAAGGAGGATTCCAGACGAACCATCGTCGGCTTCACTCGCCGTCACATCGACCACCCCCCACCATGGCACCGACCAACGGACGGCAGCCGACCTCACAAACTCGGGGAAATAGTCATTAGGACGATCATCTGGACCCAACCACCGCATATAACGGTTGGTAATACCTCCTGCGACGTACTCGCCGTCAAAGCCAAAGTCGTTCAACACATTCAAGCGCTCCATCAACCAGATTTGAAGGATCAGGGGACATCCTCTATACGCATGCTCCCTATTACCTGCCCTGTCATCCAAGCCTAGGATCGTCTCCGCCAAGATCAAGGCAGAAGGATTGCAACCCAACTCCATCTGTTGCACAACGGCGATCAGACGCGGATCGCCCAACGATCCCTCGGACACAGAGTCCGGAAACATGTAACGGTGTACCAAACAAAAGGCCAACGCCCTCTTCCTGGCCACGGCAGAGATATTCCCGTTCTCGCGGTTCCTAAACCACTGACACAAGCGAAGGAGGTTGATGTGACTCCCAACGAATAGCTCTTCTACCTCGTCGCGGGTCATCTGAAGATAATTCTGTACTTGCCTTTTGTAGCCAAACTCCTGCCTAACGCATACAGGCAGGCTAATGCGAACCCACCCACCGATGGCTCCAAACTCCTCGACCAGTGGGCAAACCTCTCCGCAAGGAAAGCGGAAAACATGCAGACTCGGGTCCCAATACTCAAGACAAGCATCCAGGAACTCGTACTCCATTCGAACCTGCCTTAGCCCACGAAATACCCCAACACCGCAGTCCTTCAAATTTTTCTTTTCTAACCCCGACAACGACGAACACCAACGGCGCAAATTACCTTCAAAATTTTCCATAACTCGACTAACGTTCCGTAAATATTTTGAATATCTTTGGAAAATCGAGAATAGAACGTTGAAAGGATGAGTTATTTGAACTAACCTAGCCCTCCTTTTATAGCCGAGATTTGCAAAACGAAGTACAACACAAAAACTTAAACGCTAGTGAACAAGCGATTAACATAAATCAAAGAAAAACCACAAAACAAAATTCTAATCGCCTGTAAACAGGCGATTAAAAATGAAATCGCTTTGTTCTGAGCGATTTTTCTCTCTGACAAAATTATTCGATTTCTTACATTTTCTTACACACCTATACCCTCAATTACTTTAACTTATTACCCCTACATTATTTTTACCGACCTCAAGCCGTCCCTTACGGTCCCGTCGTGTCGTCTCGATTTGCGTAATCGGCCCCCGTCTTTCGTATTTTTCTTTTTCACAAAATACGATAATCACACAAAAATAAAACACAACACAAAAATATGATTTTCGCATTCACAATTTTCGTCTCAAAACGTCGTTTTAACTCACATTGTTATAATGTCAAAAGCGTCTTTTTACGAGTCTAAAATACTTTTCCAAACAGCATTTTTCAAAACTTTTCATTTTGCATTCAAGTTTGGTCATTAGCGAGTCAGTCTCAATCGAGACATATATATATATGTATACTTTTACGACTAACACTGTTTTGAAGGTACGCTCGGCAAGCAAATATGCAAGGTCTTCAGACCCGGCTACGACGCAAGAATGCATTTTTCGCAACAAGACAAAATAGCCAAATTAAACCCATAAACACCCACAAAACCAAAAAAGCAACCCTACACAAGTCCTGATAAATAAACCATTACAAACAAAATATTAATACATGTTTTCTCTTTCATCAAAAAAAAAAATTCATTCTTGTACTCAATTATTTTCGTTCCAATTCCAAATATATCAACACTATAATTATATTTAATTATTTCACGAATTAGTTTTTTTCATTCATTCCTAAGTTCTTGTTACCCAAATCGAAATTTGCGAAAACCCTAATTTATATTGCTTATAAGAGGTTCGTTTTTTTAACTTTTATACCCTAATTTACGTTGTTTAATTCATGTTGATGTTGTTGTTGTTGTTACGTATTTGTTGTTGTTGTTCATTCGTTTTTCATTCGTTTTTCATTCTTTTTATGTATTGTATTACGCATTCGTTTTTCATTCTTCTTCTTCTTCTTCTTCTTCTTCTTCTTCTTCTTCTTCTTCTTCTTCTTCTTCTTCTTGAGCACTTGTTGTTGTGGTTGTTGTTGTTGTGGTTGTTGTTGTGGTTGTTGTTGTTGTTGTTGTTGTTGTTGTTGTTGTTGTTGTTGTTGTTGTTGTTGTTGTTGTTGTTGTTGTTGTTGTTGTTGTTTTTAATTGAGGGTTAGGGTGAGGGGTGGGGCACGGTGGGGACAAGGGTGGGGCACGGTGGACACGGTGGGGACAAGGGTTGGTGTTACGTATGTTCGTTGTAGTTGTTGCATTGTAGTTGTAGTTGTAGATGTTGTTGTTGTATGAGGGTGAGAGTGTGTGTAGACGGAGTAATAATACTTAGTAATACGGAGTAATAATACTTAGTAATACGGAGTAATAATACTTAGTAATACGGAGTAATAATACTTAGTAATACGGAGTAATAATACGTGATAAACGAAGTAATAATACGTACTAATACGGAGTAATAATTCATATGTGGTAATTTTGTTGATCGTAATAATTCATATGTGGTAATATGAAGGAGTAATACGGAGTTGTTGATGGACGATATTTAGTATTGGAGGTTTGTTTGCGTCGTAAAACTTTAAAAGGGCCAAAACACCCTTTTAGAGGCCTTTTTTTGAAAAAAATTTCGGACGTCAATGCCCCTTTGGGACATGCCCATTGCGTAGATCTCGAAAAGTTAAGCAGTTTGAAAAAAAAATTTGCCCCAATCGGACACTCTAGCGCAAAGTTATGGCCGTTTGAAGTTTTGACAAACGATAACCTCCTACCAACTTTGACGGCCCATTACTTGGTCACCGCCAATCGGAATACAAATCCGTTTTCACCTACAAAAAGATCTCGCTGCACTCTACCTTACTTAGGTGTTCAAAGGACGGTGGGTCCGCCTATGGCATTGGTTCCGACGGCTTGAACTACGATGGTTAGATTAAGCTTTCAAGTTTCTATTTTATTATTACGCACTAAGCTAATTATATTTTTTTTTCTTTTTGTAGTATATCGCTAAAACTCCACCTGGAACATCATATACGGCGCAAGAAATCGACGAGGAACGAGATTTGCGGGGAAAAATTTGTATTTAGCTATATAAATTGTATTTTGATAATTTATATAAATTGTATTTAGATAATTTATATAAATTGTATTTTGATAATTTATATAAATTGTATTTTGATAATTTATATAAATTGTATTCTGATAATTTATATAATTTATGAAATTTTTGATAATTAATATGTAATTATAGCAATTTCGTAATTTTTTTTTTAAAAAAAAATTGAAGTTTTTATAACGGTTTTTTAAAAAAACCATTTTTTTTAATAAATATTAAAAAAAACGGTTTTAAAATAATCGCTTTTTAATTATTAAAAAAGCGGTTTTTAAAAACCGCTTTTAATAATTAAAAAAAACGGTTTTTTAAAAAAACCGTTTTTTTTAATTATTAAAAAAAACGGTTATTTTAAAAAACCGTTTTTTTTAATAAAATCCGCCAAATTTTTTTTAAATGTTATTTTTGATATATAAAACGGTTTCGTATATTTTTTTTTGCGTTGTTTTTGATTATAAATAACGGCCATAGAAACAACGGTTGGATTTTTTATTTGAAACGGGTTTCTTGCGTTTTTTTTGCTTAATTTTCGGGTAGTGGCACCATTGACGATCTGGCGGATCCCCTCAAGCAATTCGAGTCTTTTAAATACGGGTCAAGTTTTAAGCATTGAGTCAATCTCTGTCAGTCTAGGGCAATCGAGTCTCCGACGTACGACATTTTTTAACAAATCAATGAAGGAATAAGTTTGCCTACAACCCAGTTTCCCTGTTTACACACTTTTCCCATAAAAGACACAATTTTCCACCAACATACATTGCATCCCAGGAACAGCTATCCTAAGGAGGTCTAGGCCGGGTACGAAGGTCCAAGTCAACAACTAAATCAAAGATACAAAGAAAAAGAAGGCTCTCGACGACTAAACACCTAAGGTTCACTAGTCTGCTTGTGGTCTACTACTCCGCTGCTTTTGGAGGAGGATCCATTAATTTGGAGCTCCACAGTGATCATGAATTTGATCGCGACCTAAAGTACGAGTATTCCTGGATCGCCCTCCGCGTACTCGATCGCGTGCCTAATAAGCAAACGAACTTGTCAAAGGAGTCCGGCGTGATAGACACACGATCACGAGTGACCACCGAGCCACAAAGTTTAGCAAGGTCCGAGCTCAAGCCACATAGGGCGAGAGATATTCTCAAACCAAACGGGAATACAAGAAACAAAGATCAAGAATCAAAGTCACCAGAAAGGAAAAGTCTCAAAAGCTCCGAAACAAGGGGCAAAACAACTAAGCAAAAAGCTTAGAAGTCAAAAGCATAGAAGTAAAAAAAGCTTAGAAATCAATAAGCGAGGGGCCAAAGCCCCAAAGGCGAGAAGTACCGAAGCCCAGAAACAAGTGGCCAAGTCTTTGTAAGTCCAAATCGAAGACTCGACAGAAGCAACAAACAGCCTAGATCGACTGAGGAGAACCCACCCTTAGGATGCAATGTATCGAGGTTAACCACATAAACACCCTTTTTGGACCGGCGGGTCTTTAAACACGCACCTTCCCCATATAATACCCTGTTGGACCGGCGGGTCCTTAAACACGCACCTTTCCACATAAACACCTCCTTACCAAAACAAACACATCCCTTTCGAACTACGCTAGGTTTGATTCCGCACCCACGGATACGTAGGCCGCTCACTTGAGCTCAACCAACCCTTTTACTCAAAGCATCCCTATGTCTAAAGCTTCCAATGTCAAGGACATCCTCACAAAAATCCACAAAAATCCAAGGCAAACTGTTTCTTTATTGAGGCGTTAAAACGACTACGTCGAGACAAAGTTGTTCTAGACCTAGGGGTAGTACTCTGCTTTTTCGTCTAACCTTGTTCATTTTGCAGGAATAACAGCATGCCACTGAAGCAACCATGAGTCACCAAGCCGGGGGCTTTACCAATGCACGTGTCACAGTCACTTACATCCCTACCAATGTCGAGTCTCGAGTCACGCATACGATTCGTCTTTGTTCTTCAAACTTTTCGGCATTTTAAGCATCCCATAAACATTGGCTCGGATATCAAGTCAATCCACTTCCAATCAAACAATTTAGCGACATTTAAACCGCTCCTTTCAAAACTTTTCAGTTCTGAAAACGCTCCCACGAGCCGATACACTAATTTCAAACACGCTTTTTCAAACATGCATCCTCAAAATAGCTAATCACCTTTCGAAATTAACTCAACACTCAAAACTTCACTTTTCCAAACACATGCTTTCGCAGAAGCAAAATGTGCCTTTCAAAAATGCATCTCAAGTCCTTGAAACGCATCTCGAATCTTCAAAGTCCAAGCTTTTCCCAAAAATTTAACTCACCACTCGAATTAACATACTTTGAGAAAAAGCACTCTTCGAATTTAACTCACTCGAGTTAACACATTTTGAGCGAAAGCTCTATCGAACTTCGCCGGTTTGATTCCACATTCGTGGATACGTAGGCAGCTTACGCAAAGCACAACCGAACCTAGCACTACCTCCCATTCCGTTTTGTCATGAGATTCTACCAAATTTTCATCCTCGACAACTGGGGGCTTTTTAACCTTTGCACTCAAATGACCCTCCACGGTCTTCACAACTCTAGCTCAAGCTCACAACGTCTAACACTCTTTCATCTTGCACGGAGCCTTACAACCGACATTTCAAGCGTTCATTTTTAAAGCTCATTTCGACAACTAAAATGAATATTTCACAAAAATGATTTTTCAACAAAAACATTTTAATCCAAACATCCCAATCGGGAATTATTTCACTTTCAAACCCAAGCCTACTAACTATACAGATCCACGGAAGCACAATACAGCACGGAAGAGAAAAACAACTACGAAGTTCAAGCCAAGCTACAACAAACGGTCATGTAATGATGGATTCACACAATCCTTATTACACAAGATCAACAGGACAACTAAGGGCGACGACGACGGTAATCCAAACACCATGCTCTTCACTTTGACTCAGTTTTCATCCAAAACTTAGTCAAACTCGAGGGGGTTATCCAAAAACTCCTCCTACCAATGCACATCCTGCACCCCACTTTGACTTAGTTTTCACTCAAAACTTAGTCAAACTCGAGGGGGTAATCCAAAAACACCCTCATCCTAATACAACCTATAGCCTTTTACATAGTTTGACTATCGTTATACACCATAACTCAGTCAAACTGGGGGCTCCATATACACCGGCACCATGACCAAGACAACTGGGGGCTGACGCTTCCTATCAAGAATCAAACCTTTACAACTAAAAATGGGATAATTTTTCGCATTTTTGAAGACACCCTTGCCATAAATACAAGCATCTACGGTTGAGCGACACCTCTAGAACCGCTACAGACACGAGCATGCACGCTAAAAGCATAACACTTTCATGTGTGCATCAAACAACAACCACCCGAACATAAATCCAAGCATCCAAGTCCGAGAGAGATGAGTATCACGTGAATCCAAACGAATCACCAGATACCACGTCTCATGATCAAAGCAGGCAAAATGAAGATTTCGGAAGACAATCGCAGAACTCGAATTATTCCGGATTTGAAGCCGCGACATGTGTGAATGAGTTTACGCTTGAAGTCGCCAATTGATAAGAGATTCCCCGGAAGAATCACTAGTCAACAAGGCAATTTCTGAGGCGTGTTTTGTTCCACGTTGTCTCTCCATATTTGGCTCGTCAAGCCCAAGTATTTTTCTTCGTACCCGCAAGCTTTGATGGTTAAGGCGTCACCTACAGTCCGCCATACGCGTGTATTAAGCATTTAATATACGGTACAGAAGCAGAAACACGAACACTCTTCACGAGTCCCTACACCCCTTTACGCACCCCTAAGGAGTATCACTTCCTCCCCATGGAATCCAAGCCTTATACATATGCACGTCTCACATCCCCAATAAATTACTAACCTACGGCATTCTCCCAGTGCGCCACGACAAATACACCACTACAAAACATCCTGAACGAGTCACCCTTCAATTTCGATGCATAAACACCAAGCGTCTACATCAACACATCCAACTACAAGACACAAACGCCTTTGCAACTACACGGAGCAGTCTACATGAGCACATACACCTCCCTCGGACCATAGTTCCCGGCGAATATACACCTGCACCCCTTACAAGACGAAACACCATCACTCTCCCAGAATGCCAAACAACTACACCTACGCTCCTCGGCGAGACCATACATATACATCCTCCCCCGACGGACTAGTACTTCTCCAGCAGATACCACACCAAGCACCTGCGCTCCTCGGCGAGACCCAGCACGACATCAGCAATGGCATTAGTGTCAACAACGGCACCAACATTAGCAACAGCATCAGCATCAACAACGGCATCAGCATCAACAACGGCATTGATGTGTCGTATATTTATATATATTTATAGCCCCTGTCGTTAGCGTTTCTTTGCGATTCTTGTGCTTTTATATGCGTTTCAGCTCCTATTTCTCTCCGTTTTCGCTCTGCTGCGTTTTTATGTCCATTTTGAAGGTACACGCGCTTATTTGGAGTATAGGAGGCTGTTCGAGAAGTTTCGGAAAGTTTCGTGAAGTTTCGTGAAGTTTAGAGGTGATTCGAGTTGATTTCGTTGCGTTTCGGTTGCGCACGAGCCTCGTTTCGTTGCATGAAGGTGTCCCGGGACCTTGGCTCGGGATTTGAAGTTCACATTATCATCCTAGGACATGTCCCTACTACTAGGCCTCATCCCTTAGCCTTAGGACAACAAGAAGAAGCAAAAAACAAGAAAAAAACTAAGTACAAAAGAAGCACAAAAGAGGACTTGAACTGAAAGCTCCGGGACCATGCTATCCCGTCCGGGCTCACCTCGTCCCGTCCGGGACCATACCCATCCCGTCCGGGATGACTTGCTCACAGCTAAGACGCTTCGTTGGCTTTAAATACTTGATCAGTTTGGAGGAGCAAATGATCTTATTTTCGTCTAAAATTTTGAGAGCATTTTCCTAACACTTTAAAGTACTTCCTCACCAAAATTTAGGGTTTAATCAATTTTCCTTCTTGTATTTTGAATTCCTGACTCGGATACGTTGTTTGATCATCTATTTCGGTATTGTTGCCTTTGTTCTTCTCTTTCTCTTTGCAATTTCTGATTGAGTTTTGTTATAAACTTCTCTTATTTGATTGTCATCCCTTTATTTATCATCTTTGATCATGTTTTCATCTTTCTCATTTGCTTTTGTTGTTAAATTCACTATGAGTGAGTAGTTCTTCACCTAGGGTTGAAGGGTGATCATGGGTGAGTAGTCTAGTTTGATTTTGGTGATGTTTTGATTAGGGTCTTGCATGTGTCTCTGGTTTTTCTCGTTTTGTTTGCGTTTGTTGATCCTTTGGCCAAGGATTTGTGAGCGTTTGCGACCCTTAAACTTAAGATCGAAAGCCTAGTTTGAGGTAGGGCACGAGACTAACCATTAGGACCCTCATTTGTAAGTTGCGAGAGCCCGCACTTGAGACCTAGAGGATGCTTAGAACCGAGAGGTCGAGCCTATTCCTTAGCACATGCGTTTCCCGACTCATTTCTGTCACCTTCGTTCATCCTAGCTTTGCCCTTGCTATCCCCGATTCCCTAGACTTTTCCCTTATCGTTTAAACCCCTTTTCTTGCGCTTTAGTGTCTAGTTTACCAACCTACACTCGAACCGAGACTAGAATCGTTAAAATAACCAACATTGCAACTTTCTCCCTGTGGATTCGACCCGACTTACCCTTGCTACCCGCTAGTGTTGAGTTCGGATTATTTTTGATTAGGTGACGCGACTAAACCTATCAAATTTTGGCACCGTTGCCGGGGAGACGGCTTTTGTTTTTGTTGTTATTTGGTTCTTTTCTCATTTGTTACTCTTGTCTCAAGGAACCTCAATTCCTTGAGGCTGTTACTTATCGTTGCCTCTAGTGTTTTTGTATGCCCAGGCAAACGCGTACGTCTCAAAAAGGTTTGGCAATTCAGTTTGACCCGGAACCGGAGCGTACATTTTTGAGGCGCAAGAACTTATTGAAAGACTTGGAGGCTACTTCCTCTTCTACTCCATCACCAAAGGAAGCTCACATTGAACCCGAGCCTCCACCTCCTAGAATAATGGTGAAGCTTTCCGATCACTCGAGGCCGACCGCGGCTCAAGTTCCAAGGGGCAATGCCATGCCAACCATCGCGGCGAATAACTTTGAGGTCAAACCCGCATTTATCAATTTAATCGAGCGAAGTCAATTTGGAGGGAGTCCCGGTGAGGACCCTAACCTACACATTCAAAATTTCTGCGATTATTGCTCAACAATAAAGCAGACGGGTGTCACTCAAGACCAAATTAGGGAGATGCTCTTCCCGTTTTCACTCCGAGACAAAGCCAAGCTGTGGCTTAATTCCTTGAATCGGGTTGCGCTCGCTATCGTCGATTGGAACTCCCTCGTGTTGGCTTTCTATCAAAAGTACTTCCCTCCGGAGAAGACCGCAATGTTGAGGAGCCAAATTACTAGTTTCCGACAACGAGGAGATGAATCCTTGTTTGATGCGTGGGAGCGTTACAAGGACTTACAACGTCAATGCCCTCATCATGGCATGGACAAGTGGTTCATAGTGATGCAATTCTATAATGGTCTATACAACGAGTCCCGCCAAGTGCTAGACTCCGCCGCTAATGGGAGGTTCGATAACATCGATGTGGAGGAGGCCATTGAAACGATCGAGGCCATGGCTATCCACAATGCGCAATATGGTAGCTCACGGAATGTTCCTCGAGTCGGTGGTAAGAATGATGGAGACATGGTAGCCATGCTTTCGGCTAAGATCGACGCTATGACCGCTATGATGATGAGTCAAATGCAAGCAGGTCCTTCTAATGCGGGTGGACAAACGGTAGCGGCTATGCATACTTCCAATGATCCGACTTGTGGATCATGTGGCGTTTCCGGTCATTCTTCATTAGAATGCCGAGGTATGTACCCTGTTCACGCTTTTCAATCTCACCAAAACAGCCCTTACTCTAATCATTACAATGAAGGCTACAAGAACCACCCGAACTTGAGCTACAAAAGCCAAAACGTCTTGAATCTTTCACCACATCAAACACAACAAACACAATATCAAAATAGCCCACAAAATTTCAGCTACAATAATCCACGACCATACAACCCTCCGGGCTTTAATCGCCCCAATTTTCAACCACCAAATGCTCCGCCACCCGTGCAAGCCGCTCCGGTTCCCGACCCGATGAGCGAAATGAGGGCCATGATGATGCAAATGGCCAAGACTCAAGAGACAATGATGGCTCACATTCAAAAGAGCGATCAAGCAAAGGACTCGGCCATTAAAATGCTCGAAACACAAATGGCTCAACTTGCTTCCTCTAGTTCTCAAAGAAAGTCGGGTTCTCTTCCGTCTCAAGGCACTCAACCGCAACCTCATGATACCGTCAACGCCATTTCCTTGCGAAGCGGGACGAGCTACGATGGTCCTCCAATGCCTACGGTGGTAAGTGAGGTAAACCCTTCCATTTTGCCTAACGATTTGAATGCTTCTAGTAGTGATGTTGCAGGTACGAAGAGCAATGGAGGGAGCACGAGTGGAGGGCAAGTAGGAGGTGGGGCCGTGACTCCCCAGGTGGAGCAGGCCGTAGGGCCCAATGGAGGGGGAGGAGCCGAGCTAGGAGGTGGGCACGTGGAGAAGGAGAAAGAGCAAGCGAAAAGCAAGCCGGTGGAGCCTCCGATTCAAATCAAACTACCATTCCCGAGCCGAGTGGTAAAATCTAAACTTGACTCACAGTTCGGTAAGTTCATGGAAGTGGTCAAGGACTTGAAGGTAACGGTTCCTTTTACTGAACTTGTTACACAAGTTCCCGCATATGCTAAATTCTTGAAAGACATCCTCACCGTAAGAGGTCGTTCAGTGAGGTCGAGACTGTGGCTTTCACTGCCGAGTGTAGTGCACTTTTACAAAACCAGTCTCCTCCTAAACTGAAGGACCCGGGTAGCTTCTCCATACCTTGCACTATTGGTACAGTTTCGATTCCTAACGCTTTATGCGATTTAGGTGCAAGTGTAAGCGTTCTGCCTTACTCTGTATGCGAGAAACTCAACATGGGGCCTTTAAAGGTTACGAACATCACTCTCCAGATGGCGGACCGTTCTGTCAAACGCCCTGTAGGCGTTTTGGAGGACGTTCCTGTCAAGGTCGGCAAATTTTTCATCCCCGTTAACTTTGTTGTTCTTGACATGGTCGAAGACTCCCAAATTCCTATCATTTTGGGTCGGCCTTTCTTGCACACTGCTAGTGCAATTATTGACGTCAAGAACGGCAAGTTAACGTTGGACGTAGGAGGTGATAAAATAACGTTTAATCTGTCGCACGCTTTAAAGCGTCCCATGTTGGAGGAGCATGTCTTTGCGTTGGATGTTATTGATGATTGTATTGCGGAGAACTTACCTCAAGTCCTCGAGAGGGATCCTCTTGAGGCCGTGCTCTGTTGTGATGTGATTTCAGGTACCTACGGGAGGAAGGAAGCGGGTAAGGATGCGCTGAAAGACGTGTTGAGTGCAGACGATGTTGGCTTTACTACAAGCCAAGCGAGCGTACGTGGAGGCCGCAATGATGCTATTTTGGGCCGAGATATTGGAGTAGATGATGGAGATGGATTTGATGATGAGGAGGACGATGGAAGTGGGTTTGTCTACGACGAGACCCATGGATGGTGGTACTTCTAGTACCGTTGCTAAGCCCCCCGTTTGAAGCCGGTTTGGGGGGACGTTTTTCATTGTATATAAATTGTATGTACTTTATTTCTCTTGGACTTGTTTTTATCGTTTTTCTCCCTTATTTTACGGGTCCCTGGTTGATGTGCTTTAGGACACATTGGGGACAATGTGTTGTTTGGTTTGGGGGGAGGAAACGCTTTGCTTTTCGTTTTGTTTTATTTTTGCACTTTCTTTTTCGTTTTTCATTTTTCAAAAACATCAAAAATCCAAAAAATCTGAAAACGCTTTGCTTTTCGTTTTGTTTTATTTTTGCACTTTCTTTTTCGTTTTTCATTTTTCAAAAACATCAAAAATCCAAAAAATCTGAAAAATTCAAAAAATCCATAAAAATCAGAAAATTTCTCACAAAAATCCAAAAATACGTATCCCGATCGTTGTTTGCGAGCTTGTTTTGATCTTATTCTTTCCCGACATCCCTTCCCTTGTATGCTTTGAGCTTTGGCATGTTTTTCATTGTTTGGATTAGCGCTACGGGGATGTTTAGATGCATTAGCGGATGTTGGCATGCTTGACTTTGTTGGCTTTATCATTTCATGGACTATAGCTACTTATATTGTGAGGTTTTTAGCCTCCTGAGGCCGGTTCATCTATCCCGGTCCCCGTGCTTATATTGTGAGTAGTTCTCCTCGTGGGGTGCGTAACATTAACGCGCATAAGTGTGGCCCCTATCCCGTGTTTCCCACAATTTTGTCACTTGTTTATGCATATGAGGCTTTAGTCGATTTATTATTATTCACCTTGTTCTTTTATATTGATTTATCCTCTCATATATGATCCTTTTACCCTTACCCACATGAGTTTGCTAGCTACATGCCCAAATAGCCTACCCTAGCCTAGCTAGTTACCGCTTTGCTTACTCTTGTGCTTGTCCTTCGGGTTTTGATCATGCTACGACTTGCTGATGTCGTTTGCTTTGAGAGTTATGGTGAATATGAGTCGGGATTGCTGTATCCCCGACCTTTGACGAGGTTTTCCGCAACTATACTATGTGAGTGTGCTCGTTTGCTCAAGAAAATAAACAAACAAAAATCTGAAAAATACAAACACAACACAAAATCAAAAGAAAAGAAAGTGTGTGCACAAAAATGCAAGAGTTGTTGTTGTTTTGATGAGTGAGCACTTGTGAGTGATTTATATGTTGCAATGATGTGTAGAGGTGACCGAATTGCTGATTTCGGTCCATGTTTCATGAGAGTTGGGTTCCGTTTTGGTTGGATGAGCACTTGAGTAGCACGAGTGGTTTCTAGTGGCTTAGCTCCACGATTCCATAATCATTTGTTTCACCTTATCACCCTTATCCTCTCTTTGGCCTTTACACCCTCATTTCCTATGTAAGCCCTCATGTTTGCTTCGTTTTTGTGACATTGTTGTGTACGGGAATGCGAGATTTGGTCCACATTAGATTGCGGGCGTGCTTCCACCAGTCGAGTAGGTTAGTGTCATTATATACTTCGCCTTGTTCATCATTTGAGTAGAGTGGAACCCGCGAGAGGTCCGTGATTTGGTTGCTAGAGAGCCTTTGTTTAAGCCATGCTATTCATTCTGCGCCGTCTTGTAATTCTTATCCGTTAGCTAGCTATTTCCATACGTCCCATGTTGATTCGGGATTGATTGCCATTTGCTTAAGCTGCTTGCGGTTTGGTGATTGTTGGGGAAGTATTCTTTTGCTCGCTTTGTCCTCTATTTTCTGTCATGCTTGGTTGCTTGAGGACAAGCAACGGTTCGGTTTGGGGGAGTTTGATGTGTCGTATATTTATATATATTTATAGCCCCTGTCGTTAGCGTTTCTTTGTGATTCTTGTGCTTTTATATGCGTTTCAGCTCCTATTTCTCTCCGTTTTGGCTCTGCTGCGTTTTGTGTCCATTTTGCAGGTACACGCGCTTATTTGGAGTATAGGAGGCTGGTCGAGAAGTTTCGGAAAGTTTCGTGAAGTTTCGTGAAGTTTAGAGGTGATTCGAGTTGATTTCGTTGCGTTTCGGTTGCGCACGAGCCTCGTTTCGTTGCATGAAGGTGTCCCGGGACCTTGGCTCGGGATTTGAAGTTCACATTATCATCCTAGGACATGTCCCTACTACTAGGCCTCATCCCTTAGCCTTGGGACAACAAGAAGAAGCAAAAAACAAGAAAAAAACTAAGTACAAAAGAAGCACAAAAGAGGACTTGAACTGAAAGCTCCGGGACCATGCTATCCCGTCCGGGCTCACCTTGTCCCATCCGGGACCATACTGATATGACGTAGTTAGTAGGTGTTTAGTGAGCGATTTTAGGCGATATTAAGATGATTAGGAAGGTGAATTACGAGGATTTTGGAGTAGTTTGGAGTTGTAATGATAAGAGGATTAAATGTGATTTTTGAGTGCTTTGTTTATTTTAGTATGTTTCCGATGATTTTGAAATGCGTGCCAAGCTCGGGACGCGAAGAAAGAGGAACCCGAAAGAAGAATGTTGAAGCAAGGAGTGGAGCCTCAAAGAAGAAGACAAAAAGGCTCTGTAGAGCCTATTGTCGTGTAAAGGGCTTTACTGGAGCCTAATGTGGCTCTACTAAGGATGAGGAAGCTCTGCTGGAAGCACTACTGGAGCCTATTTTCGAATATAAGGCTCTACTGGCGCCTACGAAGGCTCTGCTGGGATTGCTGAGATTTACTGAAGGCTCTGCTGAGCCTACCAAGGCTCCAGTGAAGCCTATTTATCCGAATTTTGGAAATTACTAAACTTACTTTATTTTATTTTTAGTTTTTGGAAAGCCTTCATATATAAGGTTTATTTTTCATTAGGTTATTATTATCATTACTGCTACTTTTTATTATCATCTATCATTAGCTTTAGATCTAGTTTTTAGTTTTCATTCAAGTTTGGAATTCAAGATTGAACTTTTGGAGATTATTGTAACCGTCGGTCATGAGTAACTAATTCTCTATTCTCAATTCAGGTGATTGAAACGGTTTGATTTTAATTGTGAGTTTGAAAGTTCTTACCTTTATTCTTGATTATTGATTATTGCTTAATTATTATTGCTATTTGCGAGATTGATTGTGATTTCTAGGTGTACAACTAGTTTTCTAATTAATCGCGTTATTGTTAGTTTTGTTAATTTAACTGGATTGTGATTAACGTAACACTAGTAACAACCTATGTTTAATTATTGTACAGGATTCGTGATAATTATTCTTAGAAGCAATTTTCATAATACCTAAAACACAACTGGATTGTATGTGTTATTTATTCCTTATCGATTCTCTCGTTATTAAAGCTGCTAATTGATTAAATCTTTAACTGGATTGTGAGATTGTCTTTTGGTTAGGGTTAGTTAAAGAACGGGATACGTTTTAATTAACTAAACATACGGAGAATTAGAATTATATGATTCACGATAAGGTAGTCAAGAATATAAGTTTGAACCGGATAACTATGATCAATTGTCTTCGAACCGTGGATATTAACTTGAGTTGAGACCTTTAGTCTATTATATTTCATCCTCATATTTACTTTTATTGCTTTGTTATTAGATTTCATCTAGTTTAATCATTCAACAAAACCCCCCTGGTTACTAGTTACTTTGTTACTTTATATTTTGCTTTTCATCTGCGCTTAGCTTTGATTCGATTAGCCTTATTCCCTGTGGTTCGACCCCTTACTTCCTCTTTACTATTTGTTAGTATTAGGATTTAAGAGTTATAAATTGTTAATTTGCGGCATACGACTTAGGACCGTCAAATTTCGGCGCCGTTGCCGGGGAACTTAGGCATTAATTGTTTTCATTGTTTTAGTGTAGGTGTATGCATAATACTCATTCGTCTAACCTGGAACTCGAGCCATTTGTCTCAGAGATAGAAAGATCACTTTTCAGGTTTAGGAGGAACGCGAGCGGTCAAATCGTTGTCGTGCAGGATTCTGAAGTAGACGAACCCCAATACGCTTCGGACATTTCGGATAATTCGGATATTTCAGACGATAGTGACGTGATGGCTGAAAGATCGATTAAACAACTCAAGGCTCCGGATCTCACTAGTCAACCATTGTGCATCACCATCCCACCTCTCGCGGCTGGTGTTAACTTCGAGTTGAAATCCGGGCTCATTCATCTGTTACTCGCATTCCATGGGTTAAACGGCGAGGATCCGAACAAGCATCTGTCGGATTTTCACATTGTCTGCTCTAGCATGAAACCAGCTGGAATTACTGATGAGCAACTGAAGCTCAGGGCCTTCCCGTTCTCACTGAAGGACGCTGCGAGGGATTGGCTCTATTATTTACCCACGGGTAGTATTGACACGTGGATAAAAATGAAGAGGGCGTTTCTAGAGAAGTACTTTCCCGCCTCTTGTTCCTCACAATTGAAGAAGGAGATAAGTAACGCCGAACAAAGAGACGGTGAAAGTATGTATGAGTATTGGGAACGTTTCAAGAAGCTATGTGGCACTTGTCCTTATCACGGGTACAAGGATTATGATCTAGTGATGTATTTCACGGGTGGTTTAAGCAAGGATGACGCTCGAATGCTCCACGCGGCAAGTGGAGGAGGTATTGCTAATAAAAACCCGAATGATGCGATAGCGTTGATCACAGAGCTTGCTGAGAGCTCCAGAGACTTTGACAGGAAGACTCCACGACGAGGGGTCAATACAGTTGGCTCAAGTAATGCTCTACTTGAGGAGAAGGTTGATAGCTTGACATCTCTAGTCAAGGACTTGGTTGTAGGTAAGAAATCGGTGATGGCTTGCGGCATTTGCTCTCCGAGTCGCACTATAGTGAGAATTGCCCACAAATGGGGGAAGAATCACCTTATGAGGAGGTGAATGCTGCGGGTTATATGGAGCAGGGACAAAGGAAGTGGGACCCTTATTCCAATACTTTCAATGAGGGATGGAGGGCTAATCCGGCCTTTAGATGGGGAAATACTCAAGGAAACCCCTCTCACAATCAAGGGAACCCATCATATGCTAAAGGGAACCAAGCCGGTCCACCACGAGGGCAATACATGAATCGTCCTCAACACCCGCCCCCAAACTCACAAGCTCCATCGAATCCGCAAATGTCCACTGACGAAATGATTCGAGCTTTGGTAGCCAACCAAGGTAACTTCCAAGCTAGTGTGGCTCAAAACCAACTGGAGACTAAGAATAGCATAAAGAATTTGGAGACGCAACTCGGGCAAATGGCCACTGCTCTTAGTCGTTTGGAAGCGCGGGACTCGACTGTGTTACCTAGCCAAACGGTGACGAACCCAAAGAATGTGAGCGCCGTGTCTTTGCGAAATGGAAGGCAATTAGAAGAGGTAGAGAAGGTGAAGAGAAAGCCCAAGGAAGCTAAGATAAATGAGGAGGAAGAAGAGATAGTGATTGTGGAAGGCGACCAAGCTACATTGAGCAAGGAGAAGGAGCCGGTTCCTTCACCTTCATTGCCCATCGAGATGGAGGTACCTTTTCCCGATGCACTAAGGAGGAAGCATCACTTCGAGCACGACAAGGATATCTACGAGGTATTTCAAAAGTGCGAGGTAAACATTCCCCTTCTCAATCTTCTTAAGAGTATTCCTAAGTATGCTAAGTTTTTGAAAGAACTTTGTACCATTAAAAGGAATAACAAGCTAAAAGGGGCTAAGAAAATAAAGGTAAGTGAGCACGTGTCCGCTGTTTTTCAAAGAAAACTTCCTCCAAAATGTAATGATCCGGGCATGTTCACTATTCCTTGTACTATCGGTGACACTAAATTTGATAGAGCTATGTTAGATTTAGGTGCGTCGATAAATGTGCTTCCTTACTCGTTATATCAATCTATGAAACTAGGACCTTTGCATGCTACTAGTGTTATTATTCAACTTGCGGATCGGTCTAATGTGTATCCTAAAGGAGTTGTTGAGGATGTCCTAGTTTTGGTTGATGGTTTGATTTTCCCTGCTGATTTCTATGTGCTTGATATGGAGCATGACTCTCATGCGGCCCCGATCCTTCTAGGTAGACCGTTTTTGAAAACTGCGAGTACAAAAATTGATGTGTCTACTGGTTCTTTGACTATGGAGTCTAATGGTCATGTGGTTAGCTTTAATATTTATGATGCTATGAAGTATCCTGTTGATCATCATGCTGTGAATTTTATTGATATCACTGACCCTCTTACGCAAGATTGCTTCCATCTTAGCGGGTGTGATGAGTTGCAGGTCGCTTTGGACAATAGTCTCGATGGGAAGGAGGTAGAATATGCTGTTTCTACTAACTTGCAGGAAGTTGTGGCTGAGCTGAACGATTATGGGAGACCTTTATATGTTTCTAAACCGTTGCCACTAACCCTTCCTACAGAGACATTGTTACCATCTGTTGTGCAGGCACCTGTAGTTGAGCTCAAGGCTCTACCTGAGCATTTGAAGTACATGTTCCTTGGTGAGGGAGACACTCTTCCTGTCATTATCTCCAGTAAGCTCACCGAGGAACAGGAGAAGCAATTGAAGGACGTTCTTGTGGAGAACAAACTAGCGATTGGATGGACTATTGCCGACATCAAAGGCATAAGTCCAAGCACATGTATGCACCGGATCCTTCTTGAGGAGAATGCTAAGCCGGTGAGACAACCACAACGTCGACTGAACCCACCTATGATGGAGGTGGTGAAGAAAAAGGTTCACAAGTTACTCCAAGTTGGTATGATCTATCCTATCTCGGATAGTCAATGGGTAAGCCCTACCCAAGTGGTTCCTAAGAAGTCCGGAGTGACAGTGGTTGAGAATAACAAAGGTGAGCTTGTACCCACTAGAGTACAGAATGGATGGCGTGTTTGTATCGATTATCGCCGTTTGAACACGGTAACTCGGAAAGATCATTTTCCCCTTCCCTTTATCGATCAAATGCTTGAAAGACTTGCAGGTAAAGCTTACTATTGTTTCTTGGATGGCTATTCGGGCTACTTTCAAGTAGCCATTGCCCCTGAAGACCAGGAGAAGACCACTTTTACTTGTCCTTTTGGCACTTTTGCGTACCGACGCATGCCTTTCGGACTTTGTAATGCACCGGCCACCTTTCAAAGATGCATGATGAGCATCTTTTCTGAGTATGTTGAGCGCTTCATTGAAGTGTTCATGGATGATTTTACGGTGCATGGTGATTCTTTTGACAGATGTTTGCACCACTTATCTCTTGTCCTTAAACGTTGCATTGACACTAACCTTGTATTGAATAGTGAAAAATGTCATTTTATGGTTGAACAGGGTATTGTTTTAGGACATGTGGTGTCATCTAGGGGTATTGAGGTGGATAAGGCAAAGATTGATACTATTTCATCTTTGCCCTATCCTACTAACGTCCGTGAAGTTCGATCTTTTCTTGGTCATGCAGGTTTTTACCGCAGGTTCATTAAGGATTTTTCAAAGATCGCTTCACCTTTATGCAAGCTGCTGTAGAAGGATACGGACTTTCATCTCGATAAGGCTTGCAAGGAAGCCTTTGATGAATTGAAGAATCGGCTTACTTCGGCCCTGATCATTCAAGCTCCGGATTGGTCTCTTCCATTTGAGATTATGTGTGATGCAAGTGACTATGCATTAGGAGCTTTGTTGGGTCAACGAGTAGGGAGAGTCTCTCATGTCATTCACTATGCCTCGATGACGTTAAATGAGGCCCAACAGAACTACACCACTACCGAGAAAGAGCTTCTAGCGGTTGTCTTTGCGCTAGAGAAATTCCGATCATACTTGCTAGGTACAAAGGTTGTAGTCTTTTCTGATCATGCGGCGTTACGATACTTGATGTCGAAGAAGGAAGCGAAGCCGAGGTTAATTCGTTGGATCTTGCTATTGAGTGAATTTGACATTGAGGTGAAAGACAAGAAGGGTGCGGAGAACGTGGTTGCCGATCACTTGAGTCGGCTAGTGGATGTGGATGCTGCTCCTCACGCACATGTACCGGTTAGAGGCGAATTTCCCGACGAGACATTATGGGCTATTAAAGCCGTAGAGCCATGGTATGCTAACCTGGTGAATTTCCTTTGCTCATCGAGATTTCCCTCTGGTTTTTCAAAGTCGCAGAAGGATAAGCTACGGAGTGATGCTAAGTATTACGTGTGGGATGAGCCGTACTTGTGGAAGCATTGTTCTGATCAAATCATTCGAAGATGTGTGCCGGAGAATGAGATGACTTCGATCCTTACTTTTTGTCATTCTCATGCTTGCGGAGGGCACTTTGGTGCGAAACGGACGGCGAGGAAAGTGTTGGATAGTGGCTTCTATTGGCCTACTTTATTTCGTGATGCTCATGGTTTTTGTCAAGCTTGTGATAATTGCCAACGCGTCGGTAACATTTCTCGCTGCAACGAGATGCCTTAAAACTACATACTCAACTGTGAGGTATTCGATGTTTGGGGAATTGACTTCATGGGTCCTTTTCCTAGCTCTTATGGATATGAGTACATTTTGCTTGCCGTTGATTATGTGTCTAAGTGGGTCGAGGCGATCCCCACAAAGACCGATGACGCTAAGGTGGTTGCCAAGTTTATCAAAGCAAACATTTTTGCGCGATTTGGAATGCCCAAGGTGATGATTAGCGATCGAGGAACTCATTTCATGAATAAGACGATTGGCGCTTTGCTTAAGAAGTATCATGTGACTCATAAAGTTTCGACCGCATATCATCCTCAAACCAACGGTCAAGCCGAGGTTTCTAATAGGGAAGTGAAGTCAATTTTAGAGAAGACAGTCAATCCGGATCGCAAGGATTGGAGTGAACGACTTGATGACGCATTGTGGGCGTATCGCACGGCCTACAAAACTCCTATAGGTATGTCTCCTTACCGCTTAGTATTCGGAAAATCATGTCATCTTCCGGTTGAACTAGAGCACAAGGCATATTGGGCGATCAAGAGCTTCAATATGAACTTGGATGAAGCGGGTATGCATAGGAAGTTGCAGTTACAGGAGCTTGAGGAGTTGAGGCTTGAGTCGTATGAAAATGCGGCTACTTATAAGGAGAGAACGAAGGCGTGGCACGACAAGATGATACTACGCAAGGACTTTAAGGTTGGACAAAAGGTCCTTTTGGATCAATCTCGCTTACGTCTCTTTCCCGGCAAATTGAAGTCAAGATGGGTCGGTCCTTTTGTTATTGTGAATGTCTATGCTCATGGAGCAGTGGAGATTAAGGATCCGACTACGGGTAAGGTCCTCAAAGTGAACGGGCACAGGTTAAAGCCCTACTACGATGGTTTCGATACGGAGGTCGTGGAGCTGCTGGATCTTTCCGACCCAATTTACGAGGACTAAGCTCGTCTCCTTTCGTCGAGCGAACGACGTTAAACAAAAGCGCTATCGGGGAGGCAACCCTTGATTCTCTATCTTTTATTTTATTTTCCGTCATTTTATTTTATATTATTGCATTTTCATTTCTTAAATGGGTGCTCGTGACGGTTTGTTAGTTGTTTCAGGACATTTGAGCTTACGAGTAAAGACCCGAAGACCCGTGTATTTTGTGTATTATGCTCCATTGAAGCTTAATGTCGTTTCTACAGCTCTGGTGAAGCTCAGATCCGCTCCATTGGAGCCTCATGTCGTAGGATAGGCTCTGGTAGCGCCTAATAGGCTCCACTGACGCCTTCTTCAACCACAACCCTACCTTACTTCTTCCTTCACCAAACACAAAATAAATTAAAAAAAAAAAAAAAGAGAAGAAGGAAATCGCAGCAAACACAACAAAAAGAAAGAGAGGAAGCAACCCACCACCACCACGACCTCACACCATCCCCAACCACCTGAAACCACCACACCAAGGCCGACCTCGACCTTCTTTATTTCTCCAGCCCCACCTTTCACCACCTGCATCACCACTTCGGCTTTCCCTTCTCCACCCTGACCCACCATGACCGTACACCACCACTGACCCATACACCTTCCCCCTTGACCCACACGAATCATCACCACCGTCCTCTCTCTCTTAATTCCCAGACCTCAGCAACCCTAATTTTGATTTTAGGGTTTTGTTGCCCATTCGATTTCGGGTCGAAACTGAGGGTCTTGCGGTCCGAAATTGGACTTCCATCACGTTTCAAGGGCAACCCCGGTTGGTTTTCATCCTCCCCTTCACGCGGTACGTCAATTTCTATCGATTTTTGGGTGTCTTTTGTCATATATTCGACCCCTGCTGCCATTGTGAGGGATTGGACGATTTGGATTCGCTTTCACGTTCTAGGGGGTTGTCTTTATTCTCTGTGGTGTTTTGAACAGGCCCTCTGTCAGATTTCTGTGATTTTGGGTGTGTCTTGGCTAAATTTCGACCCTTGCTGCGTTTTTACGGGGTGTAGTTCTGATACCCACTCGCCTTGTGTTGTTTTACGACCCCTTGATACGATCTTTGAGCCTGTTCTCTCTTGCTATTTGTGGCTACAACTGTCTTTGGTGGTCGTTTTGTTTTGCTTTCGCCGCGACAATGCGGGAAACGCGAGCCATTGTTGCACAGGCCCCACCACCGAGTACTAATGCGAGAGCTTCTGATAAGCGAGCCCCTAAAAAACAGAAGCAGGCGCGGCCTTCTACGGCCCCAGCCCCCCCTACACGTGTTCCTGACTACTCGGGTCGCGTTGGTTTGACTAGTGCGGAGAAAGCCAAATATGATAAGCTTAATGTTGATAACCGAAAGGTGTTGGTTATTAAATTCCTACACGTTTCCACTCTTGCTGACTTGGGACTTGAGAGCGTTGTACGTCAATTGCTAGAGAATTGTGGTTTAGGCGGGCTTTTTACCGAGTCTGCGGAGACTTATCGTGAGCACACTCTTGAATTTCTCTCCACATTAACTAAGGAGCTGTCACCTACGGGAGAACCCATTATTAAATTCCGTTTGTTTCAACAACGCTTCACCATGACGTACACTGAGCTTCGATGCGCTCTTGGGATCACAAAGCTCTCAGATGGAAAATTTACTCTTCTCCCTCAACCGCGCTCGAAACAATTATGGTCCGACATCACCGGCCTACCTGGCCGCACACGAAACGACAAGAGTAGTCTTATAGTGCATCCCGCGCTTCGTTTAGTGCACCGTTTCCTTGCGATGACCTTTCTTGGTCAAGGTAGCCCTAACAACGTCACTTCTGCAAGCTTAAGTTATTTGTGGTGCACTATTCCTGATAGTGTCGGCATTCCAGATTGGGCCGAGGTCTTTGTGTCTTCGTGTTTTACTCAACATGCGAAACAGAAGACGACGACGAAAGGCACGAAGAAGGGGACGAAGACAGGATCGGCACGGGACGTTGCAGGAGGATGTCTACCTATGGGTGGGATGATATCATTGATTGCAAGATTTAAGGGCGTCGAAACACAACCTGGTGTTCCCCCATTGCTTGGTAGTATTGTTTATGATGAGGCAGGTTTGAAAGCTGTTGATATGATCACTTGTTCTGCACCAAACTTTGATGGCTGCTACTGGCTCTATGGTCCGAACAAGGACAAATATTTGCGACTTCCTCGGGCTGCAAATAACCCCCTGCCTTGCGGGCGTCAAGCTCGTGATTTCTTTGTTCCTCCTGATGCTACCATTCCCCCTATACTTGCTCCCATTTCCGATCCTCCACTTGCACTTGAGGGGCCAAGTGATGCTGACACGGAGGACACCGATGAGAGTGATGATGACGGTGGTGACCCTACTTCCCCACCCAAGCAGGTATTGGGTACCTCTACCCCCGCTACAGTTAGTACGCCTATTACTCATCCGACACCTGTTGCCTCGGCGAGGGAGAAGTTTCGCGATGATACATTGGCTTGACAAGCACATCAGGAGGCCGTGAATGCGAAGGTCGCAGCTGATTCTGCTGAGTCGGTATTGTATTTGAGAGCTATGAATCACTTCTTCCTCACTCACTATCCTAATGAGTACATAACCCCTTCTAGTGACGAGCTCGCTCCATTTTTGGCTCGCGACCTTCCTCGCCGAGGTGCCTCTGGAGCTCCTCCTTCTTCTTCGGACCACGATTGTGGTGGTTGTAACAACCTGGTTTTTAGTTGACTTTAATTACTAAGGCGGAAATTAATTAAGTCTTAAACCAGCGTTATTAATTATACATAAACCCAAAATATTACATCATCGTTTCAAGAGTTGAATTGTACAACACTAAATACGGAAATTAAAAGAGTAACGTGTTATATATTACAAATCTCTCAAAATAAATGAAGGTAAAGCAATAAAGCGTCTCGTGGCCCCATCCAAAATCCAGCTCTCGGTCCACGATCATCCTGCACAATAAACTGATGGGGGGATGCCCGCTGAGCGGACAGTGACTAGCTATGCTCATACTTACCCTCGATTTCAATTATTTTGGTTTATCATTATCGCTTTATAACTATAACATTATGGTAAAATATAAACATGCTTATTACATATAGCAAGTAAGGACATGTAAGTCATAATAAGCATGTGATTAAAGCGATAAATCATACAAGCATGATATTCAATTATGAAAGCAATAACAATTACTCCCTCCGATTCACCAGATTCTTAACATTTTCCTTATTGGGGTGATTTTCCATTTCTTAACATTTCCCTTTTTGGAAAGTTTTTTATTTCACAATTAAATACTCCCCCACTTGTTTTCCCACTTGTCCACCCATTTTTTTGGTTCACCTTAATTATTGTGCCAAAAGCAAATGTTAAGAATCCGAGAATCGGAGGGAGTAATATCATAGCAATAGTATCACAATAATTCAACAGGATTACAAAGCGATATCAGATCGCATACAAGCATACGTATTGTAACATTCATGTCATGCAGACTCGATTCAATTCAGAAAGTTGTGGTCTTTAATTTTCGAAGATGGTACACACTCGTTCTCATTTAAATCATACAACAAACAACACACACTGCTTACGAGCCTGACCACTGAGTAGGCCTTTGTACTCTGATCGATTGCATCTCACTTCCATAGTGCAGAGACTTACTCGACTCGTAAACCACGCCGAATACTATAGTACTTGCATCTCATCTTCTAGTGTTCGAAATGATTCGAACTTCAGATACAATCTCGTCAAGTGATCTTTACATGTGGTAAGAACGAATGCTAGTGTCGCGCCCACTAAGAACGAAACACGGCAAGGAGACAGAACCGTGAGATGACAATCGCAATAAGGTCACGGTGGCCCTGGTAACTTTAGCGAAATAGGGGAATAAAACCCTAGTCTAGTATGCATACACTAATATCCACTTTAAGAATGGGCTATGCTATTCATAGAGCACCTTAACTCTGGATAAAACGACTATTTCCTAAAGCCTGATACAAAAGCATTGGCATATTCTTTATCTTGTACGGAACAGGCTATACGACTTAAGGCGTAACGGCTTGGGCAGGATGCACAAAGCATAATACTGCCGGCTATACCACACTATTCGAGATGACACACGCAATAAGGTCGAGATAGTGGCGTCCGCTACAAGACTATCTTAACCCCACTTCACTCACGATTGACGTTCCTTTATCTGAGGCCCAAGCTTGACCTTTTATTTAACTTACTCAATATTCATTAATTATTTGATATTTACATATCACATGTTACTAGACTTTCCTAGTTTCACCGTCAAACGTTTTATTTGAATTGTAGGTTTCATATGATCACATAACATATTCGTTTATTATTTGAAGTGTTGTTAATTATTAATGTTTTTAGGTTCTTATATTAATACGTTTATTAATATGTCCAATTTTATTCAAGTGTTTTTCAAAACACTTAAGTCATTTACTTTTTCATTTTCAATTTTCTATACTTAGTAAAAATTTTTAATTATTTTTAAAATTTCACTATTCACCGTATTTTACTATTCATCGTATTTACTATTCATCGTATTACTATTCATCGTATTTACTATTCATCGTATTTTATACGTATTTTTATAATGTATTCGTTTCCCTATACTTGTACGTATTTTTATACTTATACATATTTTTATGCTTAAGATATTTTAGGTATACAACTAATCCATTTTTATTTCCTAAGTATAGATTTCTAGTTTTAAAGTCGTTAGGTTCGTTTTGTACTTAGTGATTTTTGAAAATATTTTAAAAGCTTAGTTTTAAAAACGTTAAGTTCATTTTATAAAACGTGATCAATGATATTTATTTTAAAATGCGACTTAGTTAAATTTAGTCGTTTATTTACTAAAGTTAGTGATTTTCATTTTAAAATAATAGTATCGTGGATGTTTCCTTTTAGTCCGTATGTCTAAATTCAACAGTCCAAATGCAAAGGCGGTAACACACGATTTAATTCATTTTTATAACGGTTAAACACTTTTATCGGTTTTCTATATTTCATTTATAACTAAATCGGTTTATTATAAAAATTCATTTCTAATTACTATTTAACTTTAGTGACTTAGTGATAATTTCATTTTGGTCAAATTTAGTCAACTTAATATAGAAATGTCGTGTAAAAACAATATACATGTCAAAATTGATTTATTTCTTTTAATTTCTTAATTCAATTTATTAACTACTAATTAAATTATTTTAACAATTAAACTAAAAAGTGATAAAAACAATTTTTAGCCTAAAATTAAAGGGGATGCCGTGGCTAACACATATGGTGTCCTAAATTTCATTTTTCGATTTTATCGGTTTTTAGCTTAAAGTCTTTATAATTTAATTATTCTAATTATACTAAAATGATTTAAACTAAAATGAAATTTACTAAAAATTTCATTTACATTTATGAATAGTGTTTTTCAACACTTTAAATTTCTAACTTTTTATTCTTAAGGATTTAGTTAGTTTAATTTATATAGTTGTTAATATAATAACTTATTAGTTAATAAAAACAATAAATAACAACAAATATAAAATAATCAAAAATCAAAATAAGCTACTAATCAAGAACAACATGAACATCAACATGAGTTTTTCAAGAACACATAAACATACTTCAAGAACATCATTTTTGATTTTAACAATTTATAATTTGTTTTCCTAATTTAATTCTTTTCACATGCTAACATTTATTTTAACTAACCTAAATCTACATATTATTTACAAAAATTAAAAGTGAAAATTTATTAAAAAAAATGGGAAATGCCGAGTGGATGTAAGTGTATGTATATATTTTTATTTTTCATTTTTAATCACTTTAACTCATTGTTAATAATTCACATAATTTTCATATGATAATACTACTCATCTAAAACATAACTAAACATAAAATCATATGAACAAAAATTAAAAATGCTCAAAATCAATTTAGCTAAGCATGATATCATTTTACTATAACATTACTAATAAACTATATATTTAGTTATTATCATTATTTATTCAACACATAAACATACAAGCATCTAAACATGATGTTTAACATATTTAACATAATTTTCATACTCATAAAATTATAATAACAAAACAAGTTAATTTACTAAGAGAATAATATAAGACAAGGCTAGTCACCTTAATCGGATGTTAATCGTCGGGGATCTAAAATAAATTTTAGATCGGATTTTTCTTCACCCATAATACCCAAGTTATTCACCCAAAAATCCTTGCAAGTTAGCTACTAAACCCACTAATATAATTAGGAATACTTAGGAATTATTAGAGATAATATTAAGGTTTTAATTTAGGAGGTTTTTGTAATAAAATGGAGGAAAATAAAAGGGAGCAAAATGAAGAGAAACCTACGGTCAAAATGGAGGACCAAAGTTGAGTTTTGCAATTGTGATTTTTTTGTGCACAAGTTAGTAAAACAAATTAGGTTAAAAGGAGTGTATTGAGTAAGTTTTATTTTAATTAGAAAATAATGTTTTAAATAAAGAAATTAGGGAACAAAGAAAATAAGTAGGGTGGCTTGACTAATGAGAAGTGAAGGGTTGAAAAGTTGGTCATGGTGAGCTATGTGTGGGCCGGCCATGTGAGCTCACATGTGGCTCGATTTTCGTTTTTGGAAATTTCGATTTACGCGCGCGTGAAAAGTCTCGAAATAAAATGTAACACCCCGTGTTTTTGAAACACATTTTTATAAAAGAATTTAATTCCTTAGATTAAATTCATCCTTTTTCCTTATAATAAAAATGCGACTGAATTTTTTTCGCTAAACATGTAACACTACATGTTAAGTTAAGCCTTTTATAATTGCGCAAGTCATTAATTAAACAATCTCGCCCAACATTTTTCTAACACAATACACTACAAGTTATTTGGGCACCTAAATTAAAACCATTTTGAATTACTTTGAATTTGAACTTTATTCTTTCATATTCAAACTCGATAAATCAAATGAAGACTATACGACAAATTTCTCAACGGCAAATTTTGGCACGCAAATCGAGGTCAATGTTGACCCAAAAATGCTAAGCACTTTAAGGTGATTTAATTCACCTAATCTTTTTCAATTTCACTTACTCCTAATCATAACCTAACAAAGAATGTTTAAGCCTTAAACATTTTGATTATTACTAACAAAACATATTATAATACTATCAAGATACTATTCCTTTTTGATTTAACTAACACTTTAAGTAAAACTCGAAATAATGAGCCTCACTCATTCAAAACTGATAAACTTTTTGACGTTTGAACATTATGATTTATTTCAATAACACTCAACCAAAAAAATACATATTTCGGTCAAGTAAGATTTTATTTCAAAGTTACGAGGAACTTTTACCCGATTTTTATTTTGATTTCGTTTTGAGTTTTATTTTCATTTTTATTTTCGATCTTACTTCTAAACATTATTTTAAGACTATATATTTCATTTCAAGACTTTTCGCGTGGGCGCAAATTGAAAATTCGAAAACGAAAATCAATTCCCTTTTTGTTTAACTACAACCCGTAATAGATTTTAGAGCCTAACTTTAGAGGCTCGAAAAGTGGTCATACGGACTCGGAATTTAACGAAACAAAAGCCTAAACCACCTAATTTTTCGAGACGGATCTAATGGTACAGTTTTCATAATATCAGACAGACCGAACTAATTTCATTTTTCTGTTTTCATTCAAAGGTCAAATTTCATTCCTCGAACCTTCTATTCTATTTTCGCCGTCTTAGCTTTTGAAAATTTTATCGACTTCCTCATTTCACTACCTTGTCTAATCCATTTTCCACCCTACATTTGATCATCATCCTATACTTGACTAAGTGAAATGCTTTATTACAACTTGATCTCATTTACATTCACACATTACCTTACTTAAACCTACAATATAATACAAAGCAAAACAACAACTACTACACATACATATCACACGCATGAAACACACACAAACATCAACATGCCTTAGTCTTCTCCTATGATCTTACACAAGCCACCCTAAGCTCATGTGCATGTGACCTCTTCCACCTTTGTCTATGCTTTAACAAGATGTCAAGTCCCTTGCCACCCTATATCTTCTTACATCATGCTATGCTTAGCTAAGATCAATGATGATACAACTAAACCCCTAATGCATTCATACACTACTTACATTACATTACTTAAACTACATGATAAACAAAAACACAAATAACCACTACTACTACTACCTTATACGGTCCAAACAACAACAACAACACATTTCATTTTTTTCTAAGTCTTCAACTTCCTTTCCCTCTAATAAACTCATACTCTAAATTCCTTGTAAGCTCATCTTCATCTTCAAGCTCAAGAACACCTCATGTATCTTCATCTTCTTCCTCTAGTTTTCCTCCTTTACACTTACATTTCTTGCTTTTAAATTCATTAGAACATTTATGTTCACCCTTCACTAGTTAGCCTAGTAATCACCTTCTCTTTTAAACTTAAGTATGAGCATGAAAATATAATCAAAGTAGTAAAGAATTTAAAACAACACCTAAACCTAAAATACTACTACACAATAAAAATGGCTAGTATGGTTAGTTTAGTTTTAAAATAGGTTACTAACTTGTTGTTTATATTTTTATGTACTAACCTACCAAAGAAGAGGAGCAAGGAGGAAGTATCGACTTGAGCATAGTCGACAACATTATCAATCCCGACATTTGCTAAACTCATTTCACTAACCTAATCAAGGTGCTTCCCGCACACATATGTGATAAGCGCCTCGTACTTGATTTTATTATTTTGAATGCATGTATGATTTGTTTTATCACCTAGTATTTCACATGTTAAATTAGAGACAAAAATCGAAAAATAAAATTTTGTGTTCACCATTAAAACCCCACGGCATCCCTCCTATATTTGACTTAATTTTTCGTTTTAATTTTTGTTAATTGCATGCTTAAAATACTTGTAATAAAATGAACATGAAAATATAATTAGTTTATGTTTAGGACTTAAAATGAAATTGTTATGAAAATTTGATTATGTTAAGGCATGTATGTTCTTGAATGAAATGTTGTTATCCTTGTGTGTAAGATGATTTACTTTTATATATTAATATTTGTATATGATTTTACACTTAGTTAAATATATAAATGTTATAAGATAATTTAGTTGTTGAATTAGAAGTGTAAAAATCAAAAATAAAACTTATAATATACCCCCATTTTACACGGTTTTTCTATTATTTTATGGACAAATTTTTAGTTTTAATTTTTCTAAATAACATATTATGATTAGTTTAGTTAAAATGGACTTGTAGGAAAAATTTGAGGAAATTTCATAAACATATAAAAATTAGACTAATTAGGGTTCATATAAGCTAATTAGATTAAAAATATCAAAATATAAAAGTTGGAAACTTAAAAGTGAGCTAATAACACTATTCTTAAATAAAATAAAATGTTAGTAAAAATATTAAACTAGTTAAATTACTTTAGTATAATTTAAATAATTAGTATATAAACACTTTAAGTCAAAAACCGATAAAATTAGAAAACGAAAATAAGTTACCCAAGTATAAAGGGCCACGGCATTGATGGTATTTTTAGACCTAAAATGAAATTATCACTTTTTATTTTTATCACTTAAGTAATTAAATTAGTTTAAGAAATGAATTATTAATAAAAACAAAAAAAAAAGAAACAAATAACCAATATAAAACAAAGCCACGGCATTCCTATTATATTTGGTCAATTTTTGGTCAAAATAAATTTATCACTTAGTCACTAAATTTGATTTGTAATTAGGATTATATTAGATTGTATAATGAATCACTAATAAAAAGAATCAACTAAACCGATAAAAATAAGCGTTACACGTATTAAAAAAATGAATAATGTCGAGTGTTACTACCCTTGCTTAAATTTGGATTGGACATACGGACTAATTAAAAAGAACTACGACGACCTCACTAAAAATGGGAACCACTAAAGTATTAGTTGAGTATACGACTAAATAAAACCGAGTCTTACTTTTGAAATTATTAATTAAAATCACTAAGTACAAAATGAACCTAACAACTTTGAAACTAGAACCTTACACTTAGGAAATAAAATTGATTTTGATACTTTAATAAAAATATCCTAAGTATAAGAAGAATACTAAGTATAAAAGTATAATAATAGGAATACATGTACTTAATAAAATACGTACAAATACGGAATACTAAAATACGAATACGTATAAAAATACGGTGAATAGTAAATACGATGAATAGTAAATACGATGAATAGTAAATACGATGAATAGTAAATGCGATGAATAGTAAATACGGTGAATTGTAAAATAATGAATAGTGAAAAATATTTAAATTTTACGAACGTACTCAAAATAAATAACTAAGCTTTTCTATGTATTTTATTTTAACTGACGATCTGTTATTACTAAAATCTCATTACACAAAGTTGGACGATACAGTTATGCTTTGGAAATAATACATGTGACGATTAAATGAGGAAGTAAGAAAATGAGAAAGAGAATTGAACTACTTGAATAAAATACTTGGATTGTTCACCATGTTGCGACTTTTGAAATTCGAAGTTAACGAGGTAGCTGTCTATGGGGACTTTAGCTCCCTCCCTGTGTTGCTAAAGGCGATCTAATATTTTTCTAAAGTATTATTTCGGTGCGGGATATACAACCTCAGGGATGGGGCATCATTGATATCTCCGTGAGCCCATACTACGGTAATTGGAAAATCCAGCCCCAACCGGGGGTACCCGTCTCTGGTGGTAGTCGAATTATTAGGTGAATACATATTCGAATAGCGAGTATGCTACGACCCTATCTATAGTGGTGTATGCATACATTAGACAAGGGATATGGCCGTCCTTACTACCTTAGATATCTTTAAGCCTGGTAGTCACGTCCAAGTTATGTTGGCCCTACCGGCTACTGCGCGGATTATGTCTGCATGCTTCCGCCTTACTAACGAAGATTCATTTGTTATCACATGTTGAATGTATCTCCTTGTCTTGTTTGATTGATTATTGTACGATGATTGGATTTTATGAGTGTGTTGTATGATATGCGATTGGTTTCATATTCACGATTGAATCATATGATCTCTTTATGTGTTTTACTTGTTTACTTGCTACTTGTTTTACTTATTTATTATTCATTATATATACTGCATATTGCCTTAGAATTGCATGTGTCGAAAGGTGTGCGGGAAAATGATGAGATGATTAATGCAGGTACCCCGAGACTAACGCTATTGAACGCTGGGGATGGCTTACCTTTATTTTGTACTACTTTTGAGAGAATTTGTAATCTAAGTACTCTGTTTATCTTAAACTCATATTACGTATATGGAGTTTGTAATACGATTAACAGCTGGTTTTATAATATATAGACTTAATTAATTTTCCGCCTTAGTTCAATTAAAGTCACGAAAAACCAGGTTATTCTGATTGGTATCAAAATTTGTCTTGCGACCGTGAATGACTTAAAGTTATCTCACATAGCGAGACGACACCTGGGCCAGACATACATATTAATATATATGTCAGGCATAGACTTATAGGATCAAATAATAAATTAGGAATCTATAGATCACTAAAATAAAAACTTAGATCACTTTAAATTGTGAGAAAGGGTAGAAACTTAAGGATCGACCTAAAAATAACAGACTAGTTAGATGAGCGATAGAATCTCACCGTGTTATAATTCTTTTACTTGCTAATTGCTCTATGACTAACCTGTCTGACTAACAAACCTCTTATGCTAACATTACCTCATACCGAGACGTACAAATCGAAGACAAGACCCAAGACGACAAGATTTCAAACGCAACAAATGGACGCAATGAGAATTAGGCGACACGAGAAGACATCCAAGACTTGAAGAATCCTGTCAAATTTAAAATACTCTTACAACCATATCAAACCATTCTTGGATTGTCACCATCATTTCAACGCTTTTCAATTCCCAGATTTCTGAACCATAAAAATTTCCTGACATATAATATCTCCATGATTTTATTGTCTACTTTTACCTTCTGAATTCCCCTACCAAAAAGAAGTTAATACAATAATTTATCAATCTCGTAAAATTTTTAACTCTTCGAAACGATTGATATCCTAAATCAGTATTTCCCTTCGTAAACTGATTTCCCTTCCTCCCAATTTAGTAGAATGGTTTCGACCTTACTCTACGATTTTATAAACTCCTTTCTCTTTATTTTCGAACCTTCTAAACCTTACTTGCACTGTGCATAGTACCAAAGGCTAACTTTTGAGTCAATTCTCAAAACTCAACTTCATATCCCTTGAAAATATATCTGAACTCTTATGCTATTTTACTGAGCATGCTTCTAACCCTCCGTCATGGTTCACTTCATCGAGAAGGAATCAGGAAACTTTGTGACCTTTTGGTTTTGACATTTCTACAGAATGGCTGCAAACAACATTCAAAACGATCTCTACCAACTATTCCTCGAGGAGGAAGCCAGGAGGAAAGACTTCGAAGACGCGATCGTGAAAATTGCACAGTCTGCACACCAAAACCGTGGTGGCGGCTCCAACCAGTCAGCGTTTGAGCAATTTTCAAACCATCGCCCTCAAACGTACTCAGGTCCCGTCAATCCTGTTGTCCTGACTGAATGGAAGAAAAAGAAGAGAACGATTACGCCTCCAATAGCAAGCGCTAACTATATTCAGAAGCCGGGTTTCCAACAAAGGAGCTTCCAGAGGCCGAACTTTCAAAACAGAAATTTCAACAAGCCGGTTTATAACCGTGACAACAATCCGAGTCAGGGAAGGTTAACTTCAAGTGTTAGGAGGGTTCCGCCGCCGGGTGTCCTTATGAACAAATGCCGCTTCTGTCACAAAGCGATACACCCTGAAAAACAGTGCGACGGATCACTAATCGTCTGTTTCTTCTGCAATGAAGCGGGACACAAATCTAACGCGTGCCCGAAGAAAGAGGTGATGAGAAGGATGAGCACACTTACGCCTCCTGTGACGAATACTAGCTTTATCCACGAACCACCTTTCAGCCGCCCGAATTTTCAGGGTCCAGACAATCACAATAGGAACCAGGGCAAAACCCAATACCCCACTACACGCGTCACAAGGAAAAATCAACAAATTCCTGGGGCTCCGCCCTTACAACCAAACCAGTGTCGTAGATGCCGACAACCGAGTCACCCAGGGAGACAATGTAATGGAGAACCAGTGGTATGTTTCTCCTGCAAGATACCGGGGCATAAGTCAAATGAATGCCCTAATAGAAATACCGGTAGGAAAGCAAATACGGGACCACTGGCCGCGGTAAAGGTCCAGGGACGCACGTACGTCCTGACAGAGATTGAAGAAGGTGCTGACGACGTTATCGATGTTGACCTCGTCACTGGTAAATTTCTAATTAACACTGTACCAGAAATTACTTTGTTCGATACAGGAGCTTCTGTATCTCTTACTTCCTCAAAATTCATCAAAAAAAAAAAATCTACACTCATAAAACTTGAACAAATAATTACTAAAATGAATTTTCATAAAACCCCTTTCTTCTATAAATTTTGAATTTTACCCAAAATACGACTTATAACATTTTCGTCTCATCTAGTAACATTATAATAATAATAATTTCAAGAAAGTGAGCTGTGTCAGCAAGGTTGTCCATAATTCTCTAAAATTTTATTTAACCATTCAATGATAACCTATATTTCTTTTAACTTCATTAAAGCTCATATTCTATTTATGATCACTACGACTTTTATCTAATCTCCCTAATTGCCGTTCTATTTCTAAGGCTATATATTCTATTTAAGTGGTCATTAAAAGTAACAATAAAAATATTAGTATGTACATAAGTTTGAAACTTCTTAAGGGGGTAGGAAAATATTTTGATTTTACCCCAACCTTAATTTAATTTTAAAACTTGTTATTTCAGCCTAATTTAAGGTAAAATTTTATTTCTGAAATTTAAATAAACGGTTTTATTCTTAAAACGCTTATTATTTTAATTTCAATTAATTCCGTACAAAACTTCTAGGCCCTACCTATTTGGTGAAGCCCTTTCGCGTCATTTTCAAAAATAACATTCTAGCAACATTTCTACATTTATTTAAATATCTCACCAATAAATTAAACGCGATTTCATACTCCAAAATTTTCACTCTATCTAACACTTCTATATTCATTAGGGAACTCAAACTTTCAAAAAGTCTTATTCCCATAAAACCAAATATTATTACCCAAATTTGTAAAGTCTCAATATTCTCTTTAACTGCCTTGTTTAACCTTGAGCAGTTATCCACTCTTTTCAAGTTTCGGGGACGAAACTTTTCTTAAGGGGGTAGGATTGTAACACCCCGTGTTTTTGAAACACATTTTTATAAAAGAATTTAATTCCTTAGATTAAATTCATCCTTTTTCCTTATAATAAAAATGCGACTGAATTTTTTTCGCTAAACATGTAACACTACATGTTAAGTTAAGCCTTTTATAATTGCGCAAGTCATTAATTAAACAATCTCGCCCAACATTTTTCTAACACAATACACTACAAGTTATTTGGGCACCTAAATTAAAACCATTTTGAATTACTTTGAATTTGAACTTTATTCTTTCATATTCAAACTCGATAAATCAAATGAAGACTATACGACAAATTTCTCAACGGCAAATTTTGGCACGCAAATCGAGGTCAATGTTGACCCAAAAATGCTAAGCACTTTAAGGTGATTTAATTCACCTAATCTTTTTCAATTTCACTTACTCCTAATCATAACCTAACAAAGAATGTTTAAGCCTTAAACATTTTGATTATTACTAACAAAACATATTATAATACTATCAAGATACTATTCCTTTTTGATTTAACTAACACTTTAAGTAAAACTCGAAATAATGAGCCTCACTCATTCAAAACTGATAAACTTTTTGACGTTTGAACATTATGATTTATTTCAATAACACTCAACCAAAAAAATACATATTTCGGTCAAGTAAGATTTTATTTCAAAGTTACGAGGAACTTTTACCCGATTTTTATTTTGATTTCGTTTTGAGTTTTATTTTCATTTTTATTTTCGATCTTACTTCTAAACATTATTTTAAGACTATATATTTCATTTCAAGACTTTTCACGTGAAAAATTGAAAATTCAAAACGAAAAATCAATTCCCTTTTGTTTAACTACAACCCGTAATAGATTTTAGAGCCTAACTTTAGAGGCTCGAAAAGTGGTCATACGGACTCGGAATTTAACGAAACAAAAGCCTAAACCACCTAATTTTTCGAGACGGATCTAATGGTACAGTTTTCATAACCATCAGACAGACCGAACTAATTTCATTTTTCTGTTTTCATTCAAAGGTCAAATTTCATTCCTCGAACCTTCTATTCTATTTTCGCCGTCTTAGCTTTTGAAAATTTTATCGACTTCCTCATTTCACTACCTTGTCTAATCCATTTTCCACCCTACATTTGATCATCATCCTATACTTGACTAAGTGAAATGCTTTATTACAACTTGATCTCATTTACTTTCACACATTACCTTACTTAAACCTACAATATAATACAAAGCAAAACAACAACTACTACACATACATATCACACGCATGAAACACACACAAACATCAACATGCCTTAGTCTTCTCCTATGATCTTACACAAGCCACCCTAAGCTCATGTGCATGTGACCTCTTCCACCTTTGTCTATGCTTTAACAAGATGTCAAGTCCCTTGCCACCCTATATCTTCTTACATCATGCTATGCTTAGCTAAGATCAATGATGATACAACTAAACCCCTAATGCATTCATACACTACTTACATTACATTACTTAAACTACATGATAAACAAAAACACAAATAACCACTACTACTACTACCTTATACGGTCCAAACAACAACAACAACACATTTCATTTTTTTTTCTAAGTCTTCAACTTCCTTTCCCTCTAATAAACTCATACTCTAAATTCCTTGTAAGCTCATCTTCATCTTCAAGCTCAAGAACACCTCATGTATCTTCATCTTCTTCCTCTAGTTTTCCTCCTTTACACTTACATTTCTTGCTTTTAAATTCATTAGAACATTTATGTTCACCCTTCACTAGTTAGCCTAGTAATCACCTTCTCTTTTAAACTTAAGTATGAGCATGAAAATATAATCAAAGTAGTAAAGAATTTAAAACAACACCTAAACCTAAAATACTACTACACAATAAAAATGGCTAGTATGGTTAGTTTAGTTTTAAAATAGGTTACTAACTTGTTGTTTATATTTTTATGTACTAACCTACCAAAGAAGAGGAGCAAGGAGGAAGTATCGACTTGAGCATAGTCGACAACATTATCAATCCCGACATTTGCTAAACTCATTTCACTAACCTAATCAAGGTGCTTCCCGCACACATATGTGATAAGCGCCTCGTACTTGATTTTATTGTTTTGAATGCATGTATGATTTGTTTTATCACCTAGTATTTCACATGTTAAATTAGAGACAAAAATCGAAAAATAAAATTTTGTGTTCACCATTAAAACCCCACGGCATCCCTCCTATATTTGACTTAATTTTTCGTTTTAATTTTTGTTAATTGCATGCTTAAAATACTTGTAATAAAATGAACATGAAAATATAATTAGTTTATGTTTAGGACTTAAAATGAAATTGTTATGAAAATTTGATTATGTTAAGGCATGTATGTTCTTGAATGAAATGTTGTTATCCTTGTGTGTAAGATGATTTACTTTTATATATTAATATTTGTATATGATTTTACACTTAGTTAAATATATAAATGTTATAAGATAATTTAGTTGTTGAATTAGAAGTGTAAAAATCAAAAATAAAACTTATAATATACCCCATTTTACACGGTTTTTCTATTATTTTATGGACAAATTTTTAGTTTTAATTTTTCTAAATAACATATTATGATTAGTTTAGTTAAAATGGACTTGTAGGAAAAATTTGAGGAAATTTCATAAACATATAAAAATTAGACTAATTAGGGTTCATATAAGCTAATTAGATTAAAAATATCAAAATATAAAAGTTGGAAACTTAAAAGTGAGCTAATAACACTATTCTTAAATAAAATAAAATGTTAGTAAAAATATTAAACTAGTTAAATTACTTTAGTATAATTTAAATAATTAGTATATAAACACTTTAAGTCAAAAACCGATAAAATTAGAAAACGAAAATAAGTTACCCAAGTATAAAGGGCCACGGCATTGATGGTATTTTTAGACCTAAAATGAAATTATCACTTTTTATTTTTATCACTTAAGTAATTAAATTAGTTTAAGAAATGAATTATTAATAAAAACAAAAAAAAAAAGAAACAAATAACCAATACAAAACAAAGCCACGGCATTCCTATTATATTTGGTCAATTTTTGGTCAAAATAAATTTATCACTTAGTCACTAAATTTGATTTGTAATTAGGATTATATTAGATTGTATAATGAATCACTAATAAAAAGAATCAACTAAACCGATAAAAATAAGCGTTACACGTATTAAAAAAATGAATAATGTCGAGTGTTACTACCCTTGCTTAAATTTGGATTGGACATACAGACTAATTAAAAAGAACTACGACGACCTCACTAAAAATGGGAACCACTAAAGTATTAGTTGAGTATACGACTAAATAAAACCGAGTCTTACTTTTGAAATTATTAATTAAAATCACTAAGTACAAAATGAACCTAACAACTTTGAAACTAGAACCTTACACTTAGGAAATAAAATTGATTTTGATACTTTAATAAAAATATCCTAAGTATAAGAAGAATACTAAGTATAAAAGTATAATAATAGGAATACATGTACTTAATAAAATACGTACAAATACGGAATACTAAAATACGAATACGTATAAAAATACGGTGAATAGTAAATACGATGAATAGTAAATACGATGAATAGTAAATACGGTGAATAGTAAATGCGATGAATAGTAAATACGGTGAATAGTAAAATAATGAATAGTGAAAAATATTTAAATTTTACGAACGTACTCAAAATAAATAACTAAGCTTTTCTATGTATTTTATTTTAACTGACGATCTGTTATTACTAAAATCTCATTACACAAAGTTGGACGATACAGTTATGCTTTGGAAATAATACATGTGACGATTAAATGAGGAAGTAAGAAAATGAGAAAGAGAATTGAACTACTTGAATAAAATACTTGGATTGTTCACCATGTTGCGACTTTTGAAATTCGAAGTTAACGAGGTAGCTGTCTACGGGGACTTTAGCTCCCTCCCTGTGTTGCTAAAGGCGATCTAATATTTTTCTAAAGTATTATTTTGGTCACGGGATATTCAACCTCAGGGATGGGGCATCATTGATATCTCCGTGAGCCCATACTACGGTAATTGGAAAATCCAGCCCCAACCGGGGGTACCCGTCTCTGGTGGTAGTCGAATTATTAGGTGAATACATGTTCGAATAGCGAGTATGCTACGACCCTATCTATAGTGGTGTATGCATACATTAGACAAGGGATATGGCCGTCCTTACTACCTTAGATATCTTTAAGCCTGGTAGTCACGTCCAAGTTATGTTGGCCCTACCGGCTACTGCGCGGATTATGTCTGCATGCTTCCGCCTTACTAACGAAGATTCATTTGTTATCACATGTTGAATGTATCTCCTTGTCTTGTTTGATTGATTATTGTACGATGATTGGATTTTATGAGTGTGTTGTATGATATGCGATTGGTTTCATATTCACGATTGAATCATATGATCTCTTTATGTGTTTTACTTGTTTACTTGCTACTTGTTTTACTTATTTATTATTCATTATATATACTGCATATTGCCTTAGAATTGCATGTGTCGAAAGGTGTGCGGGAAAATGATGAGATGATTAATGCAGGTACCCCGAGACTAACGCTATTGAACGCTGGGGATGGCTTACCTTTATTTTGTACTACTTTTGAGAGAATTTGTAATCTAAGTACTCTGTTTATCTTAAACTCATATTACGTATATGGAGTTTGTAATACGATTAACAGCTGGTTTTATAATATATAGACTTAATTAATTTTCCGCCTTAGTTCAATTAAAGTCACGAAAAACCAGGTTGTTACATAAAATATATGATTTTAAAATAATGTTTAGAATTAAGATTGAAAATAAAAATGAAAATAAAACTCGAAGTGTGATTAAAATAAAAATTGGGTTTTGGCTCTTCGAATTTTGATTAAAAATTTACTAGTCCGAAATATATATTTTTTTGGATGAAAGTTAATGATTTAAATAATTAGAATCAAACGTCAAAAAGTTTATCAGTTTAAATTAAGTATAACTTAGAATTTTGACATTATGTGAGAATGTTAGTTAAATGAAATTGAAATAGTAATTATATATTAATATTTAGTTATTTATAAAAAGAAATCAAAATGACTGCATTTTTTTCTAAAGTGACGTTGGATTTGTTTTTCCAAAAAGTTGATGTTGATTGTTTGATTTTTGATTTGCGTGTTTGAAATTGTTGGCCCGAATTTCAAAGACGGGAAAAGTATAAGGGTTCATTTTTATAAAATTTTGAAATGTGTTTCTTTTTCAATTCTGAAGATAATAGAACAAACTTTATTTTTCAAAATTTTTAAATTTGTACTTAAAAAAATTTAATATTATTTGGCGAAAAAATTCAGTCGCATTTTTATTATATGGAAAAAGGATGAATTTAATTTAAGGAATTAAATTCTTTTATGAAATTGTGTTAAAATAACACGGGGTGTTACAAACCTACCCCCTTAAGAAAAGTTTCGTCCCGAAACTTGGATAACATGGATAACTTTGCTTGATTAGGCAATCTGATTAGAGAGAATATCAAGATTTCACAAATTTCGATAATGACATTTTATTTTGGTAGAATAAGAATTTTCAAAAGTTTGAATTTCTGAATTATTATAAAGGTGTTAGATAGATTGGAAAGATTTGAAGGATATAAACATTTTATAACAGAATATTTTGAATTAATATAGAGATATTGCTAGATTGTCATTTCTGAAATCGATTTCGAAGGGATTTTCAAAAAGGTAGGGCCTGGATGTTTTGTACGGAATTAATTTAAATAAAAATTATAAGGGTTTTAAAATAAAAGCAAATTCATTTGAATTTAGAAATAGATATAGAGTTTTGTAACAACCCGGTTTTTCGTGACTTAATTAAACTAAGGCGGAAAATTAATTAAGTCTAATACATGCCGGATGTTAATTAAATTACATTCAAATGGCATAGGATACAAATATATATTACAACCTCTCAAAGAAAACAAACGAAACATCCTAATCGTCCCGATAATCCCGAGTCTCGAGAATTGCCTGCAACGGAGACAAAAACACAAAATAGGAGGATCTCCCGCTCAGAGGCGGGAAGTGACTGTTCTGACCAACAACCTCTAAACCAAAGTTTTGGTTTATTTAACCTATGATTAAAAGTAACTTGGCAGCACTAAACGCGTATAACTCCAGCAGCCGAGTAAATCAATAAAATTGGACAATTAGCATATAATATCAGTTCTCACGTATAGATATTTAAATCTCATACAACATGATAAACGAAATTTAAAACATTTCAATTTATAGAACACAATATATATAACTTAATTATCATCTCAATTCATATCGTATCGTATTATATATAAAACTTAAATCATAGCAATCAAGATATATGCATAAGTCGTAATCAATTCAATAAATACATAGTCGTGAATAATCATGCAATATCTCATGTAGCACGAGGGATAGTCGACCCTTTTCAAATCACAAAATCAATAAAACTCACAAGTCTTGACTATAGAGCGACTCGTGTACTTTCATAGTCAATCACCCATATAATTTTCTTATCAAAGTGCACTAGTTACTCAGACTCGTAGATCAGATCAAACACTAAGTAGCAAATATTATAGCTACCTAATATTCAACGCAATATGGATAATCTCAGATGAAACACGACCATGAGCCAACAAACCAGTAAGGATGGAAACATGCGGACCTAATAAGCGTTCCGCGCAATAGCATGCCGGTCACATCAACGGACTTTAATTGCTAAAGATATCAAGCAGGTAATAAGGAGGATCAGTCCCTTGTCTTTTGCATGCATACACTACCCTATTGGTACGACTATTACACTACGACAGATTCCCCGGATGGGAATGGTCATTTTCCGTTACCTCATATGGGCCCGTGAACGAATCGATACCCAGGGCGAAAATCACGTTAAATAACGACTATGAGAGTCATTAAATTACCACTAGCACCTAATAAGCGTGATAGTGTCCCCATATGCGACTACCTTACCAATCCTGACCCTATAGCGTTAACATCGCAGACACCCGAGTACTAATCATACAACGTTATAATCGAGGGGTATAATCTCATGTCGGGCCGTGCCTTTGAACTCAAATCCTAAGTTGTCGAAGGAATGTCGAGTATGAGGAATAACTCGCTCATTATCGGATTCAACCCAAACAACCGCAGAGAGTCTAAGGGTTCCCAAGTTAGAGTGGATAGTCAAAGTGAAGTCAATGATAGGTCAATTCACAAGGGTGGCGCGACAATTATTCTAAACATGTGACTAGAGTGTTAACTCAACGTATTTAACTCTTATTTCTTTTATCGTTCATAACTCAGGTTACAATTCTTACTAATTATAATATCGTCAAACTTGGTATTATGTAAAGACTGTATCAAATAAAGTATAAACACGTTAATCACATTTAGTATATTATCTATTTATACATTTATTTGCTTCCTCTTATTAGTATGAGGTAAGGTTGAATTATATATTTCACTTTTATACTTATACGTATTAGTATTTTATATTTTAGTAAATAGTAATAGTTCATTTTGTTTATAAGCTTGATTAAGTTTCATTTAAACTTTAAGTAATTTAAAGTAGATTAGTGATATAAATAATTGAATTTCATTATAACTCACATTTATTCCTTCCGTTTATTTAAATCGTAAAGTGCTTAGTGATTTAGTAGTTATACCATTTAGTTTAACTTGTAAAAATATTACTTAAACGACAATCGACAAATTTTAGTATTCTTGATAAAATATATTAAGTGACATTTAGTTAAATTTCTTTTAAGTGGTTTAATTTATTAATACGACTTCATATTATAATTTTTATTTATTCGATTTAAGTGAAAAGGTAATTTAATCATAGAATTTTATTTACGTAACTTTTACGTAGTAGGATTTGGTAATTCAATGATTCGATCGTGAGATTATTAATATTTATATTTTAGTAATATTCACTTAAGTTTAATTTATTTGATTATTTATAACCTTTTAAAATGTCAAAAACTTTATAGTTCAAAATTTTAAATATATTATTTATAATTTTTATATAACTATACTTAGTTGATTTTTAGTCGATCTTTATATATTACTATGATCTTAATAATTTACCTTTTTAGTTAATTTTTATTTGTGATTCTAATTTTTAGCTTTATTTAGTAATAGTTTTAGTTAAGTTTATTTTAAGTTTCAAGTTCTTTATTTCGCTTTGATATTTTAAGCAAATATTTACTTAGTATATTTTAAGTTCAGTTTAAACTTTAACATTTTAATAAAGTATTTGTTATATTAATTTTGATATGACTTTCTATAAAACTAATTATCTTAGAAATTTTATAAGGATAACTTAATTTATATTTTTACTTTTAAATTGCTTTAATACAATTTAAACATAATACTCTTTTTATTTAACTCTAAATTTTTAGTTGTGTTTTATTTAACCTTTTTAGTGCCAATAAATACTTTATTTCTATAAATATTTTATATTAGTTTAAATTTATTTACTTTAGTTATTTTAGTAATATTTTTAGTCTTATTTTATAATTGTGATACTTATACTTTATATATTTTAATTTACACATAACAACAATTTCAAACTGATAATATTACAATTAAGTTCAACATTAATTCACCCACACATTTTTCACTCAAAATATATTATCACAAAATCAGATAAATATCATAATTCACAATTCAATTCAACATTATATTATAACTAAAATTAACACCCAATTTCATACTATAGCGTTTTATACAAAGTTATCAAATTAAACTGAAACGGGACTCATACGTGTCTAATGCATACTAGCTCACTTTTAATAACAGATTAATTATAATAAAACCAAAACGTTAATGTTAGAGATTTTGAGGAAGAAATCGAGTCACCTAAAATTGGCTCACGAACAGAGGCCTCCAAAATAAAAAATACGATTTCTCATGGACCCAAAATAGTTGCGAAGTCGGATTGAACAGCGGCTCCAAAATTTTCCTCGACAATGAGCAGGACACGCAGGGAGAAGAGCAAGTGAACTAGAGTCAGTAAAATAAATTGACGATTCGTATTTATTGATAGAAAACGGTTTAATCAAAGATACTTACCATCGATAAAAATATGACGATAAGTAGAACATAGCCACGTGAGCAGGACACGGCCATGGCGGTGATGAGCTCGACGGTGGCAGCCGAGGAGGCAGAGGTCGAGTGAGGGAGAGGAAGAAAGAGCAAAGGAAAACCGAGGAGACCAGGGGGCCGAGGTCGAGGTGGTTCACGGTGGTCTGGCACGGTGGTGTCGCCCTCGGCGTCGAAAAATAAAAACAGAGGCGAGCACGGTGGTCGTGTTGGAGCACGGCAAAGGAGAGAGGAGAGCCGAGGTGGTGGTGGCCTGCGGTGATAGCCATGGCGGTTCCGGTGGTGGTGGTAAACCGCGATCGTGGTGATTATGGTGGACTGAAAATGAAACCGGCAGAGGAGACCGTGGGTGGTGAGCAGAGGACGCGAGAGAGAGAGCATGGTGAAGGCGGCCTGAGCTCGAGCTGGGGGATCACGGCGGCGGTGATGGCCGGTGCAGGTGGTGGTGTCGACGGCCGTTGCTCGTCGTTGTATGTCGTCGTTGTTGTTGTAGTATGTTGTGTATTGTTGTTGTAGTTTTATAATGTAGTATTATTATTATTATTATTATTATTATTATTATTATTATATTATTATTATTATTATTATTATATTATGATTATTTTGATGTTGTGGGTTTTGCTTTCGGCTGTGTCAGTGGCTGCTTTGTTGACTTGTTTGTTATGTTATTTTATGTTATTATGATTATTGTATGTCTTTGTTTGTAGTTGTAGTTTTATATTGTTTTATTATTAGTTGTAGACTTGTAGTATGCTGCGCCTGCTATTGTTTGTTGCTTTTGCTTATTTTTTTTTTATTCTTCTTTTAAAGAGAGTGAGGAAGGGGGGAACGAGGGAAGCAATGGGTTTTTGTGGGTCTGTTTGATTTTGTTTGCTCCGTTTCATTTACTCTTATTTATAAACTTTTATATTTTATTAATTTTACTATACTTTAAATTATTTGTTTAAAATTTTTAATACCATTATTCATATTATAAAATTTATAGTTCGAAAATATAAATGTATAAAAGTTGTCAGTTATAAATTTTATTACGGTCTCATAAATTTTCAGACGGCTTGTTTATTTGAAAGAATATTTTTATACAGACTAAATTTTATGAAAGTGAGAATTTTTAAAATGTACCGTAACTTTATAAAGTTTAATAATGGTAACAAAAGTAACATTTTAGTCTGACAAGTATTTTAGAAATAAAAAAAAACATAATATAGGTTAATATAAAAATAGAGAAGGTTTGATTAGAAATATCTTGAGAAAGTTTATTCGAACGAAATTTTTCAGCCGCGTTTTTAAAGTAATTGAATAAAAGTTAATTTATATAAATTTTAATTTAAAAACTTAGTTAAAATAATTAATTAGTATTAGTGAAACACGGGGTATTACAATCCTACCCCCTTAAGAAAAGTTTCGTCCCCGAAACTTGAATAGGATGGATAACTGTCGAGATAGAACTAGGCAGTTAGTGAAAACATCGAGATTTTTGGAATTAGGATATTAACATTGCTCTTGATAGGGTATGAATTTTCCACAAAGGGAAGGTAGATGAATTTATTAGTTTTAAATACAAATAATTCTTTTTCGAATTAATATCAAAATGTTGCTGCATTGTCATTTTCAAAATCAGCGAAAAAGGGGTTTTCAAAAAGGTAGGGCCTAGAAGTTTTGTACGGAATTAAATTAAATAAAAATAATAAGCGTTTTAAGAATAAAATAATTTATTTAGTTTTGAAAATAAATTTGACCTAAAAATAGATTGAAATAAGAAATTTTAATATTTAATTAGGGGAGTGATAAAATCAAATTATTGTCCTACCCCCTTAAGAAGTTTTAAACGTATATACATAATATTATTTTTGTTACTTTTAATGATCACGTGTATATGAAATATAGCCTTAGGAGAAACGGCATTTTAGGAAAAATATGTAAAAGTCGTAGTGATCAAATGAAAATATGAGCTTTAATGAAACTAAGAGAATATAGGTTATCGTTGAATGATTAAATAAAATTTTCGAGAATTATGGATAACCTTGTTGATATAGCTCATTTTCTTAAAATTATTATTATAATGTTATTAGATGGATCAGAAATGTTATAAATCATATTTAGGATAAGATTCAAAATTTATAATAAGGGTAAAAGTAATTGATAAATGATATTTATATGTATATATATTTTTAAAGAAAGGTAATTGTAATAGATAGAACAAGTTCAGAAGTATTTCATAAAAAGGTAAAGAGTTTACAAAAAGGAAGGAAACGGCCAAAATCTCATCGCATGAGATTAATAAGCATTCTGTAAGGATTAAAATTTAAGAGTTCAAAATTTTAGAATAATGAAATACGTTTTTGAGGTTGAATAAAAGTTAACGAAATTATCAAGGAAGGATAAAATCATTTTTTTTTTTGATCAAATAGAATAATTGGAAATTATCTTTACGAAATCAATTAGTAAGCATTATAGATTGTGAGATAAGAAATTTTAGCAGATAATAATAATTGTAAGAGGTCAAAAGTACGAAGTAAAGTTTGACTATAAAAATTAAGGAGTTTAAGAAATTCAAAAGTAAGAATGATAATGTTTTTAGGAGATTAAAGAGAAGAGATGATAATTAACAAGGAAGTCAACTATAAGGAATTATTGACTTAGGAAGTTAGAAGTTTTAAAAGGAGTCAATAAGTTTCGAAGGCTGAGAAAATAATCGAATCCACAAGTCTTTAAAAGAGCAAGGGTTAACGATTAAAGAAGCAAACTAAAATTCATTTTTAAATGAATGAATATTAGGAATGTTATGATTAGGAGATTTGGGAATTGAAAAGTTTAGAAATGACAACGATAGTTAAAGATGGAATGTGATATAGCTGTATGATTCTTTAATGTAACCGAATTCTTCGAATCTTGAATGTCTCTCAATATGTTGTATAGTTCTTGTGCATCCATTGTTGAGCTTGAATTCTTGTTGCCTTAACCTCGATTTATACGTCTCGATTTTAGGTTAACGTTAGTATAAGAGACTTGTTAGTCAAAAAGGTTAGTCATAGAGCACTTAGCAGGCAAGAAAAGAGAAATAAAAATCTATCGAGGTTGAATGACGGTCGAAAATTCTAAAATCTAGGTCAGTCGGTCAGTCCTTAATGTTTCTACCCATTCTCTTCTTTTAAAGCGTTCTAAGATCATTATTTTAGCGATCTAGGATTTCTAATTCATTATTTGATCCTATAAGTCTATGCCTGACATATATATTAATATGTATGTCTGGCCCAGGTGTCGTCTCGCTATGTGAGATAACTTTAAGTCATTCACGGCCGCGAAGACACTCGATACCAATCAGAATAACCCGGTTTTCCGTGACTTAATTAAACTAAGGCGGAAAATTAATTAAGTCTAATACATGCCGGATGTTAATTAAATTACATTCAAATGGCATAGGATACAAATATATATTACAACCTCTCAAAGAAAACAAACGAAACATCCTAATCGTCCCGATAATCCCGAGTCTCGAGAATTGCCTGCAACGGAGACAAAAACACAAAATAGGAGGATCTCCCGCTCAGAGGCGAGAAGTGACTGTTCTGACCAACAACCTCTAAACCAAAGTTTTGGTTTATTTAACCTATGATTAAAAGTAACTTGGCAGCACTAAACGCGTATAACTCCAGCAGCCGAGTAAATCAATAAAATTGGACAATTAGCATATAATATCAGTTCTCACGTATAGATATTTAAATCTCATACAACATGATAAACGAAATTTAAAACATTTCAATTTATAGAACACAATATATATAACTTAATTATCATCTCAATTCATATCGTATCGTATTATATATAAAACTTAAATCATAGCAATCAAGATATATGCATAAGTCGTAATCAATTCAATAAATACATAGTCGTGAATAATCATGCAATATCTCATGTAGCACGAGGGATAGTCGACCCTTTTCAAATCACAAAATCAATAAAACTCACAAGTCTTGACTATAGAGCGACTCGTGTACTTTCATAGTCAATCACCCATATAATTTTCTTATCAAAGTGCACTAGTTACTCAGACTCGTAGATCAGATCAAACACTAAGTAGCAAATATTATAGCTACCTAATATTCAACGCAATATGGATAATCTCAGATGAAACACGACCATGAGCCAACAAACCAGTAAGGATGGAAACATGCGGACCTAATAAGCGTTCCGCGCAATAGCATGCCGGTCACATCAACGGACTTTAATTGCTAAAGATATCAAGCAGGTAATAAGGAGGATCAGTCCCTTGTCTTTTGCATGCATACACTACCCTATTGGTACGACTATTACACTACTGACGATTCTGATGGCAATGGTCATTTTCCGTTACCTCATATGGGCCCGTGAACGAATCGATACCCAGGGCGAAAATCACGTTAAATAACGACTATGAGAGTCATTAAATTACCACTAGCACCTAATAAGCGTGATAGTGTCCCCATATGCGACTACCTTACCAATCCTGACCCTATAGCGTTAACATCGCAGACACCCGAGTACTAATCATACAACGTTATAATCGAGGGGTATAATCTCATGTCGGGCCGTGCCTTTGAACTCAAATCCTAAGTTGTCGAAGGAATGTCGAGTATGAGGAATAACTCGCTCATTATCGGATTCAACCCAAACAACCGCAGAGAGTCTAAGGGTTCCCAAGTTAGAGTGGATAGTCAAAGTGAAGTCAATGATAGGTCAATTCACAAGGGTGGCGCGACAATTATTCTAAACATGTGACTAGAGTGTTAACTCAACGTATTTAACTCTTATTTCTTTTATCGTTCATAACTCAGGTTACAATTCTTACTAATTATAATATCGTCAAACTTGGTATTATGTAAAGACTGTATCAAATAAAGTATAAACACGTTAATCACATTTAGTATATTATCTATTTATACAATTATTTGCTTCCTCTCTTATTAGTATGAGGTAAGGTTGAATTATATATTTCACTTTTATACTTATACGTATTAGTATTTTATATTTTAGTAAATAGTAATAGTTCATTTTGTTTATAAGCTTGATTAAGTTTCATTTAAACTTTAAGTAATTTAAAGTAGATTAGTGATATAAATAATTGAATTTCATTATAACTCACATTTATTCCTTAGTTTATTTAAATCGTAAAGTGCTTAGTGATTTAGTAGTTATACCATTTAGTTTAACTTGTAAAAATATTACTTAAACGACAATCGACAAATTTTAGTATTCTTGATAAAATATATTAAGTGACATTTAGTTAAATTTCTTTTAAGTGGTTTAATTTATTAATACGACTTCATATTATAATTTTTATTTATTCGATTTAAGTGAAAAGGTAATTTAATCATAGAATTTTATTTACGTAACTTTTACGTAGTAGGATTTGGTAATTCAATGATTCGATCGTGAGATTATTAATATTTATATTTTAGTAATATTCACTTAAGTTTAATTTATTTGATTATTTATAACCTTTTAAAATGTCAAAAACTTTATAGTTCAAAATTTTAAATATATTATTTATAATTTTTATATAACTATACTTAGTTGATTTTTAGTCGATCTTTATATATTACTATGATCTTAATAATTTACCTTTTTAGTTAATTTTTATTTGTGATTCTAATTTTTAGCTTTATTTAGTAATAGTTTTAGTTAAGTTTATTTTAAGTTTCAAGTTCTTTATTTCGCTTTGATATTTTAAGCAAATATTTACTTAGTATATTTTAAGTTCAGTTTAAACTTTAACATTTTAATAAAGTATTTGTTATATTAATTTTGATATGACTTTCTATAAAACTAATTATCTTAGAAATTTTATAAGGATAACTTAATTTATATTTTTACTTTTAAATTGCTTTAATACAATTTAAACATAATACTCTTTTTATTTAACTCTAAATTTTTAGTTGTGTTTTATTTAACCTTTTTAGTGCCAATAAATACTTTATTTCTATAAATATTTTATATTAGTTTAAATTTATTTACTTTAGTTATTTTAGTAATATTTTTAGTCTTATTTTATAATTGTGATACTTATACTTTATATATTTTAATTTACACATAACAACAATTTCAAACAGATAATATTACAATTAAGTTCAACATTAATTCACCCACACATTTTTCACTCAAAATATATTATCACAAAATCAGATAAATATCATAATTCACAATTCAATTCAACATTATATTATAACTAAAATTAACACCCAATTTCATACTATAGCATTTTATACAAAGTTATCAAATTAAACTGAAACGGGACTCATACGTGTCTAATGCATACTAGCTCACTTTTAATAACAGATTAATTATAATAAAACCAAAACGTTAATGTTAGAGATTTTGAGGAAGAAATCGAGTCACCTAAAATTGGCTCACGAACAGAGGCCTCCAAAATAAAAAATACGATTTCTCATGGACCCAAAATAGTTGCGAAGTCGGATTGAACAGCGGCTCCAAAATTTTCCTCGACAATGAGCAGGACACGCAGGGAGAAGAGCAAGTGAACTAGAGTCAGTAAAATAAATTGACTGTAACACCCCGTGTTTTTGAAACACATTGTTATAAAAGAATTTAATTCCTTAGATTAAATTCATCCTTTTTCCTTATAATAAAAATGCGACTGAATTTTTTTTCGCCAAACAAAACTAAATTTCCTAAGTCTAACTATAAAAATTTTGAAAAATAAAGTATGTTTTATTATATTCAGAATTCAAAAAGAAATACATTCCAAAATTTTGTAAAAGTCAACACAAAACTTTTATCGTCTTTCAAATTTCAAAAAGTCAAAGTACGTTTACTATTCAGAAGAATAAAAGTAAAACCTTTTGTTCATAAAATTCAATTTCGAGCACTTTTGATTTTTATTTATAAATCTTATTATATTAATATCAAATTACTATTCCATTTTGATTTAACTAACGCTTTCACTAAAACTCGATATTTTGAGTCTCACTAAGTCAAAACTGATAAACTTTTCGACGTTTGAGCATTATGATTTATTTCAATAACATTCAACGAAAAATATATATATTTCGATCAAATAAGATTTTATTTCAAAGTTTCGAGGATTCTAGACCAATTTTTGTTTTGAATCCTTTTCAACGTTTATCTTCATTTTTATTTTTGATCTTACTTCGAACCATCATTTTAAGACTATATATTTTATTTCGAGACATTTCGCGTGCGCGTAAATCGAGAATTTCGAAAACGTAAAATCGGGCCATTTGATCATGTGCTAGCCGAAATCCTTGACCTTCTTGGTCCAACTTATTCTCTTCCATTTTTTGCTTGGTCTTACACATAATAAAGACACTTACACACCTATTTAAAATAGGTCATCATTTTATTTTAATTTACATTTAACATTAATTAACAAACTAACTTGCTTTTACTTATAATGTAACCCGTGTAAATATATACGGGCTAACTTTAGAGGCTCGAAAAGTGGTCATACGGACTCGGAATTTAACGAAACAAAAGCCTAAACCACCTAATTTTTCGAGACGGATTTAATGGTACAGTTTTCATAACTATCAGACAGACCAAACTAAATTCATTTTTCTGTTTTCTTTCGAAGGTGCAAGGCTCGATGTGTGCTTCTTTCTTTCCTCATTTTACTAACTTGTCAAGTCTTAGCCACCCTAAAATTTCATCATCAAAACTAAGCTTGACTAAGTGACTTACCTTACTACAACTTATTGATCTTAAGCATTCACACATACAACATACAACAAAAAGAAAACAAACACAATACTACACTACTACTACATGTTACGTACATACTACACACATACACAAACCCTCACATGCTCTAGTGTAGCTCCTCCACTTGGTCTTCACTTTAGTAACCCATCAAATGTCTTGCCACCCTACACCTTCATACATCATCCTAACTTGACTATAATCAAGACTTTAACACAACTTGTTGATCTTTGCATTCACATGAGGATACTTAACTTACAACACAAAACAAGACACAAACACTACTACACTACTCATTTTGTACGTATGAAACACACACCCACAAACACCAAGTATGCTTTAGTCTCTCCTATACTCTACACAAGCCACCCTAAGCACATGCCCATGTGCATCCTTCTCCTACTTATCTACCCTTTACCACCAAGTCTCTTCAAGCCACCCTAGGACACTTACACTCCTACACTACTTAATCATCACACATGCTTTATACAACTAAACCATTATACATTCACACAACTAAACTACTTGATAAACAAAACACAAAACAACTACTACCTCTACTACTTCTCACGGTTCAACAACAACAACAACATCCAACTTTCATTTTTTTTTTCTTTTCTAAGTCTTAGACTCCTTTCTCTCTAATAAACTCATACTCCAAAATCCTTGTAAGCTCACCTTCATCTTCAAGCTCAAGAACACCTCAAGATCTTCATCTTCTTCCTCTAGTATTCTTCTTTAAACTTACATTTTCTTGTTTATAAATTCATTAGAACACTTGTGTTCATCCTTCATTAATTAGTTTAGCAATCACCTTCTATTTTAAACTTATGAATGAGCATGAAAATGAAATCAAAGTAATGAAAAATATAAAACAAAACCTAAACCTAAAATACTACTACACATTTAAAAATTTCTAGTATGGTTAGTTTAGTTGTAAAATAAAGTACTAACTTGCTATTTATACTCTTATGTACTTATCCTAACCAAAGACGAGGAGCAAGGAGGAGGTGTCGACTTGAGCATGTTCGACAACATTATCAATCCCGACAATTGCTAGGAGCATTTCAACTAACTTAACCTAATCAAGGTGCTTCCCGCACACATATGTGATAAGCGCCTCGTACTTGATTTTATTGTTTTGAATGCATGTATGATTTGTTTTACCACCTAGTATTTCACATGTTAAATTAGGAGACAAAAATCGAAAAATAATATTGATTGGTCACCTTGAAACCACACGGCATTACCCCCTTATTTTGGTTAAATTTTTCGTTTTAATTTTTGTAAATTGCATGCTTAAAATACTTATAATAAAATGGATATAAAAATATAATTAGTTTATGTTTAGGACTAAGAATGAAATTATTATGAAAATTGTTTGTTTTTAAAGTATACTTGTTCTTGAATGCATTATTAATATTCTTGTGTGTGAAATAATTTACTTTTGTATGTTAATGTTTGCATATGATTTTTCACTTAGTTAAATACATAAATGATATAAAATAAATTAGTTGTTGAATTAGAAGTATAAAAATCAAAAATCAAAAATCATAAACATATACACATATACTCGGCACTTCCATTATTTTATGGACAAAATTTTAGTTTTAATTTTTCTAAATAACATATTATGATTAGTTTAGTTAAAATGGACTTGTAGGAGAAATTTGAGGAAATTCCATAAACATATAAAAATTTGACTAATTAGGGTTCATATGATAATTATGAAAGTTCTTCACATATTCAAAGTGTTCTTCATTTCAAAAACTAGTTTGATTCAAAATAATTGAAAGTTTATTTTGTTTTAAGTTTAAAATCATTAGTGACAAATTTCAATAATAGTCATACAAGTTAAATAGATTAAATCATCAAAATATAAAAGTTAGAAAAATAAAGTGAGTAAAATCACTATTCATAAATGAAATAAAATGTTTAGTGAAAATTATAAACTAATTAAACCACTTTAGTGTAATTTAAATAATTAGTATATAAAAACTTTAAGTCAAAAACCGATAAAATTAGAAAACGAAAATAAATTGCACAAGTATAAGTGCCACGGTTTTGGTGAGATTTTTGGACCTAAAATGATTTTTGCCACTTTTTATTTTTATCACTTAAGTAATTAAAATAGTTAAAGTAATGATTTATTAATAAAAACAAAAAAAGAAATAAATAGGATAGTGTATAATAAGGCCACGGTGTTTCTATAAAATTTGGGTCAAATTTGGTCAAAATGAATTTATCACTTAATCACTAAATTTGATTAGTCATTAGGTTTATATTTGTCTATGTAATGAACCATTAATAAAAAGAACCAACAAAACCGATTAAAACAAACGTTACATGTATTAAAATGAATAATGTCGTGTGTTACTACCTTTGCTTAAATTGGATGTGGTTATACGGACTATTTAAAATGAACTACGACCACCTCACTAAAATTTGAAACCGCTTAAATTGTAGTTATGTATACGACTAAATTTAACCGAGTCATACTTTTGAAATATCATTTAAAATCGCCATGTATAAAATGAACTTAACAACATGAGTTAAAGATTATTTTAAGTCACTAAGTATTAAATGAACTTAACAATTTTGATTTAATTATATTTCAAAATCACTAAATACAAAACGAACTTAACGACTTTAAAACTAGAAATCTATACTTAGTAAATAAAAAGAGTTAGTTTTATATCTAGGCATATACTAAGTATAAAAATACAAATAAAATACTAAGTATAAAAATACGAATAAAATACTAAGTATAAAATACGAATAAAATACTAAGTATAAAAATACGAATAAAATACGATGAATAGTAAATACGGTGAATAGTAAATACGATGAATAGTAAATACGATGAATAGTAAATACGTGAATAGTAAAATACGTGAATAGTAAAAATATTTTAAATTTACGAATGGACTTCAAATAAATTATTTAAGTTTCCTATATGTTTCCGTTACTAAAGAACCACTTGAACTAAATTTTCACTATACAAATTGACGATACTAATTACTATAAGCTGTCACTAAATAAATTGAGAATAAGAGAATAAGAGAATAAGAAAGGAAGTACTTGTTGAATACTCGGGTGTCTGTCATGTTGCGAATCTATTGTGCCATCGTTGGAAAGGTAGCCACGTATGGGGACTATTTCACTCTTCAGTGCTGACTGAGGCGTCCTAATGACTCTCATAGTCTTTAGGCAAGCGGCGTTTACATCCCTTGGATGGGCATCAATGTGGCGACCTGCGGCCCATACGAGGTAACGGAAAATGACCATCCCATCCGGGGACCTTGTCATTAGGTATTAATCGTTTCGATTAGGAAAAGCATACTCTCTCGAATAGCGAGGACTGTGTCGTTTCTAAGAGAAAGTGTGTGCACACATTAGATAAGGGATTGAATCGTCCTTCTTACCTAGTGGTATCTTTAGTCTGAATGACTTGACCGTCGAATGTTTCCGGCCCTTCAGCTTCTGCGCAGGCCTTGCTTTTGTAGGGTTTTGCATGCTTCCATCCTGACTTGTTGTGGCTCATAGGACAACGTATGATAGATTATCCATGTTGTATTGAATATTAGGTAGTTATCACGTACGCTACTTAGTGTTTGATCTGATGTAATGCAGTCCGAGTAGCTAGTGCACTTTGATAATTATCTATGAGAGTACACAAGCCGCCTCTCTGTAGTCAAGACTCGCGAGTTATGTTACCATTTGAATAATTGAAAAGGGTCGACTACCCGAATATGAATGAAAGGATAATGGTGATTGAGTAAGATTGATTATGAATGTTGTATGACATATTGTTTGATTTATATTCATGTTTGAATCATCTGATTCCTTTATGTGTTGTACCTGTCTACTTGCTAATCGTTTTATTTATTTATTATTCCCTTTTATACTGCATATTGCTTTAGAATTGCATGTGTCGAAAGGTGTGCGGGAAAATGATGAGAGTTTAATGCAGTAAAATTTTGATGCATTTATAATCATCTTTGAGATGGTTTACCTTTATTTTGTACTCCTTTTTGAGAGAATGTAATCGAATATTTCTGTTTATCTTGAACTCATATTATGAATATGGAGTTTGTATTGCGATAACAGCTGGTTTTATAATATATAGACTTAATTAATTTTCCGCCTTAGTTTAATTAAAGTCACGAAAAACCAGGTTGTTACATTGACGATTCGTATTTATTGATAGAAAACGGTTTAATCAAAGATACTTACCATCGATAAAAATATGACGATAAGTAGAACATAGCCACGTGAGCAGGACACGGCCATGGCGGTGATGAGCTCGACGGTGGCAGCCGAGGAGGCAGAGGTCGAGTGAGGGAGAGGAAGAAAGAGCAAAGGAAAACCGAGGAGACCAGGGGGCCGAGGTCGAGGTGGTTCACGGTGGTCTGGCACGGTGGTGTCGCCCTCGGCGTCGAAAAATAAAAACAGAGGCGAGCACGGTGGTCGTGTTGGAGCACGGCAAAGGAGAGAGGAGAGCCGAGGTGGTGGTGGCCTGCGGTGACAGCCATGGTGGTTCCCGGTGGTGGTGGTGACAGCCGCAGTCGTGGTGATTATGGTGGACTGAAAATGAAAGCCGTGAGAGGAGGCAGTGGGTGGTGGCGAGAGGGCGAGAGAGAGCATGGTGAAGGCGGCCTGAGCTCGAGCTGGGGATCACTGGGCCCGGTGATGGCGGTCGCAAGTGGTGGTGTCGGCAATAGTTGCTCGTCGTTGTATGTCGTCGTTGTTGTTGTAGTATGTTGTGTATTGTTGTTGTAGTTTTATAATGTAGTATTATTATTATTATTATTATTATTATTATTATTATTATTATTATTATTATTATATTATTATTATTATTATTATATTATGATTATTTTGATGTTGTGGGTTTTGCTTTCGGCTGTGTCAGTGGCTGCTTTGTTGACTTGTTTGTTATGTTATTTTATGTTATTATGATTATTGTATGTCTTTGTTTGTAGTTGTAGTTTTATATTGTTTTATTATTAGTTGTAGACTTGTAGTATGCTGCGCCTGCTATTGTTTGTTGCTTTTGCTTATTTTTTTTTTATTCTTCTTTTAAAGAGAGTGAGGAAGGGGGGAACGAGGGAAGCAATGGGTTTTTGTGGGTCTGTTTGATTTTGTTTGCTCCGTTTCATTTACTCTTATTTATAAACTTTTATATTTTATTAATTTTACTATACTTTAAATTATTTGTTTAAAATTTTTAATACCATTATTCATATTATAAAATTTATAGTTCGAAAATATAAATGTATAAAAGTTGTCAGTTATAAATTTTATTACGGTCTCATAAATTTTCAGACGGCTTGTTTATTTGAAAGAATATTTTTATACAGACTAAATTTTATGAAAGTGAGAATTTTTAAAATGTACCGTAACTTTATAAAGTTTAATAATGGTAACAAAAGTAACGTTTTAGTCTGACAAGTATTTTAGAAATAAAAAAAAACATAATATAGGTTAATATAAAAATAGAGAAGGTTTGATTAGAAATATCTTGAGAAAGTTTATTCGAACGAAATATTTCAGCCGCGTTTTTAAAGTAATTGAATAAAAGTTAATTTATATAAATTTTAATTTAAAAACTTAGTTAAAATAATTAATTAGTATTAGTGAAACACGGGGTGTTACAAGTTTAAAGTAGGTTGAAATAATGATTTTAAATAATTCTAATCAATGATTTTAAAACATCATATTTTGTCCTACCCCCTTAAGAAAATTTTAAACATATTTATCGAGTTTAAGAGGAACGGTAGAAATTCGTTTTAGAGATTGAGAATTTAGAAAAGGTATTGATAAGTTGCAAATTTTGAAGATAATCAAATTTGATGATATGATAAAGGGTATACAATGTAAAAACAAAATAGTTTCAAAGATATCTAAAATTACGAAATAAAATTTTTAGAATTATAAGAATAGGTTTAAGTGATATTTTAAAGGGAAACTTGAAAGTTGATTTTAGAAGATAATCAGGAATTATAAATTTACGAAGATTTTTAAATTTTCAAAGAGATAGTAAGTTTAAGAGATTTAGAATGTAATAAAGTTTAAAGGTTTTTGAGAATCAATCAAATGAAGTTTAAGGAATTGACAAGCAAGAATGAAATCATTTTGCGAGATTAAGGAAGAGGAATGAAAGTTCATTTGAAAAGTAGGTATTAGAAATTTTAGATTTAGGGAATTTAGAGAGTTAGAAGGAAAGGTTAAAGATGTTAAAATTGTTAAAGGAGAACGAAATAAAATTTGTGTTAAAGAGGATAATTAGATAGAGTTGTAGAAATCCTTTCTGCGATAGAAATTTTCGAGGTCTTGAACGTCTCATCAATAGTAATGTTCTTGATGAGTCTTTTTGTTGCGCTTGAGATCTTGTCGTCATGTATTTGATTAAAGGCTCCGATCTTCGAGAATTAAACTTATTACTTAGATTTTATATCCGAGGATAGTTGTTAGTTTTAGTTAGTCACATCGCCAGTAGCAAGCATACGATAGTTAGTGTATTTTATTTTGAGGAAGTAATTAGATTACTAAAAAAATTCTTAACCTATGGTCGGTCCTTAAGGTTTCTACCCATCCTCACACTTTAAAGCGATTTAAAGTTTATTTAGGTGATCTAATAAAAGAAAAATCTAATTTATTATTTGATCCTAGTAGTCTTGCGGTTTAGCATATTAATATGTTAACCCGCCCAGGTGTCTCTCGTTAGGTAAGCATAAATCGCATTAGGCCATTTATGTTACGGTCACGAGTCAGCTTTGATACCAATCAGAATAACCTGGTTTTTAGTTGACTTTAATTACTAAGGCGGAAATTAATTAAGTCTTAAACCAGCGTTATTAATTATACATAAACCCAAAATATTACATCATCGTTTCAAGAGTTGAATTGTACAACTCTAAATACGGAAATTAAAAGAGTAACGTGTTATATATTACAAATCTCTCAAAATAAATGAAGGTAAAGCAATAAAGCGTCTCGTGGCCCCATCCAAAATCCAGCTCTCGGTCCACGATCATCCTGCACAATAAACTGATGGGGGGATGCTCACGAAATGACAAAGTGACTAATATGCTCATATCAGAACACCCGTGTTTTTGAAACACAATATTATAAAAGAATTTAATTCCTTAGATTAAATTTATCCTTTTTCCTTATAATAAAAATGCGACTGAATTTTTTTCGCCAAATACTACTAAATTTTTCCTAAGTACAAATATAAAATTTTTGAAAAATAAAGTTTGTTGCATTATATTCAGAATTCAAAAAGAAACACAATCCAAAATTTTATAAAAGTCAACACAAAACTTATATCGTCTTTCAAATTTCAAAATGGTCAAACCTAGTTACTATTCACAAGAATAAAAGTAAAACCTTTTGTTCATGAAATTCAATTTCGAGCACTTTCGATTTTTAGTTATAAATCTTATTATATTATTATCAAATTACTATTCCATTTTGATTTAACTAACACTTTCACTAAAACTCGATATATTGAGTTACACTAAGTCAAAACTGATAAACTTTTTGACGTTTAAGCATAATGATTTATTTCAATAACATTCAACGAAAAAAATATATATTTCAATCAAGTAAGATTTTATTTCAAACTTGCGAGGAACCTAATACCCAATTTTTCTTTTGATTTCGTTTTGAAGTCTATTTTCATTTTTATTTTCGATCTTGCTTCTAAACATTATTTTAAGACTATATATTTTGTTTCTAGACTTTTCACGTACGCGCAAATCGAAAATTTCAAAAACGAAAACCGAGCCACTTGATCACCATTTGGCCGACTTCCTTGGACCTTGACCAAGGGTTGTCTTCTTCAATTTTTCTTTCTCTTACACACAATTAATGCACCTTACACTCCTATACTTTTCATCATCATTTTAGCCTTAATTAATTTAATGTTTTATGCTAATTAAATACAAAACATACAACTACACATACTACACAATACAAAGAACAAAACTTACTACACAACTACTACTACCACACGACATACACACATACAAACACCCAAAAATATTCTAAGTCTTTTCCTCTCTAATAAACTCATACTCAAAGATACTAGTAAGCATATTCATACATCCTCAAGAACACCATATGAATCTTCATCCTCTTTAATTCATTTCTTCCTTAAACTTTCATTTTATTTGCTTAAATTAATTAGCACACTTAAATAAACTCCTCACCATTTATAGTTAGTACTCACTCCTTATTCTTACATACAATTAAAAATGAACATAAATCGAAATCATAAAAAAATTAAAACATCACTTAAACATTTAAATGAAACTACACTTTAAATTTTTAGTTTAGCTAGTTTAGTTATAAATAAGTTACTAACTTGCTTATTTCATTTTTATGTACTAATCCTAATCAAAGACGAGGAGCAAGGTGGAGGAGTCGATTTAAGCCAATTCGATCATATCATAGACCCCGACAATTGCTAAACAATTTCACTAACCTAATCTAAGGTGTCCCCGCACACTAGTTCAATTTCTGTAAATCGCATGTTGTGTGTTAAATTTATTGTGCTTATGATCACCTAGCATTCACATGTTAAATTAGGAGACAAAAATCAAAAGAAAAACATTAGTGTAACATCACTAACTCACACGGCATAACCCTTCATTTTTGTTTAATTTTTCGTTTTAATTTTTGTAAATTGCATGCTTAAAATACTTAGGCTAATATGTACATGAATATATAATTAGTTTTTGTTTAGGACTTAAAATGAATTTGTTATGAATTTAAATGTTTTATAGTGTTTTATGTTGTTCTTGAAATGTTGTGTTATTCTTATGTTATAATGATTTGATTTTTGTTTATTAATGTGTGTAGTTATTGTTCACTCATGTTTAAATATATAGATGTTATAGAGTATATTAGTTATTGAATTAGAAGTATAAAAATCAAAAATCAAAAATCATAAACATATACACATATACACGGCATTTTCATGTTATATGGACCAATTTTTAGTTTTAATTTTTCTAAATAACATATTATGATTAGTTTAGTTAAATTAGACTTGTATGAAAAATTTGAGAAAATTATATAAACATATGAAAATTTGACTAAATTATGTTCATATGAAAAATATTAGAAACCCATCATATGTTCATGTGTTCTTCATCATATGACCTAGTTTGATTTATAAGTTTTTATAAGTTTTAGTATTTATCGTTTTTGTTTACTAGTTTAAATCACTTTAGCATAAACTAAATAATTAGTATATAAAAACGTTAAGTCAAAAACCGATAAAATTAGAAAACAAAAATAAAGTGTCATGTATAAAAGGGCCACGGCATCTATGCCATTTTTGGACCAAAAATGATTTTGTCACTTTTTATTTTTATCACTTAAGTAATTAAATTAGTTAAAGTAATGAATTATTAATAAAAACAAAAAGAAAATAAATAGAGTAGTGTTTAAGGAGGCCACGGCATCCACCCTATTTTTGGGTCAAGTTTGGTCAAAATAAATTTGTCACTTAGTCACTAAATTTGATTAGTAATTAGTTATATATTTTATGATAAAATGAATCATTAATAAAAAGAATTAACAGAACCGATTAAAATAAACGTTACATATATTAAAATGAACAATGTCGCGTGTTACTACCTTTGCTTAAACTGGATGTGGTTATATGGACTATTTAAAATGAATTACGACAACCTCACTAAAATTTGAAACCGCTTAAATTTTAGTTAAGTATACGACTAAATCTAAACCGAGTGTTACTTTTGAAATATCATTCAAAATCACTAAGTATAAAATGAACTTAACAATTCGATTTAAAATATATTTCAAAATCTCTAAGTATAAAATGAACTTAACAACTTTGATATTAGAATTCTATACTTAGAAAAATAAATTGATTTTGTACTTAAGTAAAATATCTAATTATAAAGTGGTATAAAAAGATATAAGTATACAAGTATAAGGATGAAATATTAAATACTTATAATACATGTACTTAATGAAAATACGAATAAAATACAAAGTATAAAATACGTACAAGTATAAATATACGAATAAAATACATCAAATAAAATACAATGAATAGTAAATACGATGAATAGTAAATACGATGAATAGTAAATACAATGAATAGTAAAATACGTGAATAGTAAAATACATGAATAGTAAAATACGTGAATAGTAAAATACGTGAATAGTAAAAATATTTAAAATTTACAAACGGACTCGAAATAAACTATTTTAAGTTTTCTATCTGCTACTACTTACCTGAAGACCTGTTAGAATTAGAATTTCTTTATACAAGTTCGACGATACTAATTTATATGAATTATCACCTGAGTATATACGAATGAGAAAATGATAAAGAAAGTAAGTGTTAAATACTCGGGTGTCTGCGATGTTAATCGCTATAGGGTCAGGGTTGGTAAGGTAGCCGCATATGGGGACACTTGGCACCCTATGAATTGCCAGTGGTAATCTAATGACTCTCTCAGTCTTTATTTAACGTGACTCTCGCCCTATGAATCGAGTTCGCTCACTGCCCATATGAGGTAATTGGAAAATGACCATTCCCATCCCGGATCCGTCAGTAGTGTAATAGTCGCACCAATAGAGTGGTGTATGCATGCAAAAGACAAGGGACTGATCCTCCTTATTACCTGCTTGATATCTTTAGCTTGAGAGACTTGACCGGTGCATGTTTCCTACTTCTTCGACCTGTAGGGACGCTTATTAGGTCCGCATGTTTCCATCCTTACTGGTTTGTTGACTCATAGTGGTTTCTATCTTAGATTATCCATGTTGCGTTGAATGTTAGGTAGTTATCACGTACGCTACTTAGTGTTCGATCTGATGTACGAGTCTGAGCAACTAGTGCACTTTGATAGAGAATCATATGGTGATTTCCTATGAGAGTACTGTAGGTACCGGGGTTTAACGGGGGACCACTCGACGTCTTGCTAAGGGCGTAAAGTTAAAAAGATTAAATACGAAAAACCTTTAAAAACTGTTTTGGAGCCGCCACTAAATTATGAGGGAAATTTAGAACCCGCCTCCGTGTCCTCATGCTCAAAGACACGTCTTAGAGTTCAAGGCACGTCGACACCTATCCGTCTAAGGTTATTGTGAAACCAGATTCGGATTCGGGTGAGGGTACTTTTCTAAAGCATAAATCAAAATAATGTTTTTATGAAAGATCTTTTGGAAAAGCCTATCAAAAGATAGCCTCTACTAGACTTGAGAACAATGCAAAGGAATGATACATGAGTCTAAGTAATCGCTACGGACAAGTGCGATAAAAGATGTAAAATAATGCAAAAGAGATTGATTAAACCCTCAGTTAAGCATGCTTAACTTATTAACAAAAACAGTTCAGTTTAATGACGAATTCATTTAAAATAGTTTAGATGCAAGATGAGGATTTGCTAAAATGCATGCAGTAAAATAAAGTTCAATTAGCCATTGATTTATTTTAAAGAGGTCAGTTGTTTATGCGACTTTGGAAGGGTGTTACGAATAGGGTGTGTATTCGAGGTGCATGGCCGCCTTATGCAAAGCAGACTTGCGTACCAAAGTCGGGGTGAGCCTAATGTAGGCCCTTACTAGTCAAAGAAGTAAAGAAAGACCTTAATCCATGTTTAGGATTAAGTATTACCTGTCTCAGATTAGGAAACCGGCAGCACTTCGCTTCAAAGGATGAATTCAACACTAGGAAAATGAAGAATTCTAGGTGTTTATGCGTGAGGCTTTTGTGAGAGAGTTGTGAAGGTGTGAATTGTGATTGTGTGTGTGAATTGAATTGTCTTAAAACCTAGGGAGAAAGGTTGAGAGGAGAGGAGTTTTTATGTGTGAAAAACTTATTTGAATCGTCGAATGAAGGGTTGTATATATAGTGGAATAGCCGAGGGATTTTAGGAAACCCTAGAGGATAAAACCGGACGTAGGAGTCGCAAGAAGCCATGCGATCAGAGGGGCAAATCGCAAGGCCTCTTGCGGCTGCCCCAATGAGCCGCAAGGCCTCTTGCGGCTTGTACGTCGGGCAAAACCTCCAGATTTCGTATTTCCTTAATCCGATTTGCAATATTTCGACAATATCTTTTGCTATTTCTTTGCTTGCACTCCAAGTAGGCCGTGTATGGTCTTCTAGGGTTTATGTGGGTGAGTCCTTGGACCTAGGGAAGCGGGCCAAGGATGGGTTCTGCTCGGTTTTGGGCCAGGCCACGAAAAATGTAAAGGGTGTATTTTATGGCATTTTGTGAAATAAGACATTCCGTGAGGTTGTCTCGGGTGTTCGCTAGTCCTAAAAGGTGGTTTTAGAGACTGGTCCTAAATTTAGGGATTTAGGAGGATCGAATTGAACCTTGTTAAAGTAAAAAGGGCCAATTAGCTTGTGTGTTTGAGAAGGGGTATGCGCATGCCGATTAGGACCTGGACTCGAGACAGACTAGACTCTTGACCGACCTGAAGACACTAAAGGTGATGACCCATATAGAAACCTCATTTTGCATTTAAAAACATTTAACTTGAATTCGTCATAGTTAGAACCATTTAAGTCAACGTAAAAGCATGCAATAAAAGTCCATTGTTACATCACTGGGTTTTTGGCGGGAGGTACAGATTTGGGTATCTACAGAGCCCCCAGTTTGACTGAGCTTAGGACTAAAGCGAAAGTCAAACTATACGATAACATCCGGACCATTACGCCTCGATGTCATCAATGAATCGGAACATGTGTCCATGGGTGAGACTAGGACTCAACCGCTTATCAGGGAGGGACAAACATGTTTAGGGATCGTGACCGCCCTTGCATACCGTAAGGGCATGCCTTCTTGCTAAATACCTCTACGTCTTTGTTGTTGTTGCTTGACCTCGTCTAAGAGTGTAAATGCTCGTGCCTTGCTTCATGCTTCGTGCTAGCGCCTCTGTTGGTGTTCATCTCGTAAAGAGTGCTTACGTCCGCCGGGAATTATCGTCCGAGGAAAAATGCTCATGCTCATGTGTATACGCAAAGGTTGTGTATAGTGCTTCAAACTCGTTCAAGAGTGTGGCGGACTTTAGGTGACGCCTTAACCGAGAAGCTTGCGATTCCGAAGAAAATACTTAGGCATGGAAATTAATCGAGCCCAAGGTGGAGAGTAAACGTGGAATAAAACATGCTCTGGAAATTGCCTTGTCGACTAGTGACTCTTCCGGGAAATCTCTTATCAACTGGCTACTTCAAGCTTGAACTCACTCGCACATGTCGCAGTCTCAAATCCGGAAAAATTCGAATCTGCGATTTGCTCTTCTAAAGATCTTCAGTCTTCGCTTGCTTCTTGTTGGATTGTTGTTACTTCTGTGTCTTCGTCTTGTGTCTTGTAAATGTTCTTGTTTTGGCCATGAAACGTGGTATCATTACGATTCCTTTGGGTTCACTTGATACTCGTCTCTCGGACTCGGGATGTTTGGCGCTTGATCTCATGTCTGGGTGTTTGAATGTTCAGGTCTGTGTTCGGGTGTCTGACTTATGTTTGGGTGTCTGATACTTCGTGCACACGTGAAAGTATTATGCTTTTAGTGTGCATGCTCGTGTCTTGAGGCGATTCTGGAGGTGTCGCCAACCGTGATTTGTTCTTCTTCAGGCGTCATTTCGCGAAAAATTACCTTATTTTTCGTTGACGGAAATTTGAGGGGTGTATGGTGTGAGCCCCCAGTTTGACCGAGTTAAAGTGTATAACGATGGTCAAACTTGGTGATAAGGTTGTTTGAGTGAAAGTGTTTTTGAATTACCCCTTCGAGTTTGACTAAGTTTTGTATGAAAACTGAGTCAAAGTGAAGAGCATGTGCTTGGTATCGGGAGAAGGTGTTTTTGGATTACCCCCTCGAGTTTGACGAAATTTCGTTTGAAAACTGAGTCAAAGTGTGTATTAGGGAAAAAGTTTTTAGATTACCCCCTCGAGTTTGGCTTAATTTGGTTGGAATTAAGGCAAAGTGGTGTTGGCTTTTGGTGTTGGCTTTCTTTGACTGTAAAAGTAAAGTCAAGATTGCGACTATGCTTTTAATTTTGCCCCCTTAGTTTGGTTAGGTTTTGGTGTAAAAACCAAGTCAAACTTGAAATGTCCTTTCTGTCCTTGAATAAATTGAAGTCTTGGTGTGGGGTGTTGGTCGTGCCTTTTGCAAAGCTGCCTACGTATCCACGGTGTGTGGAATCAGACCAGCGTAGTTCGGTAATGCGTGAGCTAAACCGAATTGTAAATTTGACTCGTTTTTGCTTCTGGGGTGTAATTGTCTTGAGGGTGTCTCTTATCAAGGCAGGGTGTTTACTTCGGCTTGGAGCGTTTTAGGGATACCTTCGAGGTAGGGCATACTATCGAGGTAGGGTTTTTGCTTCGGCTTGTAAAATCTTGGGACGTCCGTGAAGGATATCTATTTTGTTGTACTTTGGATAGGAGTATAACCCTAAAATGGAGTGTCAGCCCCCAGTCTTCGTTGTAGATGTATAATGTATATCGCACTCTTGGTGCATGAGTTGACCATAACTCTTGTGTGGCTTCCTAGTCTAAGGAGGTGAATGTGTTATCTCGTCGATTTAGGGATATCGTAGATAAGCCCCGCCTTGAGGTTTGGTACTACGGATGGGTTATTTCCAATCGGTATGATTTTTGTAAATGGTGAAGCAGCGGTTGTTCATTCGTCGTTTGGCTTGGGTACAATGTATCTTGTAACGTCAGGTGAGTGGTACCAACGCCTTTCAATAGGTTGTGTCTTGAACGGTTGGATCCAATGGTGTATCCAATGTTGTTGGATAATCAGTATCCAATGCCGCTGGATTGGATAGAGCGTGTCTTGTGTGATTGGGCATCGTGGGGTAGAGCATATCCAGCGTCGCCATTGTGAATGCTCCCTTTATGTCGTGTTTGATGTCTTCTCCATTTCTTGCTTGTACCTGCATAGTTAGTACTCAGGAAAAGAAAGTTTTTTTTTTTTTTTGAAAATGCTCTCGCGTTTTTGGAAATGCCTTTTGTTTGAAGGAAAAATCATTTTTTGCAAAAGAAGATTTTGAAAATGCCGTTTTCGTAAAAGAAGATTTTGAAAAAGCTATTTTTGCAAAAGAGGATTCTGAAAAATGTTGTTTTAGCGAAAGAGGATTTTGAAAAATGTTGTTAGGAGTATTTTTGTTAATTTTTTTTTTAGAAAGTGTTTCCTAAAGTATGTTAACTTGGGAGTTGAGTTTATTTTTAGAAAGTATTTCCTAGAGTGCATTAAGTCAAATTTTTGTTAGTTCACAACGAGTTCCTTCAAAGTGTGTTTACTTGAGTATTGAGTTAAGTTTTGGAAGGTGCTTCTTGTGGACGTGGAAGAAGTGTTTCAAAGACAACGATAAATCGTGTTAAGAAAACGGGTGTTTTAAGTGTTTCAAAGACGAAGGTGAATCGTATGCGTGACTCAAGACTCGACAATGATAGGGATGTAAGTGACTGTGACACGTGCATCGGTAAAGCCTCCGGCTTGGCGGCGTATGGTTGCTTCGGTGGCATGTTATTGTTCCTGCAAAATGAACAAGGTTAGACGAAAAAGCAGAGTACTACTCCTAGGTCTAACACAACTTTGTCTCGACGTGGTCGTTTCAACGTCTCGATGAAGAAACAGTTTGCCTTTGATTTTTGTGGGTTTTTGTGGATTTTTGTGAGGATGTCCTTGACTTTGGAAGCTTTAGACATAAATTTGTAAAAGGGTTGGTTGAGCTCGGGTGAGCGGCCTACGTATCCGTGGGTACGGAATCAAACCTAGCGTAGTTCCAAAAGGGTGTGTTTGTGAAAAGTGTTTATGTGAAAAGGTGTTTATGTGGAAAGGTGCGTGTTTAAGGACCCGCTGGTCCAAAAGGGTGTTTTTTGTGATTGACCTTGATACATTGCATTCTAAAGGTAGGTTCTCCTTAGTTGATCTCGGCCGTTTGTTTGTCGCATCAAAGTCCAATTTGATGGAGGGGGGTCCTATTCCCCAACCTCGATGATCGGATGAACCATTGAAGTATGTCGCTTCTTCATTGGTGTTGTAAACTCTGTCGTAGTGTTGATAATGGGCTCCTCGTTGATTGAGTAGTCCCTTGGTGTCAAATTCGGCTTAGAGCAATGTCCATCGTGCCCTATGTCCTTTTGGCACGGGTTCCTTGAAGAGGTATTAGACTGGGTCCATTTTTGAGTAGACCTTTGTTCACTTAGCCACTTGTTTATTGACTTTCGGGCTTTGTTTTTGTTGTTTTTGTCCCTTTCCTTAAAGACTTTGAGACTTGTTTCTTTTTTTTTTGACTTCTTGGAAACTTTGAGACGTGTTTCCTTCTTGACTTCTTGGAAACTTTGAGATTTGTTTCCTTTTGACTTTGCTCTTTTTGCCGTTGTTTTCACTTTTGATTGTATTCCCCTTGAGAATTCGTCGGGCCCTTTGTGGTCTGGGCTCGAGCTTCGACTTTGCTAAACCTTGCGGTAGGAAGGTTGCATGTGGTCATGTGTCTATCACGCCGGACTCCTCTGACAAGTTCGTTTGCTTATTAGGCACGCGATCGAGTACGCGAAGGGCGATCCAGGAATACTCATACTTTTGGTCGCGATCAAATTCATGACCACTGTGGAGCTCCAAATTAATGGATCCTCCTCCAGAAGCAGCGGAGTAGTAGACCACAAGCATACTATCGAACCTTAAGTGTCTAGTGGTCGAAATCCTTCTTGTTCTTATCTTGTATTGATGTTGACTTGGACCTTCGTAGCCGGCCTAGATCTCCTTCGGATAGCTACTCCTAGGACGCAATGTATACTGGTGTAAAATGTGTTTTATATGAAAAAGATGGGTAAAAGGAATCTGGGTTGTGGCAAACTTATTCCCTTATCGATTTGTTAAAATGTCGTATGTCGAAGACTCGATTATCCTAGACTGACGGAGTTTGACTCGATGCTTAAAAACTTGACCCATATTGAAAAGACTTAAGCTGCTTGAGATCCGCCAAATCGTCGGTGGTACTTGGACGGACGCGTAGTCGGTTGCTTCGTGATGCACGTGCCGTGGGTACATGTCGATGCCCTTGATGTCGAGACTCGATTAACGCATACTTTGATTCGATTTTGTCTTTGAAACGGTTTGAAAGTGAAAGGGTGTTTCGAGTTGAAATGCGTTGTCGCATTTCGACTCTGTGCTAGAGGTGTCCTTAGATCGAACCTAAAGGCCTTGTTGTTGGGTCGTGATGTGGAGCGAGAATCGATCCGAGGTAGTGATAAGCTACTCGAATCGAGGGTGGTTCGAAAATGCGATGGAAACGGTAGTGCTCGTTTTCATGCACGTGCCTAAGGAAGAGTTAGACCGAAGCGAGTATGAGTCACTTGGTCCAACATAAAAGGTCCACGGGATTGCGATTTCACATTCCCGGGTTTTGTGCTTTTGCAAAAAGAGGGATGCTAGATCCTAAAATGCTTCGGGCTAGGGAAGACTTCTGAAAAATGTTTATTTCGAAAGGGGTGTAAAAAGGAAAAGGCCTCGAGCCGTTTGATTTATTTTGTGAAAATCCTCGAGAATGGATTGACATTCTCGGGTTTGAAGAGAATTTTGTGAAAAAAAAAGGGTTGTGAAGACCGCGAGTCATGCGGCCGATTTTGAGCTAGAAATGTTTTAAAACGTTTCATGCTCGACGATGTTTGGTGGTGTGTGGCTAAGATCCTATGGGTGCTCGAAATGGCGTTTAAGCTATTTGAGTCGAAGGTGTCAAAATGGGAGGAGGACGAGCTTGCTTGTCCACATGGATTTTGTCAAGGGATCGAGGTGGTTTGAGCCATTTGATCCGATGTTAGAATCCACAAGATTGGGCTTAGCCATTCTTGGATATGGCAAGGGATGCTACCTATTGGGCTGATTTGACCATGAGTCATTTGAAAAGGTTTTGTTTAGAAAGGTTCGAAAAGGCCAAGGGCCGTGAGTTCGCTTCGAAAGACTCACCAAGAATGTGTCCTCATTCTTGGGTTATGCTTTGTGAAAAAGCATGCGATAGATGGGTTAGGTTATTTAATCCATTTATATTTTCAAAGGCTTAGGGAGAGTGTGTTATGTTTGTTTTTAATTAACGATTGTTCACTCGTTAGTTCATTTTTATCGCATGGATTTATATGTTGTGTTGTTTGATTGATTTGTTTAATTTTTGCTTGTTGTTCATTGTTTGTTTGTCTGTTTTTAGCTTGAGACGAGACATAAGCAAACTTATTCGTATTATTCATTAAAGAAGAATTGTTTGACAAATGAGAAGAGCTGGAGCTAGCCTCCGAGAAGTCTAATGCTAAAACTAGAAAGTGGGTCGACAGATGACCCGACGTCTAAAGGGTTAGATCCTAAAGAGATTTCTTCTTCTTCGCGTTTGCCAACGCCTCCGTTCTTGCCAACTTCCTTTTAAGTCGTGATGGCTTGTATTTTATAGGCACATCTTCGCTTGTCGCTTGTTCTCAATGTCCGTGTTTCTGGATTGAGTTGTTTTCGCGTGATTTAAGTCTGGAGTGATCTATGGGAGGAAGTGGTCCTCTCAAGATCGTGTGGTTGTATGGAGGGTGATCTTTGTTGGATGGTTTGGGTCAGATGGTAAAAGAGTTAATCATTTCTTCACCTTGGATCGTGGCTTGGTTGAACATAGGCCATTCATCCCCTTCATCGTTGAACGGAGCGCCAATGGTTTGATTGTCGCCGGTTTGATATTGTCAAGCAATTCATAATGGGAGGTGATCCCACGAAGATTCTCGCGGTCGGCCAAAGGGTTGTCGTCGTTAGGCGGCTTGGGCTGGTTGAGACGGTGCAGCCGAGCTTTCCTTGGTCGATGAGATCTTGGATGGCGTGCTTGATTTGAAGCGATTTTACGTGTCGTGGCCTTTGCCTGCGTGGTATGCACAAGACGCATTTGGGTTCCAATTTTTTGGCTTTTTGTCTTCGGGTGCCTCGTCGGTAGGCCTGATTGGTCGTAGGTAGTTGTTTTCAACCTACCGATGGAATGCCATAGTGTAAGGCATGAAGCTCCTATTGGTTGCAAATGCGTCAAGGTTATCCATAGTGCGCTTTTCTTACTCTTGGTCGCGTGAGGAGATTTCGTGAGTTATCTTGGTAGGTATTCTTTGGTATATCCTGGTCATGGCACTAGTCCTAAAGTCGCCCTCAATTTGAGTGCCGACTCGATGAGTTGTTTGAAGTCTTGGATTTTCTTTGTCTGCATGTATAAGCGATACATGGGTCGCAGTTGTTTATGAACTTAGGCACAAGTTCGCCCTCACGCAGACGATTTGGAATTTGTGCGCTAGCTTTTCCCATCGAGAGAGATACTCGGTGAAGCCTTCGTCGTCTTGTTGGTTAAGGGCCTCGAGAGTGTGGATCGAGACATGTTCGCTTGCCTTGTCCTTGATACGTTGTTCCAAACGCTTTATCTCGGCCTTGTGGTGGTTCAGCAGGCGTTCGAGGTCGTCAGTCAGCTTGGTGACTTGTTCACGGAGTGCGTTAACATCATCATTGCCGCCATTCTTCTGTATAGGTTCGCTTTCTTGTGGGGTATAAGAACTCGCTTTTTGGTGCATGGTATCCAATCAAACCTACATTTGGATGGGGTGCGTCAGCTCTATGACAGACCTAATTTGACACATTCATTTGTACGTTTGTTTTTAGATCATTCGTTTGAAAAAGACTCTTTTAAGTTTTGAAAAAGAAGGAAGTTTTCGAAATTAAGCTAGGAGTGTTTTTGAGATAAGACTGCGTGCGCACAGCTCATCTCGATGTTAAAAGGTTTTGCTTTGCATCCATTTAGCCCGAGCGACGATATGTTGTCATGGGCTAGGGGTGGATGCGTAAAAAGGATTCGACTTGGGTTAGCCAAGCCGAGGATGTTAAAAGGGATTTGAGCCGCGAGGCCCAAGGAATGAAATCCACGAGTCGGGGTTGGAAGACCTTAACTCGGGTTTTGCAGATTTTGTGAAAAGGAAATTTTGAAAATGTTTCTTTCAAGAACTTGTGATTATTTTGTTTGAAAAGTGTTAGCGGGTTAGTTGGTTAGGTTGATTATTTTTGAAAACTTAAAGCGACTTTTCGAAAATATGCAAATGAATTTTGAAAAAGACTATATCGTATAGCCTCGCACTCGTACGTATGACTCTTGGTCGTTGGGTCAAGTCTCGTACGCCTCCAACTGATTTGAGTACGCTTTGGCAGGTGCTTTTGGCCCTCCGCCCACACAGTATAACGTGTAGGATACGAAGGAAGCCCTGGGGCGGTCAAATCAGTTTGCTACGGCAAGCCGTGGAGGGGTGAGAGGAAGGTTAGTCCAGTACGTGCCTCGTCGAATGGACGATGCCTGCGTTTGGAACCACCTCTCGGGGTGTTGGTGTGTGAATCCGACTAGATTCGACTCTAACGGATATGCTTAAACTCATGCATGTTGATTGTTCTCAAGTCGTTCAAGTCTCATTTTTATTTTTAAAAGGAAAAACTAGTTTTAATTTTAAAAATAAAACTCGCCCTCAAATGAGTCGCCAATCAGTAGGTACCGGGTTTAATCTGGGACCACTCGACGTCTTGCTAAGGGCGTAAAGTTAAAAAGATTAAATACGAAAAACCTTTAAAAACTGTTTTGGAGCCGCCACTAAATTATGAGGGAAATTTAGAACCCGCCTCCGTGTCCTCATGCTCAAAGACACGTCTTAGAGTTCAAGGCACGTCGACACCTATCCGTCTAAGGTTATTGTGAAACCAGATTCCGCTTCGGGTGAGGGTACTTTTCTAAAGCATAAATCAAAATAATGTTTTTATGAAAGATCTTTTGGAAAAGCCTATCAAAAGATAGCCTCTACTAGACTTGAGAACAATGCAAAGGAATGATACATGAGTCTAAGTAATCGCTACGTACAAGTGCGATAAAAGATGTAAAATAATGCAAAAGAGATTGATTAAACCCTCAGTTAAGCATGCTTAACTTATTAACAAAAACAGTTCAGTTTAATGACGAATTCATTTAAAATAGTTTAGATGCAAGATGAGGATTTGCTAAAATGCATGCAGTAAAATAAAGTTCAATTAGCCATTGATTTATTTTAAAGAGGTCAGTTGTTTATGCGACTTTGGAAGGGTGTTACGAATAGGGTGTGTATTCGAGGTGCATGGCCGCCTTATGCAAAGCAGACTTGCGTACCAAAGTCGGGGTGAGCCTAATGTAGGCCCTTACTAGTCAAAGAAGTAAAGAAAGACCTTAATCCATGTTTAGGATTAAGTATTACCTGTCTCAGATTAGGAAACCCAAAGACTTCGCTTCAAAGGATGAATTCAACACTAGGAAAATGAAGAATTCTAGGTGTTTATGCGTGAGGCTTTTGTGAGAGAGTTGTGAAGGTGTGAATTGTGATTGTGTGTGTGAATTGAATTGTCTTAAAACCTAGGGAGAAAGGTTGAGAGGAGAGGAGTTTTTATGTGTGAAAAACTTATTTGAATCGTCGAATGAAGGGTTGTATATATAGTGGAATAGCCGAGGGATTTTAGGAAACCCTAGAGGATAAAACCGGACGTAGGAGTCGCAAGAAGCCATGCGATCAGAGGGGCAAATCGCAAGGCCTCTTGCGGCTGCCCCAATGAGCCGCAAGGCCTCTTGCGGCTTGTACGTCGGGCAAAACCTCCAGATTTCGTATTTCCTTAATCCGATTTGCAATATTTCGACAATATCTTTTGCTATTTCTTTGCTTGCACTCCAAGTAGGCCGTGTATGGTCTTCTAGGGTTTATGTGGGTGAGTCCTTGGACCTAGGGAAGCGGGCCAAGGATGGGTTCTGCTTCGTTTTGGGCCCGGGCCCTGAAAATGTAAAAAGGGTGTATTTTATGGCATTTTGTGAAATAAGACATTCCGTGAGGTTGTCTCGGGTGTTCGCTAGTCCTAAAAGGTGGTTTTAGAGACTGGTCCTAAATTTAGGGATTTAGGAGGATCGAATTGAACCTTGTTAAAGTAAAAAGGGCCAATTAGCTTGTGTGTTCGGTAGGGGTATGCATGCCGATTAGGACCTGGACTCGAGACAGACTAGACTCTTGACCGACCTGAAGACACTAAAGGTGATGACCCATATAGAAACCTCATTTTGCATTTAAAAACATTTAACTTGAATTCGTCATAGTTAGAACCATTTAAGTCAACGTAAAAGCATGCAATAAAAGTCCATTGTTACATCACTGGGTTTTTGGCGGGAGGTACAGATTTGGGTATCTACAAGTACACAAGCCGCTCTGTAGTCAAGACTCGCGAGTATATGTTGTTGCCTGATTATAATTGAAAAGGGTCGACTACCCCGAAGAAGAATGGAATGATAATGATTTGCCTACATGATTATGAGTTGTGATAATTGGATGTTTGGATTGTTGCGTTGTATGAATTGATAAGATCTGATGATTTACTTACCATGTTGTATGAACTGTTTTATGTCATGCTTTATGAACTGCATTGCTGTATGTATATATATATGAGTTGCTTATTAGGTGCGGGGCTGAAAAAGCTAATACGGGAATCAACAGGTACCCCGAGACTTGACTGTTGATCTCTATCAAGGGATTGAAGGCCTTATTTTATATTTTGAGAGAATGTAATCGACTAAACTCTGCTTTATCTATGACTCTTATTATGTATAATGAGTTGTAATACGATGACAGCTGGTTTTTGTAATAAATAGACTTAATTAATATTCCGCCTTAGTTTAATTAAAGTCACGAAAAACCAGGTTGTTACACATACTTACCCTCGATTTCAATTATTTTGGTTTATCATTATCGCTTTATAACTATAACATTATGGTAAAATATAAACATGCTTATTACATATAGCAAGTAAGGACATGTAAGTCATAATAAGCATGTGATTAAAGGGATAAATCATACAAGCATGATATTCAATTATGAAAGCAATAACAATTAATATCATAGCAATAGTATCACAATAATTCAACAGGATTACAAAGCGATATCAGATCGCATAGAAGCATACGTATTGTAACATTCATGTCATGCACTGATTCAATTCGTAAAGTTGTGGTCTTTAATTTTCAAGATGGTACACACTGCTCTCATTTAAATCATACAACAAACAACACACACCGCTACGAGCCCCACTAATCGAGTAGGCCTTTGTACTGATCGATCAGATCTCACTTCCATAGTGCGAGACTTACTCGACTCGTAAACCACCCCGAATACTATAGTACTTGCATCCCATCTTCTAGTGTTCGAAATGATGCGAACTTCAGATACAATCTCGTCAAGTGATCTTTGCATGTGGTAAGAACGAATGCTAGTGTCGCGCCCACTAAGAACGAAACACGGCAAGGAGGAGACAGAACCGTGAGATGACAATCGCAATAAGGTCACGGTGGCCCTGGTAACTTTAGCGAAATAGGGAATAAAACCCTAGTCTAGTATGCATACACTAATATCCACTTTAAGAATGGGCTATGCTATTCATAGAGCACCTTAACCCTGGATAAAACGACTATTTCCTAAAGCCTGATACAAAAGCATTGGCATATTCTTTATCTTGTACTAATGTGCTATACGACTTAAGGCGAATTCGGCAGGGCAGATGCACAAAGCATAATACAAATTGCTATACCACACTATTCGAGATGACACACGCAATAAGGTCGAGATAGTGGCGTCCGCTACAAGACTATCTTAACCCCACTTCACTCACGATTGACGTTCCTTTATCTGAGGCCCAAGCTTGACCTTTTATTTAACTTACTCAATATTCATTAATTATTTGATATTTACATATCACATGTTACTAGACTTTCCTAGTTTCACCGTCAAACGTTTTATTTGAATTGTAGGTTTCATATGATCACATAACATATTCGTTTATTATTTGAAGTGTTGTTAATTATTAATGTTTTAAGGTTCTTATATTAATATGTTTATTAATATGTCCAATTTTATTCAAGTGTTTTTCAAAACACTTAAGTCATTTACTTTTTCATTTTCAATTTTCTATACTTAGTAAAAATTTTTAATTATTTTTAAAATTTCACTATTCACCGTATTTTACTATTCATCGTATTTACTATTCATCGTATTACTATTCATCGTATTTACTATTCATCGTATTTTATACGTATTTTTATACGTATTCGTATTCCTATACTTGTACGTATTTTTATACTTATACATATTTTTATGCTTAAGATATTTTAGGTATACAACTAATCCATTTTTATTTCCTAAGTATAGATTTCTAGTTTTAAAGTCGTTAGGTTCGTTTTGTACTTAGTGATTTTTGAAAATATTTTAAAAGCTTAGTTTTAAAAACGTTAAGTTCATTTTATAAAACGTGATCAATGATATTTATTTTAAAATGCGACTTAGTTAAATTTAGTCGTTTATTTACTAAAGTTAGTGATTTTCATTTTAAAATAATAGTATTGTGGATGTTTCCTTTTAGTCCGTATGTCTAAATTCAACAGTCCAAATGCAAAGGCGGTAACACACGATTTAATTCATTTTTATAACTAAGTAAACACTTTTATCTGCTTTATATATTTCATTTATAACTAAATTCGGTTTATTATAAAAATTCATTTCTAATTACTATTTAACTTTAGTGACTTAGTGATAATTTCATTTTGGTCAAATTTAGTCAACTTAATATAGAAATGTCGTGTAAAAACAATATACATGTCAAAATTGATTTATTTCTTTTAATTTCTTAATTCAATTTATTAACTACTAATTAAATTATTTTAACAATTAAACTAAAAAGTGATAAAAACAATTTTTAGCCTAAAATTAAAGGGGATGCCGTGGCTAACACATATGGTGTCCTAAATTTCATTTTTCGATTTTATCGGTTTTTAGCTTAAAGTCTTTATAATTTAATTATTCTAATTATACTAAAATGATTTAAACTAAAATGAAATTTACTAAAAATTTCATTTACATTTATGAATAGTGTTTTTCAACACTTTAAATTTCTAACTTTTTATTCTTAAGGATTTAGTTAGTTTAATTTATATAGTTGTTAATATAATAACTTATTAGTTAATAAAAACAATAAATAACAACAAACATAAAATAATCAAAAATCAAAATAAGCTACTAATCAAGAACAACATGAACATCAACATGAGTTTTTCAAGAACACATAAACATACTTCAAGAACATCATTTTTGATTTTAACAATTTATAATTTGTTTTCCTAATTTAATTCTTTTCACATGGTAACATTTATTTTAACTAACCTAAATCTACATATTATTTACAAAAATTAAAAGTGAAAATTTATTAACAAAAATGGGAAATGCCGAGTGGATGTAAGTGTATGTATATATTTTTATTTTTCATTTTTAATCACTTTAACTCATTGTTAATAATTCACATAATTTTCATATGATAATACTACTCATCTAAAACATAACTAAACATAAAATCATATGAACAAAAATGAAAAATGCTCAAAATCAATTTAGCTAAGCATGATATCATTTTACTATAACATTACTAATAAACTATATATTTAGTTATTATCATTATTTATTCAACACATAAACATACAAGCATCTAAACATGATGTTTAACATATTTAACATAATTTTCATACTCATAAAATTATAATAACAAAACAAGTTAATTTACTAAGAGAATAATATAAGACAAGGCTAGTCACCTTAATCGGATGTTAATCGTCGGGGATCTAAAATAAATTTTAGATCGGATTTTTCTTCACCCATAATACCCAAGTTATTCACCCAAAAATCCTTGCAAGTTAGCTACTAAACCCACTAATATAATTAGGAATACTTAGGAATTATTAGAGATAATATTAAGGTTTTAATTTAGGAGGTTTTTGTAATAAAATGGAAGAAAATAAAAGGGAGCAAAATGAAGAGAAACCTACGGTCAAAATGGAGGACCAAAGTTGAGTTTTGCAATTGTGATTTTTTTGTGCACAAGTTAGTAAAACAAATTAGGTTAAAAGGAGTGTATTGAGTAAGTTTTATTTTAATTAGAAAATAATGTTTTAAATAAAGAAATTAGGGAACAAAGAAAATAAGTAGGGTGGCTTGACTAATGAGAAGTGAAGGGTTGAAAAGTTGGTCATGGTGAGCTATGTGTGGGCCGGCCATGTGAGCTCACATGTGGCTCGATTTTCGTTTTCGGAAATTTCGATTTACGCGCGCGTGAAAAGTCTCGAAATAAAATATATGATTTTAAAATAATGTTTAGAATTAAGATTGAAAATAAAAATGAAAATAAAACTCGAAGTGTGATTAAAATAAAAATTGGGTTTTGGCTCTTCGAATTTTGATTAAAAATTTACTAGTCCGAAATATATATTTTTTTGGATGAAAGTTAATGATTTAAATAATTAGAATCAAACGTCAAAAAGTTTATCAGTTTAAATTAAGTATAACTTAGAATTTTGACATTATGTGAGAATGTTAGTTAAATGAAATTGAAATAGTAATTATATATTAATATTTAGTTATTTCTAAAAAGAAATCAAAATGAATGCATTTTTTTCTAAAGTGACGTTGGATTTGTTTTTCCAAAAAGTTGATGTTGATTGTTTGATTTTTGATTTGCGTGTTTGAAATTGTTGACCCGAATTTCAAAGACGGGAAAAGTATAAGGGTTCATTTTTATAAAATTTTGAAATGTGTTTCTTTTTCAATTCTGAAGATAATAGAACAAACTTTATTTTTCAAAATTTTTAAATTTGTACTTAAAAAAATTTAATATTATTTGGCTAAAAATTCAATGCATTTTTATTATATGGAAAAAGGATGAATTTAATTTAAGGAATTAAATTCTTTATGAAATTGTGTTAAAATAACACTGTTCATAAACCTACCTCTTAAGAAAAGTTTCGTCCCGAAACTTGGATAACATGGATAACTGCTCGCAGTTAGGCAATGCAGTTAGAGAGAATATCAAGATTTCACAAATTTCGATAATGACATTTTATTTTGGTAGAATAAGACTTTTCAAAAGTTTGAATTTCTGAATTATTATAAAGGTGTTAGATAGATTGGAAAGATTTGAAGGATATAAACATTTTATAACAGAATATTTTGAATTAATATAGAGATATTGCTAGATTGTCATTTCTGAAATCGATTTCGAAGGGATTTTCAAAAAGGTAGGGCCTGGATGTTTTGTACGGAATTAATTTAAATAAAATTATAAGGGTTTTAAAATAAAAGCAAATTCATTTGAATTTAGAAATAGATATAAAGTTTAAAGTAGGTTGAAATAATGATTTTAAATAATTCTAATCAATGATTTTAAAACATCATATTTTGTCCTACCCCCTTAAGAAAATTTTAAACATATTTATCGAGTTTAAGAGGAACGGTAGAAATTCGTTTTAGAGATTGAGAATTTAGAAAAGGTATTGATAAGTTGCAAATTTTGAAGATAATCAAATTTGATGATATGATAAAGGGTATACAATGTAAAAACAAAATAGTTTCAAAGATATCTAAAATTACGAAATAAAATTTTTAGAATTATAAGAATAGGTTTAAGTGATATTTTAAAGGGAAACTTGAAAGTTAATTTTAGAAGATAATCAGTAATTATAAATTTACGAAGATTTTTAAATTTTCAAAGAGATAGTAAGTTTAAGAGATTTAGAATGTAATAAAGTTTAAAGGTTTTTGAGAATCAATCAAATGAAGTTTAAGGAATTGATAAGCAAGAATGAAATCATTTTGCGAGATTAAGGAAGAGGAATGAAAGTTCATTTGAAAAGTAGGTATTAGAAATTTTAGATTTAGGGAATTTAGAGAGTTAGAAGGAAAGGTTAAAGATGTTAAAATTGTTAAAGGAGACGAAATAAAATTTGTGTTAAAGAGGATAATTAGATAGAGTTGTAGAAATCCTTTCTGCGATAGAAATTTTCGAGGTCTTGAACGTCTCATCAATAGTAAGGTTCTTGATGAGTCTATTTGTTGCGCTTGAGATCTTGTCGTCATGTATTTGATTAAAGGCTCCGATCTTCGAGAATTAAACTTATTACTTAGATTTTATATCCGAGGATAGTTGTTAGTTTTAGTTAGTCACATCAGCAAGTAGCAAGCATACGATAGTTAGTGTATTTTATTTTGAGGAAGTAATTCGTTACTAAAAAAATTCTTAACCTATGGCTCGGTCCCTAAGGTTTCTACTCATCCTCACACTTTAAAGCGATTTAAAGTTTATTTAGGTGATCTAATAAAAGAAAATCTAATTTATTATTTGATCCTAGTAGTCTTAAGGTTTAGCATATTAATATGTTAACCCGCCAGTGTGTCTCTCGTTAGGTAAGCATAAATCGCATTAGGCCATTTATGTTACTGGCCACGAGTCACTTTGATACCAATCAGAATAACCTGGTTTTTAGTTGACTTTAATTACTAAGGCGGAAATTAATTAAGTCTTAAACCAAATAAGTATTAATTATACATAAACCCAAAATATTACATCATCGTTTCAAGAGTTGAATTGTACAACTCTAAATACAGAAATGAAAAGAGTAACGTGTTATATATTACAAATCTCTCAAAATAAATGAAGGTAAAGCAATAAAGCGTCTCGTGGCCCCATCCAAAATCCAAATTTCCTATCTACACGATCATCCTGCACAATAAATCGATGGGGGGATGCTCATTGAAATGGACAAAGGACTAGCTATGCTCATACTTACCCTCGATTTCAATTATTTTGGTTTATCATTATCGCTTTATAACTATAACATTATGGTAAAATATAAACATGCTTATTACATATAGCAAGTAAGGACATGTAAGTCATAATAAGCATGTGATTAAAGGGATAAATCATACAAGCATGATATTCAATTATGAAAGCAATAACAATTAATATCATAGCAATAGTATCACAATAATTCAACAGGATTACAAAGCGATATCGGATCGCATAAGCATAATGTATTGTAACATTCATGTCATGCACTGATTCAATTCAGAAAGTTGTGGTCTTTAATTTTCGAAGATGGTACACACTCGTTCTCATTTAAATCATACATCAAACAACACACACTGCTTACGAGCCTGACCACTGAGTAGGCCTTTGTACTGATCGATCAGATCTCACTTCCATAGTGCAGAGACTTACTCGACTCGTAAACCACGCCGAATACTATAGTACTTGCATCTCATCTTCTAGTGTTCAAATGATTCAACTTCGATACAATCTCGTCAAGTGATCTTTACATGTGGTAAGAACGAATGCTAGTGTCGCCCACTAAGAACGAAACACGGCAAGGAGACAGAACCGTGAGATGACAATCGCAATAAGGTCATGGTGGCCCTGGTAACTTTAGCGAAATAGGGGAATAAAACCCTAGTCTAGTATGCATACACTAATATCCACTTTAAGAATGGGCTATGCTATTCATAGAGCACCTTAACCTGGATAAAACGACTATTTCCTAAAGCCTGATACAAAAGCATTGACATATTCTTTATCTTGTACTTAACAAAGCTATACGACTTAAGGCGTGAATCTGGCCAAGGCAGATGCACAAAGCATAATCTTTCACGGCTATACCACACTATTCGAGATGACACACTAATAAGGTCGAGATAGTGGCGTCCGCTACAAGACTATCTTAACCCCACTTCACTCACGATTGACGTTCCTTTATCTGAGGCCCAAGCTTGACCTTTTATTTAACTTACTCAATATTCATTAATTATTTGATATTTACATATCACATGTTACTAGACTTTCCTAGTTTCACCGTCAAACGTTTTATTTGAATTGTAGGTTTCATATGATCACATAACATATTCGTTTATTATTTGAAGTGTTGTTAATTATTAATGTTTTTAGGTTCTTATATTAATACGTTTATTAATATGTCCAATTTTATTCAAGTGTTTTTCAAAACACTTAAGTCATTTACTTTTTCATTTTCAATTTTCTATACTTAGTAAAAATTTTTAATTATTTTTAAAATTTCACTATTCACCGTATTTTACTATTCATCGTATTTACTATTCATCGTATTACTATTCATCGTATTTACTATTCATCGTATTTTATACGTATTTTTATACGTATTCGTATTCCTATACTTGTACGTATTTTTATACTTATACATATTTTTATACTTAAGATATTTTAGGTATACAACTAATCCATTTTTATTTCCTAAGTATAGATTTCTAGTTTTAAAGTCGTTAGGTTCGTTTTGTACTTAGTGATTTTTGAAAATATTTTAAAAGCTTAGTTTTAAAAACGTTAAGTTCATTTTATAAAACGTGATCAATGATATTTATTTTAAAATGCGACTTAGTTAAATTTAGTCGTTTATTTACTAAAGTTAGTGATTTTCATTTTAAAATAATAGTATCGTGGATGTTTCCTTTTAGTCCGTATGTCTAAATTCGACACTCCAAATGCAAAGGCGGAATAACACGATATAATTCATTTTTATAACGGTTAAACACTTTTATCGGTTTTATATATTTCATTTATAACTAAATCGGTTTATTATAAAAATTCATTTCTAATTACTATTTAACTTTAGTGACTTAGTGATAATTTCATTTTGGTCAAATTTAGTCAACTTAATATAGAAATGTCGTGTAAAAACAATATACATGTCAAAATTGATTTATTTCTTTTAATTTCTTAATTCAATTTATTAACTACTAATTAAATTATTTTAACAATTAAACTAAAAAGTGATAAAAACAATTTTTAGCCTAAAATTAAAGGGGATGCCGTGGCTAACACATATGGTGTCCTAAATTTCATTTTTCGATTTTATCGGTTTTTAGCTTAAAGTCTTTATAATTTAATTATTCTAATTATACTAAAATGATTTAAACTAAAATGAAATTTACTAAAAATTTCATTTACATTTATGAATAGTGTTTTTCAACACTTTAAATTTCTAACTTTTTATTCTTAAGGATTTAGTTAGTTTAATTTATATAGTTGTTAATATAATAACTTATTAGTTAATAAAAACAATAAATAACAACAAACATAAAATAATCAAAAATCAAAATAAGCTACTAATCAAGAACAACATGAACATCAACATGAGTTTTTCAAGAACACATAAACATACTTCAAGAACATCATTTTTGATTTTAACAATTTATAATTTGTTTTCCTAATTTAATTCTTTTCACATGGTAACATTTATTTTAACTAACCTAAATCTACATATTATTTACAAAAATTAAAAGTGAAAATTTATTAACAAAAATGGGAAATGCCGAGTGGATGTAAGTGTATGTATATATTTTTATTTTTCATTTTTAATCACTTTAACTCATTGTTAATAATTCACATAATTTTCATATGATAATACTACTCATCTAAAACATAACTAAACATAAAATCATATGAACAAAAATGAAAAATGCTCAAAATCAATTTAGCTAAGCATGATATCATTTTACTATAACATTACTAATAAACTATATATTTAGTTATTATCATTATTTATTCAACACATAAACATACAAGCATCTAAACATGATGTTTAACATATTTAACATAATTTTCATACTCATAAAATTATAATAACAAAACAAGTTAATTTACTAAGAGAATAATATAAGACAAGGCTAGTCACCTTAATCTGGATGTTAATCGTCAGATCTAGAATATATGTTAGACCGGATTTTTCTTCACCCATAATACCCAAGTTATTCACCCAAAAATCCTTGCAAGTTAGCTACTAAACCCACTAATATAATTAGGAATACTTAGGAATTATTAGAGATAATATTAAGGTTTTAATTTAGGAGGTTTTTGTAATAAAATGGAAGAAAATAAAAGGGAGCAAAATGAAGAGAAACCTACGGTCAAAATGGAGGACCAAAGTTGAGTTTTGCAATTGTGATTTTTGTGCACAAGTTAGTAAAACAAATTAGGTTAAAAGGAGTGTATTGAGTAAGTTTTATTTTAATTAGAAAATAATGTTTTAAATAAAGAAATTAGGGAACAAAGAAAATAAGTAGGGTGGCTTGACTAATGAGAAGTGAAGGGTTGAAAAGTTGGTCATGGTGAGCTATGTGTGGGCCGGCCATGTGAGCTCACATGTGGCTCGATTTTCGTTTTCGGAAATTTCGATTTACGCGCGCGTGAAAAGTCTCGAAATAAAATATATGATTTTAAAATAATGTTTAGAATTAAGATTGAAAATAAAAATGAAAATAAAACTCAAGTGTGATTAAAATAAAAATTGGGTTTTGGCTCTTCAATTTTGATTAAAATTTACTAGTCCAAATATATATTTTTTGGATGAAAGTTAATGATTTAAATAATTAGAATCAAACGTCAAAAAGTTTATCGCTTTAAATTAAGTATAACTTAGAATTTTGACATTATGTGAGAATGTTAGTTAAATGAAATTGAAATAGTAATTATATATTAATATTTAGTTATTTCTAAAAAGAAATCAAAATGAATGCATTTTTTTCTAAAGTGACGTTGGAGTTGTTTTTCCAAAAGTTGATGTTGATTGTTTGATTTTTGATTTGCGTGTTTGAAATTGTTGACCAATTTCAAAGACTTTAAAAGTATAAGGGTTCTTTTTTATAAAATTTTGAAATGTGTTTCTTTTTCAATTCTGAAGATAATAGAACAAACTTTATTTTTCAAAATTTTTAAATTTGTACTTAAAAAAATTTAATATTATTTGGCTAAAAATTCAATCGCATTTTTATTATATGGAAAAAGGATGAATTTAATTTAAGGAATTAAATTCTTTTATGAAATTGTGTTAAAATAACACTAAAGCATACAAACCTACTCCTAAGAAAAGTTTCATTCCGAAACTTGGATAATATGGATAATCGTCATAGCTAGGCAATGCTGATTAGAGAGAATATCAAGATTTCACAAATTTCGATAATGACATTTTATTTTGGTAGAATAAGACTTTTCAAAAGTTTGAATTTCAATTATTATAAAGGTGTTAGATAGATTGGAAAGATTTCAAGGATATAAACATTTTATAATGTAATATTTTGAATTAATATAGAGATATTGCTAGATTGTCATTTCAAATCGATTTGAAGGATTTTCAAAAAGGTAGGGCCTGGATGTTTTGTACGGAATTAATTTAAATAAAAATTATAAGGGTTTTAAAATAAAAGCAAATTCATTTGAATTTAGAAATAGATATAAAGTTTAAAGTAGGTTGAAATAATGATTTTAAATAATTCTAATCAATGATTTTAAAACATCATATTTTGTCCTACCCCTTAAGAAAATTTTAAACATATTTATCGAGTTTAAGAGGAACTAGTAGAAATTCGTTTTAGAGATTGAGAATTTAGAAAAGGTATTGATAAGTTGCAAATTTTGAAGATAATCAAATTTGATGATATGATAAAGGGTATACAATGTAAAAACAAAATAGTTTCAAAGATATCTAAAATTACTTAAATAAAATTTTTAGAATTATAAGAATAGGTTTAAGTGATATTTTAAAGGGAAACTTGAAAGTTAATTTTAGAAGATAATCAGGAATTATAAATTTACGAAGATTTTTAAATTTTCAAAGAGATAGTAAGTTTAAGAGATTTAGAATGTAATAAAGTTTAAAGGTTTTGAGAATCAATCAAATGAAGTTTAAGGAATTGATAAGCAAGAATGAAATCATTTTGCGAGATTAAGGAAGAGGAATGAAAGTTCATTTGAAAAGTAGGTATTAGAAATTTTAGATTTAGGGAATTTAGAGAGTTAGAAGGAAAGGTTAAAGATGTTAAAATTGTTAAAGGAGACGAAATAAAATTTGTGTTAAAGAGGATAATTAGATAGAGTTGTAGAAATCCTTTCTCAAGGATAGAAATTTTCGAGGTCTTGAACGCCTCATCAATAGTAAGGTTCTTGATGAGTCTATTTGTTGCGCTTGAGATCTTGTCGTCATGTATTTGATTAAAGGCTCCGATCTTCGAGAATTAAACTTATTACTTAGATTTTATATCCGAGGATAGTTGTTAGTTTTAGTTAGTCACATCAGCAAGTAGCAAGCATACGATAGTTAGTGTATTTTATTTTGAGGGAAGTAATTCCGTACTAAAAAAAAAAATTCTTAACCTATGGCCTGGTCCTTAAGGTTTCTACCCATCCTCACACTTTAAAGCGATTTAAAGTTTATTTAGGTGATCTAATAAAAGAAAAATCTAATTTATTATTTGATCCTAGTAGTCTCATGGTTTAGCATATTAATATGTTAACCCGCCTGTGTGTCTCTCGTTAGGTAAGCATAAATCGCATTAGGCCATTTATGTTACTGGCCACGAGTCACCTTTGATACCAATCAGAATAACCTGGTTTTTAGTTGACTTTAATTACTAAGGCGGAAATTAATTAAGTCTTAAACCAGCGTTATTAATTATACATAAACCCAAAATATTACATCATCGTTTCAAGAGTTGAATTGTACAACTCTAAATACAGAAATGAAAAGAGTATCGTGTTATATATTACAAATCTCTCAAAATAAATGAAGGTAAAGCAATAAAGCGTCTCGTGGCCCCATCCAAAATCCAAATTTCCTCGGTCCCACGATCATCCTCAGACAATAAACCGATGGGATGTCACTGAGCTGACAAAGTGACTAGCTATGCTCATACTTACCCTCGATTTCAATTATTTTGGTTTATCATTATCGCTTTATAACTATAACATTATGGTAAAATATAAACATGCTTATTACATATAGCAAGTAAGGACATGTAAGTCATAATAAGCATGTGATTAAAGGGATAAATCATACAAGCATGATATTCAATTATGAAAGCAATAACAATTAATATCATAGCAATAGTATCACAATAATTCAACAGGATTACAAAGCGATATCGGATCGCATGTAGCATACGTATTGTAACATTCATGTCATGCGGACTGATTCAATTCGTAAAGTTGTGGTCTTTAATTTTCAAGATGGTACACACTGTTCTCATTTAAATCATACAACAAACAACACACACCGCTACGAGCCCACCACCGAGTAGGCCTTTGTACTGATCGATTGCATCTCACTTCCATAGTGCAGAGACTTACTCGACTCGTAAACCACGCCGAATACTATAGTACTTGCATCTCATCTTCTAGTGTTCGAAATGATTCGAACTTCAGATACAATCTCGTCAAGTGATCTTTACATGTGGTAAGAACGAATGCTAGTGTCGCGCCCACTAAGAACGAAACACGGCAAGGAGACAGAACCGTGAGATGACAATCGCAATAAGGTCACGGTGGCCCTGATAACTTTAGCGAAATAGGGGAATAAAACCCTAGTCTAGTATGCATACACTAATATCCACTTTAAGAATGGGCTATGCTATTCATAGAGCACCTTAACTCTGGATAAAACGACTATTTCCTAAAGCCTGATACAAAAGCATTGGCATATTCTTTATCTTGTACGGAACAGGCTATACGACTTAAGGCGTAACGGCTTGGGCAGGATGCACAAAGCATAATACTGCCGGCTATACCACACTATTCGAGATGACACACGCAATAAGGTCGAGATAGTGGCGTCCGCTACAAGACTATCTTAACCCCACTTCACTCACGATTGACGTTCCTTTATCTGAGGCCCAAGCTTGACCTTTTATTTAACTTACTCAATATTCATTAATTATTTGATATTTACATATCACATGTTACTAGACTTTCCTAGTTTCACCACAAACGCTTTATTTGAATCAGAGGTTTCATATGATCACATAACATATTCGTTTATTATTTGAAGTGTTGTTAATTATTAATGTTTTTAGGTTCTTATATTAATACGTTTATTAATATGTCCAATTTTATTCAAGTGTTTTTCAAAACACTTAAGTCATTTACTTTTTCATTTTCAATTTTCTATACTTAGTAAAAAATTTTAATTATTTTTAAAATTTCACTATTCACCGTATTTTACTATTAATCGTATTTACTATTCATCGTATTACTATTCATCGTATTTACTATTCATCGTATTTTATACGTATTTTTATACGTATTCGTATTCCTATACTTGTACGTATTTTTATACTTATACATATTTTTATACTTAAGATATTTTAGGTATACAACTAATCCATTTTTATTTCCTAAGTATAGATTTCTAGTTTTAAAGTCGTTAGGTTCGTTTTGTACTTAGTGATTTTTGAAAATATTTTAAAAGCTTAGTTTTAAAAACGTTAAGTTCATTTTATAAAACGTGATCAATGATATTTATTTTAAAATGCGACTTAGTTAAATTTAGTCGTCTATTTACTAAAGTTAGTGATTTTCATTTTAAAATAATAGTATCGTGGATGTTTCCTTTTAGTCCGTATGTCTAAATTCAACAGTCCAAATGCAAAGGCGGTAACACACGATTTAATTCATTTTTATAACGGTTAAACACTTTTATCGGTTTTATATATTTCATTTATAACTAAATCGGTTTATTATAAAAATTCATTTCTAATTACTATTTAACTTTAGTGACTTAGTGATAATTTCATTTTGGTCAAATTTAGTCAACTTAATATAGAAATGTCGTGTAAAAACAATATACATGTCAAAATTGATTTATTTCTTTTAATTTCTTAATTCAATTTATTAACTACTAATTAAATTATTTTAACAATTAAAATAAAAAGTGATAAAAACAATTTTTAGCCTAAAATTAAAGGGGATGCCGTGGCTAACACATATGGTGTCCTAAATTTCATTTTTCGATTTTATCGGTTTTTAGCTTAAAGTCTTTATAATTTAATTATTCTAATTATACTAAAATGATTTAAACTAAAATGAAATTTACTAAAAATTTCATTTACATTTATGAATAGTGTTTTTCAACACTTTAAATTTCTAACTTTTTATTCTTAAGGATTTAGTTAGTTTAATTTATATAGTTGTTAATATAATAACTTATTAGTTAATAAAAACAATAAATAACAACAAACATAAAATAATCAAAAATCAAAATAAGCTACTAATCAAGAACAACATGAACATCAACATGAGTTTTTCAAGAACACATAAACATACTTCAAGAACATCATTTTTGATTTTAACAATTTATAATTTGTTTTCCTAATTTAATTCTTTTCACATGGTAACATTTATTTTAACTAACCTAAATCTACATATTATTTACAAAAATTAAAAGTGAAAATTTATTAAAAAAAATGGGAAATGCCGAGTGGATGTAAGTGTATGTATATATTTTTATTTTTCATTTTTAATCACTTTAACTCATTGTTAATAATTCACATAATTTTCATATGATAATACTACTCATCTAAAACATAACTAAACATAAAATCATATGAACAAAAATTAAAAATGCTCAAAATCAATTTAGCTAAGCATGATATCATTTTACTATAACATTACTAATAAACTATATATTTAGTTATTATCATTATTTATTCAACACATAAACATACAAGCATCTAAACATGATGTTTAACATATTTAACATAATTTTCATACTCATAAAATTATAATAACAAAACAAGTTAATTTACTAAGACAATAATATAAGACAAGGCTAGTCACCTTAATCGGATGTTAATCGTCGGGGATCTAAAATAAATTTTAGATCGGATTTTTCTTCACCCATAATACCCAAGTTATTCACCCAAAAATCCTTGCAAGTTAGCTACTAAACCCACTAATATAATTAGGAATACTTAGGAATTATTAGAGATAATATTAAGGTTTTAATTTAGGAGGTTTTTGTAATAAAATGGAAGAAAATAAAAGGGAGCAAAATGAAGAGAAACCTACGGTCAAAATGGAGGACCAAAGTTGAGTTTTGCAATTGTGATTTTTTTGTGCACAAGTTAGTAAAACAAATTAGGCTAAAAGGAGTGTATTGAGTAAGTTTTATTTTAATTAGAAAATAATGTTTTAAATAAAGAAATTAGGGAACAAAGAAAATAAGTAGGGTGGCTTGACTAATGAGAAGTGAAGGGTTGAAAAGTTGGTCATGGTGAGCTATGTGTGGGCCGGCCATGTGAGCTCACATGTGGCTCGATTTTCGTTTTCGGAAATTTCGATTTACGCGCGCGTGAAAAGTCTCGAAATAAAATATATGATTTTAAAATAATGTTTAGAATTAAGATTGAAAATAAAAATGAAAATAAAACTCGAAGTGTGATTAAAATAAAAATTGGGTTTTGGCTCTTCGAATTTTGATTAAAAATTTACTAGTCCGATATATATATTTTTTTGGATGAAAGTTAATGATTTAAATAATTAGAATCAAACGTCAAAAAGTTTATCAGTTTAAATTAAGTATAACTTAGAATTTTGACATTATGTGAGAATGTTAGTTAAATGAAATTGAAATAGTAATTATATATTAATATTTAGTTATTTATAAAAAGAAATCAAAATGAATGCATTTTTTTCTAAAGTGACGTTGGATTTGTTTTTCCAAAAAGTTGATGTTGATTGTTTGATTTTTGATTTGCGTGTTTGAAATTGTTGACCCGAATTTCAAAGACTTAAAAGTATAAGGGTTCATTTTTATAAAATTTTGAAATGTGTTTCTTTTCAATTCAAGATAATAGAACAAACTTTATTTTTCAAAATTTTTAAATTTGTACTTAAAAATTTAATATTATTTGGCTAAAAATTCAATGCATTTTTATTATATGGAAAAAGGATGAATTTAATTTAAGGAATTAAATTCTTTTATGAAATTGTGTTAAAATAACACGGTGTTCTACAAACCTACCTCTAAGAAAAGTTTCATTCCTAAACTTGGATAACATGGATAATCGTCAGCTAGTAATGCAGCTTAGAGAGAATATCAAGATTTCACAAATTTCGATAATGACATTTTATTTTGGTAGAATAAGACTTTTCAAAAGTTTGAATTTCTGAATTATTATAAAGGTGTTAGATAGATTGGAAAGATTTGAAGGATATAAACATTTTATAACAGAATATTTTGAATTAATATAGAGATATTGCTAGATTGTCATTTCTGAAATCGATTTCGAAGGGATTTTCAAAAAGGTAGGGCCTGGATGTTTTGTACGGAATTAATTTAAATAAAAATTATAAGGGTTTTAAAATAAAAGCAAATTCATTTGAATTTAGAAATAGATATAAAGTTTAAAGTAGGTTGAAATAATGATTTTAAATAATTCTAATCAATGATTTTAAAACATCATATTTTGTCCTACCCTTAAGAAAATTTTAAACATATTTATCGAGTTTAAGAGGAACTAGAGAAATTGCTTTAGAGATTGAGAATTTAGAAAAGGTATTGATAAGTTGCAAATTTTGAAGATAATCAAATTTGATGATATGATAAAGGGTATACAATGTAAAAACAAAATAGTTTCAAAGATATCTAAAATTACTTAAATAAAATTTTTAGAATTATAAGAATAGGTTTAAGTGATATTTTAAAGGGAAACTTGAAAGTTAATTTTAGAAGATAATCAGGAATTATAAATTTACGAAGATTTTTAAATTTTCAAAGAGATAGTAAGTTTAAGAGATTTAGAATGTAATAAAGTTTAAAGGTTTTTGAGAATCAATCAAATGAAGTTTAAGGAATTGACAAGCAAGAATGAAATCATTTTGCGAGATTAAGGAAGAGGAATGAAAGTTCATTTGAAAAGTAGGCATTAGAAATTTTAGATTTAGGGAATTTAGAGAGTTAGAAGGAAAGGTTAAAGATGTTAAAATTGTTAAAGGAGACGAAATAAAATTTGTGTTAAAGAGGATAATTAGATAGAGTTGTAGAAATCCTTTCTGCGATAGAAATTTTCGAGGTCTTGAACGTCTCATCAATAGTAAGGTTCTTGATGAGTCTATTTGTTGCGCTTGAGATCTTGTCGTCATGTATTTGATTAAAGGCTCCGATCTTCGAGAATTAAACTTATTACTTAGATTTTATATCCGAGGATAGTTGTTAGTTTTAGTTAGTCACATCAGCAAGTAGCAAGCATACGATAGTTAGTGTATTTTATTTTGAGGGAAGTAATTCGTTACTAAAAAAAAAAATTCTTAACCTATGGTCGGTCCTTAAGGTTTCTACCCATCCTCACACTTTAAAGCGATTTAAAGTTTATTTAGGTGATCTAATAAAAGAAAAATCTAATTTATTATTTGATCCTAGTAGTCTTGCGGTTTAGCATATTAATATGTTAACCCGCCCAGGTGTCTCTCGTTAGGTAAGCATAAATCGCATTAGGCCATTTATGTTACGGTCACGAGTCAGCTTTGATACCAACTGTAACAACCTGGTTTTTAGTTGACTTTAATTACTAAGGCGGAAATTAATTAAGTCTTAAACCAGCGTTATTAATTATACATAAACCCAAAATATTACATCATCGTTTCAAGAGTTGAATTGTACAACTCTAAATACGGAAATTAAAAGAGTAACGTGTTATATATTACAAATCTCTCAAAATAAATGAAGGTAAAGCAATAAAGCGTCTCGTGGCCCCATCCAAAATCCAGCTCTCGGTCCACGATCATCCTGCACAATAAACTGATGGGGGGATGCCCGCTGAGCGGACAGTGACTAGCTATGCTCATACTTACCCTCGATTTCAATTATTTTGGTTTATCATTATCGCTTTATAACTATAACATTATGGTAAAATATAAACATGCTTATTACATATAGCAAGTAAGGACATGTAAGTCATAATAAGCATGTGATTAAAGCGATAAATCATACAAGCATGATATTCAATTATGAAAGCAATAACAATTAATATCATAGCAATAGTATCACAATAATTCAACAGGATTACAAAGCGATATCAGATCGCATACAAGCATACGTATTGTAACATTCATGTCATGCGACTGATTCAATTCGTAAAGTTGTGGTCTTTAATTTTCAAGATGGTACACACTCGTTCTCATTTAAATCATACAACAAACAACACACACCGCTACGAGCCCGACCATCGAGTAGGCCTTTGTACTGATCGATCAGATCTCACTTCCATAGTGCAGAGACTTACTCGACTCGTAAACCACGCCGAATACTATAGTACTTGCATCTCATCTTCTAGTGTTCGAAATGATTCAACTTCGATACAATCTCGTCAAGTGATCTTTACATGTGGTAAGAACGAATGCTAGTGTCGCCCACTAAGAACGAAACACGGCAAGGAGACAGCCGTGAGATGACAATCGCAATAAGGTCACGGTGGCTCCGGTAACTTTAGCGAAATAGGGAATAAAACCCTAGTCTAGTATGCATACACTAATATCCACTTTAAGAATGGGCTATGCTATTCATAGAGCACCTTAACTCTGGATAAAACGACTATTTCCTAAAGCCCTGATACAAAAGCATTCGCATATTCTTTATCTTGTACGAACAAAGCTATACGACTTAAGGCGTGAACTGGCGGTGATGCACAAAGCATAATCTGACGGCTATACCACACTATTCGAGATGACACACGCAATAAGGTCGAGATAGTGGCGTCCGCTACAAGACTATCTTAACCCCACTTCACTCACGATTGACGTTCCTTTATCTGAGGCCCAAGCTTGACCTTTTATTTAACTTACTCAATATTCATTAATTATTTGATATTTACATATCACATGTTACTAGACTTTCCTAGTTTCACCGTCAAACGTTTTATTTGAATTGTAGGTTTCATATGATCACATAACATATTCGTTTATTATTTGAAGTGTTGTTAATTATTAATGTTTTTAGGTTCTTATATTAATACGTTTATTAATATGTCCAATTTTATTCAATTGTTTTTCAAAACACTTAAGTCATTTACTTTTTCATTTTCAATTTTCTATACTTAGTAAAATATTTTAATTATTTTTAAAATTTCACTATTCACCGTATTTTACTATTCATCGTATTTACTATTCATCGTATTTACTATTCATCGTATTTACTATTCATCGTATTTTATACGTATTTTTATACGTATTCGTATTCCTATACTTGTACGTATTTTTATACTTATACATATTTTTATACTTAAGATATTTTAGGTATACAACTAATCCATTTTTATTTCCTAAGTATAGATTTCTAGTTTTAAAGTCGTTAGGTTCGTTTTGTACTTAGTGATTTTTGAAAATATTTTAAAAGCTTAGTTTTAAAAACGTTAAGTTCATTTTATAAAACGTGATCAATGATATTTATTTTAAAATGCGACTTAGTTAAATTTAGTCGTCTATTTACTAAAGTTAGTGATTTTCATTTTAAAATAATAGTATCGTGGATGTTTCCTTTTAGTCCGTATGTCTAAATTCAACAGTCCAAATGCAAAGGCGGTAACACACGATTTAATTCATTTTTATAACGGTTAAACACTTTTATCGGTTTTATATATTTCATTTATAACTAAATCGGTTTATTATAAATATTCATTTCTAATTACTATTTAACTTTAGTGACTTAGTGATAATTTCATTTTGGTCAAATTTAGTCAACTTAATATAGAAATGTCGTGTAAAAACAATATACATGTCAAAATTGGTTTATTTCTTTTAATTTCTTAATTCAATTTATTAACTACTAATTAAATTGATTTAACAATTAAACTAAAAAGTGATAAAAACAATTTTTAGCCTAAAATTAAAGGGGATGCCGTGGCTAACACATATGGTGTCCTAAATTTCATTTTTCGATTTTATCGGTTTTTAGCTTAAAGTCTTTATAATTTAATTATTCTAATTATACTAAAATGATTTAAACTAAAATGAAATTTACTAAAAATTTCATTTACATTTATGAATAGTGTTTTTCAACACTTTAAATTTCTAACTTTTTATTCTTAAGGATTTAGTTAGTTTAATTTATATAGTTGTTAATATAATAACTTATTAGTTAATAAAAACAATAAATAACAACAAACATAAAATAATCAAAAATCAAAATAAGCTACTAATCAAGAACAACATGAACATCAACATGAGTTTTTCAAGAACACATAAACATACTTCAAGAACATCATTTTTGATTTTAACAATTTATAATTTGTTTTCCTAATTTAATTCTTTTCACATGGTAACATTTATTTTAACTAACCTAACTCTACATATTATTTACAAAAATTAAAAGTGAAAATTTATTAAAAAAAATGGGAAATGCCGAGTGGATGTAAGTGTATGTATATATTTTTATTTTTCATTTTTAATCACTTTAACTCATTGTTAATAATTCACATAATTTTCATATGATAATACTACTCATCTAAAACATAACTAAACATAAAATCATATTAACAAAAATTAAAAATGCTCAAAATCAATTTAGCTAAGCATGATATCATTTTACTATAACATTACTAATAAACTATATATTTAGTTATTATCATTATTTATTCAACACATAAACATACAAGCATCTAAACATGATGTTTAACATATTTAACATAATTTTCATACTCATAAAATTATAATAACAAAACAAGTTAATTTACTAAGAGAATAATATAAGACAAGGCTAGTCACCTTAATCGGATGTTAATCGTCGGGGATCTAAAATAAATTTTAGATCGGATTTTTCTTCACCCATAATACCCAAGTTATTCACCCAAAAATCCTTGCAAGTTAGCTACTAAACCCACTAATATAATTAGGAATACTTAGGAATTATTAGAGATAATATTAAGGTTTTTATTTAGGAGGTTTTTGTAATAAAATGGAAGAAAATAAAAGGGAGCAAAATGAAGAGAAACCTACGGTCAAAATGGAGGACCAAAGTTGAGTTTTGCAATTGTGATTTTTTTGTGCACAAGTTAGTAAAACAAATTAGGTTAAAAGGAGTGTATTGAGTAAGTTTTATTTTAATTAGAAAATAATGTTTTAAATAAAGAAATTAGGGAACAAAGAAAATAAGTAGGGTGGCTTGACTAATGAGAAGTGAAGGGTTGAAAAGTTGGTCATGGTGAGCTATGTGTGGGCCGGCCATGTGAGCTCACATGTGGCTCGATTTTCGTTTTCGGAAATTTCGATTTCTGTGGCAGTGAAAAAGTCTCGAAAATAAAATATATGATTTTAAAATAATGTTTAGAATTAAGATTGAAAATAAAAATGAAAATAAAACTCGAAGTGTGATTAAAATAAAAATTGGGTTTTGGCTCTTCGAATTTTGATTAAAAATTTACTAGTCCGATATATATATTTTTTTGGATGAAAGTTAATGATTTAAATAATTAGAATCAAACGTCAAAAAGTTTATCAGTTTAAATTAAGTATAACTTAGAATTTTGACATTATGTGAGAATGTTAGTTAAATGAAATTGAAATAGTAATTATATATTAATATTTAGTTATTTATAAAAAGAAATCAAAATGAATGCATTTTTTTCTAAAGTGACGTTGGATTTGTTTTTCCAAAAAGTTGATGTTGATTGTTTGATTTTTGATTTGCGTGTTTGAAATTGTTGACCCGAATTTCAAAGACGGGAAAAGTATAAGGGTTCATTTTTATAAAATTTTGAAATGTGTTTCTTTTTCAATTCTGAAGATAATAGAACAAACTTTATTTTTCAAAATTTTTAAATTTGTACTTAAAAAAATTTAATATTATTTGGCGAAAAAATTCAGTCGCATTTTTATTATATGGAAAAAGGATGAATTTAATTTAAGGAATTAAATTCTTTTATGAAATTGTGTTAAAATAACACGGGGTGTTACAAACCTACCCCCTTAAGAAAAGTTTCGTCCCGAAACTTGGATAACATGGATAACTGCTCGCAGTTAGGCAATGCAGTTAGAGAGAATATCAAGATTTCACAAATTTCGATAATGACATTTTATTTTGGTAGAATAAGACTTTTCAAAAGTTTGAATTTCTGAATTATTATAAAGGTGTTAGATAGATTGGAAAGATTTGAAGGATATAAACATTTTATAACAGAATATTTTGAATTAATATAGAGATATTGCTAGATTGTCATTTCTGAAATCGATTTCGAAGGGATTTTCAAAAAGGTAGGGCCTGGATGTTTTGTACGGAATTAATTTAAATAAAAATTATAAGGGTTTTAAAATAAAAGCAAATTCATTTGAATTTAGAAATAGATATAAAGTTTAAAGTAGGTTGAAATAATGATTTTAAATAATTCTAATCAATGATTTTAAAACATCATATTTTGTCCTACCCCCTTAAGAAAATTTTAAACATATTTATCGAGTTTAAGAGGAACGGTAGAAATTCGTTTTAGAGATTGAGAATTTAGAAAAGGTATTGATAAGTTGCAAATTTTGAAGATAATCAAATTTGATGATATGATAAAGGGTATACAATGTAAAAACAAAATAGTTTCAAAGATATCTAAAATTACGAAATAAAATTTTTAGAATTATAAGAATAGGTTTAAGTGATATTTTAAAGGGAAACTTGAAAGTTAATTTTAGAAGATAATCAGGAATTATAAATTTACGAAGATTTTTAAATTTTCAAAGAGATAGTAAGTTTAAGAGATTTAGAATGTAATAAAGTTTAAAGGTTTTTGAGAATCAATCAAATGAAGTTTAAGGAATTGACAAGCAAGAATGAAATCATTTTGCGAGATTAAGGAAGAGGAATGAAAGTTCATTTGAAAAGTAGGTATTAGAAATTTTAGATTTAGGGAATTTAGAGAGTTAGAAGGAAAGGTTAAAGATGTTAAAATTGTTAAAGGAGACGAAATAAAATTTGTGTTAAAGAGGATAATTAGATAGAGTTGTAGAAATCCTTTCTGCGATAGAAATTTTCGAGGTCTTGAACGTCTCATCAATAGTAAGGTTCTTGATGAGTCTATTTGTTGCGCTTGAGATCTTGTCGTCATGTATTTGATTAAAGGCTCCGATCTTCGAGAATTAAACTTATTACTTAGATTTTATATCCGAGGATAGTTGTTAGTTTTAGTTAGTCACATCAGCAAGTAGCAAGCATACGATAGTTAGTGTATTTTATTTTGAGGGAAGTAATTCGTTACTAAAAAAAAAAATTCTTAACCTATGGCCTGGCCTTAAGGTTTCTCCCCATCCTCACACTTTTAAGCGATTTAAAGTTTATTTAGGTGATCTAATAAAAGAAAAATCTAATTTATTATTTGATCCTAGTAGTCTTGCGGTTTAGCATATTAATATGTTAACCCGCCCAGGTGTCTCTCGTTAGGTAAGCATAAATCGCATTAGGCCATTTATGTTACTGGCCACGAGTCACTTTGATACTAATCAGAATAACCTGGTTTTTAGTTGACTTTAATTACTAAGGCGAAATTAATTAAGTCTTAAACCAAATAAGTATTAATTATACATAAACCCAAAATATTACATCATCGTTTCAAGAGTTGAATTGTACAACTCTAAATACGGAAATTAAAAGAGTAACGTGTTATATATTACAAATCTCTCAAAATAAATGAAGGTAAAGCAATAAAGCGTCTCGTGGCCCCATCCAAAATCCAGCTCTCGGGCCACCATCACCCTGCACAACAAACTGATGGGGATGCCCACTGAAATGACAAAGGACTAGCTATGCTCATACTTACCCTCGATTTCAATTATTTTGGTTTATCATTATCGCTTTATAACTATAACATTATGGTAAAATATAAACATGCTTATTACATATAGCAAGTAAGGACATGTAAGTCATAATAAGCATGTGATTAAAGCGATAAATCATACAAGCATGATATTCAATTATGAAAGCAATAACAATTAATATCATAGCAATAGTATCACAATAATTCAACAGGATTACAAAGCGATATCAGATCGCATAGAAGCATACGTATTGTAACATTCATGTCATGCAGACTCGATTCAATTCAGAAAGTTGTGGTCTTTAATTTTCGAAGATGGTACACACTCGTTCTCATTTAAATCATACAACAAACAACACACACTGCTTACGAGCCTGACCACTGAGTAGGCCTTTGTACTCTGATGCATCTCACTTCCATAGTGCAGAGACTTACTCGACTCGTAAACCACGCCGAATACTATAGTACTTGCATCTCATCTTCTAGTGTTCGAAATGATTCAACTTGATACAATCTCGCCAAGTGATCTTTACATGTGGTAAGAACGAATGCTAGTGTCGCGCCCACTAAGAACGAAACACGGCAAGGAGACAGAACCGTGAGATGACAATCGCAATAAGGTCACGGTGGCCCCTGGTAACTTTAGCGAATAGGGGAATAAAACCCTAGTCTAGTATGCATACACTAATATCCACTTTAAGAATGGGCTATGCTATTCATAGAGCACCTTAACTCTGGATAAAACGACTATTTCCTAAAGCCCGATACAAAAGCATTGGCATATTCTTTATCTTGTACTAATGTGCTATACGACTTAAGGCGTAACGGCCAAGGCGGGATGCACAAAGCATAATCTTACGGCTATACCACACTATTCGAGATGACACACGCAATAAGGTCGAGATAGTGGCGTCCCGCTACAAGACTATCTTAACCCCACTTCACTCACGATTGGCGTTCCTTTATCCGAGGCCCAAGCTTGACCTTTTATTTAACTTACTCAATATTCATTAATTATTTGATATTTACATATCACATGTTACTAGACTTTCCTAGTTTCACCACAAACGTTTTATTTGAATTGTAGGTTTCATATGATCACATAACATATTCGTTTATTATTTGAAGTGTTGTTAATTATTAATGTTTTTAGGTTCTTATATTAATACGTTTATTAATATGTCCAATTTTATTCAAGTGTTTTTCAAAACACTTAAGTCATTTACTTTTTCATTTTCAATTTTCTATACTTAGTAAAAAATTTTAATTATTTTTAAAATTTCACTATTCACCGTATTTTACTATTCATCGTATTTACTATTCATCGTATTTACTATTCATCGTATTTACTATTCATCGTATTTTATACGTATTTTTATAATGTATTCGTATTCCTATACTTGTACGTATTTTTATACTTATACATATTTTTATACTTAAGATATTTTAGGTATACAACTAATCCATTTTTATTTCCTAAGTATAGATTTCTAGTTTTAAAGTCGTTAGGTTCGTTTTGTACTTAGTGATTTTTGAAAATATTTTAAAAGCTTAGTTTTAAAAAGCGTTAAGTTCATTTTATAAAACGTGATCAATGATATTTATTTTAAAATGCGACTTAGTTAAATTTAGTCGTCTATTTACTAAAGTTAGTGATTTTCATTTTAAAATAATAGTATCGTGGATGGTTCCTTTTAGTCCGTATGTCTAAATTCAACAAATTCCAAATGCAAAGGCGGAATAACACGATTTAATTCATTTTTATAATCAGTTAAACACTTTTATCGGTTTTATATATTTCATTTATAACTAAATCGGTTTATTATAAAAATTCATTTCTAATTACTATTTAACTTTAGTGACTTAGTGATAATTTCATTTTGGTCAAATTTAGTCAACTTAATATAGAAATGTCGTGTAAAAACAATATACATGTCAAAATTGGTTTATTTCTTTTAATTTCTTAATTCAATTTATTAACTACTAATTAAATTATTTTAACAATTAAACTAAAAAGTGATAAAAACAATTTTTAGCCTAAAATTAAAGGGGATGCCGTGGCTAACACATATGGTGTCCTAAATTTCATTTTTCGATTTTATCGGTTTTTAGCTTAAAGTCTTTATAATTTAATTATTCTAATTATACTAAAATGATTTAAACTAAAATGAAATTTACTAAAAATTTCATTTACATTTATGAATAGTGTTTTTCAACACTTTAAATTTCTAACTTTTTATTCTTAAGGATTTAGTTAGTTTAATTTATATAGTTGTTAATATAATAACTTATTAGTTAATAAAAACAATAAATAACAACAAACATAAAATAATCAAAAATCAAAATAAGCTACTAATCAAGAACAACATGAACATCAACATGAGTTTTTCAAGAACACATAAACATACTTCAAGAACATCATTTTTGATTTTAACAATTTATAATTTGTTTTCCTAATTTAATTCTTTTCACATGGTAACATTTATTTTAACTAACCTAACTCTACATATTATTTACAAAAATTAAAAGTGAAAATTTATTAAAAAAAAAGGGAAATGCCGAGTGGATGTAAGTGTATGTATATATTTTTATTTTTCATTTTTAATCACTTTAACTCATTGTTAATAATTCACATAATTTTCATATGATAATACTACTCATCTAAAACATAACTAAACATAAAATCATATTAACAAAAATTAAAAATGCTCAAAATCAATTTAGCTAAGCATGATATCATTTTACTATAACATTACTAATAAACTATATATTTAGTTATTATCATTATTTATTCAACACATAAACATACAAGCATCTAAACATGATGTTTAACATATTTAACATAATTTTCATACTCATAAAATTATAATAACAAAACAAGTTAATTTATTAAGACAATAATATAAGACAAGGCTAGTCACCTTAATCGGATGTTAATCGTCGGGGATCTAAAATAAATTTTAGATCGGATTTTTCTTCACCCATAATACCCAAGTTATTCACCCAAAAATCCTTGCAAGTTAGCTACTAAACCCACTAATATAATTAGGAATACTTAGGAATTATTAGAGATAATATTAAGGTTTTAATTTAGGAGGTTTTTGTAATAAAATGGAAGAAAATAAAAGGGAGCAAAATGAAGAGAAACCTACGGTCAAAATGGAGGACCAAAGTTGAGTTTTGCAATTGTGATTTTTTTGTGCACAAGTTAGTAAAACAAATTAGGTTAAAAGGAGTGTATTGAGTAAGTTTTATTTTAATTAGAAAATAATGTTTTAAATAAAGAAATTAGGGAACAAAGAAAATAAGTAGGGTGGCTTGACTAATGAGAAGTGAAGGGTTGAAAAGTTGGTCATGGTGAGCTATGTGTGGGCCGGCCATGTGAGCTCACATGTGGCTCGATTTTCGTTTTCGGAAATTTCGATTTACGCGCGCGTGAAAAGTCTCGAAATAAAATATATGATTTTAAAATAATGTTTAGAATTAAGATTGAAAATAAAAATGAAAATAAAACTCGAAGTGTGATTAAAATAAAAATTGGGTTTTGGCTCTTCGAATTTTGATTAAAAATTTACTAGTCCGAAATATATATTTTTTTGGATGAAAGTTAATGATTTAAATAATTAGAATCAAACGTCAAAAAGTTTATCAGTTTAAATTAAGTATAACTTAGAATTTTGACATTATGTGAGAATGTTAGTTAAATGAAATTGAAATAGTAATTATATATTAATATTTAGTTATTTATTAAAAGAAATCAAAATGAATGCATTTTTTTCTAAAGTGACGTTGGATTTGTTTTTCCAAAAAGTTGATGTTGATTGTTTGATTTTTGATTTGCGTGTTTGAAATTGTTGACCCGAATTTCAAAGACGGGAAAAGTATAAGGGTTCATTTTTATAAAATTTTGAAATTTGTTTCCTTTTCAATTCTGAAGATAATAGAACAAACTTTATTTTTCAAAATTTTTAAATTTGTACTAAAAAAAATTTAATATTATTTGGCGAAAAAATTCAGTCGCATTTTTATTATATGGAAAAAGGATGAATTTAATTTAAGGAATTAAATTCTTTTATGAAATTGTGTTAAAATAACACGGGGTGTTACAGTGGTCCCTCCACTTCACCTTGAGGTTTGTCTGCTTTTCTCTCCCTTTTCTCTTATTGTGTCCTCTTTTTCATCACATTGAGGACAATGTGCCGTTCAAGTCTGGGGGAGAAACGCTTGTGATGTGTATATATTTTCAGTTGTAAGCTTGTGTTTGTTTTATTTCCAAAAAAAAAAAAAAAAAAAAACTGAAAAAAAAAAAGAAAAAACAAAGAAAAAAAAAACAAAAATACGAGAGAGAAACAAAGTGAATCCCGGGTAGGTGAAAACCCGAAAGGGCGCCTAGGCAAAATTGGGATATGTGGCCGAGGGCGGAGTGAAACCCACAAGGGTGGGCGCTCCGAGTAAAATGAAGAAACGAGTTGCGTGCCACGAGCGTAGAAGTGAGGTAAAGAGCTAGAGTGAAACCCGCAAGGGCAGGCACTCTAGGCAAAATGAGAGATTTAGGAAAAAATGTTCTAATACTTCCTATTTTACCAGCGTGGCGACACAAGAAGGGTGACAAAGAAGGACGGAAGGGTAGGTTAGAGGCTATGGTGAGGAGAAATCGCGGTGCACGAAGTTGCAGGCACCGCTCTTGCGATTGGGTTTGGATTTGTTGTACGGAGTAGAGGCGTATAGGAGCTCGCTTGTGTGGGTTGTATGTGTGTGTGACATTTGCCATTTGTCACGGGAGAACATTAGTAGCACAAGTGAGCGGGCTAGGTTGGAGAGATAAGGGGCGTAGTTTGTTTTGTCATCGTGTTTACACGTTATGTCGTTGGGTCGATGGGTATATATATTTCCTAAATGTCGAGAGTTGTTGATATTTGATGTGAACTTGAGTGTGTAGTGGCTAATGCTAAGCCACTAGAGGGAGTAAGGAGTGTTTTTATGAGGCTTGTGTTGTGTTGATCCGCCATATTTTGAACTAGTGTTGGTTTCGATATGTATTGTGTCATTCGAGTTTACTCGAGGACGAGTAAAAGTTCAAGTGTGGGGGAATTTGATATGACGTAGTTAGTAGGTGTTTAGTGAGCGATTTTAGGCGATATTAAGATGATTAGGAAGGTGAATTACGAGGATTTTGGAGTAGTTTGGAGTTGTAATGATAAGAGGATTAAATGTGATTTTTGAGTGCTTTGTTTATTTTAGTATGTTTCCGATGATTTTGAAATGCGTGCCAAGCTCGGGACGCGAAGAAAGAGGAACCCGAAAGAAGAATGTTGAAGCAAGGAGTGGAGCCTCAAAGAAGAAGACAAAAAGGCTCTGTAGAGCCTATTGTCGTGTAAAGGGCTTTACTGGAGCCTAATGTGGCTCTACTAAGGATGAGGAAGCTCTGCTGGAAGCACTACTGGAGCCTATTTTCGAATATAAGGCTCTACTGGCGCCTACGAAGGCTCTGCTGGGATTGCTGAGATTTACTGAAGGCTCTGCTGAGCCTACCAAGGCTCCAGTGAAGCCTATTTATCCGAATTTTGGAAATTACTAAACTTACTTTATTTTATTTTTAGTTTTTGGAAAGCCTTCATATATAAGGTTTATTTTTCATTAGGTTATTATTATCATTACTGCTACTTTTTATTATCATCTATCATTAGCTTTAGATCTAGTTTTTAGTTTTCATTCAAGTTTGGAATTCAAGATTGAACTTTTGGAGATTATTGTAACCGTCGGTCATGAGTAACTAATTCTCTATTCTCAATTCAGGTGATTGAAACGGTTTGATTTTAATTGTGAGTTTGAAAGTTCTTACCTTTATTCTTGATTATTGATTATTGCTTAATTATTATTGCTATTTGCGAGATTGATTGTGATTTCTAGGTGTACAACTAGTTTTCTAATTAATCGCGTTATTGTTAGTTTCGTTAATTTAACTGGATTGTGATTAACGTAACACTAGTAACAACCTAGGTTTAATTATTGTACGGGATTCGTGATAATTATTCTTAGAAGCAATTTTCATAGTACCTAAAACACAACTGGATTGTATGTGTTATTTATTCCTTATCGATTCTCTCGTTATTAAAGCTGCTAATTGATTAAATCTTTAACTGGATTGTGAGATTGTCTTTTGGTTAGGGTTAGTTAAAGAACGGGATACGTTTTAATTAACTAAACATACGGAGAATTAGAATTATATGATTCACGATAAGGTAGTCAAGAATATAAGTTTGAACCGGATAACTATGATCAATTGTCTTCGAACCGTGGATATTAACTTGAGTTGAGACCTTTAGTCTATTATATTTCATCCTCATATTTACTTTTATTGCTTTGTTATTAGATTTCATCTAGTTTAATCATTCAACAAAACCTCCCTGGTTACTAGTTACTTTGTTACTTTATATTTTGCTTTTCATCTGCGCTTAGCTTTGATTCGATTAGCCTTATTCCCTGTGGTTCGACCCCTTACTTCCGCTTTACTATTTGTTAGTATTAGGATTTAAGAGTTATAAATTGTTAATTTGCGGCATACGACTTAGGACCGTCACATACCCATCCCGTCCGGGATGACTTGCTCACAGCTGAGACGCTTCGTTGGCTTTAAATACTTGATCAGTTTGGAGGAGCAAATGATCTTATTTTCGTCTAAAATTTTGAGAGCATTTTTCTAACACTTTAAAGTACTTCCTCACCAAAATTTAGGGTTTAATCAATTTTCCTTCTTGTATTTTGAATTCCTGACTCGGATACGTTGTTTGATCATCTATTTCGGTATTGTTGCCTTTGTTTTTCTCTTTCTCTTTGCAATTTCTGATTGAGTTTTGTTATAAACTTCTCTTATTTGATTGTCATCCCTTTATTTATCATCTTTGATCATGTTTTCATCTTTCTCATTTGCTTTTGTTGTTAAATTCGCTATGAGTGAGTAGTTCTTCACCTAGGGTTGAAGGGTGATCATGGGTGAGTAGTCTAGTTTGATTTTGGTGATGTTTTGATTAGGGTCTTGCATGTGTCTCTAGTTTTTCTCGTTTTGTTTGCGTTTGTTGATCCTTTGGCCAAGGATTTGTGAGCGTTTGCGACCCTTAAACTTAAGATCGAAAGCCTAGTTTGAGGTAGGGCACGAGACTAACCATTAGGACCCTCATTTGTAAGTTGCGAGAGCCCGCACTTGAGACCTAGAGGATGCTTAGAACCGAGAGGTCGAGCCTATTCCTTAGCACATGCGTTTCTTGACTCATTTCTGTCACATTCGTTCATCCTAGCTTTGCCCTTGCTATCCCCGATTCCCTAGACTTTTCCCTTATCGTTTAAACCCCTTTTCTTGCGCTTTAGTGTCTAGTTTACCAACCTACACTCGAACCGAGACTAGAATCGTTAAAATAACCAACATTGCAACTTTCTCCCTGTGGATTCGACCCGACTTACCCTTGCTACCCGCTAGTGTTGAGTTCGGATTATTTTTGATTAGGTGACGCGACTAAACCTATCAGGCATCAGCACAAGCAACGGCGTCAGCAACACTACACGGCATCAGCACAGCAAGGTACTCTGCAGGCAGGCATGCCCTTATAGCATGCATGGAGCGCCACGTCCTTAAAATGCGCACGTCCCGCCCCGCATAGCCCGGTTTGAAGTCCTCGTCTCACCCATGGACACATGCTTCGTTCCGCTGACTATATCGAGACTGTAGTGGTCCGGATATGGTCGTGGAGTTTGACTAGCGCTCTAGTCCGAGCTCGATCAAGCGGGGGCTCTGTGGATACCCATATCCGTACCCTCCCGCACAAAACCCTGTGATGTACCACGGACTTTTATTACGCATGCTTTAACGTTGACTTAAACGGTTCTAACTAATGTCGAATTCATTTTGAGTCGTTTTAAATGTTAAAATGTTTTAGGTCACTTCACATCGCACTTAAATAAACGTTCATTTTGTCCATTTGGAGTCTAGCTAGGTCCTTGTCCTGCTTCGTTTGGCATGAGCTTCGCATTTACACTACAATTAGCCCTTTTACATTAACAAGGCCTAATTCAGCATTCCTAAATTCCTAAATTTAGGCCCGGTGGCTAATTCCCCTCTTTAGCCTCCTCTCTCACAAAATACAGCCTCACGTCTTACCTTATTTCACAAAATTCTAGAAAATACACCTCTTTCATTTTTCCGGGTCTCGGGCCCAAAACCGAGCCCAAACCCAGCCTTTGGCCCGCACTCCAAAGCCCTGAACAACACAAATATCTCAGAAATATCCCAGCTACTTCCTTGACGAGCAAGTAAGGGTTACACTAAATCTTTTCGAGATATAATCAAACCGGAACTAGGAAACTACGTAAAAAGCCCTACCTTCAAACCGCATAAGCCTATGCGGTTTAGGGGCCAAACCTCGACTTTCCTAATTTCTCCGAGGTTCTTAGTATATATACTCCCCTATACCTGACCTCGAAAAACACAATTTCTTCACAATTCACAACCACAATTCACAACAAACACCCTAATACATCCTCTCAAAGCCTCAAGCACTCAAATCCTTGAGTTCAGCACACCATCCCGTGTTGAATTCACCCTCCTTTCAAGTTCAAGAAGCGAAGCTCTGCCCAGATCTGAAGCGTCAGGACAAGGTAGGTACCGATCCACTTGGATCAAAGCTTTTTCTTATTTTCTATGGACTAACAAAGAGGACTACACTTTAGCGCCCCCCGGCTTTGGCACCCAGCGCGCTTGCACTCCAAGTGTTCTATTTACTTCGGGTACACTCCATATCCGATGACACGCCAAGGTCGCATAAGCAACCGACCCTTATAAAATAAACCAATGGACAATTGAACTTTATTTGCATGCATCTTGCACCTTCTTATTTTGCATTAAATCAACTTAAACAATGAATTCGACCTTTAACTGAACCGTTTTCGTTAAAAAGTTAAACATGCTAAACTGAGGGTTTTAAACAATCTTTTTGCATTTGCATCTGCATTCTTTTACAAACCTTTTTCGCACTTGTACGTAGCGATAACATTAGCTCAATTATCATCTTATTTGGATTGTTCTAGGTCAGTGGAGGCTATTTTTACATAGGCTTTTCTAAAAGGTTTTCATAAATCATTAATTGAATTACTCTTTTTCTAAAGTACCCTCACCCTGAATCCATTCTGGTTTCACAGCCTTAGATCTAGGGGTGTCGGCGTGCTCCAAAATCTAGGACATGTCTTTAGCTTAGGACATGATAGCAGGTTCCTAATTTCCGCGATAATTAGGTGGCGACTCCAAAACAGTTTTAAAGGTTTTTCTAAATTAGTCTTTTTAACTTAATCCGCCCTTACGCAAGACGCCGAGTTGGGTCCCTCGTCTCGATTCCCGGGTTCCACAGTGTTTTTCTCATAAAAAGTTAGGTTTTTATGAACGTCTCGTGAGGAGGTTACGTGTTTTTGTATTTCTCATAAAAATGGCTAGGTTTTTATGAACGTCTCGTGAGGAGGCTACGTGTTTTTGTATTTCTCATAAAAAGGGCTAGGTTTTTATGAACGTCTCGTGAGGAGGCTACGTGTTTTTGTATTTCTCATAAAAAGGGCAAGATTTTTATGAACGTCTCGTAAGGAGGCTACGTGATTTTGTGTTTCTCATAAAAAGTTAGGTTTTTATGAACGTCTCGTGAGGAGGTTACGTGTTTTTGTGTTTCTCATAAAAAGGGCTAGGTTTTTATGAACGTCTCGTAAGGAGGCTACGTGTTTTTGTATTTCTCATAAAAAGGGTTAGGTTTTTATGAACGTCTAGTGAGGAGGCTACGCGTTTTTGTATTTCTCATAAAAAGGCTAGGTTTTTATGAACGTCTCGTGAGGAGGCTACGTGTTTTTGTGGGTTGAAATTGTGTTTGAAATAGGGTTAAATGTGTATTGCGCCAAGGAAATGGCCCAAAACAACGTTGAAACCCATGAAATAAATATATAATCGCCTGTAAACAGGCGAATTAAAATTTAATCGCCTGTTTACTGGCGATTAGGGTTTTGTTTGGTGTTTTTTGGTTAAAACACGGGAGAGAGAGGGGGGTTATTCATTTTATCCGAAAAAAAAAAACAAAATCGAAACCCTCTAAAACTCGTCTTGGCGATTTTCTTGATAAAAAATCTATTTTCCGACTCCTACAATTCGTCATGGACCAAGGTACGTACTCAACTCACTTGGTTTTTCGTGTTTTGAATTTGGTTTGAGTCGGTTTGAGCTTAAAAAACCGTGTTCTAGGGTTTTGGGTCGACTTTTGTTGGTTTGATTCGAGTTTAGCTCTCGTCCTTGCTTGAAAATGTTAGCTATGGTTGGTATTGTGCTTGCATCGCTTGTCTTGCTGTCGTTGTGTGAAAACCCGGCTTGTGGTCTCGATTTTCGTGCGTTTTGTGTGTAGGGGCATTTTGGTCATTTTTGAAAACGTCTCAAAAATGGCTCAAAACTTCAGTGTAGCTTACCCATTAGTAGTATAACGTGTTGGTGAGTTCGGTTTGTTGAAATGGGCGCGAAAAGCGGTTCGTTTGGGTGAGAAACCGTGTAAAAGGGGGTAAAGTCGGGGCTTGTGCTCTGTTTTTGTAGCGTAAGGTGATCCCGATTGGCTTGGTTATTTTGAAAATGTTGTAGTATGCTTGTGTGGAGGTTTGGGTGGCTTGCGTGTGAAACACGGCTCGAAAAACCGTGATTTTCGCGTGACTTGGTATAGGGGCTGAAATTTTGGTCGAAATTTTCGGTTCCGAAACTTGCCGGAATTCTCTGTATTGCATTGTTATGGCTAGAATGGTACATATTTGGCCTTGTTTTGTAGGGAATGTGTTGTTTGGAGGTGTTTTTGGAGCGTTTTTTGTAGTTTAGGTTAGGTTCGTAAAAGACCGTTTTTCCTCGCTTTTCGCGCCTCCAGGGTTGAGTATATCGTAAGGTATGTCGTATGTGTTGGCTAGGGGGCTGTTTTGTGGGAAATGGGGGCTTTTTGGTTGATTTATGGTCAAGAAAAGGCCGTTTTTGTAGTTTGTAAGTGTTTTGTAAAAGCTATTCAGTCGAGGTGTTCGGGACATCGTTTTCGCATAAAATTTTTTGCACGTGCTTACTGTGATTTATGGGTTGGGTATGTCTCAGAAAATATGAATTTCTGGCTTTCTGTAGCGTTTTTCCCTTTTATGCTATCTTTAGGTTAAAAAGCCTACTTTCTGCTGTTTTTGCTGGTTTTCTGCTGTCTTCGTGTGGTCTTGCTCCTCGTGTTGATTGTGTGGGATGTATATACCGTGCATGTGTCCTTAAATATGCTCTTCTGTGCTTCTGCTTGATTTTGGCCCTATCTGCCTAAATTAGGTCTGCGGCCTGCTTTTTGCTATCTCGTTTTGATTTGCCGCTATCCTTGTGCATCCCTGCTCCTTGGACTAGCTGTGTATGACGCATATGTCATATGTGTGTTATGAAATACACTTTTCTACGCTTCTGCTTTATTTTGGCCTTATCCGTCAAGTATTTGGGCTAATGCTTGCTTTCTGTCGCTTTTGTGTATACCTTTCTGAGTGATTCTTTGTTGCTGCCTGAGTATGCTTTTTTGAATCTGGTGCAGGTGATCCTGCGCCTTCCGCGCCTACTTCCAGTTCCATAGACCGGGTCTTGGCCGGTGTTGACTTTACTGTTCCGAGGGATGAGCATACTCCTACTTCGGGTATGCCTGCGCCTTTGGAGGTTTCCGACGGTCCGTCTCAGTCGGACCTGTTTAGAGCTTTTCCCCCTCAGACGCCAGGAGCTTCTACGACGCCAGGAGCTTCTACGACTCCAGGGAGTGAGTGATAGGGTCTTGCTGGGTCGTCCCCTGCCTTTTCTGCTAGTGGCGCAGGGGCTGGTAGTGAGTCGTCTGAGCCTTCTGCGAGTGGCTTGGGGCACGGTGCTGTCCCTGGTGGTCCTGAGCCGTCAGTTAGTGGTGCGGGTCGTGACGTGGCTGCTGAGTCTCCTACTTTTTCATTGATGCCGAGAGTGGTCGGATTAGGCGACTGGTCTTCTGCTGGCGGAGTTAGGCACAACGTTATTCTGAGTCACACCTTTTTCACCGGCTAGTGGCGTAGCGAGAGGCTGGCTGGCCGGACGCGGTCTTCTGGTGACGCTAGCGGTAGTGGAGCTGCTGCCGAGTCATCGAGGTCTCCTGCTGGTGGCCGAGGTGAGGCCCAGGGTTTCGTCTCAGAGTCTTTGCAGGGGCGCGGACGTGGCGCTGCTGTGGAGACGTCTGAGACTCCTAGGGAGGCCGTGGTAGAGGCCGAGGTGTAGCTGCAGGGTCTCCGCGGGGGCGTGGTCGTGGCGCTGCTGCGGGGACGCCTGTGGCTCCGGGAGGGGGCTGAGGCAGAGGTCGTGGTGTTGCTGCGGGGTCTTCGCAGGGACGTGGCCACGGCGTTGCTTCAGGGGTGACTGCGGCTCCTGGAGGGGGTCAAGGTAGAGGTCGTGGTCGCGACCGGAGGAACCCGAGACCGAAGAAGCGCAAGGTGGATGAGGCTTCTGGTGAGGCGGCGCAGATGAGCCACGACGTCGAGCTCGTCTTCTTCCGCCGAGGTGGCCGGACCGGACGAGGCTGAGGTAGCGGGTGTTGCTGAGGAGGTTGGAGCAAGGGGAGCCCCTGTAAAGGTTCCGCGAAGGCGTGGTCGTCCTCGGGGCTCGGGGAGCCGTTACGAGGATCCTTCTGAGTCGGAGGAGTCTTCGAGTGACGAGGAGCAGGCTTTTGACGAGGCTGCGGCAGAGGCTGCTGTCGAGGTTGAGATTGCTAAGGCTGCGGCGGCGGCGCCGCCGCTTGCCGCGGCCGCCGACGCCGCCAGGTTGATCTTTTGTCGCGGCGGGGCCGCTGGCCAGAGGTCGTTCAGGGCCAGGTTCAGGACCAGGCCGAGGAGGAGGCTGAGGCCGATGCAGAGGCTGAGCCAGAGGCTGGGGGTTAGGCCTAGGACGGAGGTGCGGCAGTTCTTGAGGCTGCGACAAAGGTTTTCATGGGGATGGTTGACGAGCTGGGCGTGAGGCCTAACTATCCCCAGGGTCCGCGCTTGTGCTCGCAGGTGGCCAAGGACTGGAACGGCGTGAGCTTGGTCTGGAGCCAGTAGGAGCACCTGTCGATCCGGGTGAAAGTCGGCTTCCCGTTAGGAGCGATGAGGACCTTCTCTGGGTTTCGGACGGCGTTCGATGTCTTTGAGAAGAGGCTCACAGAGGAGGAGCGACAGATAGTGCTTGGGACGGCTTTTGGTCCCCTGGTGCGAAAATGGAGAGAGGTGTGGGCTAAGCGGGTGAACGTGCGCCTTGCTGTGCTCTGGGCGTTGCTGGATAGGTTTTGGGATACGACCAACACCTTCCACAAGCCTGGGTACGAGGTTGGCGTGACTCATTCTTCGCTGGCGGTTATCTCGGTCGCGCCTCATGGCGCGCTTTGATCGGGGCGTGAGCGTCCTCCTATCGACAGTCCACGCGTCGTGCGACTGATTGGTGACGGGGTTAGGTGCGGTAGGGATGAGGAGCATACGTTTCAGCCCCGGACCGTGTGGTTTGCCGACTTCTTCTACGAGAAGAAGAAGAAGGGGTCTACTCGAGCGAGCGCTAAGCAGAGGGCCCTGCTGTGGTTGTGGTGGATTCTGCCGGCCACTTCGGCCGGCGATAAGGAGCGAAGCCGGCCGGTGTCTTTGATGTGTCGGACATGACACGTCTAAGCGAAGTTCGATTAGGTGACCCGGCTTTGGGGTTCTTGATCCGATACTTGAGGGCGGTGCGTCTGGCCGGATGTGAGGATTCAGATGTGTCGCTCGTGGGCCCTGGTCTTCTGATGGAGGTAGGGTTTGATTTCGTAGTGTCTTGTTGTCTCGTTTTTGCTTTTCTTTTGTAACGTGTATTCTGATTGCTTGCAGTCTTGGTGCTATGCTCACTTCCCCTCTCTGCTCCCGAATACGTTCCAAGTGACGGCTACGTGCATCTACTTTCCATGCGTCTGCGATAAGCGGATCGGCGGTATTGGCCTGAACTACGACGCGGCTCGTGTGCTCTTCAATGGGATGACGATAGACAAGGTAAGGGCGATTGTGTTTTGTACTTTGGTCTTTTTGTATTGAATGTTTGGGTTTATGTTTGTTTTTGTAGTTTGTAACTTGATTTTGTTGTTTTTTTTTTTAGTTCGTTCGCGACCCTTGGAAGAGGTTTACTGGCGTCCCCCCGTCGATTGCAGCCCGCTTTGGTCCCCTTGACGGACGGCGGCATTGAGACTCGATGCGGCTCGTCTTGGCCAGACCGCACTTAGGTGGCGTCTGTCTGCGCAGACGAGTCGCGGCGGTTTCATCGTACCTGCTCCTCCGCCTTCGGTTTGTTTTGGAGACGCCTGACGCTAATGAGCGTCGTGACGTGTACCACGAGGGTCAGTCCGACTCTCTACTGCGGCTGGCTGAGGACTACGTGACTTGGGCACAGCATGCCCTTGCTGATGCTGTGATCGAGGTATGCTTTTTATCCTTTTTGCTTGTATATGTTTTTGTTTTAAAAGCAAAAATTTACCCTGCTTTTGTTTTGCATCGACGTGACCCTGACCTCGAGTTTCAGCCTCCTCCGTTCGTCGAGGATCTGCTGGTCGTGCATGAGGGCTGCCAGCATTCGATCGTGTTGCCTGCGTGTATGTCCGTGGTGACCGACGCGGGCCTAGAGAGCTGGGATCCGCGCGTGAAGAAGGTACTTTCAGTCTTCGTTTATCGTGGAGTATTATGTAGTATAGCCCCCAGTTTGAATTAGATTTTTATGGTAAAATCATTATTAAAACTCCTCTTGAAGTCGCTTTTGATTATAGCCCCCAGTTTGAGTTAGATTTTAGTGTAAAATCATTATTCAAACTCTGCTTGAAGTCGCTTTTGATTATAGCCCCTAGTTTGAGTTAGATTTTAGTGTAAAATCATAATTCAAACTTTGTTGAAGTAGCTTTTGATTGTAGCCCCCAGGTTTGAAAGCTAAGTGTATGTCCTTTATTGTGTGCGCAGTGACTACCGAAAGGTACAGAGGTTGTGAGCGGCGAACCTGGAGGGCGGTCGTGAACGAGAAGGTGGTTGAGGCCTGCCGGAGCGAGAAAGAGGCGACCGACGCTCGACGAGAGTTAGCTAAGTCGTGGTAGGAGGGTGCTCGATCGCGTCGAGCCGAGTGGCCTGTGACGCAGAGGAGCTGGCTAGGGCGCGTGCTGAGATTGATTCTTTGCGTGCTGTCTTAGAGCGTCGTGACCGGTTGCAGTAGGCTTGAACTTGTTGTCTTTGTATTTTGGACTTGTATTATGAGTATTAGTATTTGTTTGTAATGGTTTATGTATTAGGACTTGTGTATGGTTGATTTTTTTTGGACTTGTGGGTATGTATGGGTATATTTGTGGTTTGATTTTGATTGTAGTTGTTGGCTTTGTGTGTGACGTCCTAGGCTTAGGTTATTTTGTCTTGTCGCGAAAAATGCGTGCTCAGGTTGTGGCTGGGCCTGAAATCCTTGCGTATCTGTCTGCCAAGTGTACCTGCAAAACATTGTTAGTCGTAAACATATATACGTGTCTCGATTGAGACCGACTCGCCTATGATTAAACTAAATGCAAACGCAGGGTTTTTGAAAAATGTTGGTTAGAAAGTATTTTAGACTCGTAAAAGACGCTTTTGACATTGTAAAAACGTGAGCTAAAACGACGTTTTGAGACGAAAATTTTTTTTTGGTAAAAGGTAAATATCATTAAAATCAAAACTTTTTTTGTACACCCTATTTCATAGTAGATACCCTATCTATACAAGTTATCAAACCAAGCTCGATCACTATGCTTTAAGTTCAGAGCTATACAATTTGCTCGATATCTAATCTCCTCACAAAGACGTTTAAACATTATATCATGTCTAGTTATACGACTATAGAGCCTACTCTCATTTCTACTCTGCCATATATTATAAATCGTACCCACTATGAATGCAAGGTAAATCTGACGCTGAAATTTCGAGCCCTTCCTGGACTTATACAACAGTCTCCAATCATCCACGCTTTCTCCACGCAAACCAACAAACTTATGGACACTTTGTATCCACAATCTACTAACCACGCAGTCAAAGAACAGGTGCTGTCCAGTCTCATCACCATTCTGACAGAGGAAACATACCTTGTCAGTTGCTACTCCAAAGCGAACCAGTCTGTCCTTGGTTCCAAGTCTGCCTCTTGCGGCCAGCCACGCTATCAGCATGTGTCGTGGGATGTTGTATCTGGACCAGACTATTGCAGCCCATCTTTGCTTTTCCCGGTCCCCTTGAAGCCACTTATAGCCATCCTTCACACTGTACGTCAGCCCTTGTCTTCTCCAGCCATCAGAGAGGAGTCTAGCTTTAAGTTTGTCCTTCACTGAGCAAATTTTCCGCCAACACCAGCTTGAGTTCGAAGAGGGCTGATAGTCCAGCCAATCAGAATTCTTGATGTACACATGGTGTACCCATCTTACCCAAACGTGATCCGCTTTGGTATGAATCCACCATGCTAGCTTACCAATTGCAGCTTGATTCCAAGTCTTATTGAAGATTATCCCTAGTCCTCCAGCCTCTTTTTCTTGACGTACATCTTCCCATGCCACTGGACACCCTTTACTGTGATGCACTTGTCCTTCCCAGAGGTAATTTCTACAGATACTATCCACCTTTTTAATCACTGCCATTGGTAAGATGAAGATTTGTGCCCAATATAGATGGAGTGTGTTCAAGACTGCTTTAACCAAAGTCAATCTTCCCGTATATGAGAGTTTTCTGGCCCCCCAGCTTCTTATCTTACTCACAATCTTGTCAGTAAGAATTTCACAATCTAAGACAGAGAGCCTTTTTGGAGAGACAGGTACTCCCAAATATCTGAAAGGTAAATCTCCTAGCGCAAAACCAGTTTGTCTCCGGAAATCATCAAGCATCCCTTGTTGCACACCATTAGCGTAAAACTCAGACTTGCTATTGTTCCTTTCCAGTCCAGAAGCCATGGAAAAGATGTCAAAACCATTCAAAAGTAACTGCATTGATGGGAGCTGTCCCTTGCAAAATAAAACTAAGTCATCTGCAAAGCACAGATGATTCAATTTCATGGAGTTACACAGGGGGTGAAACTTGAAACCCTTGCATCTACCAATCCGCTTTAGTGTCCTACTCAAGTAATCCATACACAAAGTGAAAAGGAGAGGAGAAAGGGGGTCACCCTGCCTTAGTCCCCTCTTTCCTTGTAAGAAACCAAATTGCTGACCATTTATCAAAAAAGAGTAAGTAGGGGTCTTAACACAGCTCATCAGCAAGCCAATAAACTGTCCAGGAAACCCTAAAGCTGTTAAGAGCTCCTCTACGATTTTTTGAGACGAAAATTGTGAATGCGAAAATCGTGTGTTTTTTAATTTTTATGTGATTATCGTGTTTTGTAAATGTGGAAAATTTGAAAAACGGGAGTTGGTTACGCAAATCGAGACGACGCGATGGGACCGTAAACGTCGACTAAGAGGTCGGTAAAAAGGGTAAATGGGAGTAATAAGTTAAAAATATAGGGTATAGGTGTGTAAGAGTGTAAGAAAAATCGAATAATTTTTGTCAGGGGGGAATTTTAAATCGCTCAGAACAGCGAATAAAACTTAATCGCAGTTTACTGCGATTAGTTTTTTGTTTTGTGTTTTTATTTGATTTCTTTTTAATCGCCTGTTTACTGGCGCTTATATTTTTGTGTTGTACTTTGTTTTGCAAATCTCGGCTATAAAAGGAGGGCTAGGTTAGTTCATTTTATTCATCCTTTCATCGTTCTATTCTCGGCATTCCAAAGATATTCGAAATATTTACGGAACGTTAGTCAAGTTATGGAGAATTTTGAAGGAAACTTGCGCCGTTGGTGTTCGTCGTTGTCGGGGCTGGAGGAGAAGGACTTGAAAGATTGCGGTTTCGGGGTACTCCTGGGTCTAGGGCAGGTTCAAATGGAGCCCGAGTTCTTAGATGCTTGTCTCGACTTTTGGGACCTGGGTTTCCACGTGTTCCGCTTTCCTGGCGGAGAGGTTTGTCCACTGGTCGAGGAGTTTGGAGCCATCGGTGGTTGGCTGCGTACTAACTCTCCCGTGAGTGTTAGGCGGGGAGTGGGGTCCAAGAGGCACGTGGGGAGTTATTTCCAGATGACCTTTGACGAGACGGAGGAGTTATTTGCCGGGAGTCGCATCAAACTCAATCGCCTGTGCCATCGGTTTATGAACCGCGAAAATGAGGCGATCTCCTTCGGGGCAAGGAAAAGGGTGTTGGCGTTCTGCTTAATCCATCTTTATATGTTCCCTGATTCCTTGTACGAGGGAGCGCTCGGTGATCCCCGCTTAATCACTGCCGTCCAACAGATGGAGTATGGTTGTAACCCTTCCGCCGTGATCCTAGCTGAGACGATCCTGGGGCTGGATGATCGTGCCTGCAATAGGGCGAGCCCGTATCGAGGGTGCCCCTTAATCCTTCAGTGCGGTTGATGGAGCGGTACCGAGCGCTAGGTGATATTGCCGGGTCACATCCTGCTGGGGACGTGACTAGTCGTTATATTAGGTGGCTAGACCCACATCATCGTCCTGACGATTACTTCCCCGGACTTGTGAGGTCATCGACCATCCGTTGGTCGGTACCGTGGTGGGGAATAGTTGATGTGACAGCGAGTGAAGCTGACGATGGTCCGTCTGGAGTCTTCCTTTGCGGGTTTGATATGGGTGTTTGCATCCATCCCGAGCGAGTGAGGCGACAGATAAGGTGGGCACAGTTCATCCCTGGTCATGATACTAAAGTGCAGGGCATGCTTATGCTGACTAGTGACGTAACCGATGCTTGGGCGTGTGGTTGGATCACGCGTACCCGGTGGCCGGTGGCTGATATTCCTAGGACAGTTTGGGTATCACAGGCCTATATCGGGTGGACCGTTGCCCAGAGTCCTCATAAGAGGTCACGCCTTCGTGCCTTAGAGCTGAACGAGCTTTCTGCAGGACGGCGTTGCTCACGAAGGTCAGGTGCCAAAGCTCGTCATGGCAACGATGGGGGGTCGTCATAAGGGTTGAGGGTTGGTGCTCTCCTATTCAGCTGAAAAGTTTCGAGTCTGCTTTTAATGAAGATAATCTGGTGTAGTTTTTGTGTGTTGTTGTTAGTATTATGTTCATACTATGTTGTATTATGTTGTATTATGTATTATATTGTCTATCCTAAACCCGATGTACATGCCAGGACTTGTATTGTAATATATATTGTAGTGTTGTTAGTGTATCTCTAGGGTTGTAGTTATGCTCCTACTTTGAAAAATCCAAAATGTAACCGTTCTTTTTAAGATTAATAAAAATTAAGTTTTTTATTTACGACTTTGCCTCATTTTGCTTATTATTTTGTGTGAAATTCCTTGGCTCTAACTCTTTTTTCAAAGTTTAGAATGTAAGTATGGTTCTTGTTTTTAGGAATTTTTTGTATTGACTATTCCCTCGACCTTTTTAAGCTTTGGGTTTGTCGTTTATTGTTGAATGTTGTTCCTTTTACCTTTTGGGTTATGGAATGATTTTGAGATGACTATATCCTCAGCCTTTTTAAGCTTTAGAAGCGTCGTTTTGTGTTGAATGTCGTCCTTTTTAACGAGACGAGTTTTTGTGGTGACTATGTCCTCGACTTTTTTAAGCTTTGGACGCGTCATTTTTGTGTTGAATATCGGTTGTGCTTTTGCAAAGCTGCCTACGTATCCATGAAAAATGGAATCAAACCGGCGTAGTTCGGGAAATGCACGTTTAGGGGCATGCCGGCCCATGAGTTGTGTTTACTTTTTTTTGTTTTTTGTGGTGAATGTGCATGTTTAAGGGCATGCCGGCCCATGAATTGTTTTTGTGGAAGATGCACGTTTAGGGGCATGCCGGCCCATGAATTTGCTTGCTTTATTTTTGTACAGAGAGTGCGCGTTTAAGGGCATGCCGGCCCATGGTGCATTTTAAGGACATGCCAGTCCATGGTGCATGTTTAAGGACATGCCGGTCCATTGAATTGATTTTTAGAAAATTGTATTTTATAGATACATTGCAAGGGTTTTTTTTAAGGGTAGTATTTCTTGAGTTGGTCGAGGTTTGTTGCGAGGTTAAACTCTTGACCGTCCAAGTCGGTTAGTTTTACTGCTCCGCCTGTGTAGATTTCCTTGACGAGGTAGGGCCCAGCCCAGTTAGGCTTGAACTTCCCTCGTGGATCGACTGGAAGCGGTGCTCGGACTGACTTTAGTACGAGATCACCTACTCTTATGTTTCGTGGCTTGACTCGTTTGTTGAATGCTCGTTGTAATCGTGCTTGGTACATCCGTACGGTGCTCAGGTAGTGAAGTCGGCGTTCGTCCAAGAGCATGAGTTGTTCGTAGCGTTCACGGGCCCATTCTGCTTCTGGGATGCTACTTTCCATTAGTATGCGTAGTGATTGTATTTCTATTTCCGTTGGTTGGATGATGTGTCATATATTTACTTATATATAGCCCCTTGTTCACGAGCTTTACTTCGCGTTTCCCGTGCTTTTACTTGCGTTTCGCTTCCTATTTCGCTCTGTTTTGGCTCTGCTGCGTTTTTGTGTCCATCTTGTAGGTTAAAGCAGCTATTTGGAGTTTAGGATGCTATTCGGGAGGTTTCGTGAAGTTTCGTAAAGTTTCGTGAAGTTTCGAGGTGTTTCGAGTTGGTTTCGTTGCGTTTCGGTTGTGCACGAGCCTCGTTTCACTAAATGAAGGTGTCCCGGGACCATGGGACGGGATTTGAAGTTCATGTGATCATCCTAAGCCTTGTCCCTACCCCTTGGGACGACGTAGGCCTTGTCCCTATGCCTTGGGACGACAAGAAAGCAAGAAAAAACTAAGTACAAAAAGGGGCCAAAAGCTGAGCAAAACTGAAGAACGCGGGATGAGGTGCGTCCCGGTCGGGATGGTGGTGTCCCGGACGGGACAGTGGTCCCGGATGCCAGGGACGAGTTGGACGCTTCGTGTGCTTAAATTAGACCGTCTATTTGAGAGGCAAAATGATCATAACTTTGCACGAAACTTTTAGAGCATTTTCTTAACATTTCAAAGTACTTCCTCAAGAAAACTTAGGTTCCATACTTTTGATCTTTTGTAATTTCAATTCCCGACTCAAGTACGTTGTTTTGATCATACTATTCCGTTTTGTTGTTGAATTCATCTTGTTCTCCTTGCAAATTTCTGATTGGTATTACTTTCTACTTCTCCCGTTTTGATTGTGATTTCAATTTATATTGTTCTTGATCATGCTTTCATCTTTCTCTTCCGTTTTCGTTGTTGTTTTCGCTATGAGTGAGTAGTTTATTATCTAGGGAGAGAAGGTGAAGCATGGGTGTTTGTTTTGGTTGATGTTGATGATCTTGTTGAGTTAGGTTTTGTCGTGCTTTGTTTAGTCTTTGCTTGTTTGCTCTCGTTGATACCTTGATCACGTTTTAGCGAGTATCTAGCACCCTTGAACTTAAGACCGAAAGCCTAGTTCTAGGGTAGGCGCGAGACTAAACATTAGGACCCTCGTTTGTAAGTTGCGAGAGCCCGCATTCGAGACCTAGAGGAGCTTAAGACCGAGAGGCCGAGCGTTATCCTTAGCATGTGCGATACCTACTCATTCCGATCATCATCCTTTGCCTTGACTTACCCATTGCCTAACTCGACTCCCTAGACCTTTCTTTTATCGTTAAACCTTTACCTTTTCGCTATAGCTCTAGTAACCAACCAATCACTCGAACCGAGACTAGAATCGTTCAAAATAACCAACATAAACGACCATCTCCCTGTGGATTTCGACCCGACTTACCCTTGCTACCCGTTAGAGTTTGTTCGGATTTACTTTTGATTAGTGATAAACGCTATTTATATTCATTTTATGCCCCCGGTTCAGTCGCATTTAGCTTGCTTTTATTCGTATTCATTATGATTCTATGAGCTATATGTTATATTTCTCGTTACTGCTGCCTTTTATTTACATTTTGCAGGTTTTGGTGGTTTTGAGCCAAAACCCGGGACGATTGGAGCAATACGAGAATCAAGACGCCAAGACCAAGCTCGAGCTCGCACGGGAGCCCGGGAATACGAGCCAAAGACCAAAAGGAAGAGGAATACGAGTTAATAAAGGCCCAAAGCAAGACTTGGGCCAAGAATAGAAGAGAATGTGAGCCGGCCCAAAATTGTTGGTCGTAGGTGCAGATCTGCCAGCCACGGCCGACCACTGACGCTTTATTCTCCGGATTTTATTTTAATTCGTGTTTTAATTTTAGGAAACTATATAAAGACCTCTTAGGTCGAAACTTCACTTATGCTTTAATTTTCCTAGTTTTTAGTTTACTGATTTCTTTAGTTCTCTCAACTTTAAAACTCCATAGATTAGTTTCAAGATTTATTTACTTTGTAACCGCCGGTACTCTTCTTTAATCCAGGTTTAATCTAATCTTTATTATTTGTTCATCATGTTTTCTATTATATTTATTGTTTTGATCTTTACTATGTCTGGCTAATTTATAATTAGGGTTTAGGGTGATTTGTGATAGTTAATTCAGGACATGTTTTAATTGCTATTTTAATTGAACTTGTGCAGGTTGGTTTCTTCCTGCGCGTTTTATTATCAATTGAATTTAGGGACGCCTTTATTGAATTGAATTTAGGTTGTTTCAGTTTAAGATCGAAAGCCTAATTGAAACTAGACTCACGCGTATTTAATAAGTTGAATTTAGTAAGTTGCGAGAGCCCGCTAAATTTGCTTAAGGTTAATATTGACTCGAGAGAGCGTATTCCTAAACCTAGCCACTTGCATAGCTTCAATTGAATGTTATTTACTTTTGAGTTGAGTTCCTGAATTATTGTCATAATGATCCTGATGCCCTAATCTTTCTCCTTATTGAATTCTGCTTATTTTCCTTATTATTGCCTTAGTTATAGTCTAAACAAAGCCCCTTTTTCACACCTTGAGTTAGACCTGTTTACGCCGACTTTAACTTATAACTGCTACGTTTCCCTGTGGATTCGATCCCGCTTGCCACTAGCTGCTGTTAGTTGTTTGTTAGGTTTATTTTGATATTGGCGATACGACTAAGCCTTGTCAATTTTGGCGCCGTTGCCGGGGAAACGGCTTTGTTAGTTTTAGTTTTTGTTAGTTGTTGCAGGTTTTACTCCCTTGTCTCAAGGAACCTAGTTCCTTGAGGCCGTTTTTGATTGTTTTCGTGTAGCTGTGTTTATGCGCAGGTCACCTACAGGTTTAGTTCCTTTTGAGCCTGAACCTGAGCGCGCATTACATCGACTTCGCAAGGAGGCGATTAAAATCGTTGATCTAAATTTCGAGGAAGCGCAATCGTCATCTAGTACAGCGCAATCGTCCTACGAAGAGGACACACCTCCTATTACTCCGTTAACTCCACCGCCTGTGATTATGCCTAAGCTCTATAGTCACTCGGTGCCTAAACCGGAGTCCATTCCGAATGGATTCACCACGCCCGATACTGTTCAGGGCAATTTCGAGATTCGCCCCGCCTTCTTAAATTTGGTGGAGCGGAATCAGTTTGGCGGATATCCTACGGAGGATCCTGGTCGACACATGCAGGTTTTTATGGACTATTGTTTGACAATAAAGCAGGCTGGGATCATTCAAGAGCAAATAAGGGAAATGTTGTTCCCTTTTTCATTGAAAGATCGAGCTCGTGAGTGGATCACGGACCTCGACAAAGATGCTGCGGGTATTACTGACTGGAGTGGGCTAGCTCTTGCGTTCTACTCTAAGTTCTACCCTCCTGAGCGCACAAATCAAATGAGGAGCCAAATTCAAAGCTTCAAGCAAACATTTGATGAGACCTTAGCTGAAGCTTGGGAGCGGTATAAGAAGCTCATCCGCGATTGTCCTCATCATGGGCTCAATGGTTGGCTAGTAATCATGACATTCTACAATGGGTTGTATGCTGAGAGCCGGGCTATCCTAGATTCTGCTGCAGAAGGACGTTTTGCTAATAACGTCGACGACGACAAGGCTTGGGGGTTGATAGAGGATATGGCAATCCATGCATCTCAGTTTGGAAAGCCGCGAGGTAATTCACGGTCTGCGCATGATGACCGTGATAAGGGGAGTATTAGTGCACTCACTAGTCGTTCTTCTTACCGACCGCAGATTAGTATGATGCAGGGTGGTGGTTCATCTGGTGCTCATGTAAATGCTATTGCAGGGCACGACTTGGGTTATTCTACGGGGTATGTTGCGCCCCAGGAGCAGGTCTACCCTTATCAATCTTATAACCAGAACCTGCCCTACCAAAACCAACCCGGTTACGATCGCTCGCTTCTCTCATATCGTAACCAGAACGTCCTAAACCCAACCACCCAACCACCTCAAAACGCCCCTTATCAACCTCCTCACAAAAACTTTCAACCACCTCCTCCTAACTACCAAAAACCCACCTATACACCACCTCCACCCACACAGGTACCCGATCCTTTGGCCGAGACTAGGGCCATGATGTCGCAAATGCAACAGGTGATGATGGGTATGCAGAAGTCGCAGGAGACAATGATGCAATACATGCAAAAGAGCGATCAGGCTAAGGACGCAGCGATTAAGAATTTGGAGAATCAAGTGGCTCAACTCGCCACTTCGCAAGCTGCGCGCCAACCAGGTTTCTTGCCATCGCAGGGTAACCCTCCTAACCATCCTCCCGATACTGCGTGTGCGATTACGTTGAGGAGTGGTGCGTTTTATGATGATCCGAGGCCCAGAGCATCGCAAGTGGCCGATCGGCAATCGGTCAGTCTAACCTATGAACTCTTTGCCGAGAAAAAGATGATTTGGGTGTTAATTCGGTGTTCTGTTGCTACCCCCACGCCCCCGATTCAGATTAAGCTCCCATTTCCGGGTCGACAACGTGCAGAGTCCGAGACCAAGTTTAAGAAGTTCGTCGACGTCATTAAAACGCTTCAGGTAAATGTTCCCGTCCTTGACCTTGTTACTCAAGTCCCTGCGTATGCTAAGTTTTTGAAGGAAGTTTTAGCTCGCAAGCGTACGTTAGAGGATGTGTCGACCGTAGCATTCGTGGGGGAGGCTAGCACTAGGCTGCAGGGTAATAAGCCCCCTAAGCTTAGCGACCCAGGGACATTTTCTATCCCCTGCTCTATTGGTAAGTTTGTGGTTCGCAATGCCTTATGTGACCTTGAAGCGAGTGTAAGTGTCCTACCCTACTCTCTTTACCAAAAGATGAGCTTGTCAGCTTTGCAACCCACTCACATTACCTTACAAATGGTGGCCGACCGCTCAATTGCCGTCCTTGGGAATCCTACAAGACGTCCCAGTACAGGTTGGAAAGTTCTTTATCCCTGTAGACTTTGTAGTGGTTGATATGCCCGAGGATGTCCACATTCCTATCATTTTGGGGAGACCCTTCCTGCACACTGCTGGTGCAGTTATGGACGTGGGCAATAAGTCGATAGCCTTTACGGTGGGGGGCGAAAAGTTGACCTTTACCCATTCTGATACCCCCCGCGGTCACCCATGCATCTTGAGTCGGTTTGTTCTGTTAATGCTATGCCTCCGTCTCACTCTACTGGAGACACTTTGGAGGTCGTTTCTGTTGTCTCCCCGTGTGCAAGTTCATTACAGGATAGCTGCAAGGTTGGTTTGGGGGAGAGGAAACTGCTTAAAGCCGACTTGTTTGATGCCAGTGATGGAGGAGGGCCTACGGTTCAGCCGCTTGGAGCGCGAGGGAGGTATGGAGAGCCATTTAGAGATGGAATCCCTTGCATGATGAATTATGCTGCGCTGCCTCGAGAGGGAGAAGTGCTTTGGCGAACGACTGTTGTTTCGCCGAGTGATGATATCGCAAATGGCCAACGACCTTGGCCTCCGTATACATGATCTTTGAAGCTTTGAAGAGTCGTGCGGGACTATAAACCAGCGCTTCCGGGAGGCAACCCGATGACGTTGTATTTTATTTGCACTTGTACTTTGGTTTGTTGACATTTTCTGGTTTTATTTTGAGCGCGTGAGGACGAGGGTTTTTATATGTGATTTTAGCGCGCAGGTACTTTAGGACTTTTGTCCTTAGTATTTTTGAGAAACTCTACGAGGATGCATCAGTAGGTCGGCCGTGATGAGACTCGAGACCGTAGTAAATTCGGTGAAGCGAAGAAAAAGCGTGAAAAAATTTTGAAAATGCATGGGAGCCGTGGCCCGTGCCACGGCCTGGACCGGCCCCCACGTTCTGTCTTTCCGTTTTGTTCCTTCTCGCGTGCTATGCCGAAGTACTTCGTCGTTGGACTGATTTGGACGCATATATGTGGATTTTAGCCGCACTCCATGATTGACTTCGGTTTGGGGGAGCTCCGACTTTATCATGTGAGCACTCTTTACCCCTTTTTACCCTCCTTTCTCGTTTTTACTTTCCTTACCCCGTACGTTATTTGTCCTCCTCTGCTTTTGTGGTTGTGCTGTTTTCCACATTGAGGAAAATGTGTGATTTGGTTTAGGGGAGGGAAGCACTTTCGCGCTTTGCATTTTCATTTTAGTGTTAGTGTCGTGCCTTGCATTTTTATTTTAGTGTTAGTGTGCATTTATATAAAAACCCCAAAAAAATTGAAAAAATTCAAAAAAATTACAAAAATACGAGTCGTTTTGGTCTGCTTTGTCCAGTTTGGAGAATTGATTAGTGCCCTTATTTTGATCTTTAGTATCTCCGAGTCGACTTTCTATCGTCTTAGCTTGCACGATTGGTTTGTTTCCTTTTAATAGATTGCGAGCCTCAACCACTAACCCACTTGTATTTGCTTAATTCTTATCGCTTTTCGTTTGTTTACTTTCGACTTTGACATTCGAGCTTGGCAATGGTTTGTGGAATGTTTGGTTTGTTGGTTTGCGGTTTGATTGGAAAGATCATTTTAATGTTGGAGCAATGCTTCGATGCTCTCGGAGGGGACTCATTGATTTGAGTAACCACAGTGGCCATGAATTTGGTTGCGACCGGGAGTATGAGCAATAATGTAACCCTTAAGGAAATATGTGTACCCGAGCGCGATCTTTACCGAGTGAATGTCAAGCTAAACGGTACTACATACGAGGGATGCTCCACATTTGAGAAAAAAAAACAAAGAGTAAAAAGAAGAAAGAAAGAAAAGAATGAATTGTGGAAAGAAGTGGTTGAATGGTATGCGGTATGTTTGGTTGGCCTTGCTTGAATTCAATTGTCGTCAGTTTTACTTTTGCGAAAGCACTAGAGGCTAGTGATATAATGTGGTGTGAATGATTGAGACTTGTGCTCTATTCTCGGTGAATTAGACTATGGTTTGTAAGTTTATGTGCATAGGTCGTCCACTACGAGATACTAACGTGATTAGTTCGTGTCACTTTGATTTTCTCCGACGCTATTTGCTTGAGGACAAGCAAAGGTTTGGTTTGGGGGAGTTTGATACACGCTATTTATATTCATTTTATGCCCCCGGTTCAGTCGCATTTAGCTTGCTTTTATTCGTATTCATTATGATTCTATGAGCTATATGTTATATTTCTCGTTACCGCTGCCTTTTATTTACATTTTGCAGGTTTTGGTGGTTTTGAGCCAAAACCCGGGACGATTGGAGCAATACGAGAATCAAGACGCCAAGACCAAGCTCGAGCTCGCACGGGAGCCCGGGAATACGAGCCAAAGACCAAAAGGAAGAGGAATACGAGTTCATAAAGGCCCAAAGCAAGACTTGGGCCAAGAATAGAAGAGAATGTGAGCCGGCCCAAAATTGTTGGTCAGGCCGGTCAGACTGCATTGGCCGCCCGACGCTTTATTCTCCGGATTTTATTTTAATTCGTGTTTTAATTTTAGGAAACTATATAAAGACCTCTTAGGTCGAAACTTCACTTATGCTTTAATTTTCCTAGTTTTTAGTTTACTGATTTCTTTAGTTCTCTCAACTTTAAAACTCCATAGATTAGTTTCAAGATTTATTTACTTTGTAACCACCAGTACTATTCTTTAATCCAGGTTTAATCTAATCTTTATTATTTGTTCATCATGTTTTCTATTATATTTATTGTTTTGATCTTTACTATGTCTGGCTAATTTATAATTAGGGTTTAGGGTGATTTGTGATAGTTAATTCAGGACATGTTTTAATTGCTATTTTGATTGAACTTGTGCAAGTTGGTTTCTTCCTGCGCGTTTTATTATCAATTGAATTTAGGGACGCCTTTATTGAATTGAATTTAGGTTGTTTCAGTTTAAGATCGAAAGCCTAATTGAAACTAGACTCACGCGTATTTGATAAGTTGAATTTAGTAAGTTGCGAGAGCCCGCTAAATTTGCTTAAGGTTAATATTGACTCGAGAGAGCGTATTCCTAAACCTAGCCACTTGCATAGCTTCAATTGAATGTTATTTACTTTTGAGTTGAGTTCCTGAATTATTGTCATAATGATCCTGATGCCCTAATCTTTCTCCTTATTGAATTCTGCTTATTTTCCTTATTATTGCCTTAGTTATAGTCTAAACAAAGCCCCTTTTTCACACCTTGAGTTAGACCTGTTTACGCCGACTTTAACTTATAACTGCTACGTTTCCCTGTGGATTCGATCCCGCTTGCCACTAGCTGCTGTTAGTTGTTTGTTAGGTTTATTTTGATATTGGCGATACGACTAAGCCTTGTCAATTAGGTGACGCGACTAAGCCCTATCATTGGACGGCTTCCATGCCGTAGGTGAGGAAATAGGGGGTCATGCATGTGGGTGTGCGAATGGTAGTGCGTTATCCCCATAATGCATATGGTATCTTGTTGGGCCAATCTTTGCAACTGTCGATCATCTTCTCGAGTATGGTGACGACGATCTTGTTTGCTGCTTCAACGGCTCCATTGGTTTGGGGTCTATAGGGTGAGGATTTGTGATGCTGTATGTTGTATTTTGTGAGTATAGCTTCTGTCTCGCGCTGAAAGTGCGAGCCTTGATCGTTGATAAACTCATGGGGTATGCCATATCGGCATATGATGTTTGTCTGTATGAACTTGGCGACTTCTTTGGAGACGAGGGTTCGAAAAGATGCTGCTTCTACCCATTTTGTAAAGTAGTCGATTGCCACTAGTACGAAAAGTGTCCTCCTGATCCGATGGGGTGGACTTTTCCTATTACGTCGATGCCCCAAGTTGAAAAGGGCCAGGGCGAGGTTAGGCTGTATAGTGGTGAGGGAGGTATGTGCTGTACGTTGCTGAAAATTTGGCAATTGTGGCAGTGCTTGACATATTGGATGCAATCTGCTTCCATGGTTGTCCAATACAATCCTAGCCGTAGGATTTGCTTGCAAAGTGCCCGAGCATTCATGTGGGGACCGCACTCGCCATCATGGACTTGCGTGATAATTTCCTGTCCTTTCTTGTAGTCGACACATATGAGCAGCGTCCCTTGTGGTGTTTTCTTGAGTAATTGCCCCATTTCTAGCACGAATTGGGATGCTAAGAGTCTAATGGCTCTCTGGCCACGTTTATCGGTATCGGGTGGGTAAGTGTTGTTAGTTTTGTAGTTGATTATGGCTTGATACCAAGGCTCTGTTTGCTCGGCTTCGTCTAGGTTAATGGTATGGATGTATGCTGGTTCGTCACGTCTTTCAACGATGATGGGTAGTAACTTCATGTTTGGTGGCATGTTCAGGAGGGATGAGAGTTTTGACAGTGCGTCGGCAAATTGGTTTTCTTCCCTTGGGAGATGATAAAATTCGACGCAGTCGAAGTTGGTTAGGAGTTTTTGGATTTTTGCTTGGTATTTGGTGAGGGTTTCGCTCATGATCTTCCATGCCCCTGTCACTTGATTTATGATGAGGAATGAATCTCCATGCACGCCGGCGTTCCTTATCTTGAGAGCGATTCTTTGCTTGTAGGCCGTAAATCAAAGCCAGATTCTGCGGCGTTGTTTGTGACACTAAAATCGAGCATGATTGAGAGCGGAGTATGGTCACCATTTGGGGATATTAGGAGTATTCCCACTCCGTAGCCGCGGTAGTTTGATGCTCCGTCAAAGTATAATTGCCCGGTATTCTTTTCTACTGGCAAAGATCCCATCGTCAGGAAATGACATTGTGTCGATCATGGGTCGCTCGATGATAGCATTTTCTGCGAGGAAGTCGGAACCGCTTCTTCCTTTGATTACTTTCGGAGGAGGTACTTGAGTTCGTACTCGGCGAAGCGAGTCCACCTGGCCATGCGCCGCTTAGGACCCGGCCAAATAGGTATTTGAGGGGGTCCATTAAGGAGTATACTCTTGTCGTGCTAGTGAGTAAGTAGTGTCTGAGCTTTTTGGTTGCCCAGACCAGCGAGAGGCAGCTTTTCTCGACTGGTTCATACCGAGTTTCTTAGTCGTGGAACTTTTTGCTGATGTAGTAGATGGCTCGCTCTTCGTTGTCAACCTCCTGGGCGAGCATGGCGCCCATAGTGTTTGGCGTGGTCGTTAAGTATAGCGATAGCGGCAAGTCCTTTTGTGGAGGTATTAGGACGGGTGGATTTGTAAGCAGGCTCTTGACTTTGTCGAATGCTTGTTGACAGTCATCGTCCCATTTCGTATGCTCTTCTTTCTTCAGCTTTTTGAAAATCGGTTCGCAAATCATGGTGAGTTTGCTGATAAATCGGGAGATATATTGGACTTGTCCCAAAAAGCTCCTTATTTCGTCGATGTTGCTTGGCGGCTTTATGCCCATTATTGCCTTGATTTTGCTCGGGTCTATTTCGATCCCGCGCTGGCTTACTATGTGACCCAGCAGCTTGCCTGATGTGACCCCAAAGGTGCATTTCTGTGGGTTTAATCGCATTTGGTACTGCCTGATTCGGGTAAAGAATTTCCGAAGGTTTGTGACGTGGTCATCCCTTTCTTTTGACTTTACGATCATGTCGTCGACGTATACCTCAACCTCCTTATGCATCATGTCGTGGAGCAAGGTGGTAGCAGTGCGTTGGTAGGTAGCGCCGGCATTGATGAGCCCAAATGGCATGATCAGTAGCAAAGATGTTCCCCAGGGGTTACGAAAGTAGTTTTTGGCATGTAAATGCATTGCCATTTTGATTTGGTTGTATCCTGCATATCCATCCATGAATGACAGTAAGGCGTGGTCCGCTGTGTTGTCGATTAGAATGTCCATGTGAGGTAGAGGGAAGTCATCTTTCGGGCAGGCTTTGTTTAGGTCTCGAAAGTCGGCACATACCCGTATTTTGCCGTTTTTCTTCATAACTGGAACCATGTTAGAGACCCAGTCTGAGTATTCGATGATTTGGATGAACCCAGCTTGTAGTTGCTTTTCGATCTCTTCTTTGACCATGAGAGACCATTCTGGCTTGATGCGTCGGAGTTTACGCCGAGGTTTCTTTGCCTAGCTTGATCGGGATGCGGTGTTCGGCTATCTCGCGGTCGATGCCGGGCATGTCTTTGTACGACCATGCGAAGACGTCCTTGAATTCTGTGAGGAGCTTGGTGTATGTGATCCTTTCTTCTGTGCTTAGAGAAGCCCCCAGCTGTAGTTCTCGAGGTTCTTCAGGCGTGCCTATGTTGATGGTTGTTGTGTCTTCAATAATGGGGTCCTGTTCGGGTTCTGAGACAATGCTTGCAATGTATCTATATAATGCAATGTTATTTTGTTTAAAATAACATATTCTTTGAGCTTATTATGAAATGTGTTACATCTCCATCATATTCTTTGAGCTTGAATGGGATGATATTTGGTTTCTTCAAAGGCCAGAGGGGTATCAGACAAGGGGATCCTTTGTCCCCGTTGTTGTTTACCCTGTGTATGGAATACTTATCACGAGTACTGGAGTATGCTGTACAGAAATGGAAGTTCAGATTTCATCCTCTGTGTAAGGGGCTGAAATTGACGCATCTTTTGTTTGCTGATGATCTTTTATTGTTCTCCAAAGGTGATATTCAGTCTATGATGCTAATATTGAGAGCTTTTGCTACATTTTCTGGAGCTCCAGGGCTCACTGCTAATGCAAGCAAGACAGAAATCGTTTTTGGGGGTGTGAATGAAAATACCAGGTCTGAAATTTTACAGATATCAGGTTTTTCCGAGGGAAAGCTGCCATTCAGATATTTGGGTATTCCGATTCAGCCTGGCTGTCTCAAAAGGGCTGATTGTCGAATCCTCGTGGAGAAGGTGGTAACACGAATTAGAAGTCTTGGTGCTCGGAAGTTGAGTTACGCTGACAGATTGTCTTTAGTCAATTCTGTACTGAACACAGTACATTGTTATTGGGCTTCCATATTTCTGATACCACAGGCTGTCATTCATCGAATCGTGGCTCTTTGTCGGAATTTTTTATGGGATGGTGGTACAGAATATCATCGAGTGCCTCTTGTGGCATGGGAGAAGGTGTGTAGCCGAAAAGAGGAGGGGGGTTTGAATGTGAAGCAGGCTGGTGTGTGGAACATGGCCATGGTCGGAAAGTTAGTGGATTGGATATACCTGAAAGCTGATAGGTTGTGGGTTCTTTGGATCGATCATATATATTTGAAGGGTGAGAGTTGGAGTGACTATAATCCTTCACAAGATGCTAACTGGAACTGGAGGAGTATCTGTAAGGTCAAAGAGAGGATGAAATCAGGATACATTGATGGGATTTGGTCCTCATGTCCGAAAGGTTACTCTGTCAAATCTGGGTACGATTGGTTGCGCGGTGAGGTGCCTAAGGTGAGGTGGTATGAGGAGGTCTGGGATCAATGGAATGTACCAAAGCATACCTTCATCGGATGGCTTATCAAGCACAAGTCTCTAAACACGAGAGATCACTTGTGTCGTATTGGAGTGGGTAGCTCCAGTCTGTACGTTCTATGTGAACAAGCTAATGAAACGCATGAACATCTCTTCACTGAATGTGCCTACAGTAAGCTCGTAATAGAGGGGATGCAGCATTGCTTTTCTTTGATTGGAGGTGGAAGTGTCGTTCGAAAGGTACGTATTCGAAATATGATTATGATGGCTATCAACTATTATATCTGGGAGGAGCGAAATAGCTGTCGAATGGTGATGATGTTGAATCGGCCAGAAACTGTCGTGCTCAAAATCAAGCAGCAAGTGCGGAGGAGACTATGGGTCATTATGGAGGACTGGTTAAAAGGACAGGATACTTCCTGGCTTCATTTGTTAGATCAATGGTGTAGATGATTTATGTTATTATGTATGATGTTAAAGTGTAATGCCATGATGTAATCTCTTGAAAGTTATTAATGAAATGCTCACATTTTACCAAAAAAAAATATTTTGTTTAAAATTATCGCATTCATTAGAATATGTAGATTTTAAATGAGGCAAAGAGTAACCAAAAACTTTCATGTTATTAATGTTATCAAAAGCGGTTACATTTGAAGATAGCTCAGACGAGGGAGCTTTGGATAACCTTAATGACTCTAGTTCCTGAGCTAAATTGATTACATTAGGGAGATAGCCCGAGGGCTTAGTCGGGGTGTATGACTTAAAATGACGACGCGGGAGCCTAAACTCTATGGCCGACTTGTCGTTGGGGTTGTTGTCTTTGTCGGAGTTGGAGTCAGAATCCTCGAAGGTATAGCCTTGACCCGTGGTGATTTTGAAGGTGCGACCTTGTGCGTCGGTCCACTTGAGAGTTTTTGACCATCCGTCGTGCGTTTTCTCTTCGAAGGGGATGATTAGGTTTGTGGGGTTGAAATTGCGGTTGCGTATGATGTCGGAAATGAGTTCGATCCCGGCGATGGTGTATGTAGATACGTTTTTAGGAATTTTGCCAGTGCCTTCTTTGACGAAGTAGTTGTTGGGGGAGATGTGGTATGGCTGCATGTAGAAGTCGTGGTATTTCTTGCGATCATTGTATGCTTCCCAACCGCGAGAGACTTCATATGACCATGGCACATTAGATAGACCCATGGTGGGCCACTTATTGTCGTTGTCCTTGGCGTAGAGCGTAGCGATTTCTTCTTCACGAGTCATGGTACAGATGTCGAAGTCGAAGTCGAAACCACACATGTCATCGGCTGGATCGGCGTTTATCTTTGCGGTACTGTTGTTAACTTTATGTTGTTTAAGAGTATCTCGAAAGTTTGAGGCGTCGATGGTGACAATCTCGTCGTCTAAAGGTAGCCTGACTTTTTGGTGTAGGGTCGAGGTGACTGCCTTGGTAGCGTGAATCCAAGGCCTACCTAGTAACATGTTATAGGTTGGGGGTATGTCGATGATCTGGAATTCGGTTTCTCTCACGATGGGTCCTGTCATTATGGGAAAGGAGATGGTTCCCTTTATGCTGCGACGTGTTCCGTCGTAGGCCCTGACGCCGTCGGTACATGGAATAAAATCATTCTCTTTAATTCCCAGTTTTTTGGCTGTCTCCAGAGGTAGGACGTTGACTGCAGATCCGTTGTCGATGAGGACGACTGGCAACGTCATGCCGTGGCATTCGACGTTTATGTAAAGGGGTAAATTGTGCGTGCCGCCGAATGGAGAGAGGTCCTTGTCAGAGAAAGTGACGGCGTTAGCCTGCCATTCGCGTGTGATATTACTGATGATTTTTTCCGGAGACATTTCCGATGTCATCGGGGTGACTTGCAGTGCTCGGTAGAGGGCTTCACGATGTCCCATTGAGTCTCTTAAGAGCTGCCAGATCGAAATGTCTGCCTTCGTTTTGTGGAGCTGTTTGTGGAGCGTATCCCCGATCTCAGGTATAGGTAAGGGTGCTGGGGTAGTGCTTGATGACGCTACCTTACTAACTGGTGGTACAGGCGCAGGAATGGTGTTGGGTGATGATACATTGCTGGCTGGCGGCGTAGGAGCAATGCTTGCGGGTAACGTAGTAGAGCTTGTAGGAGCGGTGCTTGGGGGTGGGTTTGCGGTAGGCGAAATAGGCGGCGTGTCCTCGTCTATGATTATTCCCTTGTTCTTCTCCTGAGTAGTCAACCTTGGTGGGAGATTTTGAGGTTCAAGTAATTCCAGAGAAGCTCGGTATGGGCGCCCAGAACGTGTTAGGTAAGCTACTTCGTCATACTATCCGATAGCCTGATTGGGTATTTGTGACGTAGTTCTCGTGTTACTGGCCGGGCGCGACGGATTGGGTCCCCTCTTTCTCGTGGGGTTCATTCTGGAGACACATGCGGATGTCATCATTGTCGGCTTCGTCCTCAGAAGTATTCCAGATGCCGTTGACTTCGTGATCACTTGAGACGATTAGGTTAGAGCAGTCGATGATGGGGTGTGTCCCTACAAATACAAAGATGGTTATGCAAAGGATCGAAATTTGGTTTGAAGGCTTAGGGCTTGGGCTAGGCTTCACAATAGTATTGTCGTCGATCAAGTCCTGAACTATGTTCTTTAGGCGAAAACATTGCTCGGTGTCGTGCCCTTTTCCTCTGTGAAACTCGCAGTATGCGTTCTGATCCCATGATTTCGGTTTCTTTTCTGGGGGAGGCTCGCTAGTAGGTCCTATGGGTTGAAGTACATTGCGGCTCACAAGCTTCTGTAGTGCTTTTGTGTAAGTCATGTATATTGGGTCAAAGTTTCGTCGCGCCTTTAGCGAGCTGGGACCCGCGGGTGAGTATGACGCTTTTGGCGGAGCGCAGCCAGGCAGCAGAAGTCTTGTAAAAATCGGCGGTGCCTCTAGTGCGTCCAGTGCGTTGATAGCATGTATGGGCTCGACTTTGACAGTGGCTCGAGACGAGCTTCCTTGGTACCCGCGACCCGTACTTTTATTCCTATTTTCCTTGCAGAGGTCGTCTTCAATGAGTTCACCGACGACGCTGAGCGTTGAGAAGTTGTCAAAATTCCCGTACCGTAGGTGTTGCTGGTATGCAGGAGTAAGGTTGTTGATGAATTTAGTGATTAAATCAGTGTCCCTTGGGCGGTTAGGTATTTGAGCACAGAGCTTCTTCCAACGTGTCAGGTATTCGGTAAACCCTTCATTGTCCTTTTGGGTCAGGACCTCCAAAGTACGTAGCGAGACTTGGATGTCGTTGTTGTCCCGGTACTGTAGATCGAATGCAACCGTTATGTCCTCGAAACTACCGGTTTTGTGTGGCTCTAAAGCATAGAACCATGCCCTGGGTTGTGCGTCCGGCGAATGCGGAAACAATGTGGCCCATGCGGGGGGTTCGACACCCATGATGGCTATCTTAGCCTTGAAAGCTTTGACATGTACGAGCGGGCTTTCGTGACCTTTGAAAATGGGAAGATCGCTGAGTACTAGCTTGTCTGGTAACATGGACCTGACGTTCTTTGGTATGTGCTCATTTTCTTGGTGAATGGAATAACCCCTGGAGTTTGTAAGGCGTTCTTCCATGGTTCGAATCCTTTTTATGCTTGCTCGGATTCTTCTACGAGGCGCGGCGTTCTTCTCTGCCTCAAATTTTTGCATGATGGCCATTTGCTCAATTGTTGCGGTGAGGCTAGCTATTCTGTCATTGAGTTGTCGGACTTGCTCGGCAGTTACCTCTGGGGGAGGGGGTGGCGGTTCGCCGAAACCTTCATCGTGTTGCAGGGCCATGACGATTTTTGGTTTTGATCTGTTGTAGGTGCGCTTCTTTGGTCGTGGGCGAGGCTTTAGGTGGTGATCCTTAGTCCGTCGTGTATCCAGTATTTTTTCAATGAGTGAACCTGAAAAAGTTTCAAACCTTTAGTGATTCTAAAAGGGAAGAAAAGACTCAAAGAAAAATCACATTCACGACCAAAGAAAAGCAAAAAACGTAAAAAGTGGGTGCATGACCTGACTCGTGTTTTTAGCTTTTGAAAAAGACACGGGAAGCTTTTGAGGTAGGGGCATATTGACACGTCCCTAATCTCGAGGTAGGAAAATTTGTATGATCATAACCAGATTAACCCAGTTTAGCGGTATGTTGCTAGGGGTTTATCATTTTAGGTTACGATAAAAAGGATCAAACCGAAGCAGCGATAGGCTAGTCGATCTGAGGATGTTAAAATTGGGTAAAAGGCGATCACTTGTTCGCCTTTTATGTGTGACTCAGGAAATCAAATCAAAATGACGATAAGTCACTCGATTCAAAATTTAAATCAACGGGTTCGCATCTGAACGAGCCCGCGTTTTTGTTTTTGAGAGAAAAAGATCATTTTAAAATCGGGATGACTAATGAGTCACTCGACTTAGAGCTAATTCTAATGTACTAAAAGTTAATTTCGTTTAAAATCTCCGAAATGAATTGACATATTCGGGTTTTTGCTTTGTGAAAAGTTTTTGCAATAAATGTATTATGACGATACGTCAGTCGCATAATTCATTTACGTTTTGAAAAAGATCTGGGATATAGTGATTATCCTGGATCGGTTTTAAATGCAGTGGCGTATTATTTATCAAACTCAAATGACTATAGGTCAAAGAGCCTAACGGCGTGTCTAAAAAGTATGACCTTTTTGAAAAAAGTTTGAAAAAGTAATTTCAAAATGGACGTATTTTAAAAGTATAATGCCTAGGAAATGTTTTTTTTACATGCAAAAGTTTTGAAAGACGACTATAGTGAGGGTACTATAGCTTCACACTTGTACATATAAACACAGGTTTTTGGTTTATAGGGTAAGGTTCCCTCCGGCCATTCTCGCAACGTTTAGGTAGGGTTATCCGCAATATTGCACACGTCTTAGGCGTGAGTTCAATAGGGACCCTAGAGCGTTCGAGTATTGACTGGTTACGATCGTTTGTACGGATGCCGTACTTGTAATCGTGGAGAGGTGAGAGATCGACGTGTCCAGAGTTATCTCACATATGAAGCGAGCGTTACTAGGGGCCGTCCGTCGAAGGGTGTGGTTATGAATCAGGAGGATTCGAATCAACGTATTTTTGCCCAAATATCGAAAGCGTAAATGTTTTCAAAGTTTCAAGCTTCACTTCTTTATGTTTTTAAAATAAAAGAAAAACTAGTTTTCAAAAATAATAAAAATCATGCTCGTCCCCAGCGGAGTCGCCAGCTGAAGGTACCGGGAATTTTTAATGGGAAAACCTATCGACGCCTGCCTTGAGCCTACTCGCCAGTGGCGCCGAGGCGAATGCGCCTCGCAGGAAAAATTCCGAAGTTTGCTAAAAATGGGGGAGATCATTGCATGAACTTGTGACCAAAAAGAAAAGTAGAAAATCCTTTTTGAAAGTGTATTTTCGGAGTCGCCACCAAATATTAAAGGAATTTGGGACCTATTCAACGCGTCTTGAAATACAAGACACGAGTGTCTCAGATTTCAAGGTGTGTCGATACCTATCTATCTGAGGTTTGAAACCAGAGAAGGGGTTCGGAGTGAGGTTACTTTTCGAAAGTTTTGACAAAGTGTATTTTGAAAACAGTAATCAAAAAGCCTACGTAACAAGTAGTCTCTACTAATTTGAAAACATTTGCTTAATTTCGATATTTGGGCTAAAATGACGCTACGTACAAGAGCGAATATGTATGACTCGGTAAAAATGCATAAATGATATAAAACGTCAAAGCTACAATATAATGCTATGGGAAATGTACGTTAAGTAATAATTTATTGACTAAATTATTACCATAGACGTTATTTTCCGACTTTGTATTTGACTCTAAGATTTTGTGAAAAACCCTCGGTTTGGCATGCTAAAAGACTGAATGAAACGGTACAATTTAGTGTTGAATCCGTGATCTAGTCGTAATTTAATGCATGAATGAGGACTTGCATAACTATAAAAGTGTCGTCGGTTTGCTTTAGTGATATTGAGTCGTTATTTATGCGATATTGGCGAGGTTTAGACGAATTATGAATCCGAATTGCTACAACCGTATTACGAATACGGCTTCGCTAGTGCCAATATCGAGTTGGGGTTAATGTAACCCCTATTGTCCGAGTCTCAAACGTCCAAAACGTAGGTAAAATGTTTACCTTTCGAAAATGCAAAGACGGTATTTTTGAGTGGATTTTAAGTGTATTTTGTGAATAGTGTATATGTATTTTGAAAAACCGACCCTTAAGAATGAAAATAAGGGGTATTATTTATAGGAGGTTGGCTGGTTTATGCGTACACAAAAATTAAATCGCCTGTGTACAGGCGAATTTAATTTTATCTGGGCTGGGATTTGTAGGGAAAACTAAAAAGGCTGCACACCAAAACAAGTTTATAATCGCCTGTTGACAGGCGTTTAAATTTTTAATCGCCTGTCAACAGGCGATTTTATTTTTGTTTTGGTGTGCAGTTTTAGCCGCCTTTAGTTTTTGGGACGTATGATTAGGTAATGATTGTGTTTTGTTTGGATATTTACGTGTGGGTTAAGTATAATTTGGGCCTAATCGGTTTTTGGTCCAATTTCGGTTTTCGTGTTTCGGTTTTTGTCGTGTTTTTCGGTTTTGGCTTAAAATAAAATAATATTGAAGTATATTATTTTACGTTTTTGTAGAGCCTAATTTTGTGAAAATGTGACACGGGACGCACTTTGGCCCGTTTTGCGTGTTGCGTTAGTGTGCGTTTTGGGTCGTTTTTGTGTATTTGGGTCGTTTTGTAGCTAGTTGGGCTATTTCTGTGGGTCGTTTTGGTAAGATGTTCCTGCATTGTGCCCGTGTTGTGCTAATAATGACTAAGAATGACATTCATTTTTATGATTATGCAAATTCAAATTAATACGCTTAAAATGACTAAATACGTTTTAGACACTTTTGTACCGTTTCGTCTTATTTAAAAGCATGCATGAAAGTCCTTTTCGTCATCGGGTTTGTTTTTGGGGGGTGCGGATACGGGTGTCTACACCATGATACCCCTCTTTTCATGCTGAAAAACTTTGACTGAGCTTAACTTGTAATTACGAGTTTAGAAATTGACAATCGTTTTGCCTAAGCCGTAGATATCGTTGAGACGATAAATTTGAACATCAAATTTTCCAGATTCGCAACTCGTGACTAGTAGATATGGTCGGTCAAATTTTTTTCGATAAAATAACTTTGACCGACCATAACATGAAAGTACGTGCTCTAAATATGAATTTTTTTATGTAAAATCGAAGAGCTCGAAAAGACGATTACTTTGAAAACAATAATGATTGAATTCTAAATTCGCAACTACAAGTTATGGTCAGTTAAAGGCTTTTTTCACAAAACAAATGGTATTTCGGAAAAAATTGCAAACTTCAGGGGTACTGTGGGAAATATCCCTTTATTTTATTTATAGCAGTAACTTCTTCTTTGTTTTATTAGTTTGAACTAGTGATGTGTCCCGTGAACTTCACGGTGACACTTTAATTTATGTATTATTTTCCCTCGTCTATTCAAATGGTAAAATTATTAGTTTCGACACTATTCACCAAGCTCGATAATTTTTGTTGTATATTACAATGTATAAAATATAACGTAATTCTTCAAATGGTAATTGTTGTTGATATAACGAAGTACAATTCAAATTATTCAATCGTCTACAGGGACGGAGCTCAGTTCAGGCCCAACTGCGCCATGGCCCGGGTTGAATTTTTTTTTTTGTTTATTTTTTTTTTTTACGAAAAGGGTAAAAAATAAGATTAACAGTAGCATTTAGTTGACATAGTTTCTATCTAGTTGAGTTGGCTAAGGGATGGATTTGCAAGTTGTAGGTTAGGTGTTCGAGTAGCATCTCTCACTCATTGTGATATTTTATTGGAAATTTTAATTAGAATAATCCATCCTATTACTCTGTAACAACAAATTTTGTAAAACAAATAAATTGTAATACAAAATAAATCGCGACAAATAATATTTTATTAATTTCAGAATTTGCGTGTACAACTCTCTATAATTCCTTTGATTCTAATTTGTCGTTAACAAAGTCTTGTAATCTTGAGACAGGTCTTGGAGTATTCGATTTTTTCCCTCGAACTCGGGTCTTGTGATTTCAATGTTTGAGAATGCTCCTCTTCGATTTGTTGAGGTCTTCTCGTTCTTGTATTTAATGAAGTCTTGGAGTCTTGATTATAGTTTCAATGCTCTCCAAAGTTCTTCTGTATTTCTTATGCTTTAGTTTTCTTGTGCTTTGGTTTTCTTATGCTTTTTTTGTAATTGATTTCCCCCTTTTCTAATGAATGAAGTGCTCTATTTATAGAGCTTTCTCCTCATCCATTATCAGACTTGGGCTCAAAATCCCACCTTTGGGCTTATTTATGACTTTGGCCCGAATTAAATTTTTAATTGAGCTTATGACCCGACACTCTATTTCACTCATTGGATCAGCTCGGACAGTTTATTGAATTGGACTTTTTGACCCGAATAATTTACTTGTACATCGGATCGGCCCATATCACATTTTAATGGATTTATGACCCAATTACTCGTTTTGTATACTGGATCGACCCATATTTATTTTTCGGGGACGTAGGTACCAAATTGAGCTAAAATTTTGTATTAACTCAATTAAGTAATTTTGTTTAATTTATTTTTCGACACTTAATAAATTTTTAGTGTCTACATACTCATCTTCCATAAACCATCCTTTCAATAATCTCACAATAAACCAAACTATCACCCCCTCCTTCTTTAAATAGACTAGTTTACCTTCTACTTGCTGAGCAGGTCACCTTTTAAAAATTTAAAATAAAATCTTGCCAATCACCTCCATTACACTAGACGCCTCGGGAATACCGACGAGGACCGGTGATACATGTTATTTATATTGATTATATGCCCCCGGTTTAGTCGCATTTAGCTTGCATTTATTCGTATTCATTACGATTCTATGAGCTATTTGTTATATTCCTCGATACTGCTGCCTTTCATTTACATTTTGCAGGTTTTGGTGGTTTTGAGCCAAAACCCGAGGCATTAGGAGCTAATACGAGACTCAAGACTACGAGACCAAGCTCGATCTCGCGCAGGAGCTCGGAGTTCAAATATAAGACCCAAAAAGACAAGAAGTAACGAGGAAGTAAGGGCCCAAAGTCTAAGGGCCAAGCAATGGACAAAGGAGGAGGCCCGGCCCAGGCCAAGGGACCGTCCGGTCTGGCAGACCGGCGGCCGGCCGGCCGGCTCCAGGGTTTATTTCGTCGGTTTTGTTTAAATTGAGTTTATTCTTTGAGGAAACTTATATAAATACCTTAGGTCGAGAACTAAACATCTATCTTTAGTTTTATGCTTTATTTTCTGCTCTTAAGTTAGGTTTAAGTTGAGTTTAGTAAGTTGCGAGAGCCCGCTAAATTTGCTTAAGGTTAATATTGACTCGAGAGAGCGTATTCTAAACCTAGTCATGTGCACAGTTTATCGCTTCCTTCTTATAAACTTGAGTTCCTGAATCATTGTCATGATGAACCTGATGCCCTAATCCTTCCCCTTACATATATTTTTACTTATCTCTATTATTTGCTTTAGTTTATAGTTTAAAACAAACTCTTTTTCACACTTGAGTTAGACCTGTTTACTCTGACTTTACTTATAGCTACACCGTTTCTCTGTGGATACGATCCTGCTTACCGCTAGCTTCTGTTAGTAGTTTGTTTAGGTTTATTTTGATTGAGGCGTGACGATTTAGCCCTGTCAATTTTGGCGCCGTTGCCGGGAAAACGGCTTTGTTAGTTTTAGTTATTGTTAGTTGTTACAGGTTTTTCTCTCTTGTCTCAAGGAACCTAGTTCCTTGAGACCGTTTCTCATTGTTTGCTTGTAGTATCGTTTATGCGCAGGTCACCTCAGACTCTAGTTCCTTTTGAGCCTGAACCTGAACGAGCCTTACATCGACTACGCAAACAAGCAATCAAAATCGTTGATCTTGACATCGAGGAAGCGTCGCATTCGGAGTCTAGTGCAACGCAATCGTCCTACGAAGAGGACACACCTCCGGTTACTCCGTTATCTCCACCACGCGTGACTATGCCGAAGCTTTATAGTCACTCGGTGCCTAAGCCGGAATCCATTCCTAATGGATTCACGATGCCCGCTACACTTACGGGCAACTTTGAGATTCGCCCCGCCTTTCTAAACTTGGTGGAGCGGAATCAGTTTGGTGGTTATCCCACCGAGGATCCTGGTCGGCATATGCAGGTTTTTACGGACTATTGCTCTACAATCAAGCAGGCCGGGATTACTCAAGAGCAAATAAGGGAGATGTTGTTCCCTTTTTCTTTGAAGGATCGAGCTCGTGAGTGGATCACGGACCTCGACAAGACTGCTGCAGGAATTACTGACTGGAGGGGTTTGGCTCTCGCGTTCTATTCAAAGTTTTATCCTCCGGAACGCACTAATCAAATGACGAGTCAGATTCAGGGCTTCAAACAGACCTATGACGAGTCCTTAGCTGAAGCATGGGAGAGGTACAAGAAGCTGATAAGGGATTGTCCTCACCACGGGTTGAACGACTGGTTGGTAATCATGACCTTTTATAACGGTCTATATGCGGATAGTCGTGCTATTTTGGATTCTGCTGCAGATGGTCGCTTTGCCAACAATGTGGACGATGATAAAGCGTGGGGGTTGATTGAGGAGATGGCTATCCATTCATCTCAGTTTGGAAAGCCGCGAGGTAATTCACGGTCCGCGCATGATGACCGTGATAAGGCGAGTATTAGTGCACTTACTAGTCAACTTACTGCGCTGACTACGAAGCTCGATATGATGCATGGTGGTTCTTCTGGTGCTCATGTAAATGCTATTGCAGGGCACGACTTGGGTTATTCCGCGGGGTATGCTGCACCCCACGAGCAGGTTTATGCTTATCAATCCTACAACCAAAACCTGCCGTACCAAAACCAGCCGGGTTATGATCGTTCTCTCTTGTCCTACCGTAACCAAAACGTGCTGAACCCAACCACCCAACCACCACAAAATCAACCCTACATCCCTCCTCACAAGAATTTCCAACCACCCTCACCCAATTACCAAAAATCAGCTTATACTCCACCACCTCCTACCCCGGGACCCGATCCTTTGGCCGAAATGAAGGCCATGATGATGCAGATGCAGCAAGTGACAATGGCCGTGCAGAAGTCACAAGAAATGATGTTGCAGCATATGCAAAAGGATGGGCAAGCTAAGGACGCGGCTATAAAGATGTTGGAGAATCAAGTGGCTCAACTAGCCACTTCACAAGCGTCGCGTCAACCGGGTTCATTGCCATCGCAAAGTAATCTTCCTAACCCTCCTCACAATACAGCATGCGCGATTACTTTGAGGAGCGGCACGTCGTACGATGATCCGAGGGATTAGCGGTCGCAGCCGGTCGACCGGCAGCCGGTCGTCCAACCGGCTGGACCTGCTGCTGCGGGGAAGGATGATTCGGGTATGGTTTCTGGTGCTCCTGTTGCTCCTCCAGCGCCCCCAATTCAGATCAAGCTACCATTTCCTGGCCGACTACGAGGTGCAGAGCCCGAGGCAAAGTTTAAGAAGTTCGTGGACGTCGTCAAGGCTCTTCAGGTAAATGTTCCCTTCCTTGACCTTGTTACTCAAGTTCTTGCGTACGCTAAGTTTTTGAAGGAAGTCTTAGCTAGGAAGCGTACGCTAGATGATGTCTCGACTGTAGCTTTTGTGGGGGAGGCTAGTACTAGGTTGCAGGGTGGTAAACCGCCTAAACTTAGTGATCCCGGGACCTTTTCCATCCCCTGCTCCATAGGTAAGTTTGTGGTCATAAATGCTTTGTGTGACCTAGGAGCGAGTGTTAGTGTCATCCCCTACTCAATGTGTCAAAAGATGAATATGACAACTTTGGGGCCCACTCACATTACTTTGCAGATGGCTGACCGTTCTGTTAAGCGTCCCTTAGGTATCCTACAAGACGTCCCTGTGAAGGTTGGAAAATTCTTTATCCCTGTCGACTTTGTAGTGCTAGACATACCTAAGGATGTCCACGTCCCAATCATTTTGGGGAGACCCTTTCTGCACAATGCTGGTGCAGTTATAGACGTGGGCAATAAGACCTTAGCATTCACGGTGGGGGGTGAGAAGCTTACTTTTACGCATTCTAATACCCCGCGGTCTCCTATGCGTCTAGAGTCGGTTTGCTCTATTGATTCTGTACCTCCGTCTCACTCAACTGGAGACACTTTGGAGGTTTTGCATGTCTCTTCTCCGTGTGCAGGTTCTTTACAGGATAGCTGCAAGGATGGTTTGGGGGAGAGAAAGCTGCTGAAAGCCGACTTGTTCGATGCTAGCGATGGAGGAGTCCACCCTACGGTTCAGTCGCCGGGAGCACAAGGGAGATTTGGAGAGCCATTTCGTGATGGGGTCCCCTGTGTGATGGATTATAATGCTTTGCCTCAAGAGGGAAGAGTTCTTTGGCGATCGAATACTGTTTCACCGAGTGAAGCTGTAGCAAATGGCCAACGTCCTTGGCCTAATCTGACGTGATTTCTGAAGCTCTGAAGCGTCGTGCGGGACTATAAACCAGCGCTTCCGGGAGGCAACCCGATGACGTTGTAATTTATTGTACTTTGTTTGGTTGGTTTTTGATGACATTTGTTTTTTTTATTGAGCGCGCGAGGACGAGGGTATTATTTTGTGATTTCATCGCGCAGGTACTTATGGACTTTTGGTCCTTAGTATTTTAAGAAAACGCTACGAGGAGGCATGCCCGGTAGTCGGCCGATTAATGAGCCCAGGCCAACACCGTAGCACAAATTTGAAAACCGTGAAAAACGCAAAAATCAAAATTGCATGGGAGCCATTGGCCGTGCCAGTCTGGACCGGCCCCCATGTGTTGCTTATATGCCCCCGGTTTAGTCACATTTAGCTTGCATTTTATATTGATTATATGCCCCCGGTTTAGTCACATTTAGCTTGCATTTATTCGTATTCATTACGATTCTATGAGCTATTTGTTATATTCCTCGATACTACTGCCTTTCATTTACATTTTGCAGGTTTTGGTGGTTTTGAGCCAAAACCCGAGGCATTAGGAGCTAATACGAGACTCAAGACTACGAGACCAAGCTCGAGCTCGCGCAGGAGCTCGGAGTTCAAATATAAGACCCAAAAAGACAAGAAGTAACGAGGAAGTAAGTGTTGGAGTTAGTGTCCTCCACAGTTAGTGCAATAACATAAATAAATCTCTTAAGGTACACAGGGTAAATTCTGTATTTAATCAGTTGATTAACGTTTATCGATAACGATTGGCTTGCTAGATAAGTTTGACGTTATTGTCATACAGATGGCGGTGATCAACTGGTACCTAAGAGTCACACCTAAAGGATGTGTTTGAGAGATGTGATTATTTGAGAAAATGATCATATCGATACCTTACTTAATGACTAAACGGTTAGTCAGTGTTGTTGACTAAAATGTTAGTCAGTGTGATGATGTTACTGACTAAAATGTTAGTCAGTGTAATGGTGATACGGCTATTTAATACAGATTAAATAGTATTAGCTAAAACGAATTAAATGTAATTTGTGAATTGAATATAAAATGTTATATTTAATTGTTGTGTATAATGCAAGCTAATTAAATATAAACCGTTATAATTAATTAGTAAATTATAAATATAAGGATATTTATAATATATTATAGTCGGTCCATGCAGATGACACTAGTAATATATTGCATTATATTAGAAGCTAAGATGACCGAAAGAAAAGAGTCCAGATACATCTTTGTCTAGATATGTTTTATTGGTCAACAAGTGATTGTATTTGAGGAGAATATACTCTCCCCAAATAGCTCACTTGAGCCGTGAAATAGCAAGGAAAAAGGGGAGTTTTATTTAACTAAAATTCTCTCCTCATTCTAACCCTAATTCACTCATCATACATCCTAATTCTTAATAGCACACAACACACAAATACCTAGAGAGAAAATCAGTTTTCTTCTATTATTTTTCTAGCAATTCAAAGGGGCATATCTTAGACTCATCTTGGGTGTTTCAATTACGAGATACCATATTTTTGGTATTGTTCTTAGGCCAATTTACTAGGATTAAAAGGTTAATTCTAAATCTCTTTATTATGTTATGCAATTTCAATTTATGACCATTAATCATATAAAGTTTTCATTATAATCCTGTGATTTTAAAGGTCTATATACCGATATAAACCTACAAGTGGTATCAGAGACTTAGGGCATATGAAATTTTTATATGGTTTTCATAAAAAATCGATTTTGTATAATTTTAAACCAAATCATTGATTTGGCCGAATGTTTTCAAGTTGGCCGAATGTTTTTGCTGTTTTGGCCGTGTGTTTTGATTATATTTTGGTCCGTTTGATTCATAATTATCAATGTTTTGAATTAGTTTTGATTTAATACCGATTGAATTAAAACATCAAAGGATCAATTCTTGTATGTTAATGAACATATTTTTTTGCTAATCATTAGATCTATCAGTTTAAGATGTTCAATTTTAAAAAGTTATTTTGAATCTCTTAAAAATCGATGTTTAATACGGATTAAAATTGAGTTAGTATCGATCTAATTATTAGCATAATCGAATTAAATCAGTTTAATTCATTTATCATATAGGCCGAATTAATTTTTTTATTGTTATAATTTTTTTTTAATAAAAAAAAATTCTGGCCGAAAGTATAAAAAAAAAAAAAATATTATTTCGGATATTTTATTATTTTGGCCGAAAATTTTAATTTTTTGGAAAATTATTTTGTTATATTATAAAGATAATATATTTTGTGTTCTTATGAAGCAGTTCATAATAAATGTGATACCTAATATTTTAAAGAAGTTTAAAATATTTTGTGACCTAATTTATGTTATACTGATAATATAAATTGATTTCTGGATTATTGTTTTGATTAAGGTATTATGAACAATTAAGGAATTGTTGCATAATTATAATCATTTAAAAGAGGTGGTTTGGATTTAATCAATTGTATGCATTGGTTTTATATTGTTTAGTTGATGCTTTATATTTGTGAATGAATGTTTTGAATGGCTTATTTTTATGCATTAATTATGTACAAAAGGTTGTAATTTACTAGTGTGGCCGTAGAAGATTGTGTTTTCGTAATGAAGGAAACACAATTTTGGTTGTATTTTTGAGATCTCGAATCTCCCATCTTGTAATTTTTATTATTTTTGGCATATTTTGAATTAGAATGTAAATAGGTTTATTTTGTAATTCAATATGTATTTTGAGAAATTTCAAGATGAAGATTCAAGATGAAGATCAAAAGGTCCAACTCCCACTTAAAGCTCAAGATGAAGAATGAAGACAGCTTTAGGGTCCATGGATGGATTCCAAATTGTACTATGTCTTTATTTTCATAGGGATAGGCCACACTAGGTGTTTTTCTTTTTGCGTTTTCTTTACCGTTTTTCATTGCATTCACGTTAGATAGTAGCATCATATTCCGCCTAAACTAAACCAAACCACCTAACATGCATGAAAATGGATCATATAGTTGCATCTTTTTCATTGACATACGGATGTCATTCGTTTAGGGTTATCACCTCAAATTAATCATTCACGTAAATGCTAGATATTTGTTCACTTAAAATGAATTAAAATGAGATGATGGGACCTTCCTCTATTTAAAAAATTTGAGATTAGTCTTTATAGGAAGAGCTGCTATGAGCCCCTTCTTCGTCGGTAGGCATATAGGACCTTACTCTCCACATGACCCCTTCTACGTTGGGTAAGTAGTATGTGTTGACCTATTTTACCTCAACATTATAGTTCGAGTAATATCTCGTAGTTATAATGGACTAATAGATAGGATTTACTGAAATCTATCGACCAAGAATTCTAACAGTAGAATTAGCCAAGAGGTTGGCTTGTCAATTTAAAGAAATTGAGTCTTGGGATCACTTATGTAATTCTCGAGGGAGGTCGATTATATGAGTGCACGAGTCATTGCTTTAAAACGTTATTGCTTTACGATTTAAACCTATAAAACGATGTTTTCTTATCTTTTCTCTTCTTCTTCTTTCTTTTCACAGTTTCGAATACGTTATATACAGATATAACTGCTAAAACAAAATGGCTGGACGTATTGACGGCCCAATGCCAAGTGTCACACTTGAACGTGAATCATGGCTAAGAATATTTATGGACAGCATGAATCAGTCTACTCGACTGAAGAATGATGGGTCCAACTTTGCTGATTGGGAGGCCGCATTACGGAATGCCGCCATAGCTGACGGCAACCTCAAGTACTTGATCGAGCCATCGCCGAATGAACCAGCTCCGATGCAGAGCAAATGAAGTCGTTGCTTATAGTGATTTCATGATGGAGGCGTGCGTTAACGCGTGCTCATCTATGCAATGGAATCCAATTTGAAAAGACGATTCATTACCCAAGGTGCAAACAAGATTTTCACCACCCTAACTAAAGAGTTCTCGAAAGCACCGAGAATCAAGAGTTACGAGTATACCACTCGCTTCTTTGAAGCGAGACTCCAGAAGGGCCAACCGGTTGGTCCACACCTTTTCGACATGGTCGAGAATGTTGAGAACTAGAGGAGCTTGGTTGCAAGATCGATGAGAAGATCGTCATTGATCGAGTGCTCCACTCTCTTCATGATGGGTATGCCCTCTTTAGGGCAAACTATTACATGAATGACATGCAGAAAAGTCTACATGAACTTCATTCACTCCTCGTACAGACGGAGAGTGATCTGAAGTTGAGTGGGAGCATGAAACAAGATGTTCTCATGATAGGCAACAAGCATAAGGGTAAGGGTAAGGCTCCGGCTAACCTAACTGTAGGAAAGCCAAAGTTTAAAAAGCCAGTGGTTGCGAAGAGTGGGCCTGGTGAGTCTAGCGGTAGCTCACAAGGCAAGGCAAAGCGGCGAGCATGGAGTGCCACCATTGCCACAAGTCTGGGCATTGAGGCGAATCGTCCGTGTATCCGAGGACATTAAAGCGAGCCGCGTCGCCTCTGTTGGTATGTCTTCTTTTATTCATATGATTGAGATTAACCATGAAAGTTTTAACTTGGGTACTTGATCTTGGTTGTGGTTCTCATCTATGTAATCATTTGCGAGGGCCTAAGAAATATCAAAACTCGGCAAGAGGTGATGTAGACTGCGAGTGGGGAATGGAGCAAGAGTTCTTTGCCGCTTTAGAGAACATATGTAATCCAACTCCCGAGCGGATTTGAGTTATTTCAATAAGCTGTTACTATGTACCTAGTTTATCCAAAAACATTATTTACGATAATCGTTCTTGATAAAGAAGGATTTTCATTTTTAATAAAGAATAATAGCTGTATTTTCTCTTTGAATGAAATGATTTATGGTAAAGCAGTTTCCATGAACGGAATTTATGTTTTAGATCAAACCACAGAAATTATGCATGTGAGTAACAAGAAAGCAAAGGTTGGTGACAAAGATCAAACCTATCTATGGCATTGCCGTATGGGACATATAAATGAGAAACGCATGAAAAAGCTCATTGATAATGGGACAATCGCCCCATTTGACTATGAAACTTTTGGCACATGTGAATCATGTCTTATAGGCAAAATGTCTCGAATTTCCTTCAAAGGTGTTAGAATGCGTGCTGCTGACCTATTAGGACTCATACATACTGATGTGTGTGGACCTATGTCAATCAACGCTAGAGATGGCTATAGGTATTTTATCACTTTCACGGACGATTTGAGTAGATATGGATATGTCTACTTAATGAAGCATAAAAGTGAGTCCTTCGACAAGTTCAAGGAATTCCAGAATAAGGTTGAGAACCAACTGGATAGAAAGATAAAAGCACTACGTTCAGATCGTGGTGGCGAATATCTTTCAACTGAGTTTGATCAACACCTGAAAGACCGAGGGATAGTACTACAGTTAACTCCACCCGGAACACCACAACTGAATGGTGTACCCGTGTTGGAGTAAGTGTCCTCCACAATAGTGCGATTACTTAATAAATCTCAAATAAGGAATACATGGGGATAATCCTGTATTATTGTCAATTGATTAACGTAAATCAATAATGGTTGGCTGACTAGAGTTTGACGTTATTGTTGTGAGAACGGCGGTAATCAATTGATCCCTTTAAGTCACACCTATAGGAACATACTCCAAATATTTAAGCTAATTAATTGTATGAGATACGATTAGATTAGTAACTTGATAAATTGACTAACGGTTAGTCAGTGAATTAATTTAGAGAGAAATCGAGTTGTGAACTCGAGTGATTTAATTTTATATCGATAAAATTATTAGAGAAGATGAGAATTAGTGATTAACTGTTAATTCACTAATCATGTACGTTTTACTAATGAGATTAGTAAAAGTACAATTCTTGAATATGTGTAAGTGTACATATATGTTACAGAAGAGTTGTGAGTCCAATTTGATAATTTGTAATTTATCATATTAGATGATTAAGTGATAAATTATAAGTATTTGTGGGACAAATATTGATAACAAATTGGACCCATTAAAAGGGCCTTTAAGCCGTCCTAACTAAGGGAGAGGAAGAGAAGATGCTCTTTTGTCTTTTACCTTTTGTTCTCCTTTGCATGCTTTAACATAATCATTGTTAAACTTGCAATTGTTCTAAACAAAAAAAAGACTTTCCCACTCTCCCAAGCCCCTAGTGGACCGGCCCCCTTTAGTGTGCTAAGCACACTTTGTTTTGTGGTTTTTCATTATTAAAAACACAAGGCAAAGTATGTGAGTGGCATGCATTTTTCTCTACAAAATCTTCCACTCTCTAACTCTCTTAACACTCTCTCTAAGAATAAGAAATAAGTTCTTAAATTTTACTAAGTGTTAGTAATAATATTTCACATATTATTAAGTGTGTACTAAGTGATTTCTAGATCAAAATCCTTAGTATTTTTGGAGTAGTTCTTGGGTGTATCTCAAAGGAGGTTTCCTACTTTGGAAACTCGGTTTTGGAGGATCATCCTAAGCTTAAACTCAAGAAACAAAACTAGAAAGGAGTTCTAGTTTTGTGCCCTAATTTCCTTTAAAGAAAGGTATAAATTTATATAAACTTGTAACAAAGTACTTTTGTAACTACATAGATCTTGCTCATCAAATTAGAGTAATTTGATCTACACTAATATTTGATTAGTGAATGGGATCCGATCCCTACAAGTGGTATCAGAGCTTAGGCTTGTGGTTACAAATTTATTTTGTTGTTTTTGGGGTTTTATGTATTTATTGAGAATAAATATGATAAAATTCGAAAATGGTGTTAAAAATGGTTTTAACACGAGATTTTTATAGCATGCAAAGTTTCTGGTCTCATGAAGTTACTAGTCAAATTTCGTAATTTTTGAAATTTGTTTGCTAATTAAAATGATTTTTATACAAAATCGAGTCAAAAAGTGTGTTTTTGGCTAAAATAATAACTATAAATAGTTATAGTTGGAATCTGGTCACGAAATGTTTACCCAGTGAAACTTGTTATTTATACTTTCTGCATGTAAATTTTCAAAGTCAGATCTTGAGTTTTGAATATTTATTCATTTATTTGATAAAAATCGGTATAAAATGAATGTTAATGTCGAAAATATAGTAATTTTTGTTTTCTGGACATAAATTTTATACCACTGTTTTTATACATTAAAAGGATACTAAGGTATAAATTTGGGATTTTTCCTCACTGTTTTGGACGTTTTATTGATTTTATGAGATAAAATCGATGAAATTGTATGTTATTTGTTCTGAAAAAATTCGTAAATTTTTTCTGACCAAACTTTTCATTGTTGATATTCTAGAAGTGTTCCAGAATATACAAAATTTTTCCAAAATAAAAATAGTTTTATTTTATTTTATAATGATTTTATAAAGCTTTATTCATAAATAGTTATGATTAAAGTTGGATGTAATTAGCAAATGACCACTATTATGATCTAAAATCACCATGAATTAGTGAAGACTAATTTTAGGTGTTCTAAATCAGTTTAGAAGTTTTAGTTCAAGCTTAAAAGGTATTTTAAGCATTATTGATTAATATGAGATTAATCGATGAAATATGAGACCACTTTTAAACGAATTAATGCGATTATTGTTTAGGGCGATTTTGGCATGTTTTTATTTATAAGCTTTTCATTATGCATGTTTGGATGAATGCTTATTTTTGAATGAATGTTTATTCCTACTAGTATGGCCATAGTTTGTTATATTTTTACCGATATTACCCGTAATGAAAGGGAATGTCGTGTGGTTTTATAATTAAATGCGATCTCGTATCGCCGGTTTGTAATTTAATAGTTTATTTCATTTATAAATGTATAATAGGGTTGCTATGTATTCATTTGTAAATTTATACTTGTAACTATTTGTAAACCGAAGACCGGCGATGGATCGAGATGGAGCCTTAGAAGTGTTCTAAAGCTTGCAAGGAGAAGACTTGGATGAGATCCATGTGAAGAGGAACCAAAGGAGTTGGTTTCCAATTTGTAACTCCTTGTATTTTAATTACTTTAGGTGGCCATACTAGGTTTATGCTTATGCTTGTTTGATTGCTTATTTTCCGCACACATGCCAAAATCGCCATGCATGCCAACGATATCCCACTACGATTGTCGATTTAGGTCGTGATTCTTAAAATTAGTTCACTTATAAAAGAATTTTAATGACTAAAATTGACAAGATCACCCACATTATTTAACAAATGAATTGAGATAAAGCCTTTCCAAATGTAGCAACTATGAACCCCATGTTCATGAGGACCTCCGCAACGTGGAACCTCGTTACCATGGGTAAGTAGTGGGAGCAAGTCCCATGCTAATTTGGTTTGAACTCAACCAAATAAGAGTTATTTGGGGCTTAAGGATGAATTTTAAAGAAAATCATCAACCAAGCATTCTAGTGTAGAATTAGTCAAGCGTTGACTTATCGTTTTTATATAAAAGAAAACATGAGATGTCTAATTTTATATGAAAAACGAGTCTTGGAATCATTTATATAATTTCGTGGGAGATCGTTATATAAATGGACATTTGTTTTTAAAAAGTGTTTTAGCAAATGTCATCATAATGTACAATGAATGTTAATTTCCTCATGTTTGTTGTAGAATTATTTATTTAAAATCGCAATGACAATCTCAACTCCCGCACCCATTTTGGGTATATATTCATGGTTGAGAACCGTGATGGATAAATGTATCCTAAAAAATGACGGTAGCAACCTTGTTGAATGGGATTCGACTATAAGGGGCGCCGCTCAATCCGAAAATGTGCTTAAGAACCTTACCGAATCACCTCCCACCGAACCCGGACTTAGGGCCACCGAGGCGGTGCGAGCCGCCTGCAATGAGCACCTAAAGGTTGACAATGACGTTAAAAATATATTTATTTGGTCAATGTCACATTCTCTCAAACTTCGCTTCGTTACTCACTAAAGTGCATATGAGATATTCACTAGAGTGACGACGATGTGCTTCGACCTAGATAGCACGAAAGTGAATGAGGATTGAGAGAAAAGATGTTCTTTCAATGAGATTGAAGAACATAAACTTTGGGGTTAAGAAAGGGAAGGGAGCTTATAAAGCTCGGTTCAAGGAAGATAAGGGTAAGGGAAAGGCTATTGAGAATAGCAAACCCAAACCCGGTCGTTGGAAGCGCAATTGTCCCAAATCCTTGAAGGAAAAGAATGATGGATGTGCGACATCCAAAGATATTGTTCCTTCTAGTCTTTATATGATTGACATAAATCATGCTTGCATTTCTACATGGGTATTGGATACCGGATGTGGATCTCACCTTTGCAATCACTTGCAAGGAATGAGATGTTGGAGCTAGTGTCCTCCACAGTTAGTGTGATTAATTTATTAAATCTCTTACAGGATCACAAAGGATACTTGTATTTAAAATCAGTTGATTAACGTATATCGGTAACGGTTGGCTTGCTAGAAAGTTTGACGTTACTGTCATATAGATGGCGGTGATCAGCTGGTCCTTATCGGTCACACCTATTGGACGATTTTATGAAATGTAATGTGATTACATTGATGCCTTAAATATGTCTAAACAGTTAGAAAGTTGGAAAAGTATACGAATAATTATTTAATATGATTAAATAGATTATTGTTATACGATTACATAAATTAGTGGGTGAGCTGAATTCAATGTTAATTCAGCTAGATGAGCTGAATTAAGTGTTAATTCACATGTGTATAATAGTTATAAGCTACATTTATATTATAAATATATTTGATATTTATAGTTAAAATGATGCTATAAGTTATGATATTTAATTCATTGTATTATACGATAATCAATTAATTAAATACGCATTATACATATTATTTTACATGTAATGTACATTTAAAATATACTAAAAAACATAATACACACAACACACACACACACTTCAAGTGTGTCGTGTGATATGTATGTATTGATATTGTTTTTAATTTGTTTATTTAGTTGTGATGGGTGGTTATTAGATGGTTAATTTCTACTCACCACTACCTAAGTAACTTCCCCCCCATTAACTCATAAAACTACTTACTAAGCACACTTAAAAACTAATTACTCTACTCATAAGATGAACAAGAGAAATTGGTGTGTTTTTTTATGTGTGTGTGTCGTGCAAAGGAGAGAAAAGAGAGAAAGTTTTCTCATAATTTCACTCATCAAATTTCCAAAAATACTTCATATATTATTTGTAATATATACCTTGTTTTCTAGCATAAACACAAGGCATTTCATAAGGCGTTTTGGGTGCAACTTATAAGAGATATTCTACGTTGAATATTGGTTTGAAAAACGTAATTCGGGTACGTTTTAGGAGGTTCTTAGGCCTTTCATTGAAGTATAAGAAAGGTTATTTCTATGATCTTGTAATTCATATTATTATCTTTTTGTATAGTCTTGGGCATGTTAATACGATTAACATTTTTAGTAGCAATATCATGTTAAATATTTCTACAAGTGGTATCAAAGCATTAGGCTCAAAATGATTTTAATATGGATTAAAATTGAAAAATAAAATTGTTTATTTGTTCTAAATACCTCACGGCATTTTTGATTATTTTCGAAATTTTTTTGTTTTTGTTTAATTTAATTATTTTAAATTGTTAGAATGATTAAATTATATTGATATGCAAATTTGTTATATGCAAATGTTTTGATGAGATCATAATTTAGATGTATAACACTTCCTTTTGGTTTAAATATGATTAAAATCAAAATAATATGATTATATGATAATTATAAAGTTTATTATATGATAATGAAATTTGTGACATAATTTATGAAATTATGAATGTCAATTTATTTTTGCATATATAATATGTTTCGAAATTTATATATATATATATATATATATATATATATATATATATATATATATATATATATATATATATATACATGTCGATTTTTGTTGTTAAATATGATTTAATAAAATAATCATTTTATATATATGTGTGTAAAAATATTATTTTGGCCGGTTTAAATTTATTAAAAAAAAAATATTGTTTTTGTTTTTTTTTTAAATTTGGCCGAATTGAATTGAGTTAATTCGTTTAATTCAATTTTTTTTTTCTTCTTAATTTGAATCGTCAAATTGATTTTGTTTAAAAATGCCTTATTGAATTGTCATAAAAGTGTTTATGATATATGCGTGTATATGATGCCATTCATTTTAAAATAGTTTAAAGTGATTATTGAATTGATTCATTATATGTGATATGTTGAATTAATTCTTTTTTATCAATTTATGTATGACATGCTTGATTTTATGTTAATAGGTGAATTTTTATGGAATTTTCACTTAAACATATTTTTAGTAGGTGGTTTGTGTTTTTCATGCATTTGGATGTATGAAATTTTTGTTTTAGTTGATGAATGCGTTTATATTTGATTGCGTTTTATATCTAGTGTGGCCTAAGTTTTTTTTATTTTAATTGCATTTTCGTAATGATGAAAATGTGATTTTGGGATTTTCACGTCTCCAACTTGTAATATTCTTTTATCCTAGATTATTTGTAAATAGGATTTACAATGTAATAGCTAGTGGTACAAGAAGAGGAGATTGAAGATTTGCCATTCCTTTTTGGTGCTCCAAGACGAAGGATATGGAGCCTTGCTTTTGGAGTTAGGGTCCTTTTAAAGGATTCCAATTTGTATTTTATAGGGTCCAATTTGATTGGATTCCGACTTTGTATCGTTTTTGTTAGGCCACACTAGGTTTTATGTGCTTGTGTAGATACCCAAATCTGTACCTCCCACCAAAAACCCAGTGATGTAACAATGGACTTTTATTGCATGCTTTTATATTGACTTAAATGGTTCTAACTATGACGAATTCAAGTTAAATGTTTTTTAAATGCAAATGAGGTTTCTTTATGGGTCATCACTCTTAGTGTCCTTAGGTCTAGAGTCTAGTTTGTCTCAGGTTCAGGTCCTAATCGGCATGCGCACACCCCTTTTCAAACACATAGGCTAATTGATCCTTTTACATTAACAAGGTTCAGTTCGGTCTTCCTAAATCTCTAAATTTAGGACCAATCTCTAAAACCACCTTTTAGGATTGGCAAATACCCAGGATAGTCTCACGGAATGTCCTATTTCACAAAATGTCACAAAATACACCCTTTTCGCATTTTCAGGGCCCGGGCCCAGAACCGAGCCCAGACCCGTTCCTGGCCCGCTTCCCAAGGTCCAGGATAAACCCTAAAACAACCCTAATATCAGCCACAAATCCGTAACTTGGAGTTCAAGCAAAGTTGATTCGTATATCCTAAAAGATAATTTAGAAATATACGGATTAAAAGGATAGAGCCCGCCCTACCAATCGCAAGGCCCCTTGCGGTCAGGACGGGCGGCCGCAACAAGTGTTGCGATTGCTTGGGGCAGCCGCAAGGAGCCTTGCGGCTCCTACGTCCGGTTTTATCCCTAGATTTCCTAAAATCTACCGAACTCTCCACTATATATACAACCCTTCATTCGACGATTCAAACACACAATTCAATTCTACAATCACAATTCACACCTTCAATTCACAACTCTCTCTCTCTCACAAAAGCCTCACGCATAAACACCTAGAATTCTTCATTTTCCTAGTGTTGGATTCATCCTTTGAAGCAAAGTGCTGCCGGTTTCCTAATCTGAGACAGGTAATACTTAATCCTAAACATGGATTAAGGTCTTTCTTTACTTCTTTGACTAGCAAGGGCCTACATTAGGCTCACCCCGACTTTGGTTCGCAAGTCTCCGCTTTTGCATAAAGCGGCCATGCACCTCGAATACACACCCTATTCGTAACACCCTTCCAAAGTCGCATAAACAACTGACCTCCTTAAAATAAATCAATGGCTAATTGAACTTTATTTTACTGCATGCATTTTAGCAAATCCTCATCTTGCATCTAAGCTATTTTAAATGAATTCGCCATTAAATCGAATCGTTTTTGTTAATAAGTTAAGCATGCTTAATCGAGGGTTTAATCAATCTCTTTTGCATTATTTTACATCTTTTATCGCACTTCAGACGTAGCGGTTACTTAGACTCATGTATCATTCCTTTGCATTGTTCTCAAGTCTAGTAGAGGCTATCTTTTGATAGGCTTTTCCAAAAGATCTTTCATAAAACTTTATTTTGATTTATGCTTTAGAAAAGTACCCTCACCCGAATCCGAATCTGGTTTCACAATAACCTTAGACGGATAGGTGTCGACGTGCCTTGAACTCTAAGACGTGTCTTTGAGCATGAGGACACGGAGGCGGGTTCTAAATTTCCCTCATAATTTAGTGGCGGCTCCCAAACCGGTTTTTTAAGGTTTTTGTACTTTAACTTTTTTACTTTACGCCCTTAGCAAGGCGTCGAGTGGTCCCCGCTTAACCCCTGCACTACAAATTGGCGACTCCATTGAGACGGAGTTTTATTTTTAAAACTAAAACTAGTTTTTTCTTTTTAAAAATAAAAATGAGACTTGAACGACTTGAGAACAATCAACGTGCACGAGTTTAAGCATATCCGTTAGAGTCGAATCTAGTCGGATTCACACACCAACACCCCGAGAGGTGGTTCCAAACGCAGGCATCGTCCATTCGACGAGGCACGATCGACTAACCTTCCTCTCACCCCTCCACTGTCAGTGAGCAAATCGATTTGACCGCCCCAGGGCTTCCTTCAGATCCTACACGTTATAATCGTGTGGGCGGAGGGCCAAAAGCACCTGCCAAAGCGTACTCAAATCAGTTGGAGGCGTACGAGACTTGACCCAACGACCAAGAGTCATACGTACGAGTGCGAGGCTATACGATATAGTCTTTTTCAAAATTCATTTGCATATTTTCGAAAAGTCGCTTTAAGTTTTCAAAAAATAATCAACCTAACAAACTAACCCGCTAACACTTTTCAAACAAAATAATCACGAGTTTTTGAAAGAAACATTTTCAAAATTTCCTTTTCACAAAATCTGCAAAACCCGAGTTAAGGTCTTCCAACCCCGACTCGTGGATTTCATTCCTTGGGCCTCGCGGCTCAAATCCCTTTTAACGTCCTCGGCTTGGCTAACCCAAGTCGAATCCTTTTTACGCATCCACCCCTAGCCCATGACAACATACCGTCGCTCGGGCTAAATGGATGCAAAGCAAAACCTTTTAACATCGAGATGAGCTGCGCGCACGCATTCTCATCTCAAAAACACTCCTAGCTTGTTTTCAAAAACCTCCTTCTTTTTCAAAACTTAAAAGAGTCTTTTTCAAACGAAATGAGCTAAAAACGAACATATAAATGAACGTGTCAGTCGGGTCTGTCATATAGCTGATGCATTCCATGCAAATTTAGGAAACCTCAACTGGATACCCGCCGCACCTAAAACCACGCCGTGAAGATGTCCAAACAAAATGGGCTAGAAGCACTCCGAAGCCGGATCAACCAACTCACCAAAGATATTGACGACTTGAAGGCCTTGCATCAAGTTGAAGCCAATCGTTTAGAAGAACGCACCAAGAGCAAGGCCAGCAAGCACGTCTCTCTCTACACTCTTGCAACTCAACGTCAAAAGGACAATGAAGACTTCACTTACTACCTTACTCGATGGAGGAAACTGCTCTCCCAGATTCCGAACCATCCACACGAAGACGAACTTGTGTACGCATTCATCAACAGCCTACGACCTTCATGTCAGTCCTACTTCGAAGACATGAACATCCAGAACTTCGAACAAATTGCTAAGTTTGGTACCGAAATGGAGGAGGACCTTACATTCTGCGCCATGTCCAGTTATGACGGCCTCAGCGACTCGCCAGATTACATTCCTAAAACCAAGAGCTACGTTGACACTCACACCACTATCAAGACGACACCTCCTAAGACTAGGACGAGCTTTGACCCGCTATACATGTCCTACACCGAAGCATTCTGGCAACTAGTTGAAAAGAAATGCCTACAACCGGTCGGTCCTACCAGCGAACCGCCCAATCACAAGAAATCAAGATCATGGAATCCCCATGCCTTCTGTGCATATCATCGAGGCAAGGGACATGACACCGAACATTGCATTAAGCTTAAGCACGCCATTCAGGATCTTCTCGATCAAGGAAAGCTTGAGATACCCCACACAGGTGGATGGCTGTCCGACAAGGGTAACTCAACAAACAATACAGCTACGGTGGAATCGGCTCTCACTACAAATCACTCAGATCTTTCTAAACCAAATGACGACCGAATCAGCAATTTCTCGTTCAGCGACGAAGAAAGGGAATGGCTTTGGCCGAAACAGGCCCAAGACAATGAAACAATCTATCTCACCGTCCCTCAACCACCCAATGAGGACGGTCCTCGGCACAATCAGGAAGACGCTCCAGAACCACCTCACTTGGCCGATTATCCAGCAATCAACGCAGGTGATCCTTTGCACCTGCCTACGCCTCAGAAGCAAAGGTGTAGGAAAACCACAGCCAGGTCCGAAACACCGAAGGCGACGAAGAGGAGGAAATTCTTTTAGGATCAAATTCTCTAAGTGTCGGGTCACCTGTCGACCCATCCTCTAGTTTTAGCTTAGACTTTTTATTTTCGGAGGCTAGCTCCAACTCTTCTCCTAGTTTGTCGAACGATTCTTCTTTAATGAATAATACAGATAAGTTTGCTTACGTCTCGTCTCAAGCTAAAAATAAACAAATAAACAACGAACAACAAACAAAATTTAAACAAATAAACAAAACAACACAACACATAAATCCGTGCGATAAAAATGAACTAACGAATGAACAATCGTTATTTAAATACATTGCAAACATCATAAACAACCCAACACAAAACCCGATCATCGAGGATACCCTAACCATTAACATAGGAACCCCCGAAGAACCAAGGGAACTACAACTAGGCGCTTCACTAAGTGAGGACGAGCGCACAAATTTCACCCAACTCTTAACCGAGTTCAAAGACGTCTTTGCATGGTCATACAAGGACATGCCCGGCATCGACAGAAGCATAGCCGAACACCACATCCCCATCAAACCTGGTTTCAAACCCATCAAACAAAAACTAAGGAGACTACGACCCGAATGGTCCCTTATGGTCAAAGAAGAAATCGAGAAACAGTTACAAGCCGGCTTCATCCAAGTCGTCGAGTACTCCGATTGGGTCTCGAACATGGTCCCAGTTCTGAAGAAAAACGGCAAGATACGAGTATGTGTCGATTTCCGTGATCTAAACAAAGCCAGCCCAAAGGACGACTTCCCATTACCACACGTAGACGTCCTAGTTGACAACACCGCCGACCACGCCCTTCTATCCTTCATGGACGGATATGCAGGATACAACCAAATCAAAATGGCCCGTGAGGACATGGCCAAGACAACGTTCATTACGCCATGGGGCACGTACTGTTACACAGTCATGCCTTTTGGCCTAATCAATGCAGGTGCAACCTATCAACGCACCGCCACCACACTTCTACATGATATGATGCACAAAGAAGTTGAAGTGTACGTGGACGACATGATCGTCAAATCCAAGGAAAGAGGTGATCACATAGCCAATCTCCGCAAATTCTTCACACGTCTCCGTCAATACAAGATGCGCCTCAATCCCCAAAAATGTACATTTGGAGTAAAATCCGGCAAGCTACTAGGACACGTAGTGAGCCAAAGAGGTATCGAGGTCGACCCCTCGAAAATAAAAGCAATAATGGCGATGCAACCCCCCAAGAACCTGGACGAGATCCGAAGTTTCCTAGGTCAAGTCCAATACATCTCCCGTTTCATAAGCAAGCTAACCATGATATGTGAACCGATCTTCAAGAAGCTGAAGAAAACTGACCATGTAGAATGGGACGAAGCATGTCAAAAAGCATTTGATAAGGTTAAGGAGTTGTTATCCAACCCCCCAGTCCTAAGACCACCACAGAAGGACCTACCCTTGTCACTCTACCTCACAACAACATCAACCGCAATGGGCGCCATGCTCGCCCAAGAAGTCAAAGGCGAAGAACATCCAATCTACTACATCAGCAAGAAGTTTCTCGATTACGAAACTCGATACGCACCCGTCGAGAAAAGTTGTCTAGCATTAGTATGGGCATCCAAAAAGCTCCGTCACTATATGCTGGCGCATCAAACGAAGGTCTACTCAAAAATGGATCCCGTCAAATACCTTTTCGAGAAACCCGTGCCAAATGGGCGCATGGCACGATGGACACTACTTCTAGCCGAGTTCGATATTGTCTACGTTCCCCTTAAATCCATCAAAGGACGAGCAGTATCAGACTTTCTCGCCGATCACGCGATCGACGAAGAACCCATCATCGACACCACATCTTTTCCCGACGAAGGAATATACAACATAAACGAAGAACAATGGGAAATGTACTTCGACGGCTCATCAAATTACAGAGGCTGTGGAATAGGAATACTAATCATTTCCCCAAACGGCGAACATACACCCCTCTCCATCAAATTGGACTTTGATGTGACGAACAACGCTGCAGAATATGAGGCATGCCTGCATGGATTACAGGCCGCGCTCATACTAAATGCAAGGAACCTACGAGTATACGGAGATTCCTCGCTAATTATCAACCAAGTATCTGGAGCGTGGAAAATACTTAACGAAAACCTCGCACTATACCAAAACAAAATCCAAGAACTCATCGCCAAATTCCACCGCGTGGGTTTTTACACCTACCGCGAAGAATCCCAATTCGCAGACGCCTTGTCAAATCTGGCGACACTACTAAACATCCCCCCAGGAATACAGACCATTCCCATCGTTGTAGAACGAAGCAGCGAACCCGCATACATATGCGACATCGAAGCCGAGGAAGAACAAACTGAACCTTGGTACCAGGCAATAATCAACTTCAAACGAGACGGGGAATACCCGCCAAATACCGACAAACGTGGCAAAAGAGCTCTCCGGCTTCTGGCATCACAATTCGTGTTGGAAGTGGACAAACTACTCAAGAAGACGCCAGTGGTACATTACTCTTGTCGTTGACCACAACAAAGGGCGAGAGATTATATCTCAAGTCCACGACGGCGAAAAGTGACCACACATGAACGCTCGAGCCTTATGTAAACAAATACTCAGGCTAGGATGGTATTGGACCACCATGGAAGCCGATCAGCAAAGTATGTCAAGCATTGCCACAATCACAAATCTTCGCAAACGTGCAACACGCACTTCTTCACCTTTATACGACCTCACATCGCCATGGCCATTTTCCACGTGGGGAATTGATGTCATAGGCAAAGTACAATCTTGGCCGGAGCAGAGGACATCGCTTCATCCTCGTGGCAATCGACTATTTCACGAAATGGGTCGAAGCCGTCATATCGCAAGCTTGATACAAAAGAAGTTGCCGCTTTATACAAAACAATATCATATGCAGATATGGCATACCTCATGAGGCGATCGTGACCAAGGCTCACACTTCCGAGGAGAAGTTGAACCTATCCTCACCAAATACAACATCCAAGTACACAAATCATCGCCGTACCGACCTCAAACCAACGGAGCGGTAGAAGCTGCAAACAAGACCGTAGTCACCATCCTCAAAAAGATGATTGACACCTGTCATGATTGGCCACATAAGATTCCCTTCGCCCTATAGGGATATCGAACCACAATACGCACACCAACGGGGATGACACCCTACTTCCTCACATACGGTATGGAAGCCGTACAGCCTGTAGAAATCGAAATGAAATCGCTTCGAATCCTAATGGAAGCAGACATACCAGAAGCAGAATGGGCACGAGAACGATATGAACAACTCATTCTCCTAGACGAAAGGCGCTTACACTCGCTAAGCACCGTTCGCATGTACCAATCAAGATTACAACGTGCATACAACAAAAGGGTCAAACCACGCAACATTAAAGTGGGAGACCTGGTCCTCAAATCAGTAAGAGCACCATTACCTGCTGACCCAAGAGGAAAATTCAAACCGAATTGGGCCGGACCATACCTGGTTAAGGAAATCCTTCCCGGAGGAGCCGCAAGGCTCACCGATCTTGACGGTGAAGAGTTCAACCTACCCACCAACCTCGACCAACTTAAGAAATACTACCCTTAGGTTTCAAACAACTTTGCAATGTATTTCACGAAAGAAAGGAAATCAAACACAACGCACGGATGAACTACGCTTGGTTTGATTCCACGCACCGTGGATACGTAGGCAGTCTTGCCAAAGACTCAACCAACATCACGAACTACGCCGGTTTGATTCTATGTAAAACATGGATACGTAGGCAGCTTTTCAAAGCACAACCGAACTTCTTTGCACGCATGCCTGAAGCTTAAAAAGGTCGAAGGCGATGCACTCACAAAATGACACGCTCAAAGCTTAAAAAAGTTGAGAGCACAGTCAACACAAAACGACACGCTCAAAGCTTAAAAAAGTGGAGAGAACAAGTCAACACAAAACGACACGCTCAAAGCTTAAAAAGGTCGAGAGCACAGTCAGCACAAAACATATCAGTCCAAAGCTTAAAAAGGTCGAGGACTTAAAACAAAAATGCACATCCAAAGCTTAAAAAAGTCGAGGATAAACAAACAAATCAAAAGAGACGAGGCGATAGGCAAACACTTTCTTTATTTGATCATTGAATTTTGAAAATGTTTACATTCTAAGTAGGAGTTTAAAACTAGCTTTCAAACTCATTTTATTCATGGAACGATTAAATAAATAAAAATTCTTTGAATAAAACAACTATTAGTCTAAGTATCCCTCTTACGACGCTTCGAATGCTCCTCATCATCTTCATCCTTAGAAACATCTGCACGAATGACAACCGAAGCAATCACCGGACTCGGAACCATCCTCTCGAATCCTGGGGCTCGGCAGGTCCTTTTTCACTTCATCATCAACCTTCTCGCCAGACGATCTTGTCACGGTCACTCTAGGTCCTGGCCGCTCCCCAGTGGCCTGGGACGAAGACGCTCCTGCACTCGAACTCGCTAAGTCGCTGTAGTCTCGTCTTCCACGCACCGCTGCATGCGCCAACGACGGTCTTGGACCCGTCTGCTCGCGCCTTCGCATATTCTCCCTATCCCGAGGATCCAAAGAAATGCACCACCTCCGATAGAAATCCGAGACACGAGTAGTCTCAGAACCAGCTGGTCGAACCCAAGTCACTCGATCAGACCACCCTCGCACTGACATCAATCATCCGTTGTTCAGAACAACCGACTCGCATATCCGAGTATCTTGAGCCGGAATAACCTGTGCTAAACCGATCTGCCTCCTCAGCCGATAAGGGTGGATCCATACTCCTCGCTCGAACCCGCACAACATTATCCCACTAGCCGCATCCGCAACCGACGGTGCCGTGATGTGTCGAATGGACCACCACGTCACAGTCCACCTAATCGTCCTCTCCCGAACAAATCCTTGGAAGTAGTTCACTGAGCGCTCCCGAGGCAAGGCCCAGTGAAGAGAACGAGTAGTCAGCCCAGCCGGAACATACACCTCACCTCCAGGTGGAGCCAAGACACGAAGACGCTCCATCAACCAAATCTGCAAGATCCTAGCACATCCACGATATGAGCTTAGACGATTCGCGTGACGGTCGTCCAATCCCAGTATAGTCTCAGCAAGAATCAAAGCTGAAGGATCATGGCCAAGCTCCATCTCCTCCATGACCCGTGCATACCTAGCATGGCCATGCACACCATCCTCCATCGACCCAGCGAAGCAGTACCGATGTAGAAGGCAGAACCCAAGAGCTCTCCTCCTAGACCGAGCAGAAATGCTCACATCACTCAAGTTCATGTAACGCTCACACAAACGTCGCATGTTCACCACACCTCCCTCAAACAAACCATCAGCCTGAGCATTGGTCATCGAGAGATACTGTCGCAATCTCCCGTTATAACCAAACTCACTCCTAACCGCTACTGGGGTAGTACGGTTGGACCATCCTGCAATAGCCGAAAATTCTTCTAGCAACGGACATATCTCGCCTCCCGGGAACCTGAAGACATGCACCCTAGGATCCCAATAATCAAGACAAGCGTCAAGAAAGTCCATCTCGACGCGCATCTGCCTAAAACCTATGAAAACACCCGCACCAGTCGAAGATAACGCCCTCTTCTCCGACTCGCTAAGAGAAGACGTCCACCGCTTCAAGAGACCATCAAAATGGTCCATCTTTCAAAAATACAAAAAAATATTCCTAAAAATACTAAGCTAGTTAAGAGAATACAAGAGAAAAGAGTTGAAAGTGAATGAGGATTATGCCTCGTACCTCCCCTCTTTATATAGCAAAACAAAATCTCGAATTAGGAAAATTCGACGATAGAACCGTGATCAAGCCGCATGAGCTCATGGTGGAGGTGCCAATCGCAAGAGCCCTTGCGATTACCAGCCCCATCCGCAACATGTGTTGCGATTCCTAGGGGCGGCTTTATCCCAAAACTTCCATATTTTCGACTTTCCTAATCCTACCATGCATGCAATTACGACGAACATCGTAATAGGGCTCCTTGATTCGGGCCTAATTCGAACCAACTTAAGCATGGATCCATCAGAAATCATGGTTGATCCGATCACAACACATTTCATTTTATGATTCGTTTTAAAGCTCGTTTCGAATTTTAAACATTTAAAATGAACATTTTTCAAACACTTTTTCAAACACAGCATTTTCAAAGTCGCGTCTCCCACTCGGGAATCATTTTCAAATTTTTTCTAGCTACTAACTAAACAGGTACCAGAAGAAATACAAAGTTCAAATACAACTACAAGTTCAAGTTCAAGTACATGAAGCGACTAAGGATGACGACGACGAAGCTCCTCGACCTCCCTCTGAAGCCGTGCTACCTCCGCTCGACTCTGACAAAGCTCCGCAGCCTGCTCCGCCCAAGCCATCCTCCAGCGATGGGCCGTTCGCCACAACTTCTTGTGGACGTCCTTCGCAACCTGCACAAGACATTTTCAAACACATTTTACTCCATTTTGCCTTAAATATACACTAATTTAAGTCAAACTACGGGGGTAAATTCAAACCTTGCCCGCTCTCTACTCCATTTTACCTTAAATATACACTAATTTAAGTCAAACTACGGGGGTAAATTAGAACCTGCTCCCTACCCGCTCCATTTTGTCCTAATTCTAGGTCCAATTAAGACAAACTCGGGGGGCTAATACAAAACCCAACCCAAAACTTAAGTTTGCCCTTCGTTAACCATTACCTCGGACAAACTAGGGGCTTACATAGATATACTACCGAAGAAGTCGTACCTTTTTCACCTTATCACCCCAACTTTCCATCCCTCAGATCCAGTAACCACCTCAAATACTCAGTGCACGTGGAAGGTCTCCGTGCGTCCCGTCTGCATGCCCCACCGTCGTAGGGAAATCTGGGGGCTGGAACGCAAGGTCAGCGTCCGGCACCTACAACAAGAAACACAACAAAATTAGGGAAAATTTTTCACAAATTTTTACTCTACACAAATGAACAAGAACAAGACATACCTCGATAGGCCCACCAGCAAGCCTACTCCACGCAAACTGCGTGTAATCCAGCTGACGAAGGAGGAGGCTCTCCGACTCCCCCTCAAGATGCAACTGCCTCTGCTGCCGACTCAAGACCCGTGTCTCAAAAAGAACCTTGGGAGGATCAAGAGGCACGACGGTCGAGATACCTCGTCTGGATCGCCAAACGCCGCCAAGTACCAAACATACCCATACGGGCGTAGCTGGGCACAACCGTTGGGAGTCACGCTCTCGGAAGCGCACCCACAATCCCTCAGGAACGCCCGTGTACTGCTCCCACGGACGCGGACGGAACTGTAACAAGAAGAAGCACATTAGACACCCTTTTCAAGCAAAATCATCTAAATACATGCTATTCAGAAGATTTCAATACATACCTGACCACCTCTCATCTGGTTCAATTGTTCCCGAACAAAGTCGTACGACCAGTCGAATCCGATACGGCTACAAGTACCCCAGGTCCACACCGCAGGATACTTCTTCTCCATGGTAACAGCCGACTCAGGGAGAAAGAAGGAGAAGTGACTGTAGACCCAGCACTACACAAGAAACATAAAACAAGTTAGAATAAGTATACAACATTTCAAAAAGGACAAATCAACTGAAGACAAGAACAAACGGACCTCCAACAACAAGCCAGGAGATACGATGGGAATCCTGGACCCCCCATCCATCTTCCGTGGCCTCACAGCATCCATACAGAAACGGATGCACAAACCCAAGGCCGGGGACACCTACCAAACGCCCGATCACACTCCACCCGTAAGATACATCAACACCGACGAGTACCCGCCGCCTCTTCTCACCGAAGTAGGCAGAGCTAACGAACCACCAAAGCCACATACGAGCATTCTGCTCGTCACTCCAAATCTCAGGACCATGCTGAGTCTTCCCCTCGAAGTACTCCATGATATAACTCGTCTTAACAGAATTAGGCGCCTTTCCCTGATAAGGCACCTCCAAGCCAGCACCAACAGCCTCAAGCACCACCTTATCATCAATAGGTGGCGCCAAATCAAAGTCCATGTCACGGTCGCCGAAGGGCAGACCCGTGATGATAGCATACGAAGACAGGGTAATGCCCGCCTCGAACCCCGGCAAATGGAACGTCGTGGTCGTATCCCAATATCTATCAAGGAACGCCCGGATAACCCTCAAGTTCGACGTAAGCCGCCTATCTATAATCTGGATCCAATAGTCAACCAACGGACCCAAAGCACACCTATCGATCAACTCCCTCGCCCCGGGAGTCAAGACATTTTGATACGCCCAAATGACGGACGAGATGCCAGAAAACGTCCTCATGTATCCTACTGGAAGCCCAGTAAGAGCTCGATGAGACAAGTGACGCTCACGATCCGCTAACAGGGTGTGACCATCCCAATCCTTCGCAAAGGGACGGTCAACACGCGGACCATGGCTCGCACGACCCCTAGGACGAGACCCTGAAGCCTGTGAAGACTCACCCTCCTCCATGGCCTCTACCTCTCTCTCCTCCTCACCTATAGCACCCCCACGACGACCACGGGCGCCCATGCCGCGTCCTCGACCCCTCCGGCCTGGAAAGACAATGCACCCGCATCCCTCCCACTGAAAGCACGCTGCAAACGTGGGCCACCAGGAGCAGGAGGCTCCTCGGCCCTAGAACCTCAGACTCAGACGAGTCCGAACCCCGTCGTAGGAGCCCCAGACCATTCTCCTACGATATTTCAAGAACATAAAACATTTTACAAGACACAAGACGAAGACACAGAAGTGACAACTTGACAAGAACACCTGCATGCAGGCCCTTTAGGCCTAATTCACAATTTGGCTAAAAGCCGCTCTACACACATCAAAATTTCAACTTGATGGTTTCTATACACTACATTAACCTTCAATTACACCACGTAGCAATTAATTGCTTTTTGGAGACTCCGATCAAAAACCCCTAATTTTGAACTAAATTCTCCGTTTTAATCGACTTTAAACTTCAATTTGAGGGCCGATTACTAGCATTTTTCAAAAACCAACACCATACACATACTATACTAGTCAAGGGGAACCTATGGCGAAGTTTAATTGCAATTCCGAGACCGAAAATCCGGGTCCGATTTTTGGGTCGGGACCATTTCACACGAAATTGGTCCAAAAACACCTCAAACCATACACATTTCACACATACATTCAAGAATAGCATAATACAAGGGAATGGTATTGTTCTCTAGTGATCAAGCGACAAGTTTCAAGCCAAAAGACGGTTTTTCACCAAAAACGTCTTTTCTACATTTCAAGGACGATCTAACAATTTACAACATCAAAATACATAAAAACAAGTAAAATGGAGTGTTACCTTGGTCCATTTTGAAGCTAAGCAAGAAAAACGAGCGAAAACGGCTTAGAAATCGCAAGGGACGATTTTTGAGATTGAAAAACGTAAAAATGGGAAATGGAGTAAGTATACTGCGGTAAACCGTGTTTTATAGCAAGAAAAACCCAAGACCCTAATCGCAAGGGCGCCATGCGATTAGGGAGAAGAGCCGCAAGGACGCCATGCGATTCCCGCTGGGTATTTTCGTTGTTTTCTCATTTCATTTGGATATGGACTTCTAGTCCACTTTTAGCCCATTTTAATAGTTTTTCACGTTACGTCGCTTCGGTTAAGGCCACCTAAAGTCCGCCACACTCTTGAACGAGTTTGAAGCATTATACATAACCTTGGCGTATACACTAAACAATAGCATTTTCCTCGGACGATAATTCCCAGGACGTAAGCACTCTTACGAGATGAACACCAACACAAAGCGCTAGCACGAAGCATGAAACACTGCGCTCTTTTACGAGACCGAGCATACGCGCACTCTTTACGAGGCCAAGCAACAACAACAAGACGCAAAGGAAGTCAAGAGTGTGCATGCCCTTACAAGTATGCAAGGACCGTCATGTCCCTAAACATGTTTGTCCCTCCCTGATAAGCCTTGCTCGAGTCCTAGTCTCACCCATGGACACATGCTCCGCTCACTGATGATATCGAGATCAGTAATGGTCCTGGATGTTATCGTATAGTTTGACTTTCGCTTTAGTCCTAAGCTCAGTCAAACTGGGGGCTCTGTAGATACCCAAATCTGTACCTCCCACCAAAAACCCAGTGATGTAACAATGGACTTTTATTGCATGCTTTTATATTGACTTAAATGGTTCTAATTATGACGAATTCAAGTTAAATGCTTTTTTAAATGCAAATGAGGTTTCTTTATGGGTCATCACTCTTAGTGTCCTTAGGTCTAGAGTCTAGTCTGTCTCAGGTTCAGGTCCTAATCGGCATGCGCACACCCCTTTTCAAACACATAGGCTAATTGATCCTTTTACATTAACAAGGTTCAGTTCGGTCTTCCTAAATCTCTAAATTTAGGACCAATCTCTAAAACCACCTTTTAGGATTGGCAAATACCCAGGATAGTCTCACGGAATGTCCTATTTCACAAAATGTCACAAAATACACCCTTTTCGCATTTTCAGGGCCCAGGCCCAGAACCGAGCCCAGACCCGTTCCTGGCCCGCTTCCCAAGGTCCAGGATAAACCCTAAAACAACCCTAATATCAGCCACAAATCCGTAACTTGGAGTTCAAGCAAAGTTGATTCGTATATCCTAAAAGATAATTTAGAAATATACGGATTAAAAGGATAGAGCCCGCCCTACCAATCGCAAGGCCCCTTGCGATCAGGAAGGGCAGCCGCAACAAGTGTTGCGATTGCTTGGGGCAGCCGCAAGGAGCCTTGCGGCTCCTACGTCCGGTTTTATCCCTAGATTTCCTAAAATCTACCGAACTCTCCACTATATATACAACCCTTCATTCGACGATTCAAACACACAATTCAATTCTACAATCACAATTCACACCTTCAATTCACAACTCTCTCTCTCTCACAAAAGCCTCACGCATAAACACCTAGAATTCTTCATTTTCCTAGTGTTGGATTCATCCTTTGAAGCAAAGTGCTGCCGGTTTCCTAATCTGAGACAGGTAATACTTAATCCTAAACATGGATTAAGGTCTTTCTTTACTTCTTTGACTAGCAAGGGCCTACATTAGGCTCACCCCGACTTTGGTACGCAAGTCTGCTTTGCATAAGGCGGCCATGCACCTCGAATACACACCCTATTCGTAACACCCTTCCAAAGTCGCATAAACAACTGACCTCCTTAAAATAAATCAATGGCTAATTGAACTTTATTTTACTGCATGCATTTTAGCAAATCCTCATCTTGCATCTAAGCTATTTTAAATGAATTCGTCATTAAACTGAACTGTTTTTGTTAATAAGTTAAGCATGCTTAACTGAGGGTTTAATCAATCTCTTTTGCATTATTTTACATCTTTTATCGCACTTGTACGTAGCGGTTACTTAGACTCATGTATCATTCCTTTGCATTGTTCTCAAGTCTAGTAGAGGCTATCTTTTGATAGGCTTTTCCAAAAGATCTTTCATAAAAACTTTATTTTGATTTATGCTTTAGAAAAGTACCCTCACCCGAATCCGAATCTGGTTTCACAATAACCTTAGACGGATAGGTGTCGACGTGCCTTGAACTCTAAGACGTGTCTTTGAGCATGAGGACACGGAGGCGGGTTCTAAATTTCCCTCATAATTTAGTGGCGGCTCCAAAACAGTTTTTAAAGGTTTTTTGTACTTAATCTTTTTAACTTTACGCCCTTAGCAAGACGTCGAGTGGTCCCCCGTTTAACCCCGGTACCTACAGCTTGTTTTATTTTCGCTTTTCATCTTATTCCGCCTAAAATCAAACCACCTAAACAGATGAATATGATTCATTCCCACGTGTTAGTTAGAATAGTTATAACATATGATGTTTTAACTTTTTGATTTAAACATATGATGTTTTAACAAGTCATCGTTCACTTAGACTCACCTATATTGTTCACTTAAATGAGTTTTCAATGCATGATGAGATCTCACTCTTTTACTATTAAAATTGAGATATAGTCTTTCTAAATCGAATCATTATGAATCCCTTGTTCGTCGGTGGGCATATAGGACCTGTTGTTAAATCCATGTGTACCCCTTCTACCTTGGGTAAGTAGTTGATGTCGATGTTAGTTGAACTCAACATTTGGTTTTCACTTATATGTGAGAATTGAATGGACTATTAATAAATTTGAGAAATTTATGAACCAAGAGTTTTTAAAAGGTTAAAAATTAGTCAAATGGTTGACTTATCGATTTATTGAAATTTGAGTCTTGGAATCATTTATATAATTCTGGAGTGGGATCAATTATATAAATGTTTTTAGTTTATTTACATGTTTTAAATAGACGCATTATATTTGGTGATTGCTTATGTTTGTTTTATCTTCTTATATTGTAGATATATTTGTTGCTATTTTTGCTTTATTATGGCTGATAATAATGCTACCCCCGGCTCTAGTGCCGTCTTGACTAGGGAGTCATGGTTGCGTTCCTTTATGGACCATGTCTCCTACAACCAAAACTATCGTCTCAAGGCAGATGGTAGTAACTTCACCGAATGGGAGGCAGCATTAAAGAATGCTGCTATCGCAGACGGAAAGCTGAAGTATCTCATGGAGCCAATTCCGGCTGAACCTACTGCTAGATCTGGAACTCAACGAACTGCATACGATGAGTTTGTAAAAGAGGCGGGTGCGATTAAGAACGTACTCATATATGCAATGGATTCCCATTTGCAACGTCGCTTCATTTCCCAAGGTGCAAATCGCATTTTCACCACGCTGACTAATGAATTCTCGCAAGCTCCGAGAATTGTTAGGTATGATGCAGCTGTACGCTTCTTTGAGGCTAAGCTGCAAAGGGGCCAACCTGTTAGCGCCCACATGCTTAATATGATTGAGAATGTGGAGAAATTAGAAGCTCTTGGTTGCAAGCTTGAAGACTCGATCATTGTTGATCGTATCCTACACTCACTTCATGATGGATTCACTCAGTTTAGGGTGAATTACAACATGAATGACATGAAGAAGAGTCTTCACGAACTTCACTCTCTGCTTGTGCAAGCTGAGAAAGATCTTAATTTGAGTGGGAGTCACAAGAAAGATGTTCTTGTGATGCAGTCCAAGGGAAAGGGAAAGGCACTCGCGTCGAATGCTAAGCGACCTCAGTTCAAGAAGAAAGGTCAGTCTAAACCCAAGAGTGGTCCTGGGGAGTCAAGTCACTCAAAAGGCAAGAAGAGCAAAGATAAGGAGGGAAAATGTCACCATTGCCAACAGTCTGGGCATTGGAGAAGGAATTGTCCTAAGTACCTCGAGGACATAAAATCTGGACGTGTGACAGCTCAAGGTATGTCATCTAATATTCACATGATAGAAATTAATCATGCGAGTTCCTCTGTTTGGGTATTTTATACTGGATGTGGTTCTCACATTTTAATCACTTGCCGGGCCTCCGGGACGTAAGACGTCTGGCTAAAGGCGATGTTGATTTACGTGTTGGGAATGGAGCAAAGGTTGCTGCAGTTTCTGTTGGAACTTACATCTTGTTTTTACCTAGTGGTTTGGAACTTTGTTTGCATAATTGTTATTATGTTCCTAGTTTGTCAAAGAACATTATTTCCGTTAACATGTTGGATGTTTTTGGTTTTTCATTTATTATTAAGAACAATTGTTGTACTTTTTCTTTAAATGATGTTGTTTATGGTCAAGCGTTTTCCATGAATGGTATTTATGTTCTAGATCAAACGCAAGAAATATATCATGTGAATAATAAAAAGGCTAAATTAGGTGATAAAGATCAAACGTATTTATGGCATTGTCGAATGGGACACATAAATGAAAGACGAGTAAAGAAACTCATTAAGAATGGGATTATTTCACCATTTGGCTATGAATCATTTGGTACTTGTGAATCATGTCTCATTGGAAAAATGACTCGTATATCTTTTAAAGGTATTGGAATGCGAGCCAGTGACCTACTAGGACTAATACATACCGATGTATGTGGCCCAATGTCTGTCACAGCACGAGATGGCTATAGATATTTCATCACTTTTACTGATGATTTAAGTATATATGGGTATGTCTATTTAATGAAACATAAAAGTGAATCTTTTGAGAAATTCGAGGAGTTTCAAAATAAGGTTGAGAACCAATTAGATAGAAAAATAAAGGCATTACGATCAGATCGTGGTGGTGAATATTTATCTAATGAATTTGATCAACACCTAAAGGATTGTGGCATTGTATCACAATTAACTCCACCTGGAACACCACAATTGAATGGTGTATCCGAACGGAGAAATCGGACCTTGTTAGACATGGTTCGCTCCATGATGAGTCACACGGTTTTACCGGATTCATTGTGGGGGTTTGCTCTAAATCTCACGCACTCATTCTAAACCGAAGTCCGACTAAAGCGACTGACAAAACCCCATATGAGATGTGGAAAGGAAAAGTTCCTGATTTGTCTTTTATTCGGGTTTGGGGATGTGAGGCTTACGTTAAGTGGAGACCTGACGATAAGCTAGGCCCACGATCGGTCAAAACATACTTTGTGGGATATCCAAGAGGAATGTTTGGTCATTACTTTTATTCACCTGCTGAACAACGAGTCTTTGTTGCAGCTAGTGCTAAATTCTTAGAGAGAGAGTTTATCACGAATAACCAAAGTAATAGGGTTTTTGAGTTGTCAGAAATCTCGTAACCGTGACCTTTGCACAAGTGATGGAGGAAGGTATTCCTTCAACCTCCACTGCAGTAGCTATTCCTGCGGAACCTAGGAGGTCAAGTCGAATCTCTTATCCTCCGGATCGATACATTGGTATCGTTGAAGAGGGAAATGGAGATGATTTATTACTTCTTGAAAGTAATGAACCGACTACCTACAAAGGTGCAATGACTAGTTCTGACTCGAAGCTATGGCTTGAAGCCATGCACTCCGAGATAGACTCCATGTACGAGAACGAAGTATGGGATCTGGTTGATTTGCCTGAAAAGGTGACACCTCTTCAGTGCAAATGGATTTATAAGATAAAACGTTCACTAGGTGGACAACCAGATATCTATAAAGCACGACTCATTGCAAAAGGTTTCACCCAAGTGCAAGGTTTACACTACGATGATATCTTTGCACCTGTCGTCATGCTTCGATCTATCCGGATTATCTTAGCGATTGCTGCATTTCATGATTATGAAATATGGCAAATGGATGTGAAGACCGCCTTCTTAAATGGTTATTTAGACGAGGAATTGTACATGGTACAACCCGAAGGCTTCACGGATCCAAAATATCCTAAGAAAGTATGCAAACTTAAGCGTTCCATTTATGGACTTAAGCAAGCATCGAGGAGTTGGAATCATAGATTTGACCAAGTGATTAAACAGTATGGTTTTAAACGATCAGTCGAGGAACCATGTTTATATGTCAAATCAAGTGGGAGCTATATTGCTTTCCTAGTTTTGTATGTAGATGACATACTGTTAATAGGGAATCACATTCCTATACTTTCTTCTGTAAAAGAATGGTTAAAGAATCATTTTCAGATGAAAGACTTAGGTGAGGCACAGAGAATACTCGGTATTCAAATCTATAGAGATAGATCCAAGAGAATGTTGGCGTTAAGTCAAGAATCTTATATAGATAAAATTCTTGAGAGGTTCAAGATGACGAACTCAAAAGGGGTAATCTTCCGATGGTTCATGGGGTGCATTTAAGTAAGACTCAATCACCTAAATCACCGTGAAGAAATAGAGCGCATGAATCGAGTTCCATACGCCTACAGCTGGGATCGATTATGTATGCTATGATGTGTACACGCCCGCACGTGGCATACGCACTTAGTATGACGAAGTCGTTACCAAAGGATCCAGGTGAAAGTCACCGATTCTTTGTTAAGAACATCCTAAAGTACTTGAGAAGAACTAAGGGTTGGATGTTAGTATATGGTGGAGACGAAGAGTTATGTGCAAAAGGTTTCACAGATGCTAGTTTCCAAGCGGATAGAGATGATTCTAAGTCTCAATCCAGTTCGCTTACACTTAATGGTGCGGCGGTGAGTTGGAAAAGTTCCAAGCAATCGGTCACAAGAGATTCCACAATGAATCTGAGTATATTGCGACTTCCGAGGCAGCTAAAGAGGCAATATGGATGCGTCAGTTCTTACAAGGGCTAATGGTAGTTCCTAGTGCGACTGACCCGATCACTGTTTATTGTGATAACAGTGGTGCCATATTCCAAGCTAAAGAGCCTAAATCTAGCAATAAGTCTAGACATGTGTTATGAAGGCTCATATGATACGAGATTACGTGGAGCAAAAGGAGATAGAGATTTGCAAGGTTGTCACGGATGACAACATAGCGGACCCTCTCACGAAGCCATTGTCGTACAATAAACATGTTGAACATGTTGTATCAATGAGACTGAAGAGTGTTCCTGATTTTCATTAGTTTGTTTTTAGATAATGTATCTGTTAAAACTACTACTTTGTAATCATCAAATTATTTCTTTATATATGGTATTTCATGTGGATTGTGTGACAATATTGAACGCCACTGAGTGAACTGATTTACTTTATATATGTTTTTTTTGTCCATAATCACCAACATGAGCTGATAACTCTAGGTGATTAGATTGTGGGTTGATTGATGGTAGGTTCAATGACCATAAGGACATGTGATGTCTAATCAAACGCATATGCGAGGTATAGAGGATACTGCGTAGGACATAGTGACCACTTAAATGAAGTCCTAAATGTACAGACATTATGCCTGGTCGTGGATAGGACGTTCATTGTGTTCCTAGAGTCGATTCTTTGATCGCCGACTGTTTCTTGAGATAAGGGCAGTTTTGGGTGACTTTGGTTTCTTTCTCGTGGTCGCACCGTAAAAGGAGGCCGAGTAGATTTTTTCTGGGTCATTTCATACTGTGCTTTAATCTGCAAGTTTCGAGTCAAGGAAAATATCCAATCTTATCGTTTTTTTTAATCTCAAGGCCACTCGAGGAGTAGTAACTGAAATGCATGGCCATGCTCGAATGTTGTGAATACATTTGTATATCAGTTAGTTGCTCTCTAGTCGAGGAAACCACTCTTGATACGATCACTTGTTAGATACGACCTTGCGGAAGTACGACTTTGCAAATTGTCTACCATTGAGTGGGAGATTTATGTGGATATGAGAATCGTTAATCACACAGTTAAGCACTTGTAGGACAAGTGGGAGATTGTTGGAGCTAGTGTCCTCCACAGTTAGTGTGATTAATTTATTAAATCTTTTACAGGATCACAAAGGATACTTGTATTTAAAATCAGTTGATTAACGTATATCGGTAACGGTTGGCTTGCTAGAAAGTTTGACGTTACTGTCATATAGATGGCGGTGATCAGCTGGTCCTTATCGGTCACACCTATAGGACGATTTTATGAAATGTAATGTGATTACATTGATGCCTTAAATATGTCTAAACAGTTAGAAAGTTGGAAAAGTATACGAATAATTATTTAATATGATTAAATAGATTATTGTTATACGATTACATAAATTAGTGGGTGAGCTGAATTAAATGTTAATTCAGCTAGATGAGCAGAATTAAGTGTTAATTCACATGTGTATAATAGTTATAAGCTACATTTATATTATAAATATATTTGATATTTATAGTTAAAATGATGCTATAAGTTATGATATTTAATTCATTGTATTATACGATAATCAATTAATTAAATACGCATTATACATATTATTTTACATGTAATGTACATTTAAAATATACTAAAAAACATAATACACACAACACACACACACACTTCAAGTGTGTCGTGTGATATGTATGTATTGATATTGTTTTTAATTTTTTTATTTAGTTGTGATGGGTGGTTATTAGATGGTTAATTTCTACTCACCACTACCTAAGTAACTTCCCCCCCATTAACTCATAAAACTACCCACTAAGCACACTTAAAAACTAATTACTCTACTCATAAGATGAACAAGAGAAATTGGTGTGTTTTTTTATGTGTGTGTGTCGTGCAAAGGAGAGAAAAGAGAGAAAGTTTTCTCATAATTTCACTCATCAAATTTCCAAAAATACTTCATATATTATTTGTAATATATACCTTGTTTTCTAGCATAAACACAAGGCATTTCATAAGGCGTTTTGGGTGCAACTTATAAGAGATATTCTACGTTGAATATTGGTTTGAAAAACATAATTCGGGTACGTTTTAGGAGGTTCTTAGGCCTTTCATTGAAGTATAAGAAAGGTTATTTCTATGATCTTGTAATTCATATTATTATCTTTTTGTATAGTCTTGGGCATGTTAATACGATTAACATTTTTAGTAGCAATATCATGTTAAATATTTCTACAAGAGAAATGTGCGAGCACTAGCCAAGAGTGATGTAGATCTCCGCATGGGCAATGGAGCTAGAGTAGCGGCCGTTTCCGTGGGAACCTATGTACTCGCTCTGGCTAGTGGTTTAGAGTTGTATTTGAATAAGTGTTATTTTGTACCAACTCTAACGAAAAAACATTATCTCCGTCTCCGTGTTTGATACGGAAGACTTTTATGATTAAGGACAATCGATGTACTTTTTCATTTAATGAAATGGTTTATGGGAAGCCATTTCAATTGGAGGTATTTAGCTTTTGAATAATGTCAATGATGTTTATCATATAGAGAACAAGAAGCTCAAAACAAATGAATCAAACAGATCCTACCTTTGGCATTGTCGTTTAGGTCATATAAACGATAGACACATAAAGAGACTTGTTGAGACCAAGGTTCTCAAACCATTTGATTGCGAATCATATGGTACATGCGAGTCTTGCCTTTTAGGCAAGATGACTCGTGCACTCTTTAGTGGTAAAGGGACACGAGCAAGTGAAGTTTTAGGACTCATACATACCGATGTGTGTGGTCCATTAAACATCACCGCTAGAGGAGGATATCATTACTTCATTACTTTTACCAATGACTTAAGTAGATATGGTTATGTCTACTTAATAAGGCATAAAAGTGATGCTTTTGAGAAATTTAAAGAATTTCAAAATGAGGTTGAGAACCAATTGGATAAGAAGATAAAAGCACTACGATCGGATCGTGGTGGCAAATATCTAAGTAATGAGTTTGATTCACATCTTAATAATTGTGGTAGAGTATCACAATGGACTCCTCCGGGCACACTACAGTTGAATGGTGTTGCAGAAAGGAAAAACCGAACCTTGCTAGATATGGTTCGGTCTATGATGAGTCAAAGTGAGCTTCCTGGATTGTTTTGGGGCTTTGCGCTATTGTATACCGTATTCTCACTAAATCAAAGTCTCCAATAAGACTCCATTTGAGATATGGACGGGAAAGGTTCCCTATTTGTAGGTTATCCTAAGGAAACGTGTGGTTATTACTTCTACAATCCTCACGAGAACAAAGAGTTTGTGGCTCGTGATGCTGTTTTTCTAGAAAATAAATACATTTCTAGAAAACAGAGTGGGAGAAAATTTGAACTTGATGAAGTTCAAGAGCCACAAACCGACGCAGAAAATGAGGAAACTGTTCCCTCGTCTTCTGACACGGTTGTAATCCCTAGGAGGTCAGGAAGAGTTAATCATTAACCTGACCGCTACCTCGGTAACATTGAGGAGGAGGGTGATTTGTTGTTATTCGAATAACAACGAACCCTCAACCTACAAGGCGGCTATTAGTAGCCCCAACTCCGAACAATGGCTTGAGGCCATGAAATCCGAAATGGATTCTATGTACGAGAACCAAGTTTGGGACTTGGTAGATTTACCTGAAGGAGTGAGACCCCTTCAGTGTAAATGGATATTCAAAATCAAACTCGGCATAGATAAACATATAGATGTTTACAAAGCTAGACTGGTGGCAAAGGGCTTTTCACAAGTCCAAGGTATTCATTATGATGAAACCTTTGCACCGGTTGCTATGCTTCGATCCATAAGGATAATCTTAGCGGCCGTGATTTCATGACTATGAAATATGGCAAATGGATGTAAAACCCGCCTTCTTGAATGGGATTCTAGAAGAGGAAGTGTTCATGACACAACCTGAAGGTTTTGTAGATACATCCAACCCTAAGAAAGTATGCAAGCTTAAGAGATCCATTTATGGTCTTAAGCAAGCATCGAGGAGTTGGAATCACAGATTCGATCATGTTATCAAACAACATGGATTCGCTCGAAGTGCCGAGGAACCTTGTTTGTACATGAAGTTTAGTGGGAGTAAAGTAACCTTCCTTGTTTTGTATGTGGATGACATACTACTAATTGGAAATGATGTTCCAAGTTTGAATTCGGTAAAGGTGGAATTGGGAAACTATTTCCAAAAGAAGGACTTGGGAGAGGCGCAACACATCTTGGGTATCCGGATCTATAGAGATAGATCGAAGAGGATACTACCATTGAGTCAAGAACCTTATATCGATAAGATTCTTGATAGGTTCAATATGAAAGACTCCAAGAGAGGCTTTCTTCCGATGAGTGTAGAAATAACATTGAAGAAATCTCAATGTCCTACGACTCCTGCGGAAATTGAACGCATGAAATTGATCCCTTATGCTTCCGCTGTAAGATCAATCATGTATGCTATGATGTGCACTCGTCCCGATGTCGCTTTCGCCTTGAGCATGACGAGCCGGTATCAAGCCAATCCCGGTGAGAGTCACTGGATAGCTGTAAAGAACATCCTTAAGTACTTGAGAAGAACTAAGGATTCGTTTCTAGTGTTTGGAGGAGAACTTGAGCTACGTGTAAAGGGTTACACGGATGCAAGTTTCCAAACCGATGGGGATGATCTGAAATCCCAATCCGGCTATGTCTTTTGGTAAATGGAGGAGCTGTATGTTGGAAAAGCTTCAAACAAAGTGTCATTGCTGATTCTACAACAGAAGCTGAATATTTGGCAGCTTCGGAAGCTGCTAAGGAAGCTGTATGGATTCGGCAGTTCTTGTATGGACTAAGAGTAGTCCCTAGTGCCGCAGATCCAATCACTATTTATTGTGATAATAGTGGGGCTATCTTTCATGCAAAGGAGCCCAAGTCTAGTAATAAGTCTAGACACGTTTTGAGGAAATACCATGTTATAAGAGATAACGCACGTGGAAAGAAAGGAAATAGATATTTGTAAGGTTGGAACAGACGATGAGATCGCTGATCCTTTAACCAAGCCTCTTTCGAGGACTAAGCATGACGCTCACACCGCCTCTATGGGGTTGAGGCGTATGCCTGATTTCCTTTAGTTTTTGAGATATGTAATGGATAAAGTATCCTATTACATATATGAAAATAACATTCATTGTTTAGAGTATATTTACTCTTTTAAGTCATTTTGAATGCATACTTTGTTTATCCGAATAGTTGTGTGACAACTTTGAACATATTCAAGTGAACGGTATAAACTAAGTATTTGGTCCCTAGTCTCTCATATGAGGTGACGTCTCAAAGAGACTAGATTGCAAGTCGTTCGATGGTGGGTTCAACACCATGGGGTCATAGTGATGATCGCCGTTTGCATAGACAGATCACAGACACTCTGTCCGATCGTGGACGCTTATAGAATTCCTTTTCAATGAGATTGAAACCTGGTCGTGGTGGGAATTCTATAGTATTCCTTTGAGTCGATTCTTTGATCGAACCGATTACTGAAGCCTGCGCTTCCGAGTGACTTTCATTTTGTCCTAAACCATGCCGTGAAAGGGGTTATAAGGGCATCTTTGGGGTCATGGTGATCCGCATTATACAAGATAATCGAGTGGAAGGAAATGTCCACCCTCGTCAGTAAAACATCTTTGGGCCACTCGAGGAGTAGTCAAAAATGCGTGGCCACGCTCAGAAGAATTTACTGATAGATTCCCTGGCCGACAAACCTACTCTCCTTATCGAGGAAACCACTCATGATATATATCTTATGAATGCAAGTATGACCTGTAAGACACCTTGCATTGAGTGAGAGATGTGAAACGGACATGAGAATTGGTAATGCACAACTTGTCTCGGACAAGTGGGAGATTGTTGGAGTAAGTGTCCTCCACAATAGTGCGATTACTTAATAAATCTCAATTAAGGAATACATGGGGATAATCCAGTATTAGTGTCAATTGACTCACGTAAATGAATAACGGTTGGCTGACTAGAGAATGACGTTATTGTCGTGAGAATCCACAGTAATCAATTGATCCCTTTAAGTCACACCTATAGGAACATACTCCAAATATTTAAGCTAATTAATTGTATGAGATACGATTAGATTAGTAACTTGATAAATTGACTAACGGTTAGTCAGTGAATTAATTTAGAGAGAAATCGAGTTGTGAACTCGAGTGATTTAATTTTATATCGATAAAATTATTAGAGGAGATGAGAATTAGTGATTAACTGTTAATTCACTAATCATGTACGTTTTACTAATGAGATTAGTAAAAGTACAATTCTTGAATATGTGTAAGTGTACATATATGTTAAAGAAGAGTTGTGAGTCCAATTTGATAATTTGTACTTTATCATATTAGATGATTAAGTGATAAATTATAAGTATTTGTGGGACAAATATTGATAACAAATTGGACCCATTAAAAGGGCCTTTAAGCCGTCCTAACTAAGGGAGAGGAAGAGAAGATGCTCTTTTGTCTTTTACCTTTTGTTCTCCTTTGCATGCTTTAACATAATCATTGTTAAACTTGCAATTGTTCTAAACAAAAAAAAGACTTTCCCACTCTCCCAAGCCCCTAGTGGACCGGCCCCCTTTAGTGTGCTAAGCACACTTTGTTTTGTGGTTTTTCATTATTAAAAACACAAGGCAAAGTATGTGAGTGGCATGCATTTTTCTCTACAAACTCTTCCACTCTCTAACTCTCTTAACACTCTCTCTAAGAATAAGAAATAAGTTCTTAAATTTTACTAAGTGTTAGTAATAATATTTCACATATTATCAAGTGTGTACTAAGTGATTTCTAGATCAAAATCCTTAGTATTTTTGGAGTAGTTCTTGGGTGTATCTCAAAGGAGGTTTCCTACTTTGGAAACTCGGTTTTGGAGGATCATCCTAAGCTTAAACTCAAGAAACAAAACTAGAAAGGAGTTCTAGTTTTGTGCCCTAATTTCCTTTAAAGAAAGGTATAAATTTCTATAAACTTGTAACAAAGTACTTTTGTAACTACATAGATCTTGCTCATCAAATTAGAGTAATTTGATCTACACTAATATTTGATTAGTGAATGGGATCCGATCCCTACAATCCGAACGCAGGAATCGAACATTACTTGATATGGTTCGATCCATGATGAGTCACACGGTTGTACCTGACTCATTATGGGGCTATGCTCTTTTGTCAGCTGCTCTTATACTTAACCGAAGTCCGTCTAAAGCTGTAGACAAGACTCCATACGAGTTATGGAAGGGAACGGTCCCTAACTTGTCCTTTATTCGGGTTTGGGGGTGCGAGGCTTATGTCAAGTGGAGACACGAGGATAAGCTCGGCCCGCGATCGGTCATGACATACTTTATTGGTTATCCAAAAGGAATGTTTGGTCATTACTTCTATTCGCCTACCGAACACCGAGTTTTTGTTGCGGCTAGTGCGAAGTTCTTAGAGAAAGAGTTTCTTGAAGACAAGAGAAGTAATAGAACCTTCGATCCGTTTGAGATTCTCGAACCAACAACCGAGCAACCAATGGAGGAAACTGTTCCTTCTTCGTCTGCTGCGGTTAATATTCCCTTGGAACCCAGAAGGTCGGGTAGACTCTCCATTCCTCCAGATAGATACATCGATATAGTTGAGGAGAATGGGAGAGACGACGTTTTACTCCTTGAGAGTAACGAACCCGTAACCTATAAAGGTGCCATGACATGTTCTAACTCAAAGCTATGGCAAGAAGCCATGCAATCCGAGATGGACTCTATGTACGAGAACAATGTATGGGATCTGGTTGACTTACCTGATAAGGCTCTACTTCTTCAAAGGCAAATGGCTTTACAAGATAAAGCGATCTGTAGAAGGACAACAGATATATACAAGGCACGACTAGTGGCAAAGGGTTTCACTCAAGTGCAAGGGTTGCACTATGATGAGATCTTTGCACCCGTAGTCATGCTTCGATCCATTCGGATTGTCTTAGCGATTGCCACATTTCATGACTATGAAATTTGGCAAATGGATGTGAAAACCACCTTCTTAAACGGTTATTTGGAGGAGGAGTTGTACATGGTACAACCCGAAGGTTACACAGATCCTGAAAATCCTAAGAAGGTTTGCAAGCTTAAGCGTTCCATCTATGGACTTAAGCAAGCTTCACGGAGTTGGAATCATCGCTTCGACCAAGTGATAAAGGAGAATGAATTCACTTGATACGTGCCATTTATATGCATTTTATGCCCCCGTTTTAGTCGCATTTAGCTTGCATTTACTCGTATTCATTATGATCTTATGAGCTATTTGTTATATTTCTCGATACTGCTGCCTTTCATTTACATTTTGCAGGTTTTGGTGGTTTTGAGCCAAAACCCGAGACATTTGGAGCTTAATCGAGATTGGAGACTACGAGACCAGAATCGAGCTTACGCAGGAGCTCGAAGTTCATATAATAGACCAAAAGACAAGAGGCCACGAAGGAATAAAGGCCCAAAGTCACAAGGAGGCCCAAGAGAAGATTTGGCCCGAGCTGAGCAAGCCGGCCGGTCAGGTGGACCGGCGGCCGGCCGGCCGGCTCCCGTGTTCTGATGCTCCGATTTTTCCTATTTTCGAGTTTATTCTTTTAGGAAACTTATATAAATACTTCAGCTCGTACATTATAAGGGGGATGCTTTTATTTTATGTTTCAAGTTAGGTTTTAAGTTTACTGGTAGTTTATTTTCTCTCTTTTGCAAACTCTCAAAACTTCTCTAGTTTAAGTTCAAGATCAACTCGCTCAGAATCGCTTGCATTCGTAAAACTTCAGGTTTTTATTCAATTGCTATTATTTCTTTCATTATGTCTTCCTTTATTTGCTTTGCTTTAGTTTCTATCATGCGTAGCTAATTTCTAATTAGGGTTTAGGGTGATTGTGAGATTGGTTCAGGAACATGTTTTAATTGCTAAATTGATTGAATTTGTGCAAGTTGATTTCTTCCTACGCGTTTTATTATCAATTGAATTTAGGGATGCCTTTATTGAATTGAATTTAGGTTGTTTCAGTTTAAGATCGAAAGCCTAATTGAAACCAGACTCACGCGTATGTGATAAGTTAAGTTTAGTAAGTTGCGAGAGCCCGCTAAATTTGCTTAAGGTTAATATTGACTCGAGAGAGCGTATTCCTAAACCTAGTCACTTGCATAGCTTCAATTGATTGTTATTTACTTTTGAGTTGAGTTTCTGAATCATTGTCATAATGAACCCGATGCCCTAGTCCTTCTCCTTATTGATTTCTGTTCATCTTCTTTATTATCTGCTTTAGTTTATAGTTAAAATCAAACCCTTTTTCACACCTGAGTTAGACCTGTTTACTCCGACTTTAGCTTATAACTACTCCGTTTCTCTGTGGATACGATCCTGCTTACCACTAGCTGCTGTTAGTTGTTCGTTAGGTTTATTTTGATTGAGGCGTGACGACTTAGCCTTGTCAATTTTGGCGCCGTTGCCGGGGAAACGGTTTTGTTAGTTTTAGTTATTGTTTAGTGCAGGTTTTTCTCCTTAGTCTCAAGGAACCTAGTTCCTTGAGGCCGTTTCTCATCGTTTTCTTGTAGTTTATTTATGCGCAGGTCACCTTCAGGTTTAATACCATTTGATCCTGAACCTGAACGTACTTTCCACCGGACGCGTAATTTCTTCAAAGAGATCGCTGAGACCTACGAACGTGAGATTGAGGAAGCGTCGCAAGCAGAAACCAGTGCAACGCAATCGTCCTACGAAGAGGACACACCTCCTGTTACTCCGTTAACTCCACCGCCTGTGATTATGCCTAAGCTCTATAGTCACTCGGTGCCTAAACCGGAATCCATTCCTAATGGATTCACGATGCCCGCTACACTTACGGGCAACTTTGAGATTCGCCCCGCCTTCCTAAATTTGGTGGAGCGGAATCAGTTTGGTGGTTATCCCACCGAGGATCCTGGTCGACACATGCAGGTTTTTACGGACTACTGTTCGACAATAAAGCAGGCTGGGATCACTCAAGAGAAAATAAGGGAAATGCTGTTCCCTTTTTCATTGAAAGATCGAGCTCGTGAGTGGGTCACGGACCTCGACAAAGATGCTGCTGGTATTACTGATTGGAGGGGTTTGGCTCTTGCGTTCTATTCCAAGTTTTATCCTCCAGAGCGCACAAATCAAATGAGGTGTCAAATTCAAGGCTTCAAGCAAACATTCGACGAGTCGCTTGCTGAGGCGTGGGAAAGGTATAAGAAGCTGATTAGAGATTGTCCTCATCATGGGTTGAACGGTTGGCTTGTGATTATGAGCTTTTACAATGGTTTGTATGCCGAGAGTCGAGCCATTTTGGATTCTGCTGCAGAGGGACGTTTTGCTAATAACGTCGATGATGATAAGGCCTGGGGATTGATCGGGGAGATGGCGATACATTCGTCACAATTTGGGAAGCCAAGGGGTAATTCACAGTCTGCGCATAATGACCGTGATAAGGAGAGCATCAGCGCACTCTCTGGTCAGGTTGCCGCCCTGACTGCGCAGATCAGTATGCTAAATGGAGGTGGTTCTTCTAGTGCTCACGTCAACGCTGTTGCAGGGCACGATTCGGGTTATTCTACGGGGTATGCTACGCCCCAGGAGCAGGTTTACGCTTACCAATCTTATAATCAAAACCTGCCCTACCAAAATCAACCCTTGCCATAATCGCCGCTTCTATCTTATCGTAACTGCATCGTGGTCGAACCCGACTACCCAACCACCCCAAAACATTCCCTACATTCCCCCTCACAAAAATTTCCAACAACAACAACCCACCTATCAAAAGCCACCCTATGTCCCTCCACCACAACCGACACCTGCACCTGACCCTCTAGCTGAAATGCGCTCTATGATGATGGCCATGCAAAAGATGCAGATGGACACTCAGAAGATGCAAATGGAAACAAATCAGGCCGTTAAGCATCTCGAGACACAGGTTGCCCAGATTGCTACGTCACAGGCGACCCGTCAAAAGGGTCAACTACCTCCGCAAGGCGACCAACCGAAGAATATTGAGCATGTTAATGCGATTCAGTTGCGGAGTGGGCGAGCATATGATGGTCCTACGGTGCCTGGGTCTGAAGAGCTGAGTAGAGGAGCTGCTGGAGGAGATGGGGAAGAAGATGGAACGTCGACCGAGGCTGAAAAGACGAAACAGACGCCACAGCCGGTCGACCGGCAGCCGGTCCGGGACCGGCTGGCAGGGCAGCAGCAGGTTACGGGAAATGCTTCTAAAGACAAGGCTCCGGAAATTCAGATTCAGCTTCCTTTTCCTAAAACAGCAAGGTACGTGGACCCCCAGCTCGGTAAGTTCTTTGAGATCCTCAAAGCATTGCAGGTAAATATCCCATTTATCGATTTGGTTAAACAGATTCCTGCATATGCTAAGTTTCTTAAGGAGGTCATAACTAGGAAGCGGTCTATGGATGAGGTCAAATTGGTTGCTTTTACAGGGGAATGTAGTGGTTTTCTGCAGGGTAACCCTCCCCCTAAGCTGAAGGATCCGGGTAGTTTTTCTATCCCTTGCGCTATAGGCACCCACACTATCAATAATGCCCTCTGTGACTTAGGAGCTAGTGTGAGTGTGATCCCCTATTCCATCTGTAAGAAGCTTAACGTGACCACTTTTAAATGTACCACTATGTCTATACAGATGGCAGACCGTTCGGTTAAGCGACCTCTAGGGATATTAGAAGACGTCCCGGTACGGGTTGGAAAGTTCTTTATCCCCGTAGACTTCGTTGTGCTTGACATTCCCGAGGATTCTCATATCCCGGTTATCTTAGGGAGACCCTTCTTACACACCGCGGGCGCGCTTATAGATTTGGGTAATGGGACGCTGACTTTTACGGTTGGGGGTGAGAAGTTAGTTTTTACTCAGTCAGGCACCCCGAGATCGCCTATGCAGTTAGAGTCAGTTTGTGCTATTGACGCTATACCTCCGTCTCACTTTACTGGAGACACTTTGGAGGTCCTTTCTGTTGTCTCTCCCTGTGCAGGTTCATCAACGAGCAGCTGCAAGACTAGTTTGGGGGAGCGAAAACTGCTGAAGGCTGACCTTTATACTGCTAGTGATGGAAATGGGAGTCCCACGATCGAGTCGCCAGGAGCGCAGGGGAGATATGGCGAGCTGTTTAGAAAGGGAATCCCTTGCTTGTTGATTATTGATGATCCAGCCCGAGGAGGTAGTGTTCTGCTGCATAATGACCGCATTACGGCGAGTGAAGCTGTTGCGAGTGGCCAACGCCCTTGGCCTAATTATACTTGATTTCGAAGCTGTGAAGAGTCGTGCGGGACTATAAACCAGCGCTTCCAAGAGGCAACCCGATGACGTTGTATTTTGATTGCACTTTGTACTTTGGTTTGGTTGATTTTTGTTGACATTATACGTTTTATTGAGCGCGCGAGGAAGAGGGTATTACTTTGTCATTTTATCACGCAGGTACTTATGGGCTTTTGGTCCTTAGTATTTTGAGAAAACGCTACGAGGAGGCATGCCAGCCGGTCGACCGGCAGCCAGGCTCAGACCGGCACCGTAGCTCAAATTTGAAGCAGAAGAAAAAGACGCAAAAAAGTGAAAAACTGCACCCCAGCCGGCCGGCCGGCCGCCGGTCTGGACCGGCTGGTGTGCTCTGCTGCTCCGTTTCGTTTATTCTCGCGTGCTAATCCGAAGTACTACATAGCTGGACTGATTTGGACGCATATTCGTGGATTTATAGCCGCACTCCATGCTTCGCTTCGGTTTGGGGGAGCTCCAACTCAATACTGTGAGCATTCTTTACCCCATTTCCTTTTTTTTCTCGTCTTACTTTCTTACCCCGCTTATTATTTGTCCTTCTCTGCTGTTGTGGTTGTGCTGTTTTCCACATTGAGGGCAATGTGTGATTTGGTTTGGGGGAGGGAAGTACTTTCGCGCTTATTAGTTTAGTTGCATTTCATTTTGTGTGCATTTATATTTAAAAACCCAAAAAAAATTAAAAATTTCAAAATTTACAAAAAAATACGAGTCTTTTTGGTTTGAATTGTCAAGTTTGGAGAATTGATTAGTGTGCTTATTTTGATCTTTAGCATCTCCGAGTTGAAAATCTATCGTCGTAGCTTGCACTATATGTTTGTTTCCTATTAATAGATTGCGAGCCTCAAACACTAGCCCACTTGTATTTGCTTAATTCTTATCGCTTTTCGTTCTTTTACTTTCGATATTGATATTCTTGCGAAACAATGGTATGCGGAATGTTTGGAATGTTGGCATGTGGTATGTTTGGAAAGATCATATAATGTTGGGGCAATGCTTCGATGCTTTCGGAGGGGACTCATTGATTTGAGTAACCACAGTGGCCATGAATTTGGTTGCGACCGAGAGTATGAGCAATGATGTAACCCTTAAGGAAATATGTGCACCCGAGCACGATCTTTACCGAGTGAATGTCAAGCTAAACGGTATTACATACGAGGGATGCACCACATTTGAAAAAAAGGAAAAAGAAAAACAAAGGAAGAAAAGAAAAGATGAAAAAAAAATGGAATGATGTGGAAAGAAAGGTGGAACGGAAAGTGGATGTTTGGTTGGCCTTGCTTGAATTCAATTGTCGTCAGTTTATTTTTGCGAAAGCGTTAGAGGCTAGTAATATAATGTGGTGTGAATGGTTGAGACTTGTGCTCTATTTTCGGTGAAATAGTCTATGGTTTGTAAGTTTATGTGCATAGGTCGTCAACTTTGAGATACTAACGTGATAAGTTCGTGTCACTTTGATTTTCTCCGACGCTGTTTGCTTGAGGACAAGCAAAGGTTTGGTTTGGGGGAGTTTGATACGTGCCATTTATATGCATTTTATGCCCCCGTTTTAGTCGCATTTAGCTTGCATTTACTCGTATTCATTATGATCTTATGAGCTATTTGTTATATTTCTCGATATTGCTGCCTTTCATTTACATTTTGCAGGTTTTGGTGGTTTTGAGCCAAAACCCGAGACATTTGGAGCTTAATCGAGATTGGAGACTATGAGACCAGACTCGAGCTTACGCAGGAGCTCGAAGTTCATATAATAGACCAAAAGACAATAGGCCACGAAGGAATAAAGGCCCAAAGTCACAAGGAGGCCCAAGAGAAGATTTGGCCCGAGCTGAGCAAGCCGGCCGGTCAGGTGGACCGGCGGCCGGCCGGCCGGCTCCCGTGTTCTGATGCTCCGATTTTTCCTATTTTCGAGTTTATTCTTTTAGGAAACTTATATAAATACTTCAGCTCGTACATTATAAGGGGGATGCTTTTATTTTATGTTTCAAGTTAGGTTTTAAGTTTACTGGTAGTTTATTTTCTCTCTTTTGCAAACTCTGAAAACTTCTCTAGTTTAAGTTCAAGATCAACTCGTCTATAACCGCCGGTACTCCGTAAAACTTCAGGTTTTTATTCAATTGTTATTATTTCTTTCATCATGTCTTCCTTTATTTGCTTTGCTCTAGTTTCTATCATGCGTAGCTAATTTCTTAATTAGGGTTTAGGGTGATTGTGAGATTGGTTCAAGAACATGTTTTAATTGCTAAATTGATTGAATTTGTGCAAGTTGATTTCTTCCTACGCGTTTTATTATCAATTGAATTTAGGGATGCCTTTATTGAATTGAATTTAGGTTGTTTCAGTTTAAGATCGAAAGCCTAATTGAAACCAGACTCACGCGTATGTGATAAGTTAAGTTTAGTAAGTTGCGAGAGCCCACTAAATTTGCTTAAGGTTAATATTGACTCGAGAGAGCGTATTCCTAAACCTAGTCACTTGCATAGCTTCAATTGATTGTTATTTACTTTTGAGTTGAGTTCCTGAATCATTGTCATAATGAACCCGATGCCCTAGTCCTTCTCCTTATTGATTTCTGTTCATCTTCTTTATTATCTGCTTTAGTTTATAGTTAAAATCAAACCCTTTTTCACACCTGAGTTAGACCTGTTTACTCCGACTTTAGCTTATAACTACTCCGTTTCTCTGTGGATACGATCCTGCTTACCACTAGCTGCTGTTAGTTGTTCGTTAGGTTTATTTTGATTGAGGCGTGACGACTTAGCCTTATCATCACTCGATCGGTCGAGGAACCATGTCTATATATCAAGTCGAGTGGGAGCAAGATTGTCTTCCTAATACTGTATGTCGATGACATACTCTTGATTGGGAATGACATACCTCTCTTAACTTCGGTAAAAGTATGGTTAAAGAACCATTTCCAGATGAAAGATCTGGGTGAGGCACAACGTATTTTGGGGCTCCGTATCTATAGAGATAGATCACGACCGGGTTATCCCTCGCCTGAGTCTTTTATAGATAAGATTCTTGAGAGGTTCAGCATGACCAACTCCAAGAAGGGGAACCTTCCAATGATCTCTGGAGTGCAATTGAGTAAAGCTCAAGCACCAAAGACATCGGAAGAGGTCGAGCGCATGAGTCGGATTCCATATGCATCAGCTATAGGATCGATCATGTATGCCATGATATGTACGCGTCCGGACGTGGCATATGCATCGAGTATGAAGAGTCGATACCAAGGCAATCCAGGTGAAGCACAATCGGATAGTCAGAAGAACATTCTTAAGTACCTACGAGGACTAAAGATTGGGTATTGACTTATGGAGGAGACACCGAGATATGCGATCGTTACGTAGATGCTAGTTTCCAAACGGATCGAGATGACTCAAATCTCAACTGGATTCGCTTTTACTCTTAATGGCGCTGGCCACCGAAAAGCTCCAAACAAACGGTTATAGCGATTCCATGATCGAGTCCGAAAGTACTATCTTTGCTTCGCAGGTCGCGGGAAGCTATATGGATGCGTTAGTTCTTACAATGACTAACTGTAGTTCCTAGTTCGAATGACCCGATCACCATCTATTGCGACAATAGTGGTGCCATCTTCCAGGCGAAGGAGCCGAAATCTAGCAACAAGTTTCGGCACGTGCAAAGGAAGGCTCACATGATCGGGGATTACGTGGAGCAGAAGGAGATAGTGATTGACAAGATTGCTACGGATGATAACGTAGCAGATCCTCTCACTAAGCCGTTGAGATATGATACCGTAGCAGATCCTCTCACTAAGCCGTTCATGAGTTGTATTAGTTGTTTGTATGGATTTGACACTTGTTTTTCCTAAAACTTCTAATAAAATCATCGTTTCGTTTTATATATTGTTTTTCATGAGGGTTGTGCAGACAACGTTGAACACCTCAAAGTGAACTGAATTGCTTTATATTTTGTTTTGGTCCGTGATCGCCTACACGAGCTGATAACTCAGGCAATCATTTTGTGACGTCGATTGATGGTGCGTTCAACGAGGCATAAGTCAAACTGTTGACTGATCAATCACAGATGCGGGTTTACTGAAATCGCGCAGGACAAATTTTGTGACGACAACATGGAGTCCTAAATGTTTCAGAACATTAGGTGCCTGGTCGTGGATAGGACATCCATAGTGTTCCTAGAGTCGATTCTTTTGACTATCGACCGCCTCGAGATTAAGCGCGATTTTGGGTGACTTTGGTTTCTTTCTCACGGTCGACCGTAACAGGAGGCCAAGTAGATTTTCGATGGGTCATTTCATGCCGCGCTTACATCTGCGAGGATTCGAGTTGAGGAAAATATCCAACTTCTATCGAGTTATAATACTTTTCTCGTGGCCACTCGAGGAGTCAGAATCGAAAATGCATGGCCATGCTCGAATAATGATTCGTTTATCAGTTAAGTTACTCTCTAGTCGGGGAAACCACTCTTGATACTGATCACTTGTAAACTACGACCTTTGAGAATGCAGATTTTGCAAATTGGTTTACATTGAGTGGGAGAAATTTATTATGGATATGAGAATCGGTTATCGCACATACACTTGTACGGACAAGTGGGAGATTGTTGGAGTTTGTGTCCTCCACAGTTAGTGCAATAACATAAATAAATCTCTTAAGGTACACAGGGTAAATTCTGTATTTAATCAGTTGATTAACGTTTATCGATAACGGTTGGCTTGCTAGATAAGTTTGACGTTATTGTCATACAGATGGCGGTGATCAACTGGTACCTAAGAGTCACACCTAAAGGATGTGTTTGAGAGATGTGATTATTTGAGAAAATGATCATATCGATACCTTACTTAATGACTAAACAGTTAGTCAGTATTGTTGACTAAAATGTTAGTCTGTGTGATGATGTTACTGACTAAAATGTTAGTCAGTGTAATGGTGATACGGCTATTTAATACAGATTAAATAATATTAGCTAAGACGAATTAAATGTAATTCGTGAATTGAATATAAAATGTTATATTTAATTGTTGTGTATAATGCAAGCTAATTAAATATAAACCGTTATAATTAATTAGTAAATTATAAATATAAGGATATTTATAATACTTCCTCCATTCCATTCAATTCTATACATTTGCTTTTTGTACACTATTCAAAAGTGAGGAGAATCTTCGATATATCGTCTAATATATGAAATAAAAAATAGTCATGTGAGATCTTGTTTTAATTGCCTTTTCAAGAGCATTATTAATATTCATATTTCATATTTTTCAGAATTATGTAACTAAAGATATAAACAAAAGAAAACGTGCATCGACGTACGTGCAAAAAGCAAATGTATAGAATTGAATGGAATGGAGGAAGTATATTATAGTCGGTCCATGCAGATGACACTAGTAATATATTGCATTATATTAGAAGCTAAGATGACCGAAAGAAAAGAGTCCAGATACATCTTTGTCTAGATACGTTTTCTTGGTCAACAAGTGATTGTATTTGAGGAGAATATACTCTCCCCAAATAGATCACTTGAGCCGTGAGATAGCAAGGAAAAAGGGGAGTTTTATTTAACTAAAATTCTCTCCTCATTCTAACCCTAATTCACTCATCATACATCCTAATTCTTAATAGCACACAACACACAAATACCTAGAAAGAAAATCAGTTTTCTTCTATTATTTTTCTAGCAATTCAAAGGGGCATATCTTAGACTCATCTTGGGTGTTTCAATTAGGAGATACCATATTTTTGGTATTGTTCTTAGGCCAATTTACTAGGATTAAAAGGTTAATTCTAAATCTCTTTATTATGTTATGCAATTTCAATTTATGACCATTAATCATATAAAGTTTTCATTATAATCCTGTGATTTTAAAGGTCTATATACCGATATAAACCTACAGTAAGGGCCCAAAGTCTAAGGGCCAAGCAATGGACAAAGGAGGAGGCCCGGCCGGCTCCAGGGTTTATTTCGTCGGTTTTGTTCAAACCGAGTTTATTCTTTGAGGAAACTTATATAAATACCTTAGGTCGAGAACTAAACATCTATCTTTAGTTTTATGCTTTATTTTCTGCTCTTAAGTTAGGTTTAAGTTTACTGTTGTTTTATTTTCTCTCTTTCACAAATATTCAAACTTCATTAGTTTAGCTTCAAGATTGATTTCATTGTAATCGTCGGTACTCCGTATTAATCCAATTCATCTCAGGTTTAATTTCAATTACTATTTCTTTTATTATGCCTTATTCTTATTATTGCCTTGTTTTGATTTCTAGTATGAGTAGCTAATCTCCCATTAGGGTTTGAGGGGAATTTGTGCCCTTGGTTCAGGAACATGTTTTTAGATTAAACTGGTTGAATATATTGTGCAATTGAGTTTCTTTCTACGCGTTTTATGCCAATTGAATTAGGATTATTTCGCCTGATCAACGATTTGTCTGAGTTTAATTGAATCTGAGTAAGTTTTAATTTAAGATCGAAAGCCGAGTTAAAACTAGACTTACGCGAGATTGATAAGTTGAGTTTAGTAAGTTGCGAGAGCCCGCTAAATTTGCTTAAGGTTAATATTGACTCGAGAGAGCGTATTCTAGCTAAACCTAGTCATGTGCACAGTTTATCGCTTCCTTCTTATAAACTTGAGTTCCTGAATCATTGTCATGATGAACCTGATGCCCTAATCCTTCCCCTTACATATATTTCTACTTATCTCTATTATTTGCTTTAGTTTATAGTTTAAAACAAACCCTTTTTCACACTTGAGTTAGACCTGTTTACTCCGACTTTACTTATAGCTACACCGTTTCTCTGTAGATACGATCCTGTTTACCGCTAGCTTCTGTTAGTAGTTTGTTTAGGTTTATTTTGATTGAGGCGTGACGATTTAGCCCTGTCAACCGGCCGCCATGCCCGCCGCAGCAACAACCTCTGCCTCAACGTCGCCGACAACGGCCTCACACCACCGCCGCTCTTCGCGGCCACCATCAAACCTCTGTTGCACGACCTTCCGCCGCCTCCTCCACCTTCGCCGCAGGCGGCGACGACACGAATGCACTCTTCGCCTTCCGACCACCTCGCTCGCCACCGCCGCTGCCTGGCGGCGGTTTTTCGCTATAATTATTGTGAGAATTTTGCCTTGTTTCATTGTTTGCATAATTCTTGATTATCAGTATTGATTAATTACCTCTTTTAATAGCCTTCAGTCACCCGTTACCACTCCTTCGACCTCCATTAATGGATGTTGCAACCTCCATTTTTGATTTTCTCCTCGACCTCAAACCTGCATCCATTTTTCAGATGTGACTTTGACGGAGTTGCGCTTGTTACCGTCATGCCGCCATTGATGGCCTATGAAGCTCGCCGGTGAGCGTGACAATCTTAATCGCCACCATTGATGGCTTCTGAAGGTCCTTCATTGCTACTGCAACTTGGCTTTGATTCTTCCTTATTATTCCAAACATTTTTGCTTTTTTTCTGGGTTTTTATTGTTTGGGCTTTCTTTTTCTAAGCTTTGATTGATTTTGTGATTTGTGGAGTAAAAAAAATTGGGTATGGTTGTTGACATAGGCTTTGCTGGTTATTGAGGACCTAAAAATTAGGGTGACTTAATTTTAAAGAGGAAGAAGAAGGTGACCTGCATTTACAGGTTTTCAACAAGTCAAAATTTAAGTGGGTCTATTTGTGGAAAATAGTTATAATACTTGGGTTTATTATGGGATTAAAAGTAGAACAGTTTATTTATGGAAGATGAGTTATAGGATGGATTATTCTCGTTAAATTTTCCTATTTTATTTGTTTTTTACTTAGTCTACTTTCTTCTATTTTTAAATATTATAGTTTTATTATTGATGGCTTAAATTCTTTACGACAAATTTTTATTTACTAAAATTCGATTCACAATATACGTGTGAGGGGTTTAAGAAAAGATAAACTTTTTATCTAAAGTTTTTATAAATTTTATACTTGAACAAACATTTAAAGTTATAAATTTATCTATTTTCAATAAAGTAAGCAAATATATTGAAAATCGGCCCGGGTTACTATTCTTTTTGAGCTACGTCCCTGATCGTCTACAAGCACCAAATAAAGATTACCCGGAAACCGATCAACACTCTTGCTTGATTTAATTTTATTTTTTTTACATTTGTTCAACACCCTCCTTACAAAAAAAAACCTTACATTTGGAGTGAGAATTAACTAAAACAAACCCCAATAATAACAATATTATTGTACATACTATAGAAAAAACTTGAGTGTAGAATTAAGACATGTATTGCAAAGGAAGTTAACACCGTTGTCGAAATCAGACGAATTATACCGTCAAAGAAAGGGAGCTATTAAATGAGATTCGATAATGAAGAAGACGATGATGCTGCAAAAGCAAAATCAATTACAAAATAAAGCCAAGTAAACCATTAAAAGTCAAAGTCATATTGGATTGCATAGTGGGGAATAATTATACTAAACATTAATTAAAAATAAAAAGTAAAAAAGGAAGCAAAAGAAAAAATGATGAAATATAAATTACTCACTAGCTAGGTGTTTAATCAATATAAAACAATCAAATTAATAAACACATAGTAATGATTAACCACACTACTCCATTGAAAATAAAATACCAGCAATAATTTTGAGTGCAAACTTAATGTAATCATTAATCCACAATCTATTAAGAATGTCAAATAACAATATGTCAATTCAATATCATATTTTGGACTTTATATGCAATAGGGGCAATAAGTGGAACATATGGTGTGCGTTATCATATGAATGGTGTACACATTTCCCACAAGGTGAGTTAAAAATATTACAGTTTCACAACGCGTAATCAAATCGACACGAACAATTCTATGATACAAGATTGCATGAAACACATAAATATGTGTAGTAGACTAACGCATACTTATGCAGTAATAAATAAAAAATATTTTAGTTCAATAGTTCATATAGCTTACGTCTTTAGAAATATTTGATTATATCATAGAATGACCTGTGTAAATTTTAAACAATAACTTGATCTGAAACGTTCATGATATGATTATTGGATTGGATGTTGAATGATTAAGGATCGGAAGGGGAATTAATGGAGTTAATGATAAACATCAATGGAGTTAAATGTTGATTTTTCGTATTTCGAAAAGATCACATGATCAATCGCTCAGATTTTTTTGGCTGTTGGAATTATGAGTAGAAGACATGGAAGGCGTTGTATGTAGAGGTAGGTGTCAAGTTGAGGTTGCTTCTTGCTACGAGCAAACTATAGATTTTTTATTTTTTTTATTTTTTGAAAACGGAAAGACTAATTCAATAAGTAGTCGCCAAACGACACTTACAAAGGATCAAAATAATCGAAAACAAACATGGAACGAAAAGAATAAATTTCTCTTGTAAAACTAAGGATCTCAAGTCGATCATGCTGAGTCTCTTCGGCACGTCCTCGTATTGCTATCCCGATATAGCTTTTGAGGGGATCCATCGTTCGATTGGGTATATGAGAAATTGATCTTCAAATTGCACCAAGTATTGTAGCCGAATAATTTGAATCCATTGAAGATAAGCGTAACGAACTATCAACGAATCATTATTATCCTTGCATCCATTAAAACCAAAACCTAAGATGGTACGAAGGACTGAAAAAACTACGAAAATGGAGACTAAAAATTAGATCTCATTAAAAGGGAGACTTTTATTGATAATACGATGGAGATTCAAGAAAATAACTACGAGTAATAATTTAAAGATTTTCGGGGCGTACCATCGATTAAATGTCGATGGTAGCCCTTGATTTAATTTTTAGGATTTTTTTTAGAGAGGAAAGGATGAGGGTTTTAGAGAGTTATCCTTAAATTATTAGACTATCATCATGAGCAAACTATAGAATCAAGTGAGAATATAAATATAAATATAAATTTAAAATATTCAAATAACAAAAATCGAATACAATTTAAGAAAAAATGTTATCATACAGTTTTCAACTTTCATTATGAAATTAATAACGACAATTTTATCTATTACTACATCTCTTCAAATTCAAACACTACAATTTTTTTTAAACATTTATCGAGGCGAATGTCGGAACGAAGATCACACATAACTATATTTTCACTTATAGATTGTCGGGAATTTCAATAATTCCCGACATAGTTGAATAGTGTCAAAAAAAATGAATGTAGTGTTTGGATTTGAAGGGAGAGAGTATATTCTATAAAGTTATTTTTAATTTAATAAGTAAAAGAAATTTTAAATTTATAAAATGTTAATTATCATGGTAAATTTTATAAAGTTATTTTTAATTTAATAAGTAAAAGAAATTTTAAATTTATAAAATGTTATTTATCATGGTGATAAATCATGAATGAAAAGCGAAACTAAAAAGGTTTAATAAAAGATAGTACGGAGTATTTATTATTATATTTTTATTTTTCATTTTTTTAGTTGTGACATGTGGCTTAATATGGTGAAAATATAGACAAATAGAAGATTGTGGTGAGTTGTGATAAGTTGTGCTTTTAAGTTGATTTAGTTTTAATATGTTATGTAGATGTAGATGTAGATTACTCCCTCTATTCAAAATTAAAGTTCATTAGAGGAATAATACAATTATTAAGATAAATGTGAGATTTAGGGTGGAAAATGAAAGTTAAGAAAAATTGTGGGGTCACAGTTAATAGTAACCATAGATTGGATATGAACTTTAAATATGGATGAATCAAAATGTAAAGTATGAATTTAAAAGTGGATGAAGGGAGTATTTCATAAGATGGATAATTTTTAATAAGTAAGACTTGTTGCTTTCTTTATACTAAAAACCTGTTCTTTCGGACTTATTTTCAAAGACATTTCGATTGATTCACTCACTTCGATTCGATTGATTCGATTCATTTCACTCCATTCGATTGATTCGATTCATTTGTGTCATTTCAGTTCAGTTCACATTATTATTATTATTATTGTTATTATTATTATTATTATTATTATTATTATTATTATTATTATTATTATAATAATTATTATTATTATTAATATAATTATTATTATAATTATTATAATTATTATTATTATAATTATTATTATTATTATAATTAATATAATTATTATTATAATTATTATAAAAATTATTATAATTATTATTATTATTATTATTATTATAATAATTATTATTATTATTATTATTAAAATTATTAATATAATTATTATAATAATTATTATAATTATTATAATTATTATAATTATTATTATTATTATTATTATTATTATTATTATTATTAAATAATATTGTAGTAGTTGTTGTTGTTGTTATTATTGTTGTTGTTGTTGTTATTATTGTTATTGTTATTGTTATTGTTATTATTATTGTTGTTGTTGTTATTATTGTTGTAGTACTACTACTACTACTACTACTACTACTATCACCACTACTACTACGATAACTAGTACTACTACTAGTAAAACATGTGAAAGTAGTGAAAAAAAAGGTACGTAAGAAAAAAAAAACCTTGTAGCATTGAAATAATAATAATTGTTAATACAATTGAAAATCATAATCTTGAAAACAAAGATATCATAAACTCAAAAGATATCATCTATGTTTATTCGTTATCGACTTCCACACCATCTTGATGTGTTTCATCATCATGGTCATTATAAATACCAATAGAACGCCATATTTCTTGTGCAATTTTTATTCGAACTTTGTCCATCTTTTTCTTCCGTTTTGCATCATCCATGTTTGAATCTGTTCTTCCTTGAACACTTGGATGTTGTACAATTGGTAAACCAAGTCGATGCATCTCAATGAAATTATGTAGTGTAAAAGCGGAAACAATAATTGCCATTTGATATTTCGTTGACATTTGTGGCATCATTTTTAAAACTTGTAGGAACTATTGAATTGGTATTTGTCAATATTTTATGGTTAAATACATATCCTCATGCTATTGTTAGATAAAAATTTGTTGGTTGCAACTTTGTTGGTTTTTAATAATAATAATAATAAATATAATAATAATTATAATAAATATAATAATAATAATAATAATAATAATAATAATAATAATAATAATAATAATAATAATAATAATAATAATAATAATAATAATAATAATAATAATAATAATAAGAGTAATTTGACGATTACACCCACTGATTAGTGTGTTTTTCAAACTTACACCCACGTCGTTTTCGACTTTATAACTACTACCAAATTTATTGGTTCGGTTAATGGCTACTACCATTTTTAATCCGAACCTAAAAAAGGCACATAAAATTACTAAAATACCCTTCATTTAAGTTACCCTCATACTACCTTCCTTTTGATCTCTTTCTTTGTAAACTTACCTTTACTGTTGTTTTTTATTACTCCATCAAATTAACTCCCCTTTACTTAGGTTTTTTTTTTTTTACTTTTGACATCAACTTTACTGAAGCTCCAAAATTTCATCTTCTTCCTCGAGTTCATCAAGTTGCGAAGCTATCGACGCCGTCATCACATTGGTTTCCCCTAATTGAGGTATGCTGTTTTTCGAATTGACTGTAAAACTTGAATTGGGGGTTTCAGTAAATCGAAATTTCAATTGAATTAGGGTAAACCATTGTTATTTGTTTGTTCGTTTATGTTGTTAATAAGTTTAATTTTCATTTTAATTACTGGGATTAATTTTTTATTGAGTGGAATTATCAATTGTATGAAATTTACCCAAATTACCCAGAAACCCTAAAATTTTGAATTTTATTGAGTGGATTAACTTTTTGTAGGTTTTGTATACTTAATGAGAGGATTTACAGTAGGTTTTTAACAAATTTACAATAACTTTCGGTTTTTAACGCATTTACAGTAGGTTTTAACGCATTTACAGTAGCTTTTTTTTTTACGTTTTTACAGTAAGTTTACATCAGCTTTTTTACTTGTTTACATCATTTACAATGGGTTTTTTACTCACTTACAACATTTATACTTATTGACAGCAATTGTGTGTGGTTTTGACAGGGAGTATTGGATGCTTTCGACATTGTCACACCGAAAGCGGAGATCCGTTATTGTGTGAGACACATATGGTCCAACTTCAAGATTTTCTCGAGCTTGTAGCAGGTGTGGTGTTGTAGGCCACAATGTGAAGACGTGTAAGAGCGGCACCAGTCAGCCCCATGAGCAAGGTACCAGTTCAAGCCACCCTCAGCCCCATGAGCAGCCCCACGTGCAGCCACAACCTGAGTCACAGCCACTACCAGAGCGACGTCAAGCAAGGAAGCCTAGGAGGTTCAACTCGGCTTGGACTAAGATGGTGAGGGAAACAATATCCACTAGAGTTGCAAAGCGTGCAGCAGAAGAAAGTTTTCTTACAACAACATTTAAGCGACGATACTCGCAACTTTCACAGGAAAGCGTGAATGAATGACGAACGTAAAAGGCGTCACAAGCAAAACGAGCATTGGGTTTCGATGAGTAGACTAGTAGTTTGCTCGTACTTGGAAGTATGAACTTTGGTATTTGTAACGTTTATTGTAGTTGAACTTTGGTATTTGTAACGTCTATTTTAGTTGAACTTTGGTATTTGTAACGTCTACTTTAACTTAAACTTTGGTATTTGTAACGTCTACTTTAACTTAACTATGAACTTTGGTATTTTTAATTTGACGTTTGTACTAAATTTTGCACGTTTTAATTTAACAGATTTGGTAGTCGTAATTATAGGAAAAACGTAGGGAAAAAAAAAATTATCAAACAAATTACCGATATTATAGAAAAAGGGTCAAAATATGACCATATTACATACTAAATCCGCTTACATAGAAAACGGGACTAAATTAGTCCATCAAGTTTTCGAAATACAACCGACTAAATTAGTTCAACTACGACAAACACAAACGATACAATAAACTAGTTTAGTTCAAATTACAACCGCTTACATAGATTTTTCTCGACAACCAACATTAGTTCAACTACTAAATTAGCTCTTCTCGAAAGTCCAAAAATCTTTCTCGACAACCAACATTCGCTTTTCAGCGTTCACTTTGTTGATCACTTCCCTCTGCCAGTCTGTTTGATTGTCGTCTAACCACTTGAAATATCGACAACCTCTACTATCTTTTAATCTATCGTACGTCCTGCAACACTCAAATTTCCGTCCAGGATTGCGGTACGTCCAAGACGTCTCCACGGACACGGGATCACCAGAAAAACACTTACCAGCACTGTTGCAAGAGTTGACACCACTATTGATCGACATCTAATAATAATCACGACAAAGACAAACCATAAATCACAACATGTAACAACAAAAACAGACATCCACGAATTAAAATCGAAATTAAATTGCCGACAAACACCCATGAAAAAAAATAAAACAAAAACAATAACCCAATACCACCAAATTCGTAATCAAATTGATACATCATACTCAAATTGACAAATTACCCAGAAAATTTCGAAGTTTAGTCATTTCATGTGCGTTTTTCAAACCCAGAAAAATGTAAGAGAAATCAATAAAAACCCAGAAATATCCCATGAAAAACGAAATCAATAACCCTAATTTATTGAACCCTAATCAATTAAACCCTAAACAGTAAAAACCCAGAAATCAAATTGACAAATCATCCCATGAAAAACGAAATTTGTAAGACAAATCAACAAAAAACCAGAAATATCCCATGAAAAACGAAATCAATAACCCTAATTTATTGAACCCTAATCAATTAAACCCTAAACAGTAAAAACCCAGAAATAATTGCAAATTACATAAACCCTAATTTAGAATTACCCTGAAATAAGAATGAGTAAACTAACCTGATTTCACCTAAACGAAATATGAAGTTGACGAATACCCAGAAAAAGGAAGATGAGGAAAGAGTGGAAAAAATTGAAGAATGAAAAAGAGGACTCAAGAAAGACAGTTAAAAAATGAGGGAGGAAAGAAATTTGAGTTAAAGGGGGGAAATTATAGGTTTTAAACAAAACTATAGTAAAGAATAAAACAAGGGGTAAAATGGGTATAAAAATAATCAACTAACTATCTAAATCATGATCAACGGCTCAGATCAATAATTGGTAGGTTCGGGTCCGTACACGGTAGTAGTCATTAACCGAACCAATAAATTTGGTAGTAGTTATAAAGTCGAAAACGATGTGGGTGTAAGTTTGAAAAACGCACTAATCAGTGGGTGTAACTGTCAAATTATTCTAATAATAATAATAATATTGTTCAGTTTTTTGTTCATTTCAGCTCGTTTGATTCGATTCGATTCGATTCACTCGATTCGATTCGATTCGATTATTGGCATTTGATTCGATTCATTCGATTCACTCTAAAAAGTCCAAAGAAACGAGTTCTAACTTGACAAAAGTTCATAGTCCCTCCTAGGATGGCAATCTGCCTGCATCGCCGGACCCGCTAGACCCGACCCGAATGGGTCGGGTTTGGGTCTTAATTTTTTGGACCCGGTGGATCCGGGTCGGATATGGATATTTCAAATATGGATCTGGGTCGGGTCTGGGTCTTAAATATTGGACCCGAACCCGACCCGTAGACCCGAAAAAAATAAAAAAAAAAATAAAAAAACTGCCTACAGTCCTACACCTTCACAGCCTCACTGCCTCACTCACTAAGGGCCTGTTCTCCTCATCTTAAGTTTTTCTCTGGTTCAGAAAACTTCAGATAACTTAAGAAAACTTCAGATTACTTTAGACAACTTCATAAAACTTCAGATTACTTCAGAAAACTTCAGATTTCTAAATAAATAAATTGTAACACCCCGTGTTATTTTAACACAATTTGATAAAAGAATTTAATTCCTTAAATTAAATTCATCCCTTTTCCATATAATACAAATGCGACTGAAATTTTTTCGCCAAATAATATTAAATTTTTCTTAAGTACAAATTTAAAATTTTGAAAAATAAAGGTTGTTTTATTATATTCAGAATTGAAAAAGAAACACATTTCAAAATTTTATAAAAATCAACACAAAATTAGTATCGCCTTTCAAATTTCAAAAATGTTAAGTTATATTTACTATTCATAAAAATTTATGTAAAACCTTTTATTCATAAAATTCAATTTCGAACATTTTGAGTATTTTTAAATAAAACATATTATATTAATATATAATTACTATTCATTTCCTATTAAACTAGCTTTTTCTAAAAATGTCGAAATTTCAAGTCACACCTATTTTAAATCAATTAAATTTTTGACGTCTAAATATGAATCTTTAAATCTATAACGTTCAACGAAAAAAATAAGTATTTCGACCTAGGAAATTTTTATTCAAAATTTCAAGGATTAAAACCCGATATTTATATTTAGTACCTTTTAAAAATTAGTTTTATTTTTATTTCCGATTTTATTTCAAAACACTATTTTAAGATCATATCTTTTATTTCGAGACCTTTCGCGATCGCGCAAATCGAAAATTTCGAGAAACGAAAATCGAGCCCGAAAATTTGACTTTTGACTTTTGACTTTTGACTTTCCTTAGTCAAATTTTATCATCTTCCATTTTCTTACACAATTTGTTACACCTTTAATTTGTCATCATCACATTTAATTTTTGTATTTAAATTTAAAGATTATACTTAATAAAAATACATAAATACAAATTCACTACTACTACTTTAATATTACGATTTTCATTTCTATCACTTTTAAATATTTTCTAAAGTAGTAAATAAAATATTTTAGTCTTAAATTTATAAAATGAATACTTTTCAGAAAATCGTCAAAACAGCACTTTTTAACTTTTATCGCTTTTTGACACCCGACTTTTTAAAAACTGATAAATTTCGAGGAAAACTTTTTAACATCAAAATATCATTAGGAAGCTTCCTAAAGTAGTCAAATAAGGCAACTTGAATTGTTATGTCATAAATGTATTTTTATTAAACATTATTTACTAAATAACCTAAAATCATTTAACCTAATTCTTTTAACCTAAAATTTTTACAACTTGTCCTCATTATTTCTAAGTGCAAAACTCACCCATTTCTTCCCCAAAATGTCGTGCCCTTGCTCCCACTTTTCTCTCTTTTATTTTCTTCCATTTTTCTTCCTAAAACACCTAAAATAAAATCCTAATATTATTTCTAATAAATCGTAAGTGTTCTAGTTAATTAGTGGGTATATTAGGAGCTAATTACTTGGATTATTTGGGTGCATAGCTTGGGTATTATGGGTGAAGAAAAATCCGATCTAAAATTTATTTTAGATCCCCGACGATTAACATCCTTTTAAAGGTGACTAGCTTTGTTATTGTATTATCCTTTTAGTAAATTAATTTGTTTTGTTAGTATAATTTTATAAGTATGAAAATTATGTTAAAATAGGTTAAACATCACTTGTATGTTATGTGTAGTATAATAAAATGATAATAACTAAATAATATGTTAAATAGACTATAGTAGTAAATATTCACATGTTTAGTTAAATTCATTTTGAGCATTTTTAATTATGTTTCATATGATTTTTATGTTTAGTTATGTTTTAGATGAGTAGTAGTATCATATAAAAATTATGTGAAATATTAACAATGAGTTAAAGTGATTAAAAATGAAAAATAAAAATATATATACATATATAATTTCACACGACATTTCCCTATTTTTTTTATATATTTTCACTTTTAATTTTTGTAAATAATGTGTAGTATTAAGTTAGTATTAAATGGATGTTCCTATGAAAAAAAAACTAAATTAGGAAAACAAATTATAAATTATAAAAATCAAAATTGGTGTTCTTGAGTTTTAGTATGATATTCATGTGTGTTCTTGATAAACTCATGTTGATGTTCATCATTTTTGCTCACTTTGATCTTATTTTAATTTATGTTTGTTAATAATTTGTGTTTATGTTTAGTTATTATTTATGTATATACTTAGTATTATACTATAAATCAATTTAAACATCATAAATCATTTAGATTAAAAAGTTAGAAATTTAAAGTGTTGAAAAACACTATTCATAATTATAAATAAAAGTTTAGTAAATTTCATTTTAGTTTAAATCGTGTTAGTATAATTAGAATATAAAAACTTTAAGCTAAAAACCGATAAAATCGAAAAATGAAATTTTGGAACCCTCCTAAGCTTGCTCACGGCATTAGGCCTATTTTAGGCTAAAAATATGTTTTATCACTTTTTAGTTTAATTGTTAAAATAATTTAATTAGTAGTTAATAAATTGAATTAAGAAATTAAAAGAAATAGAATTAATTTTGTATTATATATGTTCTACACGACATAACCATTATAATTTGACTAAATTTGAACAAAATGAAATTATCACTAAGTCACTAAAGTTAAATAGTAATTAGAATTGAATTTTTGTATAAATCGTTTTAATTATAAATGAATTATGTTAAACCGATAAAAAAATGAGTAACCGTTATAAAAATGAATTAAATCGTGTGCTACTACCTTTGCTATTGGATTGTTAAATTTGGACATACGGATTAAAATGAATCATCCACGACACTGTCACTAAACTTAAATAAATAGACGACTAAATTTAACCGAGTCTCATTTTAAAATAAATATCATTATCACCTTTTTATAAATCGAACTTAACATTTTTAAAACTAGAGTTTTAAAATGAATATCATTATCACTTTTTATAAATCAAACTTAACGTTTTTAAAACTATGATTTTAGAATATTTTCATAAATGACTAAATACAAACCGAACTTAACATTTTTAAAACTATACTTTATAATATTTTCAAAAAACGCCTAAGTACAAAACGAACTTAACGACTTTGAAACTAGAAATCTATACTTAGGAAATAAAAGATTTAGTTTTATACCTAAAATATCTAAGTATAAAAATACGTATAAATACGATGAATAGTTAAATACAATGAATAGTAAATACGATGAATAGTAAATACGATGAATAGTAAATACGATGAATAGTAAAATACGATGAATAGTAAAATACGATGAATAGTAAAATACGGTGAATAGTGAAATATTAAAAATAATTAAAAATTTTACTAAGTATAGAAAATTGAAAATAAATAAGTAAATGACTTAAAGTGTTTGAAAAACACTTAAATAAAATTTGGACATACTAATAAACGTATCAAATTAGAAACTTAAAAATATTAATAATAAACAACACTTCAAATAATAAACGAATGTGTTATGTGATCAAATGAAACCAAATACAAATACTTAACGTTTGTGATGAGACTAGGAGAGTCTAGAATACATGTGATATGTAATATCAAATAAATAATAAATCTTGAGTAAGTTAAATGAAAGGTCAAACGCTTGAGCCTCCGGGAGCATGAAAACGCCAATCGTAAGTGAAGTGGGGTTAAGATAGTCTTGTAGAAGTGATACCACTATCTCTGCCTCTGGCGGTCATACCGAATAGTGTGGTTTAAGCCGGCTGACATTATTGCTTAGCATCCCGCCATGCCTTACGCCTTAAGTCGTATTGCCTAAGCCGTACAAGATAATGAAAATTCAACTCTTAGTGGGTCAGCTTTAGGAAATAGTCGCTTTATCCTGAGTTAAAGTGCTCTATGATTAGCATAGCCCATTCTTAAATTGGATACTAGTGTATGCATACTAGACTAGGGTTTTATTCCCCTATTTCGCTAAAGTTATCAGGGCCACCGTGACATTATGTGCTTATGCGCTTTGCGGTTCTGTCTCCTTGCCGTGTTTCGTTCTTAGTGGGCGCGACACTTGCATTCGTTTACCTCAGTAAAGATTACTTGACGAGATTGTATCTGAAGTTCGAATCATTTCGAACACTAGAAGATGAGATGCAAGTATTATAGTATTCGGCGTGGTTTACGAGTCGAGTAAGCCTCTGCACTATGGAAGTGAGATGCAATCGATCAGAGTACAAAGGCCTACTCAGTGGTCAGGCTCGTAAGCAGTATGTGTTGTTGTTGTATGATTAAAATGAGAATGAGTGTGTACCATCTTCGAAAACTAAAGACCACAACTTTCTGAAATGAATCGAGTCCGCATGATGTTATGATTCAATACATATGTTTGTTTGCGATCTGATATCGCTTTTTAATCCTGCTGTGTATCTGTGATACAAATGATATGATATTATCTGTTATCTGCTTTCCTAACTGAATAGCATGCCTATATGATTTATCGCTTTAAAATCGCATGTTTATTATGACTAATATGTCTTTACATGCTATATGTATTAAGCATGTTTATCGTTTTATCATACTATTATAGTTATAAAGCGATAGTAATAAACCGAAGTAATTGAAATCGAGGGTAAGTATGAGCATAGCTAGTCATCACAGCCAATGAGCATCCCCCCACGCTTATTATTGTGCAGGACGTTCGTGGACCAGGAGCTGGATTTTGGATGGGGCCACGAGATGTTTTTATGCTTTGCTTTAGTTGTTTTGCAAGAGAGATGTAATATATATGACGCTACTCTTTTAAATTCCGTACTTAGAGTTGTTTTATTCAACTCTTGAACGATGTTTGTAATATTTGGATTTTATGTATAATTAATGACTCTGGTTTAAGACTTAATTAATTTCCGCCTTAGTAATTAAAGTCGACTAAAAACCAGGTTGTTACATAAATTACCTAATAATAATAATACCTAAGTTATATATAACATTAATGTTATTAATAATAGTGATAATAATATTATTATGAATAATAATTATAATAATATTGATAATAATTTGAATAAAAATAAGACCAATTCAAAACCATTTATAGCAAATCATAAATTAAAATTAGTTCAAATTAAATATATAGACCGTTAATAAAATTTTCATAAATACTTATCAAATATTAATGAAAATAAATGCTAAAATTTATTATTATTATTATTATTATTATTATTATTATTATTATTATTATTATTATTATTATTATTATTATTATTATTATTATTATTATTATTATTACTATTACTATTACTATTATTATTACTATTGTTATTATTATTATTATTATTATTATTATTATTATTATTATTATTATTATTATTATTATTATTATTATTATTATTATTATTATTATTATTATTATTATTATTAGAGTAAATTGACGATTACATCCACCGTTTATGGCCAACTTGAAACTTACATCCACATCGTTTTCGACTTTGTAACTACTACCACTATCTTTGGTTCGGTTAATGGTTACTACCATTTTTAATCCGAACCTAAAAAAACCACTTGAAAAGTCTAAAATGCCCCTACTTTAAAAATCCCTCCTTTTAGTCAGGCTTCCTTCCTTTCTCTTATTTTCACTTCGTTTTTTTCCTGCCTGCTCCCTATTTTGTTTTTTCACTTCAATTACTCAGCCTCACCAAATTGTTTAAGCTTATTTCCAATGACCACGAAATCATCATGAATTAGCTGTCGACAAACCTTGCGTATTGTTATTATCTCGATTAGGTATGTCAATTATTTCTTCGAATTTCCGATTTCATGAATTATTTCTGATTTCATGAAATTCGTCCCAAATTTTCGATTTTTCTGGGAAAATCTTCATGAATTAGGATGTTTTCGTTAATTACCTAATTTTGTATTTATTTCTGGGAATTTATGATTTCATGAATTTCGTTTTTTCTGGGCAAATGTTCATGAATTAGCCTAATTTGGTGACCTAATTTTCGATTTATTTTTGGGGAAAACCCTAATTTGTCGAAGTATGAACCCTAATTTTCGTGATTTATGTGTGGGGAGAACCCTAAATTTCGTGAATTAGTTATTTTTCGAGTAAATTTTAGAATTTGGGGAAAATCCTAATTTTCGAATTTTGCGTATTTGTTATTGCAGGTCTGTGTGTTGGGTTGGGGTCGATAATGTTACTAATTTGCGGGTATTGGGCATACCTCACCTCGATTAAAAGGAAAGTGATCAAGCAAAGAGCAAAGAACTTCAAGCGAAATGGCGGCTTATTGCTGCAACAACAAATGTCGTCTAAGGAAAACATGGCGGACAAAGTCAGACTCTTCACAGCGAATGAGTTGGCAAAAGCGACTGATCAATTTAACGAGGATAGAGTACTTGGTCGAGGAGGGCAAGGCACGGTGTACAAGTCATAGTCCAGACGCTCCGGTGTCATTCTTCAAGAGCTCGTCAGACAAATCAGAGAAGACGTTAGTAGACGGTACAGAGGATGAAAACGTTGATTGGCCTCTCGAGGATTCAACCTGCTTTCTTAGCCTAGACGACGTTGAATTTTCAACTTAGCAAATCTATCATGGACTCTTGATTAAGCCTCGAGATATTCGTAAAATGTGAAAAGTCAATTTTATTAGTTAGTTTGTACGATATAATTGTAGAATGATTTGCTCTATTTCGTTCCTAAACCAGCATGTATTAGTCGAGAGTACAGCGGTCGATGATGCAATGTGCCTCCTGATCAATCTACAAGACGAGGATTTTCAAAAATGTAACGTATGTATTACTCCGTACAAATTTATAGTCGGTCTCAAGCAAGCGTATGTTTGTGAGTCGTAAAATGTGATTATTTATGTCCAAATTTCTAAATTGTGTTCTTGTTTTATTGATCATTGCGTGCATTCGATTCCTTCATCTCGTTCTAGAAAAACCTGCAACCTTTTTAATTTGTATACAAAGTCTCAAAGACTGTTGTATTTTTTTTTTACTTCACCAACTAATATCGCCGATGTTTGCAGTGATTTCACACTAGACTAACTACTTTATACGAAGATCGTCACCAACTAATATCACCACCAATTAGCTTAAAGACAAGTTAATGGTAGTTTTTTCAGCATTACACATTTCCATTACTTTAAAAAAAGGAAAAAATATTGTATTTTATATACAATTATAGTCTAAAGTTGGTGCTTACCAAAGAGAACAGCATCTTTGGAGAAGAAAATTAACATGAAATGTATATTTATATATAGAATTATATGGATCATGTGCATGAGTAGGAACAGTTTAATTAACTCCTGAATTACTCAGAAACAAATTAAAAAAAAATGGCTATGGCAAGAACAAGTTTGTTAGCATTACTGTGGACATGTCTGCAGCTAACTTCATCGACGGCGGTCTTGCGTCATTCTCAAAGACCGGCCACAATGTCGACTTGTGGTGTGAACACTACAAACCGGTTGTCGCTTGTGGGAACTTGACGATCCCATACCCGTTTGGGTTGAGTAAAGCATGTGCCATGGGAGACGCATATGTCGTCGGCTGCTATAAAGAGGACAGCGGGGTACTCACGCCTCATTTTTTGGGCAGTACTACCCAGAAATCATGACAGAAATCCAATTCTCCGTTTCCTTCAATTTCACGAGGATGACAAATATTCAAAGTGATTCAAACAAATCCGAAACAAAATGCAACCAGAAATCAAACAGAAAACAAAGCCGAAACATTTCCAGAAATCATTTCCAGAAATCATGACAGAAATCCAATTCTCCGTTTCCTTCAATTTCACGAGGATGACAAATATTCGAAGTGATTCAAACAAATCTGAAACAAAATGCAACCAGAAACAAAAAAACAAAATCAAATTGAAATGCAGAAAACCCTAAATTCCCAGAAAACCCTAAATTCCCAGAAAAACCCTAATTTCACGAAATCAATTGAAATTCCCAGAAATTTAACGAAATTAAAATTGATATAACCTGATAAGAATGAGGATGACAACAACCCAAGAATTTGTATGAAATCAATTCAAATTCGCAAAAAATTTAGAGTTCAAACGAAATTGAAAACAAAATTGAAAACGAACTGAAGGAAGAAGTTTAGCTGATTGAAAACGAAAATGAACAAAGTCTTTTAAATTGAAAAGAAATTCGAAAGAAGCAGAAAAAAAAAGAAGTTTACCTGATTGAAATCGAAAATGAAGGAAGAGCTTGAAAACGAAATTCAAACGCAAATCAAATGAAGGAAGAGCTTGAGGGGAAAAAAAATGGGGGATGTAAGAAGTACAGCTGATTAGAGTATAAGGTAGTAAAAAGAAGAGTAAGGGTAAAATAGGTAAAGCAAATTATCATTAAATAACCCAAACATAGATCAACGGCTCAGATTCGATTTTCATAGCTTCGGGTCCGTACATGGTAGTAACCATTAACCGAACCAAAGATAGTGGTAGTAGTTACAAAGTCGAAAACGATGTGGATGTAAGTTTCAAGTTGGCCATAAACGGTGGATGTAATCGTCAATTTACTCTTATTATTATTATTATTATTATTATTATTATTATTATTATTATTATTATTATTATTATTATTATTATTATTATTATTATTATTATTATTATTATTATTATTATTATTATATATTGCTTGCTAAATTTTTCTAGTATTTAAATATTAGTGAAAAAAGCGCATGCATATAAAGATTTGAATATTCTTGGTACTACAAATGTTATCCTCAAAGTTTATCGTAAATGAAACAAAAAGTTAAGTTACTAATTCTAAAAGAAGATAAATTTAGGCGAAACTCGTTAAAAATAAAATAAAATAAAAGTGGCAAATATAATAACAATTACAATTACCATAATAATAATAATAATAATAAGGGTTAAGATCCGGTAAGAACACTAACTTTGGTAAGAACGGTAAGAACAGTCAAAGTACATAATAAATATACATAAGGTACATTTAATTAACACACAAAAAGTATATTTCTTAAGGTACAATATAAATATATGTTATGTACATTTCAAAATAACGAGTTATATTCAAAATTTATAAGTATATTCGAAGTTCAAAAATTAAATGTACTTTTGGTATAGTATAAATGTACCTTAAAATTTTCACATATATCTACAATATAAAGAGATTATACGCTATAAATTTAAAATTTGTGTCACATATTTTTCATTACTAATATGAATGATAAATTTAAAATGTACATCATGTGTATTCATCATGTATTTTGAATGTTCTTACCGTTCTTACCGAAGGGCATGTTCTTATCTGATCTTATTCCATAATAATAATACCAATAATAATAATAATAATAATAATAATAATAATAATAATAATAATAATAATAATAATAATAATAATAATAATAATAATAATAATAATAATTTCATATTATTTTAAAAAACTTCAGAAAACTTCAGATCACTTCAGACAACTTCAGATTACTTCAGAAAACTTCAGATAACTTCAGAAAACTTCAGATAATTTCAGAAAACTTAAGATTGGTTCAGAAAACTTCAGACGAAGAGAACCGCCCTAAAACCTTAAAAAATAAAAAGAGAAATATTGCTGCTGCCTGCTGCTGGTCGTGCTCTTCTGCTGCTTGTCGTGCTTCATCTTCTCGTTCTACTCTTCTCTCCTCGTTCTTCTTCTTCACTTATTTCAAACTTAAGGTAAACTTTTAACCATTAATTACAGTTAATTAGGGTTTAATTGGAGAAAATTCAATTTTAGGGTTTACTGAAATTTGGGGATAACTGATTCAACACTATATAATCAATTTATATAATAAATTTCCATGATAAATTTCGGTGATAAACTGATTATATAATTAATTTGAAGTTTTGTACATGTTATGACATCGTAGCCAACAACATCAACCGTCTTTTACCAATACTTGAAGGATGAATATTTAATTATTTAGTGCCTCAAAATTGGTGGGTTCAAAAGTTTAAGAGTATGGCCGTATAGTTCAACAAAATGATACTACTTGGGTTTTAATGGATATTGAATTAGATGAAGATGTTATGTAATTAATTAAAGGACTAATCTTATCAATTAGGGTAAATTAATTGTTTGTGGTTTTAATTAAGATAAATTTATGATTGAATAGAGTTATCTTACTTGATTTGCAAATCATTGATATAATGCCGGGTGAAGAGAGAATAAAATTAGTCTAATTGAGTAAGATAACTACTTGTGTGAAGAGAAGAAGATGACACAACTACCACAACACCTTGAGCTCAAGCGCACTCGTGTTACCTGCAACGCCGACGCTCCCGTCGATGTACTCCTCGATTTCTCTTTTAATTTTTTGATCAATTTTCTGCAAGTTTGCATTTTTTTGATCAATTTTTTAATCGATTTATGCAGACGGAACCGATATTGTACTCGGGAGCTTACGCGTCTCTAGGTGTCGAGAATTCGAGCTTGGAGAGCTTCTTTAATGATTTTAAAGTCGTCGTTAATCGTCTTACTGAGGATGATATTGAGTTTGATATGATTGGTATCGATGCTGCTTTGGCTAATGCTTTTCGTCGTATTCTTATTTCCGAGGTCGACTTTTTATATCATTTTTTTTTGGTTTGTTATTCTTTTCTGTTTCGGAAAATTGACTTAGGACCTTTTCTCGTCTTTTGAATTTTTCTAAAGTTGTCCGAAGTTTATTACAGGTCCTAAGTTGATTGTTTAATTTGTGTGCGAAGAAACTTCCAAAATAAAGAAGTTAAATAGAACGACGAAAGAGAAGAAGCGCCTTATTTTGAATTTTTACTTTTTGGCGTCGTGATTTCGTCAGTAGGGTGAAGTTTACGATTGATTTGAAGGCGCTTAAATAGCTTGTGTTTTGGGTGATTATGATAGCGTGGTTGGTGCTTTTCTTGTGAAGATTTTGAATGTATTAACACTTACGGAACACATGAATATTGAACAAAAAATAAGTGATGAGCTGATATGTATATCTTAAATGCTAGAAAATGTCGAAATTGGTGAACTTATATGAACTTTGGACGAAGTAGTCAAATGAGAACAATATAAGGGATGAAGATTATTATGGAGTCTTTTTATATGTTACACTTGCACGCTAAATCACTATATTTGTCAATATGTACTCGTAACATTATGCAATTTGTGGGAATGAAAATGGGTGTCGGTAAATAGTGAGAGTGACGATGTAACCTTCATACAATCGGAGTAGAACTAGTACTCAAAATTTCTTCGTGTACGAGGAAACTTTTGTGGCATCTTGGTCATCGACGTGGAATCGTGTCCACACTTGTTGTATCATCCACGTGGAATCGTGTTAATTTTAAAATGGCTATAAGAATCTGGAATCAGCTTTGAGTTGTTTTATTGCAGATTCCTACAATGGCCATTGAAAATGTTCTTATAGCAAATAATACATCGGTGGTTCAAGATGAAGTTCTTGCACATAGGTTGGGTCTTATTCCCTTGAAAGTTGATCCGAGGTTATTCTCTTACAAGTCCGGTATGTATTTACAACTCCGTTATTTTTTTAACTTTATAACCTTCAAAATGAATTCTGATCTACGCATTACGATGCAAACTTATTGGCAAATTTTTCCTCTTCTGAAGAAAAGGATGAACCGAATGAGAAAAATACTATTGTCTTTGGACTGCATGCTCGTTGTGAACGTAAGGATCCACGTCGTACAGGTACTACCCTAGTATAAGATCCCAGTCACTTTATAATGATCAGGGAAGTTATGAACTTCATCGTTTTATTTTCTGAATTCAATTGAATGACGTTGATTGTCTCTACAATGCAGTGAAGTCAGAAGAATTAATTTGGCAACCAAGTGGGAGTATGTTTCCGTTGGAGACAGAAAATAATCCACCAAATTCAACAACTAAACCCAAGACTTACACCAATTTTAAGTGTAACCAGGATGAACGGCCCGAATTTTCTGCAGATCCAATATGCTCGAAGTATCCTGATATCACTATAGCTAGGCTTGGCCCTGGGCAGGTAACCCTAGATGTATTTTACAATCGGATTTGTTCGAATTGGTGTACGGTATTTGGCTATTTTATTCCTTTTTTCATAGTTTCCTTATATTGTCAGAATTTCTGCGAAGATTGTAACAGTTGCGTCTCAAATTCAACTAACAACTAATCATCGTTATGCAATGGTTCATAAAACATCTCCATGATTTAGTCATTAAACCAGTAAAGCCACGTGCTCACTATTGCAACTTTGCTTCTCTATTGACGCATGCTGTTAGAAGTCCACTTTAGGGTGCTGCTATGTTTATCTTATACAAGCGTATTGTTGAGCCAGGAAATCGAACTCGAAGCGCATGCAGTTAAAGGTGTTGGCAAAGAACATGCTAAATGGTCCCCCGTAGCAACTGCGTGGTATAAGATGCTTCCTGAGGTAACTTTGTCATCATTGCTAGTTCTATTTCTCGATAATCAGCCTCCTCCTTTATACGTTCTACCAGAAGTGAAGAACACCTTCATGGTCTAGTGTCGACTCTTTTATAACAGGTTGTTCTTTTGCAAGACATTTACGATGAGAGGGCAGATACACTAGTTCAGAAATGTCCAGCTAAAGTTTTTGATATAGAAGATACTCCAGCTGGTACCTCTTTGTGCATTAATCTCTCTATTCCACTCTTTTTTTCTCATTTCAATATTGCACAAGGATTAAGGGTGACTGTATGGTTGAAATACAAACTTATTCAAATGTAAATCGATAAAGTTAATCGTGTGAATGAAATTACTGTAGAAATTGACAAAAATAGAATGTTTCCAAATAGGAAGTAAGTAGTAGAATTCCTTCTATCGCAAGTGAGAAGAAATGAATGAATTGGAGGGAGTATCTTTTTCATTGTCATCTTCAGAGTCAAATACCTTTTTTATTTTTTATTTTTTTTTTCATCGCTTTGAAATATGATGAAATAAAGTAGAATGACTGAATAAACAGTCTTATGCTTCTTATATGGTGAAGTAGTTCTCGATGGAAATTTCATCCTGGAAGCGGCTTCTAAATCTCGTGACCAAAGAGTATTAATCATTTGTTTACATTTAAATTGATTTGATGTGGAGCTGATCATCTGATTGAGGTGTATTGTTCACAATCTCGTGACCGAAATTGTTATGTGAACAGGTAGAAAAGCAACAGCCCCTAGACCAAGAGCATGCACACTCTGCAGGCAGTGTATTCAAGAGGAAGGGTGGGATAAATATGTTGCATTGCGTCGCAAGAAAGATCATTTCATCTGTAAGTTAAAGTTGTTGTATCATATTGCTTTTCGTTTTATCTACTTATCCTTCTATTGTATCAGCTGTTTTGTGAGTAATTTCCTAAGGCTTAGTTCTAGTTGGAAACCCATCACACTAATAAAGTACTCCACGAGTAATAAGTATCTACCTCTATCTCAAATTTCTTATACCTCTTGAGGGGACTTGTATGATGATAGATATGTTCTCCACGAGTTTTAGTGTAGCTGAGCAGCTATAAAATCATCTTTTTTTTTTTTTTTTTTTCTTCATCACCAAAAATGTACTCCGTAATTGGTAACAACTTTTTTCTCTGTAGTATTAATTTTTCCTTTTTTTTCCTTTTAATGAAAGGCGATAATTAAGAAATTTTTTCTCTGTATAATACACCCTAAATTTAAATGTGAAATCTTGTGACAATGTTATCCCATGAGTTTTTCTTTGGATGTCAGTAATTAAATGTTTTTTTTTTCTTTGGATGTCAATTAATCTTCTGATAATAGAAGTGCTATAACTATAAACTGGTTTCTTTGGGCAAAATTATGTTTTGATCCACTTATCATCCAATATCATTATTGTGGATCGAGTTACATTTTTATACTATGATATGTACAAAGATAAACACATGATGGAACCCGTGGGAGGTATGTTACTTTCACACTTCACTTTTGATGACGTGTCCCGTGTATGTAAAACACTCGACACATCAACACGACCTGACACCTTGGTCCTTCATTTTAGACCAAAACCTGGGAACTTTTTAACAAAATGGAGCTATCCGACTCTCCAACACCTTGTCGTGTCCAACACTCATAGTCGAGTCCGAGTAACATACACTGAGAGTGCTAATGTTTGTAGTTATCTTGTCCCTATGGCTCAGCTACTTGTTTTTGGGGTTACGTGACCTATTTAAAACAACTCTTCCCGTTGATACAAAGTAGAATCTTGATTTTAACAATGGTTATGACTTGTATATTATGAGAAACATTTGGCCATCAAAGTCAAATGTGGTAACTAGGATAGATTGGCAACCTTAACTTTAGGGCTGAGTTCTGAGAATCAAACACCCAGAGAAAGGCCATTCGTCAGTTTGTTTGGATAGTGGGAACTGTACCTTGTCGTCTTGGTATGCACCGCTGTATACAAAATCCATCTTGCTTAGATTGAAGCCACTACTTTACCTGTTATTTATTTACTGGTTGCCACATGTATATATAATAAGTTATGTGTACTTCTCATATTTGCAGTATGTTTATCGTCAAACGACATCGTCTGCTGTTACGGTGTTAGTTTTAGTACCCTGTTCAACCCCTATAGATCACAGACTATATTATTCATCATTCTTTGATATCAAGAACTTAATATTAGAGTGGTGAATGTGCTGTAGTGTTTATGCTTAGTAGAAGTCTAGAATAAGTACGTGATTCTGAAAATTAACCAAAAGAAACTTGTTAGGGTGATTCCAGTTATAACACGTTTCTTGTCGTCTGTGTTTCCAGTCACCATTGAATCTACCGGAGCTTTGCCCCCTGAGGTTCTTTTTACTGAAGCTGTAAAGATCTTGGAAGATAAGTGTGTGCGAGTCATTACTGAACTATCATAACGCGCTCTTCCCAAGGCCTGTGAAAACAGATATTAACCGCTGAATGCCTGAATTACTCTTTCGAGGGAAGTATATATGGCTACTCATAATTGATACTCCGTAGTCCGTAGTAGGAAAGGACCTTTGCTAGGTGAATTGACTTTTAACGTATCTGGTAACTTTGTTCTAGTTCTATTTGGACCATAATTTATTGAATTTGTCTTACTATAGCTATGCTAAGGCATTTTTATTCTTGTTCTTTCTATTAAGCCATACTTATTGAAACTGTCTTACAATAAGCTACCCTAAGACGAGATATTATGGTGTTACAGGAGTTACTCTGTTGAAAATTATTTCCATCAAAAAAGATTGTATTATTAATACATACTACGTGTATAATAACTACAGTGCTGCCACATTTAATGATACAAACGTTGTAACGTATGAGATATACAAGTTTTACTGACTAGGCACATCCGTCCGAAGCATGCCCATCGTACTGATCGGCTACCGCCCTGTAAGCTTAACTGCCCATGCACCACCAAGGTACAACCCTAGTAGCGGCCCTGCTAGAAGCATTTGGGTCAAAGGATCAGTTGATGGCGTGAGTATAGCAGCAGCAACGACTGCACCAACTACAACGTATCTCCAAATTGACAGCATTTGATCTCCTGAGACCAAACCCGTTTGTCCTAACAGAAGTTGTATAACTGGAACCTGTAAAGAAAACGATTCAACGTCACAACCGACTTGTTCGACAAAGTGGGTAAACAGCAAGGGTAGGGGATAACGTTTACAACCACATGAAATATACGCATTCAAGTATAAAAAGAAAATAAAAATTGAAAACCTAGTATGTGTCCAGGTTTAGACTTATACTACACCAAGTCGTTACTGTTACTGTGGCCTAAGGACTTCTCCTTGTCATAACTTTTCTTAACTTGTCAAACACTTCAGAAACAAAGAACGTTATATGACTCCAAGAACAATACTACTAAAACAATACTCTGTACTAAACTTCTGAACATTTTGAATCAACTGCTCAAAAGCTCAAGCAACAATCTGAAGTTTGGAAACCAAACAAGAACTGGCCATCGAAATATATGGGTCATCCAAACTTAGCATCTAGACGTCAAGCTGCGAACGTTCTACGTATCATTGATGTTAAAATCATTAGTTTATTTCGCACAACATCTAAGAGAAGAAAGGGACATTTATCTTTGACGATTGTAAGTTTCAAAGACGAAAACATCAAATTTGGGTAAGGGTAATCTTTGCTACGTCATTGTGGTCTAACAAGGGCTTTCTCCATTTCTTAATCTAGGATGCGGTCTGTCATTAAAGCCAGTTCATTGCATTAGACTTCTTGAAACAATGGCGTGTTTTCTATTGAAGACTGCATATATTCAGTAAACAAAATGCCGCTCTCCAACAAGATCCTACTACAGTTTGGAAGGTTCCAAGGATACATAGGCAAGTGGACATCCTTCAGTTCGTTGCATCATTACAGTTTAATAATATCCCTAAGTATGTGAACATATAAAACCTGAACTATAGGTCTGAAAATCATCTAATAAAGATAAAAAAAATAAAAAAAAATAAAAGACTATATTGGTCAATTGATCCTAAGCATCACTTTAAAAAGATAAAAAAATAAAAAAAAAATAAATAAAAGACTATATCGGAAAAGTAATTAACAGAAGAATACCTGAAAAGACAACCCAGTGCTGAACATGAGGATAAGTACGAATTCAAAATATTGGTCAATTGACCAAATCGATTCCACAACTCCTTCGGCGTATGTTACAAAGAAATTCAATGCTGCCGGGGTAAGAACCAGGTAGGAGAATGTTATACCAGCGTAGAAAAGCACAGAGGACCCTAAAACAATTGGCCCCAAGAATCTTCTCTCTGCCCTAGTGAGTCCAGGAAGCACAAACGCAATAATTTCATAGAGAATGACAGGACTCCCAATAAGAAGGCCACAATATCCTGAAACCTGATCCACGTAGAGATTCATTAGATGTGTTTTGTAAATTAATACGTTGCTCAGGTACAAAGCAGAGGAAATGAAGCCAAATAAGTAACTTGACTCTTGGTCTTTACGTCCAACCATGTGCCCACCAGAAGCACATCAAAGAAGAGATATTCACTAATGATCAAGATAATTATCATGATATCAATTTTCAAGTCAATAAGCTTTAATCTATCCTAATCCTAGGTAGAATCTTAAGTTTGTAGAACCTTACGCTTTTATTTGTAAGAAAAATCTAAAGGTAGAATATTAACACAGTCCCACGATTCTACGATTTCACGCTGAGATTCTATACAAGTAGAAATGCTATACTTTGCATCACTACATCTGCTAACCTAATCTTCATATAAGATCTAAGGGAACAAAAAAAATATTAATCATCTGTTAATAAATGGTACTCCTACTGAATAACATGTTTTTCTAGTTAAGCTATAGACCTATGTTTTCAACCTACTTGAAACTCATAATTACTTGTTTTAATTAATTTATAAAATTTTACTAATGTACGATCTTGTTATACAAATTCGTTCCAACGCACCTCATCAATCCAAAATTGGAATACATTGATAAAGATCTTAATACTTGACAGTCGACACACCAGTCAGTTCAATGGTTTACTGGTGCAGACTACAGAAATGTATCCAGAATTTGAAGGCTGGAGATACACATTGGTTAAGGGGTCTTAATCTGAGCTAAGGTTGTGTTGATTTCGATACCAAGTACGGAGTAGTAGTTAGTGATGGATGCTTAAAGTTTGATCAAAGACAGAGTATTGTGTTTTGTAAAGTGAATTAGGAATCTGTTTGGACTATCAAGGAAATTATATTCTTACCAGAGGATAAAAAAGAATAAAGCCTTAGTACCGAAATAGTCGATCGGCCTATATTTGTGAGTTATGTAGAACCATCAACGTAAACTGTGAAGTCAGAATTCAATAAAGTGCATCTACATCTATTACCTACGAACCACTACCTTCACAACCAAAGATTGCAGAAAATTGTTCGTTAGTATTAGCCTTCCGCTAGAGTGGAGCTATTGAGCTAGTGAATCCCAAGAAAAACTAAATCAAAGAGAAGACTGTTTTAACCTCCACAGCCCAACTTATCATCAGCACAGTATCGACAAAATTATATAAGATATACTACCTAGCATTCTGTATCTCACATTTACAACATGTCATCGATGGAGGTAATCTGACAGTTTTGAAGTTTTGCTTGAAACGTTGGAAAAACCACCGTCTCTACTCGTAATGTGTAATCTTGAAGATTGTCTAGTGTGCTTTTATTGGTGAAAACTCAAAGGAGATCATCAAAAAGGCAAGCTATTCTGCATTATCTCTTCAGTGATGACGGTTACAGATGAACCAGTACAGTCAATAATATTCCATTCAAGTCAGCAGCATCATTAATTTGGACCCATATAAAGGAGGTCATTTAAGTCAAATTATCTAATTTCTTTTACTTTTTCCATTTCCCTCCATGGAACCAATAGTTAAGGTTTTTATTCCTTGCACTATGGACACTGATTTCAATACGATAATGGTTACTATGTGGTAAAATGTAAATTTAGTATTTGAACAGCATATAAAACAGCAAGCCAACAACCTTATTTCAAAGTAGCAAGCCAATCTAACCTTCAAAGTAGTGAAGAAGAACTCGCCAGGAGCTAGTTGCAGAAAACGAACGCCTTGTTCTTTGACTGGGGCTTCAAGGATCATTATTAAATCCTTTGAGAATGCAAAACATCCCAAGATAGCGCCTCCAACAGCCAAAACCGAAACAAATATTCTTTGACGAAGTTCCTCTAAATGATCGAAAATACTCATCTCCTGGTCATCTGGAAGATCATCCTTACTAGGGTAAAGAAAATCATAGATAGCCCCCTTGCCAGTTTCTGAGTCAACATTCTCTATTTCATCTGCGTGATGAATTACTAGATCAACTACCATAAATTAAGTACAATCTATACCTCAGAAACAAAAATATCGTATACCCTTCATTGAATTCATTTAACGCAATATTCGTTTTACAATAGTTTCATTCAGTGAGTCCAATTTCCAAATGTGACTAACTTCTAACCCTTGGCCTATGTGTAAAGCAAATTACCATTCCTATAAGAAACTCAGATGAGGTAAAATAGCGTAATATTTATTAGCAGGAAAAAAAGCATCAAGCTATAAAAAAGCAGTCAAAGGATAAATAGCAAGTGAAACTTCGATAAACCAAATAGATTTACATGATAGCCAAATGCAACGAAAAGCAAACTACGCACGTTCAACATACAATCGTAATGTCATCCCTTGGTTATGAGTAAGCATTTCTTTGACAAAAACATTAATAAGGTTGCAAAAAAACACTGGGCCAATTCTTCATAGGCTTGTCATAAGCGAATATTATCTAAAGCATGAAAGCAACAAGTCCTTAAAACTAGCATTGTCCATCTAGAGCTTGTCATAGGCTTGGGTGGGGTAGTGTCATTAAATGGTTTTCCACTAATATTTTGAGCATCAGGTTGAATGGGGTAGTCTTAAATCTATTGTTTAGTTGAATAAGGACATTTAAAGTGGGGTGGAGAGAGTAATAAAATACACTTTGGGGTTTTATAATGCACAGATTGCTAGCTAAACGTACACCCCTCTTAAAAATGATCTAATCAACACAAATCCGAGTATTTGTCACTGCCAGCTTTTCATAGAACAGACTATGTATATTGAGCTTACATTTCACCCAAACTGCCCACGAGAGTACATTTGGCCAAACATTGTCACTATTCACTCATTGAGAGCCAAAGGCCGAAGTTATCTGGCTGCACTATTCATCAGAATATAAGAGCACCGAAAAGGATTGTCTATGACCTATGCCTCGCACTGCATTCTGCAAGCCATGGATCAGGTTTGAGTGCATAACACACTATCGGGTTCAAATATTGTAGCCTCCATCAATCTAATTCGCAAACTAAGTCCTTTGAAATATGCAATATTCGATTTTTCAGAGATCAAAAGACCAAACCCCGAACCATGCAGCCATGGTTGGAGCTACTACTAAGAGAACAAGAATGAGATCACAATCTAGCATAATATTTTAATACATAGGCCAATTTTGAACAATCATGACACAAATACACCTAATACTCCCTGAATCCCAAAGACCCAAACTAAGTGTCCCCATTTCCATCCAACATTTTCCCTAAGTATTAACAAAGGATTTTCAATATCTTTTCATTTTTATTACCACTTCCTAAATCTACCCAACATAGAAATGGGGACACAACCTTCGTCTGGTCTTGCTCGTTTGACTTCCGACTGTCCAATTAAGTAATGCTAAACCTAATTTGGGATGGGGGGATCAATTAAAATATCGAATGTCCAGCTGTACTTGATCAGTTCTCCCAAAACAGCGCTGACGGAACCATGTAATATAGAGCAACATAGTCTCAACAACCGATAATAGCTAAACCTACTAAACACAAAATCCAACAACTTCACAGGGTACCTACCAAAATACAACTAGGTTACTATGCCATGTATACTCCCTCATATTTCACTGGAATTGCAGCATAATTCATTTTCGTTTCATCCAGTAGATTTAAAACCTTTCCTTAAATACTCGTAATTCCGTATCACTCACATGCCCCATCCTCCCCTGCCACACCTATTGTCTCTCCTACACTCATTCAACACAAGTTTGCCGAACCACCTAAAAAATCGTGCCAAATAAAAATATTTCAATTTAATGGAATGGCGACACATCCAACATCATCACCATAACAGCGCGACTCACCAACACATCCAACATCATCACAATTTAATGGAATGGGACACATCCAACATCATCATCATCATCATCACGTATCAAATCCTATTAGCTTTCATAACAACGTCTCTTTATCGTTGTCATCCAACCTAATTCACCCCACTGCCTGTAAAATCGCGTCAAATGAAAATCATTTCAATTGAATAATATAAAATGGGAGGGGAGTATGACTTTGTAAATTCTTCAAATTCACCATATCCATATTAAGTAATCCACCAATGAAACAGTCATATTCGTACGACGAGATATTTGTAACTAAAATTGTGACCAATTTAACGATTATTGTAAACCCTGTCAAACAAATAGTCATAATTAAAAAAAATAAATAAATAATAATAATAATAATAATAATAATAATAATAATAATAATAATAATAATAATAATAATAATAATAATAATAATAATAATAATAATAATAATAATAATAATAATAATAATAATAATAAAAAAAATAATAATAATAATAATAATAATAATAATAATAATAATAATAATAATAATAATAACAATAATAATAATAATAATAATAATAATAATAATAATAATAATAATAATAATAATAATAATAATAATAATAATAATAATAATAATAATAATAATAATAATAATAATAATAATAAAAATAGTAATAATAATAATAATAATAAAGGGAGAGAAAAAGAAATACTGGGTTTATCTTGAAGGGTAGAAGTGAGGCCAAAATTGGTTTCCTTGGAATCCTCAACAGCACAGCAAAGGGCTTCTCTTCTTCTTCTTCTTCTTCTTCGACTACTTGTACTTGTACTTCTATTTGTGCTGCTCAAGTGAACTGCGGAAGAAGTGGTTAAACGCGTCGTATGGAGGGTATGAGGGAAGAAACGAGGTGTGGTGTTGAGATGTGTGTGAGACATGAGAGGAGCTGCACTACCACCATTCATGCTCTATTATTGTTATTATTATTTTCTTATTTTCGGAATATTAAGGAATTTTAGAGATTTTTTTTTTTATTCTTTTATTTCTTGGGTTGTAGAGTAACTTGTAACACCATGGAGATGGAGTATGTAAACGTGTGTTTGGTTAGATTTGTAAGATTGTTAAATGGGGTGATGAGTTTTCAGCTTGTGGTTCTTATGATAAGATGTGATCCCATTTTCACTTTTTAGTTTTCAAGCATCCTCATTGACTCGTATTGTTTTGGAACAAATCTTGACCATTTCATTTAAAACTCAAGGCTCGTGACTAGGGATGTCAATGGGGCGGGTATAAGTGGATACCGCCCCAGTTGGGGTGGGGATGGGTAGAGGTTTGGCGGGTGGTGGGGCGGGTGGTGGGGCGGGTGTGGATATCAAAATTATACCCGCCATGGGTAGTGGGGCGGAGGTGGATCTTGCAAACCCGCATAATACTCGCCTACCCGCTTCTTATAAATGCTTTCTTATATCACAAAATAGTAGTTTTATAGTGTTTTTTAACTTTAATTAATGGAAAATGGTTATAATCATTAAATTATTGTTATAATCAAAGTTATTCTATATTATTTCTACATTATAAGTTTTTTAATGTTTACCCGCCATGGATAGTGGGGCGGGTACGGGTTTGGAAACTTGTACCCGCCATGGGTGGTGGGGCGGGGGTGGGTATAGGTTTTCCTTGGTGGGTACGGGTGTGGGGGGACCTATATCCACCACCGCCCCGCCCCAACGACATCCCTACTCGTAACTCTTCAAACTATGTTGCAAATTAGAGGTCACCATTTGTGCGGATTTGCCCTACTTGCCTCAACCTGCCCAATGGGCCTTGAAATTGGTAGCCCGACACTGCCCGCCAAAAATTGGTTTGACCCTTTAAAATCACAAGGAGGTCTTAATGTTTGAGCTATGCATGTTCCTAAACTGGCGTTTCCAATCAAGCCCGGCCCCGCCTGACTCGCAAGCCAAGGCAGCCGTTCGATTCAACGGCTAGTGGCACGTGCATTTTTCTTTTTCATCAAATTAGCAATCCATATAAGTACTCATTTCTCATCCCTATTTTCTACCAATAAAAAATTTCTATCTTTCATCAAATTATCAATTTTTTTTTTTTAATAATGACCACTTCATTAATATGAAAGACTAAGGGCACTTACAAGGATAAAGATATGTGGGTACCGGACCTAGCGTTGCGGCGCCTTATAACACCCCGACTCATTTTATATATTTTATAACTCATCTCATTAGTATTCATATTTCGTTTCACGCGATTTTCTCATTTCTAGCTTGAGAAAGTCATTTCGTAAGCTTACGCGTCGTTTCGTGTTGTTGGGTGTGTGAGTGTGTGGAGGAGATTGGAGTTGGTTAGAGGGTGTTGAAGGTGTTTAGGGTGAGTTTGGCGAGCAAGGGGCGAGTGGGGTTGTTCGCGGGTAGTGGGAAAGAGCATCCGAGAAAAAGTAACGTAAACCGCCGAGTGGAGCGATCGTGGCGCTACCAGCCTCCCAGAGCGCGACCAGCCTCCTCTCTCCTCGTAGGCGCGAGCCGCTCCCTGTAGAGCGCGAGCCGCTCCTCTGCTTTTCACAAAACGCGTGTTTTGATCCGTGTTTGATTATAACTTAATCTCTCAGCCTTTATTAATCTAATTAAGCCTTAATTCCTCATAATACCCCTAATTCTTCATCTTTCACAAAAGCCCTCTCTTTTCTCTCTCAAATTCTCCATTAATTCTCACACACAACTTCATGGAAACTCATCAAGATTCATCTCTCTCAAACCCTAATTTCATTCATTTCCATCTCCTTCGGTAATTCTTCGTTCCTATGTCTTTGTTGGCCTAGTTTTCATAGTTTGATTAGTATTTTATGTGTTATTAATTGTATGCTTGTATTTTATGTATGTTTTGTTCTTCAAATCAAAGGAGGAGGTGTTCTAAGCGAAGAAGATGATGTAAGTCGACAAGCAGTGGAATAATGTGTTTGTGCTTCGAATAAGGTAAGTGGGTGTAGCCCTAGCCATATTTTGACTTGTGTGAAACCATATAATTGATTGAGGAAGTTTGGATTGTTGTTGTGAATGCAAAGTTATGACCTTTGACTTGTATGTGAAGTAAAGTTATGATCTTTGGGGTGAATTGTAGTCGGTCTCACACTATTGAGTCTAGTAATATGTTCTAGGATGTTTGTTTGCCTTGAGGTTTAATGATATTGAATTTTGTACAGCCAAATATAGCTGTTACAATTAAGTCTTAATGTGTGTGATTAAGACAATAATGATGAAGCAATTGAATAGTGATTAAATGGCTGACTGATTGACTTCCACCCAACTTGTAACTCCTCTTATACTCTTATTATTCTGAGTATTTGTTACATCAGAAAAAGAGTAACAACACCAAAATAAGAACACTAATGCTACGGAGCTCTCCATTCTACGGAGCTCGGGTTTTGGGGCGTGGACACATACGGTGACTCTAGTAGCCACCGTGAAACGGTTTTCGTGGGTAAGGAGCTAACACAACGATCCGCTTCCGCATCGAGAAAGGTATGTCACTTTCCTACAGTGGTATCAAAGCCAATGTGTTTGGCCCTTACCCCGATTTTGATTTTATGGTAAAATTCGTTTTTCAATCTTTCTGTCCTATGCCCCGTATTGTTTCCCTGTATAGTTGCTCCTTTTTAATCCAATGTTGTGTACTTTGATTGAAACAAATACTTGCCTTTGTTTTTTTTTTTCTCCGATCTGAAATCCCGACGCCGGAATGGTGCGTGTGTCACCGGAACGACTTGTGTACGTCACAAAGTGAGCCCGCCAAAACATCTAGTCGACTGGGTGGCACGTGTATGTCACACGCCTGGGACTAAAGCCACGCGTGAGGAGCGTGAACTGACGAACAAGAACCTGCCGTTGTCGATCTGTTCGGTGGTGGTGGTTTCATTGATGGTGACGACAAAAAGGAGATTGGGACGTGGCGATCCCTATTTTTCTTGTGTTTCATCTGTTGGAAACCGTTTTAATTGAGCATCTTGTATCAAGAGGAGTTTATGAGGGGATTATTTTTGTATATAATCCTTGTTTCTAGTTCTGTGGTGGGTTTAGTTATGTCATGTTTTCTAGTTTTTAATGGCAGTTTTATTCAAACATGAGTTTTCCCTTTTTTTTCTTTTTCTTTTTTGTCAATAAAGAAGAAGGTGGTTTTTTCCAGGGTGTTTTACTGCCACTTTAAGTGGGCTTTGTGCCTAAACTTTGTTTGGGCAATACTTGTACTTGTTCATACCGTGTAACATATTGAATAGATATTGCATTAATGAAGTTTTATATTTTTTTTTTTTTTACTCTTTTTTCATATAAAGTTATACGGTTTGATTAATGTGTTTAACATTCGAATAAGTTTCGTTTTGATTGTATTCCGTATTAAATCATATAATTTGTTTATACACATTTTATAATGTCTTGGTGATATTTTTTTTTTAAATTGTTAATTCGTTTGGCTACTTTATTATACGAATATGTTTCGTCATATTTAAGTATTCATTCCGTATTAAAGAGATCGTAAATTTGTTTTACTCTTTTCGAAATATCTTAGTGATATATTATATGCTAATTCGTTTAGCTTAATCGTTAGTGCGAATTTGTTTTTCATTCTATGTTACGAGAAATATTAAATTTATTATTGTGAATATGTTTCAGCGAAATCATAATATAATTTTGTTTTATATTATGGTTAAGTTTTATGAGAGTGTACCATATAATTTGTTTTTCGGGTACAATTTTTAAAATTTAAGTGATTTATTTTTCATAATTCCTTATGAGTGTGTTTCATAAATTTATTTGACATGTTACCGACATTAAAATATTTAAGTAATATTTGGAAATGGCTTTGTCAAATTAAGTATGTATGTAAATTGAATAACTTAGTGTTATTTATAATTAAGTTAATTTGTTTAACGATTTATGGTAGATGATATACTACATTTGTTGTAGTATACATTTTAGTATATGTTAGTTGTATTAAAATGCAAGTTTTTGACTGTATTAACTATACGAATACTTTCGTGTTAATTGCTTGGTCGTTATTGTATAATTATGTATTATACACGATTACAATTTATGATTATATCTAAGAGATATTATTAATCTTACAATTTTAATTTACATACAAGAATTATATCTAGGTGATATTGAATTCACGTAAATTCGTTTTGCGGGTCATTGTTTTTTGTATCTTCGTGATAATTATGTATTGTAAATCTGTTTTACATTATTGATGTAAATTATTTTTCATACAATTAAATATTGTAATATCTAAGTGATATTATTCATGTGAATTTGTTTCACATAAAGTTTTATATCTTGGTGATATATTGTATTTTTATGTACAAAAATTTATATTTAGTTGATATATAAATTTTGTGTAAATTTTTAATATTTATCATCAAAGTGATGTTTTATTGTTGACATATGCAGCCGACTATATAGTTTTGTAATATATTTTTGGTGTCGTAAATTTGTTTTACGAAGTGGGAGATGTATGTCTAAGTATAATATACTCTCGTATGAAAAATTAATTTTATTTAGGATCCTTGGGAATCTTAATGATTACAAGTTGTACACAAATAAGTTTTGTGACTTTGTTAGAGTTATCATATAAGTTATGATTGAGCTCTCAATTTGAAATATTTTGCAAATTAATTCGTTATGCAAATATAGGTTAGTCAATATTTCAGTAATATTGATTATTTCAAGTACTAATTTGTTTAGATACTTTTATAGGGTGAATGAATTTGTTTTATTTTATTTACGTTTTGAGTTAATTAAGTTATTAATTTTTTGTATAGTATATGTCATTTGAGATGATTATGAGCTTAGCGAAATTTTCGATCTTATGACATATATGAAAGAATATTAGTAATTTAATTACAAACGTGCCTAAAGTCCATTATTAGTAAATGTTGACGACATATATTCTATAGTGATTTGTTCACTAATACAGATGAAAAATTAGTTTTTTCAAATGTGAGAATATTTATAGATTCTGTCGATTACTATAATCGGTGCTTAATGTTCTGCTAAATGAGTAAAATTTATTAAGGATCCTTTTTTTATTATACCATTTTGTTGTAAAAGTGTGATTGCGACGCGTACTAAAATTATGTTATTTTGTATGCATATTGACCAATTTTTTCATGTCTTAGAAAACATGAAATAACGTGTATGTCACATTCGACTTGACTTCAAATACAAGACTTTGTGTTTTAAGTTTTTGAATTGTTTGACCATTGATAAGTTATGTACTTATTAACAAGTTTTAGTTTGTGCCAACAACGAATTCTATACCATAAGTGGCGTGAGATGTGTTGGCATAATGTGTACGAGATTATATAATTTGTATGGTGTGATATGTTCATCACCACCCGTCTTTTCTAGGTTACCTAAATGGAAATAAAGCGTCTTTGGACTCTAAAATTTTCCATTTCCTATGGTAACGATTGGTCGTTTTTATCATTTATCATATTTTTTGAATAAAGAGTTGGTATGTTGTTTTTGACACCGTACGAGTAAGTGTTGATTAGAGAATTATGTGATGTACTTGATAGGTTACAAGTGCATGCCAAAATAAGTGTCTTTTTTGCTTGTGTTAGTCTCGAGCTGAAATTGACTATGATTTTAATTCTACAAGAGTTAAAGATTTTGTCCATAAGCATTAGTTGTTTAATCCCTGAATTTTTGGGCTTAAAAGAGGTGGACGAACAGTTTACTAGTTCGTAGTAACGAGATGATTCTACCTACGTTCATCATTTGTTAGTGAAATTTATCATCTCGATTATATTTATGCAACGTGTTGCATAATACAATATTCTCACAATTCTCGTATGCGATGTCATTGTTTTAGCAATTAGTTTGCTGAAACGTCTTGGATTCTAATTTAAGTTTTCGATTTAGTAATTTTCGGGGGGAATATGTTTCTCTCGTTTTGGACAGAATTTATTATTATTTTTACGCTTGTTATTCTTGTTATTTTTGCTCATCTGTATGTTGTCTAGAATCTCTTATTTTTTAATCCATTTTGTGATTTTTGCGGGGTTCGTATTTTATGATGTAAGTGATACCATTGCACTTTACTTTCCGGAGATGATAATTTTAATATGGTTATGTGCCTATTATTTTTCATCTATTATGAAATAATTGGTTGGTTCAGTTTTTTCATATAAGAGTAGTTACTTAATTGATGCGAAGAGTCAAAACTCTTTCGCAATATCAATTGTCAATGTTTCTTTGATTAGTTCAAAGATCATGACATGTTTTCTTAGAACGGCAACTGTGTGTGTTCAGTAGAAAACGTGTATGTTTGACATACGCAGACGAATTTCGACTTTGGTCATGTATTTTGCTTAGCTTTTAGAGAGGTCACTGCTTACGGCGGTGTGTATCTTTTAAGTTAATGTCAAACTAGTTAGTGGTAGTTTCAAATCAGTTTTTGGAACGATAATTTGGTTCATTTATATTTTAATATATGATTAAGTTATGTACTACCCGCAGTGTGGTGATTCGCTTATGGATTGGTTCCTGAGTATTTGTGAAATTTAATAAACTATTATCTTGTATAAGTTACAAGGACTATCTCTTGGTGAGTGGGAGGTTTTTAGAACTGCTATGGACACCAAGGATATAGTGTAACTTTTTCAAGTGTTTTTTGGACAGTGGGAGCAATCCTATAGTCCAAGTGGTTAAGTTTGTCTATTAATTCTTTTCTAAAGAGCAATATTTTTCACTTTGGTGTAAAGTGAGAACCTTAAACAAAAAGTTAGTCTTTATGTGATAAATGTGCTCTTCTGAAGAAAGTGGGAGATTTTAGCGTCTTCCGAGTCTTCTTATTGTATTCTTTTAGTAAGAATATATGTAGCCTAATTTTGAGATGGATGACTAATATGAGAGATAATGGATATCGTGACTGTTATGGTCTAAGCTGATAAGGTGGAAGAATATATTAATTGACATTCTCATACGTTGAGTTTGGTCTAAGTGTTCTTCTAAATTTTGGTTGTCCATTTATTTAAATATGTTTTAAGTTATATGGACGTAAAGACTTATTTTCCTAAATGATGAGTTTATGAGGAAAACTACATGGATTGGCCGATTAAGTTTGTCTTAATTGGTGAAAATTACATACGTTGTTTATTCTTAAGAATTTAGCCATGTCTTAAAGAATTTTGACAGTGATGTTATTTTATCCCTTTAAATCAGGTGGTTATTTACCTTGTAAGTGGATAATAATATCTATATTACTATGCAGATGGAAATATTAAGTATATGAATATGATTCATATTGTGATACAACATGTTGTGTACATGGTTAACGATAAGTTTGGTGCTTATTGTAAGTTTGACATAATAGCAAGCCTTATGCGATACTTTTATAGTATGCATTGACAAGTCTTCTATAAGACTATAGATCGTCTTCGAAAGATGTTTTTCAATCTCATAAGTTGAGTTGAGTGCACAAACTATAGAGTTAGTGCACATCCTTGTTATGGACTTGAAGGGTTTGTACTCTTCTAGAACTTTTAAACTTATGGAGTTTAGAATGTTCTAACGCATACGTTGCTTGTTTAGGCACGTAAAAGGTGTCACCAGGCTTTATGATTGACCTAGTCACACAGGTAATCGCCTTGACGCTTGAGTAGCGTGCAAGATGAGACTGAGCCATATGAGCGCTAGTTAAGTGCGTATATGTGGATCATCTTTATACTTGAGTAGTAGCGAAAAGATGTTGGCTCGAAATATAGTCGCCTTAGTATGTCTAAGATGAGACTTTTAATAGTCAAAGTGTGAAAATACCCTAATTTCACACTAAGCCTCAAACCGAATATCGAGTGTCGGATTGGATATGAGTATATCAATCTAGAGGCTCGGGTTAGATACTTGAGTAGTATCTAGACTTAGTATTCGCACGACATAGAAGAGTGACATGCCCATCGTAGTGGGAGCTATGTTGTGACACATATATCATACTATGTGTGTTTTTTCGACCGTTATAGGAGTGATGGGTTTTTCCCTACCCTATCACTGTGTGAGCCCTATGGACTATAATGTCTTTCGAGGTACGAAGCCCTTCGACTTAGAGCTGTGTTAAAAAGTCGAGACTTGATGATGCTACCTTGGTATGACTCCTAAGGGCCTTAAGGATTGGGTTCGTCGGACCATATTAGGAAAGCTGTCAAGTTGAGATGGATTTTCATTAGTGTCTAAGGAATGATCAATTCAACTTCACCATGTTAAGCCCGGCCGGCGGTTATATTGAGTATATAACTACGTAACATGTTATAGCATAAAGGGACAGAGTATGCTGCGGTGTTGTTTGAATGATCTAGGGAATCGTCATTGTGAAAGTGTTATGTTAGTTTGATGGAGACTTAATATAACACTACTTGTTTCTTAAAACCGGTCGCACACCTCATCTCCCGTATGAGACGTGATTAGTTGTTGTTGTTAAGTTATGTGTTGTATTTTTGACATAGTTGGTTATGTACCAAAATGTAGTGTCGAATTTGCTTGTGTAGCCAAGTGGGAGTTCTAACTCGGATATTTGGCCGAGTGAGAGTATTGAATTTTGTACAGCCAAATATAGCTGTTACAATTAAGTCTTAATGTGTGTGATTAAGACAATAATGATGAAGAAATTGAATAGTGATTAAATGGCTGACTGATTGACTTCCTCCCAACTTGTAACTCCTCTTATACTCTTATTATAAAGAGGAATATTCTGAGTATTTGTTACATCAGAAAAAGAGTAACAACACCAAAATAAGAACACTAATGCTACGGAGCTCTCCATTCTACGGAGCTCGGGTTTTGGGGCGTGGACACATACGGTGACTCTAGTAGCCACCGTGAAACGGTTTTCGTGGGTAAGGAGCTAACACAACGATCCGCTTCCGCATCGAGAAAGGTATGTCACTTTCCTACAAATGAATTGTTGTTAAGTCACTTAAAGATGATACTTTGGGTTGATTGATGTTTCTATTATGGTTACTATTGGGATATTGTGATAATTACTCTGTATTAAGATTGTTTTTGCACCGTTGACTATAAGTTATGTTGAATTTGGGTGTAAATGTATTGTTATGATATTGTTGAGTAAAAAGGATGACTAAGTCGATAACATTTAAGATGAGAATGGTTATAAATTGGGAAGTTATGAAATTAATGAATTTAAGATGGATCTTATATTGGACTGATGAGTAAAAGATGATTGGTTTGATATTGATTATGAGTTGGTTCATGTTGAATTGACTTGGTTGTATGCTTGAGTTGAGTGTGCGTACGGGTACTGTTCTGGCACGTACGTGAGGAGCTACGACGTCTTTTGGAGGACGGATACCGCCCATAATCCCCTCGACTATTCTTGTTGCTTAGTTAGAGCTATTATGGATTCTCAACCGGTTATGGTTAGAGACTATGGTTATTTTATTATGTCGTCACTGTTCTTGTTGCTTGGTAGGATTTGCCAAATTTAGACAGTTGTTTGGGACTTCTTGTTGCTGTCCCGCCATAGGGTTAGGATGATTCTTGTTGCTTCATCCGGGGTGATTCTTGTTGCTTCACCCAGTGCTCTGTGCTTACTCTTGCAGGTTATTGACTGTTGTTTGTCATCTTGTTGTAGACAGTTTGAGCTTAAATAACTAAAATGAATACTTATGGTTGAGTTGCTTCAGGTTATATAGTTGTGGGTTGTTTACTCTTTGATTACATGCTATAGACCAGTTGGATAGTTGGTTGATTTGAGGAACTAGTGAGTTGGCTTGAGGTTGCCCTGTGTTTATTATACCTTCGGGTTGTATATTGTACTGTTGTATATATGTTGATTATGTTGAAATATAACTGCGGAGCACCTAGTTACTCCCCACTGATTGTGGCTGTTACTTTCTTTGTGGCAGGTATGCTTGCGGGGATGGGTGAAGAGTGAGGATGACCGCGAGAATAGCTCATTTGTCATAATCGTTTATCATTTCAGTTTTCTTTAGTAGTCAGAGATTGTTCATCAGTTAGTTTTTGTACGAGTATTTTATTCCCGCTTGTTTAGACTTAATGTCTAGACAGTTTGTTTTAGTTAGTGGCGATCCGGATTCCACGGTGTTTCCGCCACCGTGGCTCGCTTTTATTTTATTTTCTTTTATAAATCCTTTTATTTCTTTATTTTATTTTGTTGGAAAATCTGGGTTGTTACACGCCTACCACTTGACGTCTTGTACAATTGGCGAATCACGAGAAAAGCGATGTAAAAAAGTTAAAAAGATAAAGTTTGAAAAACCTTTAAAACTGTTTGGAGTCGCCACCTAACTAACGCGGTAATTAGGAACCTGCATATATGTCCTAACTTGTAGAACACGTCCTAGATTTTGAAGCACGTTGTGGATACCCGTATCCGTACTCTCCCAGAACAAGCCATGTAATGTAACAGACTTTTTAATACGCATGCTTTAACACTGACTTAGACAGTACTAATTATGTCGAATACCCGACCCGTGCGACACAGACACCACCCTTCATAGTACGAGTAGAAAAGATGATGGTCCAACTGATTATTCTGTGTTACTTGTGCAACAAATAATGAGGTGGAATAATCGCATGGACACGAGGGTCGAACACAGTCGCTGCCATCAGCGGCTTAATGAGCCAAGCTGATGACTATTTACAATGGTTTAATAGTATAACACGACGCGTCATTAGGCCATTTTGCAAGGAGGTTGGAGATGACTACAATGATCACCACTACTATCAGTGGCGGATCTTCGTCGATTTCTTTAGGGGGGCCTAACTAAACGAACGAGAACATATATATTGTGTATTATTTTTTGTATGAGCCTACGCAGTGGCGGATCTTGACATGATTATTTTGGGACGTTCAAAACAACAAATGTATAAAATATTTTTTTCTAACAGATAATAAAACAATTTGATACTTCGTATATGATAATACAAACGAAAGAGATTTGAACTTGCTACTTTTCATTTTTTTTTATCGTGACCACTAAAGTATTATATACGGAGTATAACATTTTTTATAAATTGACTTCTCAAATATCATAATTAAACACAAATCGATTGAATTCAACTTTTGAAACAAGATGTATAACGCAAAATTCTTGATGTAGAATTCTTAAACTAAAATAAAAAAAGATAACATTTCATACTCACGCTTGAGTAAAATTTTGATTAAAAATTAGAAAAAAAAAAATCAATAATGAGTTGTCGAATTTTGATTATAATTTTGAAACTAAACATATAGAGTATATGGGTATTATATGCTTATAAAAGTTGAAATGAAAAAGTAATTGAATATATGAGTATTGAACTCAAGACCTCTAGGATGGCATTGCACTAGTCAAACCACTGGACCACTTTAGATTTTTGATTTAGTTGTTTGGCAGATCAGTAGATATTCAATTTATTAATATTTAATTCGTATATTTACAGACTCAGAGTAGCGTATTCAGCTACAACACGACAACATAATTAATCAATCAAATGCCAAACACTGCGGACATGGAGCATATGATTATGCTTGAACAGATGCAAGCCATGCATCTTAACGCCCTCAAAGACACTAGGCAAGCTCACCTAGTCGATTACGAAGAAATGGTTGAGTCAAGCTCAAGTCCGCCTCGCTACTGTTTTCGACAAAACACAGCAACGCCGTCAATTTGGCCAATCACAAGAAGAGGAAGAGCAACCTGAGTCATCACGAAGGGGAGTGGGAAAAGTAGGCGACAAAACTAGAGTTAATAATTTATGTAATGGAGATTCTTGTTTTCTAATAGACAGTTATGCTAAACTATGTTGTAACAACCTGGTTTTTCGTAACTTTAATTAAACTAAGGCGGAATATTAATTAAGTCTATTTATTACAAAACCAGCTGTCATTGTAATACAACTCATTATACATAATAAGAGTCATACATAAAGCAGAGTTTAAATCGTTTACAATCTCTCAAAATACAAAATAAGGCCTTCAATCCCCTTGTATAGATCAACAGTCAAGCCTCGGGGTACCTGTTGATTCCCGTATTAGCTTTTTCAGCCCCGCACGTTCTCAACATATATATTCATACAAACATGCAGTTCATAAAGCATAACAAATAGCAGTCCGTCTAACATGGCAATTCTAAACATATGCAATATAGGTAATAAATAAATAAAACCAATAGCAAGCAGGCAGGCAAAACACGTAAGGAATTTATGATGAAACAACACAAGCATCAATCCAATCACACATTGTACATACTCATAACCATTCATTCCCAAAACGTAATATTCCAACACTCAGAAAGCCAAGTCATTCAGACAGTAATCAATCAAACAAGACAAGGAAATACATTCAACATGTGATAACAAATGAGTCTTCGTTAGTAAGGCGGAATCATGCAGACATAATCCGCGCAGTAGCGATCTGGGCCAACATAACTTGGACATGGCTGACAGGCTTAAAGATATCAAAGGTAATAAGGACGGCCTAATCCCTTGTCTAATGTATGCATACACTACCTATCGAGGATCATACGTATTCGCTATTCAAAAGGTATCACCGACGAAAAAGCTCGACTATTACCAGAGAGGCGGGTACCGGGATGGGGTGGTATTTTCCAATTACAGTGATATGGGCCCACGGAAATATCAATGATGCCCTATCCCTAGGGTTGTATACACCGTGCCAAATAACAATCTTAAATCGTTAAATCGCCTGGGCGGCTCCAGGAAGCCTAAGTCCCCATATCTGACTACCTCGCTAACTTCAATCTCGAGGGTCGCGACATGGCGAACAATCCAAGTATTTTATTCAGTAGTTCAATTCTCTTTCTCAATTTCTTATTTCCTCGTTTATTCAAATCAAGTGACAATTCAAACTTAAATAATATCGTCGAACTTTGTATAATGAAATTTAGTTCTAGCAGATCTTCAGATAAACGGAAACACATAGAAAACTTAAATAATTTATTCGAGTCCGTTTGTAAATTTTAAATATTTTTACTATTCATTATTTAACTATTCACGAATTTACTATTCAACGAATTTTTATAACGTATTCAGTATTTTCGTATTTCGTGATTTGTATGCGTATTTTTATTTGATTAAAAGATTTATTTAATGTAACTAGGTTTTCTAATCATTAGTTTCATTTTAAATTTAAAAGTAATTTAAAGTAGATTAGTGATTAGTGATTAGTAATATAAATAACTGAGTTTTATTATGACTCACATTTATTTCTTTCTTTTATTTAAATGGTAAAGTGTTTAGCGATTTAGTAGTTATAACATTTATTTTAACTTGTAACAGTATCTAGATAATACTTAGCAAAATTTAGTATTTTATATTTTAGTAATTAAGAATAGTTCGTTTAAGTATGATTTAGTTTCGTTTAAATTCCAACTTAAGTATGTTCACAATTAGTGATATAAATATTCTAAGTTTCGTTTAATATAATAATTATTTGATATTTTCATAGTTAATATAAATAATAATTAAGGTGTTTAGTTACATAATATTCATAACATTTATTTTAATATTAGAAATGTTACTTAAATGATATTTGACAAATTTTAGTATTCTTGACCAAATAATTACTTGACATTTACTTAAATTTCTTTTAAGTAGTTTAATTTCTTAATAAGGCTTTACATTATAATATTTACTTATTCAACTAGAGGGAAATGATAACTCGATCGTCAAATTTTATACGGAGTATATTTTTATATCGTAATTGTATCTAATTAATTACTTTACTTTTATTTTATTAATTACCTAAACTTATTCATAAAATCTTATACTCTACGTTATAATTTTATAACACAACAACTATTCAGCGAGTTGTCGTCTAAAACGGATTCTAAATTTTTACGATAGTACTCAATCTTACAAGTTTTACTTTTGGTAAATTTTAGATATTAATTTTATATAATATACTTACACTTATATATTATTTCCTTTTATACTTTTTATAACTTAAATTTTATACTTAGTCATTTTACTTTGCCTTTTTATAGAATTATCATCTTAACACTTTATCTTTTAGTTAGGCCATATTTATAATACTAATATCTAACTTTATTCAATAAAAGCTTTACTTAGGTCTATTTTATATTTTGAAGTACTTTATTTCTTTTTACTATTTTACCTAAAATGCTTATTTAGTATGTGTTAAGTTTATTATAAACTTTAAAGTTTTAATAAGGTAATCGTTATATAAATTGTGATATATGACTTTCTATATAACTATTTATCTTAGAAATTTTATACGGGTAACTTAATTTATATTTTTTTACTTTTAAATTAATTTAATACTAATTTAAACTCAATACTCTTTTAACTTAATTCTTCATTTGTAGTTATTATTTCATTTGGACTTTTGAGTGACGACAAATATTTTATTACTATATTTATTTCATTTAAATTTAATTATTTACTTAAGTAATTTTAATAATATTTTAGTCACACATTATACTTGTGACATTTATAATTAATATGATTAATAATCCACACATAACATATAATTTAAACATGATAATATTTCATAAAAACAACTTAACACACATATGATAAATTAGCACCAAATCAATATAGATATATTATAACAATTTATTTAATTATTTCAAACACAATCTATATCATAATACTTGAAAATAAACTAGTGTGCGGGGACACCTTAGGTTAGCTCGGTACGAATTTCCTTAGCTCGTCTGGGTCCATGAATTCGTCAGCCCAAGAGACCCAAAACTGACCCGTTTCTTTGTAGACCCAATTAGTAGTTTAGTCGAATTAGAACGACTGCTCCAAGCACAACCCCAAGCTTCATAAAACCGTGACTCCATATGCATCGACAGCGTGACCCACCGATAAACCAGCTAGTCCGGTCAGTCCGTAGCAGCTCCGAGGTGGCTAGTGAACCGAGGGCAGTTGTTCAAGGTTCGATTCCGTCCCCGACAAATGAACACAACGCAGGGGAGCAAGAAAAAAAAATGAATTAAAGTCGGCGAAATCAAATATCGACAATTCAATGGATAAAAACGATTTAATCGACGACACTTACCGACGATTAGAATACGACGGCAAGCGGAGCAAGGCCACGGTGGTGGCTCACGGTGGCAGAGAAAAATAGGGCAGAGGAAGAAGAGGAAGGAGCAGACAACAGGGGAGGCGAGAGGGAGGCCCACGGTGGCAGAGCAGGGACGTCCATGGTGGTGGTGTTGGCCGAGGAAAGAGGTGGCCTGAGGTGGAGGGAGATGGTGGCAGGTTGTAACACCCCGTGTTTTTATTAATACTAATTAATTATTTTAACAAAATTTCTAAATTAAAATTTATATAAATTGACTTTTATTCAATTACTTTAAAAACGCGGCTGAAAAATTTCGTTCGAATAAACATTCTCAAGATATTTCTAATTTAACTTTCTTGATTTTATATTAACTTGTATTATATTTTTATTTCTAAAAATAGCGGACGAACTAAAACTTTATTTTGTTACTACTATTAGATTCTTATAAAATTGAATTATATTTTAAAAATCATAACTTTCATAAAATTTACTTTTTATAGAATATATCTTCAAATAAACAGACCGTTTGAAAATCTGTGAGACCATAATACCATTTGTAACTCCATAACTTTTACACATTTATATTTTCAAACTATAAATTTTATAATATGAATAATGGAATTAATATTTAAAACAAATAATTTAAAACATAATATATTTTATAAATTATTAACGTTGGTAAATAAGAGTAAATAAAACGGAGCAAACAAAATCAAACTGACCCACAAATATTCACACCCACGTTCCCATTACCCCTTTTTCCTTGTTAAAGTAACCTACAATAATAATACTAATGATGATAATAATAATATAATAATAACAATAATTAATAATAATAATAATTAATAACAATAGTGTAGTAGTAATGATAGCGAGTAGTAGTAGTAGTGATCATCGAGCCGAAAGCACTAACAACAACTAAGCTACAATAATGATAATAATAAAATAATAACAACTTTAAATATAATAATAATTAATAACAATAATAATAGTAGTGATAATAATCATACGAGTAGCAGCAATAACAGCAACAAAGCAACATTAACAGCTAACTTATACAACCCACACAATGATCATAATAATAAAATAATAATAATAATAATAATAATAATATTACTATTAACTACTATAAAATAACATCATCTACTACAACAACAAACTCAACACAACGTACAACAACGTACAACAACCACGTCAACAACAACCGACCAGATCAACCACCATGCCGCCGCCTGAACCACTCTCACGATTACTCGTGCCAAGGCCACCTGCCACCGTCGCCTCTTCTTTTCGAGCAACACCAGCGACAACACAACAGCAACAATGGCGATGAGCTCGTACACCACCACTGACCATACACGGCCACTGTGGACACCTTCACCGGAGAAACCACCGACGGCAACAGTGTCAGCCACCATCACCGTAGCCTTGTTCTCCTCTGCTCTTTCACCCTTCTCTCCCACTTCCTCGGCCAACACCACCACCGTATCCTCTCCCTCCTCCCTCTGCTCGGTTTTCCCCTGCTCTGCCGCCTCTCTCTCGGCCCTGCTGCCTTCTTCTTCGGTCAGCTCGACCTCGACAAACAAACGAGACCACCACGAGGTCTCTCTATTTTCCTCTTATTCTTCTTTCTTAATGATTCATATTTTTAATGGAAACAATTAAAATAGCGTAATCGTTTTTCTTTTACTCCGACACTTAAATCATTCTAACTCTCATTCTTTTCTTCCTTCCCTGTGTGAATTAACGATTCACTACTACCGACGCTCTGTTGCCAAAGTCATGGTCTAGGTGAGATACTGCTGATTTTGGGTACACAAGTATCGGGTTTTATTTGGAGGCCTCAGTTCGTGTGCCAAATTTAGGTGACTAGTTATATCTCATATTATTCTCTTAGTAAATTAATTTCGTTTCTTATTATAATTTTATAAGTATGAAAATTATGTTAAAATATATTAAACATGACTTGTGTGCTTTGAATAATTGTGTGGTATGAATAATGATAATAACTAAATAATATTTTAAATAGATTATTGTAGTAAAATATTTATATGTTTAGTTAAATTAGTTTTAAACATTTTAAATATTGATTCATATGATTTTCATGTTTAATTATGTTTTAGTTATATATGAAAAATTTTGTTAAATATTAACAATGAGTTTAAAGTAAGGAAAGATCAAAAATACAATTTTTGTACATAAATGAAAACTCACGACATCCTTGCTCTTTTTAGGATTAAATTTATTTTTATCACTTTTAGTTTAATTGTTAAAATAAGTTAATTAGTAGTTAATAAATTGAATTAAGAAATTAAAAGAAATAAATCAATTTGGACATATATATAATAACTCACGGCATTCCTATTTTTAAATGGACTAAATTTGATCTAAATGAACTTATCACTTAGTCACTAGATTTGAATAGTAATTAGGTTTATATTTGTTTATGTATTAAGTCATTAATAAAAAGAATCAACAAAACCGACTAAAATAATCGTTACATATATTAAAATGAATAATGTCGTGTGTTACTACCTATGCTTAAATGTGATTGTGGATATACGGACTATTTAAAATGAACTACGACAACCTCACTAACAATGGAAACCGCTAAGGTATTTAGTTAAGTATGCGACTAAATTTAACCGAGTCGTACTTTTGAAATATCATTTGAATCACCAAGTATAAAATGAACTTAACAACTTGAGTTATAGTTTATCTTAAATCACTAAGTACAATTTGAACTTAACAACTTTGACTAAAATATATTTCAAAATCACTAAATACAAAACGAACTTAACGACTTTAAAACTAGAATTCTATACTTAGTAAATAAAAGATGTTTTTATGGAAAAATCCTAAATATATATAAACAAGTATAAGTATAAAGAAAATATAAAAATAAATACTAAGTATAAGATACATATACGTATAAAATACGAATAAAGTACAAAGTATAAAAATACGCATACGTATAAAAATACGTACAAATACGAAATACTAAAATACAAATACGAATAAGAATACGATGAATAGTAAATACGATGAATAGTAAATACGATGAATAGTAAATACAATGAATAGTAAATACGATGAACAGTAAATACGATAAAATAATGAACAGTGAAAAATATATTTAAAATATACGAACGGACTCAAAATAAATCATTAAGTCTTTCCATGTGTTTTGTTTACCTGAAGAACTGCTAGAGCTAATATTTCATTATACAAAGTTCGACGATATATTTAAGATTTAGAATTATTATTTATGATGATTGAACGAGGAAATAAGAAATTGAGAAAATAAGCTACTTGAATAAAATACTTGGATTGTTCGCCATGTCGCGACTCTTGAATTCGAAGTTAGCGAGGTAGCTGTCTATGGGGACTTGGGCTCCCTCCCAGAGTTGCCCAAGGCTTATAACGATCTTGAGATTGCTATTTGGCACGGTATATACAACCTCAGGGATGGGGCAACATTGATATTTCCGTGAGCCCATAGATGGTAATTGGAAAATCCTGCCCAATAAAGTGCAGATCTCTGGTGATAGTCGAACATTTTCTTGGTGAATACCTTTTGAATAGCGAATAAGTATGATCCTCGATAGGTGGTGTATGCATACATTAGACAAGGGATTTGGCCGTCCTTATTACCTTAGATATCTTTAGCCTGTCAGACACGTCCGCTTTGACGGCCCTGATCGCTTTTGCGCGGATGCTTATAAGGTCTGCATGCTTCCGCCTTACTAACGAAGACTCATTAGTTAACGTATGATCGGATGTATTTCCTTGTTTTGATTGGTTATTGCATGAATGACGTTATACTTGAGATTGAAATTGATCGTTGAGTATGATTATCGAGGAATGATTTTATGCCTATATGATTTATCGTTTTAAACCGCATGCTCATTATGACTTACATGTCTTTATATGTTATATGTATTAGGCATGTTTATATTCTTATCATAATGTTATAATTATAAAGCGATAGTAATAAACCAAAGTAATCGAACTCGAGGGTAAGTATGGGGGTAGCTAGTCAGCTTTGTCATTCGTGACATCCCCAACGATTTATTGTGCAGGAAAAGCGTGGACCGGATGCTTGGATTTTAGGATGGGACCAGCTTATATTTATTGCTTTACCTTGGTTTGTTTTGAGAGAAATTGTAATCGAATACTCTGTTTATTCTCTAAACTCGTATTGTGTATACTGAGTTGTAAGACGATGACAGCTGGTTTTTAATATATGTACTTAATTAATATTTCCGCCTTAGTTTAATTAAGTCACGAAAAACCGGGTTATTCTGATTAATTATCAAAGTCGTCTTTGACCGTGAATGACTTAAAGTTATCTCACATAGCGAGGCGACACAGGCGGTTATACATATTAATATATATGTCAGGCATAGACTTATAGGATCAAATAATAAATTAGAAATTTTAGATCGGTAAAATAATAACTTAAGCCGCTTTAAAGTGTGAGGATGGGTAGAAACCTTAAGGACCGACCATTGACTAAGGACTTTTAGATAACAAACTATTACCCTCAAAATAAAATACGCTAACTATCGTATGCTTGCTACTTGCTGATGTGACTAACTAGAACTAACAACTATCCTCGGATATAAAATCTAAGTAATAAGTTAATTCTCGAAGATCGAAGCCTTAATCAAATACATGCCGACAAGATCTCAAGCGCAAGAAATGGACGCATCGGGAGTCAAACGATCTGAAGAGACGCCCTGGACCTTGAAGAAAGCCATTGCTTGAAGACGTCTATAACTTTTTCTAACAACCTTACTAAATAGATTATCATTTTCTTATCCAAAAATTTTTAAATCTATTTAACTTATTTTCTCATTGTAAAATAAAACCTTCTTATAATGACTTCATAAAATGATTTATCTTTTTGCACATCTCTCACAAATATAAGACTTCGAGACAAGACTGAAGCGCATACAGAAAGACGCGTCAAGAATCATGCCATCTGAGGCAAATTCCAAGATGTCGAAGACCTCTTTAGCATTGAAGATTCCTACAGCCATATCAAAATCATTCTTTAAATTTAAATATTCTTAACTTGATCAGTTTTTAAAAAAAAAAAAATTTAGCCTTACTAGCTCGATTTTAATCTTTAACATCATAATTTTCTAACTACCCTCGAAAATTTACCTTAGTATTTCGTCTTAAAAAAAAAAACATCTTCGAAAGTTACTTAGTTGCTTCGTAAAAGTTTTATTTCGCCATTTGAAATATCTTTGATATTAAATTTTCTTAAATTGCTTATTCTAAATTATTATTACCTTTTCGAAAATTCTCATCTATTTTAAAACTTCTAGTTTTCTATATATTAATCACTAAATTGGATTTTCTTATATTCAATTCCCTTCACAAATTCCTTATTTCTTAATTTTAGATACTTCTGAAGCATAATTGTTTCGACCCCCTAAATTTAAAATTCTTATCAATCTCCTAATATACTTCTAAAAAAATTTGATTTCATACGTTCTCTATAAAAAAAAATAATACCTTTGAAAATTTATTTTAAAATCTTTGAAACGTATTTTGAAATACTTTTGAAACTTCATGATTCAAACTTTTCATTTCTTTATTTCTAAAATCATTGAAATTGTTTTATTTCTACTATTTCTTCTATTTTAGAAATATATACAACAAAGTTAATTTACGTCATAAATTATTATAAATTTTCAATCTTACCCGAAATATGACTTATAACATTTTCGTTTCACCTAATAACATTATAATAATAATTTCAAGAAAATGAGCTATATCAAAAAAGGTTATCCACAATCCTCTAAAATTTTATTTAATTATTCAATGATAACCTATATTTCCTTAATTTAATTAAAGCTCATACTTTCATTATGATCCCTACGACTTTTACATATTTTTCCTAAATGCCGTTTTTCCTAAGGCTATATATATCATATACACGTGATCATTAAAAGTAACAATAATAATACTATTATGTATATAAGTTTTAAATTTCTTAAGGGGGTAGGATAATAATTTGATTATACCACAACCTTATTTAAATCTTAAAAGTTATTATTTCAAACTATTTTAAAGTTAACATTTATTTTCAAATTTAAATAAACTATTTTTACTTTTAAAACGCTTATTACTTTAATTTAATTTAATTCCGTACAAAACTTCTAGGCCCTACCTTTTTGAAAACCTCTTTTTCACGGATTTTGGAAAATGACAATGCAGCGACATTTAGATATTAATTCGAAAAAGAATTATTTGTATTTGAAACTAATAAATTCATCTATCTTTCCTTTGTGGAAAATTCATACCTAATCAAGAGCAGTGTTAATATCCTAATTCCAAAAACCTCGATGTTTTCACTAACTGTCTAGTTCTATCTCGACAGTTATCCATCCTATTCAAGTTTCGGGGACGAAACTTTTCTTAAGGGGGTAGGATTGTAACACCCCGTGTTTTTATTAATACTAATTAATTATTTTAACAAAATTTCTAAATTAAAATTTATATAAATTGACTTTTATTCAATTACTTTAAAAACGCGGCTGAAAAATTTCGTTCGAATAAACATTCTCAAGATATTTCTAATTTAACTTTCTTGATTTTATATTAACTTGTATTATATTTTTATTTCTAAAAATAGCGGACGAACTAAAACTTTATTTTGTTACTACTATTAGATTCTTATAAAATTGAATTATATTTTAAAAATCATAACTTTCATAAAATTTACTTTTTATAGAATATATCTTCAAATAAACAGACCGTTTGAAAATCTGTGAGACCATAATACAATTTGTAACTGACAACTTTTACACATTTATATTTTCAAACTATAAATTTTATAATATGAATAATGGAATTAATATTTAAAACAAATAATTTAAAACATAATATATTTTATAAATTATTAACGTTGGTAAATAAGAGTAAATAAAACGGAGCAAACAAAATCAAACTGACCCACAAATATTCACACCCACGTTCCCATTACCCCTTTTTCCTTGTTAAAGTAACCTACAATAATAATACTAATGATGATAATAATAATATAATAATAACAATAATTAATAATAATAATAATTAATAACAATAGTGTAGTAGTAATGATAGCGAGTAGTAGTAGTAGTGATCATCGAGCCGAAAGCACTAACAACAACTAAGCTACAATAATGATAATAATAAAATAATAACAACTTTAAATATAATAATAATTAATAACAATAATAATAGTAGTGATAATAATCATACGAGTAGCAGCAATAACAGCAACAAAGCAACATTAACAGCTAACTTATACAACCCACACAATGATCATAATAATAAAATAATAATAATAATAATAATAATAATATTACTATTAACTACTATAAAATAACATCATCTACTACAACAACAAACTCAACACAACGTACAACAACGTACAACAACCATGTCAACAACAACCGACGGCATCAACCACCATGCCGCCGCCTTGAACCACCTCTCACAGTACTCAGGCCAAGGCCACCTGCCACCGTCGCCTCTTCTTTTCGAGCAACACCAGCGACAACACAACAGCAACAATGGCGATGAGCTCGTACACCACCACTGACCATACACGGCCACTGTGGACACCTTCACCGGAGAAACCACCGACGGCAACAGTGTCAGCCACCATCACCGTAGCCTTGTTCTCCTCTGCTCTTTCACCCTTCTCTCCCACTTCCTCGGCCAACACCACCACCGTATCCTCTCCCTCCTCCCTCTGCTCGGTTTTCCCCTGCTCTGCCGCCTCTCTCTCGGCCCTGCTGCCTTCTTCTTCGGTCAGCTCGACCTCGACAAACAAACGAGACCACCACGAGGTCTCTCTATTTTCCTCTTATTCTTCTTTCTTAATGATTCATATTTTTAATCGACAATTAAAATAGCGTAATCGTTTTTCTTTTACTCCGACACTTAAATCATTCTAACTCTCATTCTTTTCTTCCTTCCCTGTGTGAATTAACGATTCACTACTACCGACGCTCTGTTGCCAAAGTCATGGTCTAGGTGAGATACTGCTGATTTTGGGTACACAAGTATCGGGTTTTATTTGGAGGCCTCAGTTCGTGTGCCAAATTTAGGTGACTAGTTATATCTCATATTATTCTCTTAGTAAATTAATTTCGTTTCTTATTATAATTTTATAAGTATGAAAATTATGTTAAAATATATTAAACATGACTTGTGTGCTTTGAATAATTGTGTGGTATGAATAATGATAATAACTAAATAATATTTTAAATAGATTATTGTAGTAAAATATTTATATGTTTAGTTAAATTAGTTTTAAACATTTTAAATATTGATTCATATGATTTTCATGTTTAATTATGTTTTAGTTATATATGAAAAATTTTGTTAAATATTAACAATGAGTTTAAAGTAAGGAAAGATCAAAAATACAATTTTTGTACATAAATGAAAACTCACGACATCCTTGCTCTTTTTAGGATTAAATTTATTTTTATCACTTTTTAGTTTAATTGTTAAAATAAGTTAATTAGTAGTTAATAAATTGAATTAAGAAATTAAAAGAAATAAATCAATTTGGACATATATATAATAACTCACGGCATTCCTATTTTTAAATGGACTAAATTTGATCTAAATGAACTTATCACTTAGTCACTAGATTTGAATAGTAATTAGGTTTATATTTGTTTATGTATTAAGTCATTAATAAAAAGAATCAACAAAACCGATTAAAATAAACGTTACATATATTAAAATGAATAATGTCGTGTGTTACTACCTATGCTTAAATGTGATTGTGGATATACGGACTATTTAAAATGAACTACGACAACCTCACTAACAATGGAAACCGCTAAGGTATTTAGTTAAGTATGCGACTAAATTTAACCGAGTCGTACTTTTGAAATATCATTTGAATCACCAAGTATAAAATGAACTTAACAACTTGAGTTATAGTTTATCTTAAATCACTAAGTACAATTTGAACTTAACAACTTTGACTAAAATATATTTCAAAATCACTAAATACAAAACGAACTTAACGACTTTAAAACTAGAATTCTATACTTAGTAAATAAAAGATGTTTTTATGGAAAAATCCTAAATATATATAAACAAGTATAAGTATAAAGAAAATATAAAAATAAATACTAAGTATAAGATACATATACGTATAAAATACGAATAAAGTACAAAGTATAAAAATACGCATACGTATAAAAATACGTACAAATACGAAATACTAAAATACAAATACGAATAAGAATACGATGAATAGTAAATACGATGAATAGTAAATACGATGAATAGTAAATACAATGAATAGTAAATACGATGAACAGTAAATACGATAAAATAATGAACAGTGAAAAATATATTTAAAATATACGAACGGACTCAAAATAAATCATTAAGTCTTTCCATGTGTTTTGTTTACCTGAAGAACTGCTAGAGCTAATATTTCATTATACAAAGTTCGACGATATATTTAAGATTTAGAATTATTATTTATGATGATTGAACGAGGAAATAAGAAATTGAGAAAATAAGCTACTTGAATAAAATACTTGGATTGTTCGCCATGTCGCGACTCTTGAATTCGAAGTTAGCGAGGTAGCTGTCTATGGGGACTTGGGCTCCCTCCCAGAGTTGCCCAAGGCTTATAACGATCTTGAGATTGCTATTTGGCACGGTATATACAACCTCAGGGATGGGGCAACATTGATATTTCCGTGAGCCCATAGATGGTAATTGGAAAATCCAGCCCCAACCGGGGGTACCCGTCTCTGGTGATAGTCGATCATTTTCTTGGTGAATACCTTTTGAATAGCGAATAAGTATGATCCTCGATAGGTGGTGTATGCATACATTAGACAAGGGATTTGGCCGTCCTTATTACCTTAGATATCTTTAGCCTGTCAGACACGTCCGCTTTGACGGCCCTGATCGCTTTTGCGCGGATGCTTATAAGGTCTGCATGCTTCCGCCTTACTAACGAAGACTCATTAGTTAACGTATGATCGGATGTATTTCCTTGTTTTGATTGGTTATTGCATGAATGACGTTATACTTGAGATTGAAATTGATCGTTGAGTATGATTATCGAGGAATGATTTTATGCCTATATGATTTATCGTTTTAAACCGCATGCTCATTATGACTTACATGTCTTTATATGTTATATGTATTAGGCATGTTTATATTCTTATCATAATGTTATAATTATAAAGCGATAGTAATAAACCAAAGTAATCGAACTCGAGGGTAAGTATGGGCGTAGCTAGTCACTGTCCGCTCAGCGGGCATCCCCCCAACAGTTTATTGTGCAGGAAAAGCGTGGACCGGATGCTTGGATTTTAGGATGGGACCAGCTTATATTTATTGCTTTACCTTGGTTTGTTTTGAGAGAAATTGTAATCGAATACTCTGTTTATTCTCTAAACTCGTATTGTGTATACTGAGTTGTAAGACGATGACAGCTGGTTTTTAATATATGTACTTAATTAATATTTCCGCCTTAGTTTAATTAAGTCACGAAAAACCGGGTTGTTACACAGGTGACGGTGGTGCTCGTGGTCAGAGCAGGGGACCACGAAAAAGGGAGAGAAAAGAAGGACGGTGGTGGTGCTGGGTGACTGAGCTCGAGCTCAAGCTCACCATTAATGGTGGTTCGAAGGCCATGGCCATGGTGGCCGAGGTTGTTGCCGTCAGTTGTTGTTGTCGAGTTTGTTGTGGTTGTTGTTGGTGTTTGTTGTTGTTGTCGTTTGTTGTTGCTGGTGTTGCTTGTTATTGTTGTGTCGTTGGCTGTTGTTGTTTGTTATTGTTATTTTTATTAATTTAATTAACTAAAGTGAAAGAGAGGAAGAAGATGAAAGAAGATCAAAAAAAAAAAAAATGAAAAAGGGAGGTGTGTGTTGTGATGTCGGCTGTTGTTTGTTGTGTTTGCCCATCATTTTTATTTTATTAATAGAGAAAGAGTGAGGAAGTAGGTTAGTTAAACTTAAATATCCTAAAAGTGTGTAGGAGGAGTGTCGACATAAGCAAGAAATATTTGGGTCTGTTTGATTTTGTTTGCTCCGTTTTATTTACTCTTATTTATAAATTTTTATATTTTATTAAATTTACTATACTTTAAATTATTTGTTTAAAATTTTAATTCCATTATTCATATTATAAAATTTATAGTTCGAAAATATAAATGTATAAAAGTTGTCAGTTACAAATTGTATTACGGTCTCATATATTTTCAAACGGCTAGTTTATTTGCAAGATACATTTCGATAAAATTATATTTCATTCAAGAAATAAAAATTTATAAAATAGAGTGTAAATTTATTAAGTTTGATAAAAGTAACTGAAGTAAAGCTTTTTAGTTCGACAAGTATTATAGACTTAAAACTTATAATACAAATTAATATAAAATTTAAAGAGTTTGAAATGAGAAATTATATTGTGAAAGTTTATTTGAACGAAATTTTTCAGCCACGTTTTTAAAGTAATTGAATAAGAGTTAAATTATATAAAATTTAAGTTAATAATTTAGTCAAAGTAATTAATTAATGTTAATAAAACACGGGGTGTTACAATCCTACCCCCTTAAGAAAAGTTTCGTCCCCGAAACTTGGATATGATAGATAACTGCTCCAGATTAAAAAGCAGTTGGAGAAAATATCGAGGTTTTTGGAATTGGAATATTAATATTGCTTTTGATTGAGTATGAATTTTCTAAAAAAAGGAAAGATTGATGAATTTAAAAATTTCAAAATATGAATAATTCCTTTTTTAATAAATGTCTAAATATCGCTGCATTGTCGTTTTCAAAATCAGCGAGAAGGAGGTTTTCAAAAAGGTAGGGCCTAGAAGTTTTGTACGAAATTAATTTAAATTAAAAATAATAAGCGTTTTAAAAATAAAAACAATTTATTTAAATTTAAAAATAAATATTAACCTTAAAATAGGTCGAAATATGGAATTTTAAGATTTAATTAGGATTTCAATATAATCGAATTATTGTCCTACCCCCTTAAGAAGTTTTAAACGTATATATATAATATTATTTTTGTTACTCTTAATGATCACGTGTATATGAAATATAGCCTTAGGAAAAACGGCATTTAGGAAAAATAGGTACAAGTCGTAGTGATCATAATGAAAATATGAGCTTTAATGAAATTAAGAGAATTAGGTTATCGTTGAATGATTAAATAAAATTTTAGAGAATTATGGATAACCTAGTTGATATAGCTCATTTTCTTAAAATTATTATTACAATGTTATTAGATGAAACAGAAATGTTATAAATCATATTTAGGATAAGATTCAAAATTTATAATAAGGGGTTTTATAAAAGAAAAAGAAATGATATATGTATATGTACTTCGAAGAGAGATAATTGTAATAGGTAGGACAGGTTCAAAAGGTATTTAAAATTTAAAGACAAGGAGGTCAAAATAAATAAGTTTCAAAAGTATCGCAAATTAAGAAGTAAGGAATTTATGAAGGGAATTGAAATTAAGAAATCCAATTTAATGATTAATGCATAGAAAACTAAAAGTTTTGAAACAGATGAAAATTTACAAGAAGGTAACAATAGGTTTAAAAAGCTGAAAAATAATAAAGTTCAAAACTGTATGAAATAAGGAAGAAGCAATTTAAGATAATTAAATATCAAAAGATATCTCAAATGACGAAATAAAATTTTACGAAACAATAAATAATTTTCAAAGATGTTTTAAAGACGAAATACAAAGGTAAATTTTCGAAGGTAGTAGGAAATTATAAACTTACAATTTTAAATATTTAATATGAGATAGTAAGACTAAGAATTTGAAAGGCAATCAAGTTAAAAATATTTAAAATTAAAGGATGAGTAGTTTAGAACAACTCAATTTACAAGCTCAAAGATATTTAATAAAAAGATAAAGAGTTTACCAAAAATGAAGGAAACAGACAAAATTTCATCGTATGAGATTAATAAGTATTCTGTAGAAGTTAAAATTTAAGAGTTCAAAATTTTTGCAACAAGTAAATAAGTTTTAGAGGTTGAGTAAAAGGTTAACGAAATTACCAAGGGAGGATAAAGTCATTTTTCGTGATTAAATAATAAATGAAAATTAACCTTATGAAATCAATTAGTAGGTATTATAGACTTCAAGATTAGAAATTTTAGAAGATAATAATAATTGTAAGAGGTCAAAAGTAAGAAGTAAAGTTTGACTATAAAAATTAAAGAGTTTAAGAAATTCAAAAGTAAGAATGATAGAATTTTATGAGACTAAGTAGAAGAGATGAAAATCAATTTAAGACGGTAATTATTATGAATTATTGATTTAGGAAATCAACAATTTCGAAAGAGTTAAAAATTTTACGAGGTTGTAAAATCATTGAGTTAACTTCTTTTTGGTAGGGAATTTAAAATGTCACAAGAAACACTAAAATCATGGGGAGATTAAATATTAGGAAATTTTATGATTAGGATATCTGAAAAAGGAAAAGCGTTGAAATGATGGTGACTATTAGAGGTCGATTTTGACATAGCTTTAGAAATCTTCAACGTCTTGAAAATTGTCTTGGATAGCGTGATTCTTGATACGTCTCTTTGCCTGCGCTTCTGGTCTTGTCTTCAAGTCTTATATTTGCGAGAAAATGAAAAGAGATAAAAATCCATTTTATGAAGTCATTATAGAAGCATAAGTTAGGAAAGTTATATTTTAGAAGAAGAAGATAAGTTAAATAGATTTAAAAGTTTGGAGGAGATGAATAATAATTTAGTTAATAAGAATGTTTGAGAAAGTTATAGAGATCTTCAAGGTAATAGAATTCTTTGAGGGCTAGCACGTCTTTTCAGATCGTTCGACTCTTGATGCGTCCATTTCCATGTGCTTGAGTTCTTGTCGTCTCGTCTTCGATTTATACGTCTCGATTTTAGGTATATTAGTACAAGAGACTTGTTAGTAAAAAAGATTAGTCATAGAGCACTTAGCAGGCAAGTAAGCATGGAGGAAATAAAAGAAAGACTAACGAGGTTGAATGACGGTCGAGAATCTTAAGTCTAGGTCAGTCGGTCAATCTTTTAACATTTCTACCCATTCTCACATTTAAAGCGTTCTAAGATTATTATTTTAGCGATCTAAGATTTCTAATTCATTATTTGATCCTATAAGTCTGTTGCCTGACATATATATCGATATGTATGTCATGGCCCAGGTGTCGTCTCGCTAGATGAAAATAACTTTAAGTTATTCACGGTCGCAAGACAGCTTTGATACCAACTGTAACAACCTGGTTTTTCGTAACTTTAATTAAACTAAGGCGGAATATTAATTAAGTCTATTTATTACAAAACCAGCTGTCATTGTAATACAACTCATTATACATAATAAGAGTCATACATAAAGCAGAGTTTAAATCGTTTACAATCTCTCAAAATACAAAATAAGGCCTTCAATCCCCTTGTATAGATCAACACTAAGCCTCTGTACTGTTGATTCCTCAGATAGCTTTTTCAAATTTCAAGACGTTCTAAACAACATATATATTCATACAAACATGCAGTTCATAAAGCATAACAAATAGCAGTCCGTCTAACATGGCAATTCTAAACATATGCAATATAGGTAATAAATAAATAAAACCAATAGCAAGCAGGCAGGCAAAACACGTAAGGAATTTATGATGAAACAACACAAGCATCAATCCAATCACACATTGTACATACTCATAACCATTCATTCCCAAAACGTAATATTCCAACACTCAGAAAGCCAAGTCATTCAGACAGTAATCAATCAAACAAGACAAGGAAATACATTCAACATGTGATAACAAATGAGTCTTCGTTAGTAAGGCGGAATCATGCAGACATAATCCGCGCAGTAGCGATCAGGGCCAACATAACTTGGACATGGCTGACAGGCTTAAAGATATCAAAGGTAATAAGGACGGCCTAATCCCTTGTCTAATGTATGCATACACTACCTATCGAGGATCATACGTATTCGCTATTCAAAAGGTATCACCGACGAAAAAGCTCGACTATTACCAGAGACGGGTACCCCCGGATGGGGCTGGTATTTTCCAATTACCGTATATGGGCCCACGGAAATATCAATGATGCCCTATCCCTAGGGTTGTATACACCGTGCCAAATAACAATCTTAAATCGTTAAATCGCCTTGGGCAACTCAGGGAGGGAGCCCAAGTCCCCATATACAGCTACCTCGCTAACTTCGAATCTCAAGGGTCGCGACATGGCGAACAATCCAAGTATTTTATTCAGGTAGTTCAATTCTCTTTCTCAATTTCTTATTTCCTCGTTTATTCAAATCAAGTGACAATTCTGAAACTTAAATAATATCGTCGAACTTTGTATAATGAAATTTAGTTCTAGCAGTTCTTCAGATAAACGGAAACACATAGAAAACTTAAATAATTTATTCGAGTCCGTTTGTAAATTTTAAATATTTTTACTATTCATTATTTTACTATTCACGTATTTACTATTCATCGTATTTTTATACGTATTCGTATTTTCGTATTTCGTACTTGTACGTATTTTTATTTGATTAAAAGATTTATTTAATGTAACTAGGTTTTCTAATCATTAGTTTCATTTTAAATTTAAAAGTAATTTAAAGTAGATTAGTGATTAGTGATTAGTAATATAAATAACTGAGTTTTATTATGACTCACATTTATTTCTTTCTTTTATTTAAATGGTAAAGTGTTTAGCGATTTAGTAGTTATAACATTTATTTTAACTTGTAACAGTATCTAGATAATACTTAGCAAAATTTAGTATTTTATATTTTAGTAATTAAGAATAGTTCGTTTAAGTATGATTTAGTTTCGTTTAAATTCCAACTTAAGTATGTTCACAATTAGTGATATAAATATTCTAAGTTTCGTTTAATATAATAATTATTTGATATTTTCATAGTTAATATAAATAATAATTAAGGTGTTTAGTTACATAATATTCATAACATTTATTTTAATATTAGAAATGTTACTTAAATGATATTTGACAAATTTTAGTATTCTTGACCAAATAATTACTTGACATTTACTTAAATTTCTTTTAAGTAGTTTAATTTCTTAATAAGGCTTTACATTATAATATTTACTTATTCAACTAGAGGGAAATGATAACTCGATCGTCAAATTTTATACGGAGTATATTTTTATATCGTAATTGTATCTAATTAATTACTTTACTTTTATTTTATTAATTACCTAAACTTATTCATAAAATCTTATACTCTACGTTATAATTTTATAACACAACAACTATTCAGCGAGTTGTCGTCTAAAACGGATTCTAAATTTTTACGATAGTACTCAATCTTACAAGTTTTACTTTTGGTAAATTTTAGATATTAATTTTATATAATATACTTACACTTATATATTATTTCCTTTTATACTTTTTATAACTTAAATTTTATACTTAGTCATTTTACTTTGCCTTTTTATAGAATTATCATCTTAACACTTTATCTTTTAGTTAGGCCATATTTATAATACTAATATCTAACTTTATTCAATAAAAGCTTTACTTAGGTCTATTTTATATTTTGAAGTACTTTATTTCTTTTTACTATTTTACCTAAAATGCTTATTTAGTATGTGTTAAGTTTATTATAAACTTTAAAGTTTTAATAAGGTAATCGTTATATAAATTGTGATATATGACTTTCTATATAACTATTTATCTTAGAAATTTTATACGGGTAACTTAATTTATATTTTTTTACTTTTAAATTAATTTAATACTAATTTAAACTCAATACTCTTTTAACTTAATTCTTCATTTGTAGTTATTATTTCATTTGGACTTTTGAGTGACGACAAATATTTTATTACTATATTTATTTCATTTAAATTTAATTATTTACTTAAGTAATTTTAATAATATTTTAGTCACACATTATACTTGTGACATTTATAATTAATATGATTAATAATCCACACATAACATATAATTTAAACATGATAATATTTCATAAAAACAACTTAACACACATATGATAAATTAGCACCAAATCAATATAGATATATTATAACAATTTATTTAATTATTTCAAACACAATCTATATCATAATACTTGAAAATAAACTAGTGTGCGGGGACACCTTAGGTTAGCTCGGTACGAATTTCCTTAGCTCGTCTGGGTCCATGAATTCGTCAGCCCAAGAGACCCAAAACTGACCCGTTTCTTTGTAGACCCAATTAGTAGTTTAGTCGAATTAGAACGACTGCTCCAAGCACAACCCCAAGCTTCATAAAACCGTGACTCCATATGCATCGACAGCGTGACCCACCGATAAACCAGCTAGTCCGGTCAGTCCGTAGCAGCTCCGAGGTGGCTAGTGAACCGAGGGCAGTTGTTCAAGGTTCGATTCCGTCCCCGACAAATGAACACAACGCAGGGGAGCAAGAAAAAAAAATGAATTAAAGTCGGCGAAATCAAATATCGACAATTCAATGGATAAAAACGATTTAATCGACGACACTTACCGACGATTAGAATACGACGGCAAGCGGAGCAAGGCCACGGTGGTGGCTCACGGTGGCAGAGAAAAATAGGGCAGAGGAAGAAGAGGAAGGAGCAGACAACAGGGGAGGCGAGAGGGAGGCCCACGGTGGCAGAGCAGGGACGTCCATGGTGGTGGTGTTGGCCGAGGAAAGAGGTGGCCTGAGGTGGAGGGAGATGGTGGCAGGTGACGGTGGTGCTCGTGGTCAGAGCAGGGGACCACGAAAAAGGGAGAGAAAAGAAGGACGGTGGTGGTGCTGGGTGACTGAGCTCGAGCTCAAGCTCACCATTAATGGTGGTTCGAAGGCCATGGCCATGGTGGCTGAGGTTGTTGCCGTCAGTTGTTGTTGTCGAGTTTGTTGTGGTTGTTGTTGGTGTTTGTTGTTGTTGTCGTTTGTTGTTGCTGGTGTTGCTTGTTATTGTTGTGTCGTTGGCTGTTGTTGTTTGTTATTGTTATTTTTATTAATTTAATTAACTAAAGTGAAAGAGAGGAAGAAGATGAAAGAAGATCAAAAAAAAAAAAATGAAAAAGGGAGGTGTGTGTTGTGATGTCGGCTGTTGTTTGTTGTGTTTGCCCATCATTTTTATTTTATTAATAGAGAAAGAGTGAGGAAGTAGGTTAGTTAAACTTAAATATCCTAAAAGTGTGTAGGAGGAGTGTCGACATAAGCAAGAAATATTTGGGTCTGTTTGATTTTGTTTGCTCCGTTTTATTTACTCTTATTTATAAATTTTTATATTTTATTAAATTTACTATACTTTAAATTATTTGTTTAAAATTTTAATTCCATTATTCATATTATAAAATTTATAGTTCGAAAATATAAATGTATAAAAGTTGTCAGTTACAAATTGTATTACGGTCTCATATATTTTCAAACGGCTAGTTTATTTGCAAGATACATTTCGATAAAATTATATTTCATTCAAGAAATAAAAATTTATAAAATAGAGTGTAAATTTATTAAGTTTGATAAAAGTAACTGAAGTAAAGCTTTTTAGTTCGACAAGTATTATAGACTTAAAACTTATAATACAAATTAATATAAAATTTAAAGAGTTTGAAATGAGAAATTATATTGTGAAAGTTTATTTGAACGAAATTTTTCAGCCACGTTTTTAAAATTTAAGTTAATAATTTAGTCAAAGTAATTAATTAATGTTAATAAAACACGGGGTGTTACATATGTAATGTTTTAAATTTCTTAATCGATGTATAAGCTAAATTATGTATGTTGTCGTTGGTGTTATATGTTTGTTGTCGTTGGTGTTATTGTTGTTGTCGCTGTTGGTTTTTGCTTGTTTTTAGGGGGAATTTGGGTCATTAGCTGGGAGGTGTATGCACGGCTGAGCATTGTCCAGTGCGTCTGGCGAGCACTGCACTAGCTGTTGTGGTCTATTGTTTATGTTTTTTGTTTAGGAGCATAACGCACTCCCGAACTGCGTTATGCCCTTTTTTAAAAAAAAAAAGAAAAAAAAAAGACGGAACTTGCTAACGTGGACCCACCGCTTGTAAATAGTTTGAAATGGACCTTAATTTTATAATCTTCTCTACAATGCAACAACCACAGTGCTGAGGTGTCGCACTGTGGTTAAATGTTGACTATTCAACATGGACCCCACCACTTTCTTTCCTTGAATTTTTTTTTTTTTTTTTTTTTTTTTTTTTTTTTTTTTTTTTTTTTTGGCAAGAGTTCTTTCCTTGAATTAATTATATAGAGTAAGTGATTATCTGTATCTCAATTCTAAATTATCTTTTCAATTACTCTAACAACTAGGGATGTTAATGTATTTATTTTTCATGAATTTCCACAAAACGAACGCAAATCTTTTAACAATTAAGCCAATTATACAGTATGAATCTTCAAAAAAGAAAAATAAAATAAAATATTCAACAATTTGACAACTATGCAGCATGAATGACGAATCTCTTCCGGCATTATACAACCACATTATGAACAAAATTGACGAAATCAAGCGAAATCAAACGAAATTAACAATCAAGCGAAATCAAACGAAATTAACAATCAAGCAAAATCAAATGAAATTAACTTTAGATCTTGAAAAATAAAAAACACCATCTACCTATATTTTTTGAAAGAAAAAAAAAACTATTTAATATTGTACACTAATTGTTGTCTATGAGAGTGTGTGAGAGGACGGAAAATTCAAGAAATTATTCAAAGAATAAGGAAAAATAAAGGAGAGTGTGGAATTTAAAATTTGGGAAGAATTTTTGATTTAGATATTAATTGTTGGATGAGGACGTTTTTGAGGTGTGTGTAAATGTGGACTACTGTGGGTGGTGTCATGGACTCTTCACTCATGGTGTGTATAAATGTGGAGTTTTGTGGTAGATTAAGTGGCGTTAATTAGGGTTTTAATTCCATTTAGTTCTTCATTTGACACAAATTTATTATATGTCGTATATAAAATACTATTATTATCATTATTATTATTATTATTATTATTATTATTATTATTATTATTATTATTATTATTATTATTATTATTATTATTATTATTATTATTATTATATTATCGTATTATTATTATTATTATTATTATTATTATTATTATTATATTTGACACATTTAATATTGAGTTGTTTAAATTATAAAAAAGGGTATTTATATGGGGGGTATGGTGAATTTAGTGTAGTGTTTTATTGGGTTGTTTGGGTTGGGTTAATGGATTGTGATGAGGTTCGTTTATGTTGAAAATAAACGACTTTAAATAAATATGTCTTATATTAAAATAGTTATTTGATAAGTTAAATGAAATATATCAAAACTCAAATGTTTTTTTTAAATGTTATTTTTTAACAACTACGAGTTACAAGTTTTAAGTTAATTGACAAATTAAAATCGCAATATATATCACACAGAGTATTTTGTTAATTTACAAATTAAAATCGAAAAATATGGTCTAAAGTTTTAACTATAATTTATGATTGCAAAAGGCATTCGTTTAAATGACTATAAATGATAAAGTGCATAACCCGCATTACACTTTGTCCATCTGATTGCACTCGGAGCCCCGTACAGTTTGACAAAAGACAATTCCTCTTGACATTGTGCTTTGCAGTAACAACTAATAAGAGATAGAGGCAATACAAATGAACAATCACTGAGTTACGGTTATAAATGTCTAAGTATTAGTAAGTGTTAATTTGTATAATACAGAGTAGTTGATAAAGTAATTACTCCGTATAATTTAAATTAGCAATTAACAATATACATTGTAATTAAATTATACTCTGTAGAATTTGCACGGGCATAAATGTCAAATTAAAATACGGGCATAAAACAATGGATGTACAATTTACTATTTATTGTACAGTGTACCATTGTTATATTCTTTTCTTTCATCTTTACCTTTTCTGTCATGCTTTAAAATTTTCGATTAGTAATTGTTGTTAGTCATATAATTTTAAACAACATACATGTATCTTTGAGAATTATAGTACCGTGTCTTATCATATTGTTGTATTATTTTATGGTTGTTTGTCATATAATTTGTTGTTTTAAGTGCTTTTCATTGTTACATATATCATTGATCATTTTAAAAAACTTCTTTATTAAATTCATTATAGAATGACTTTATTATTCATACATTCCTAAATGAACTTCGTAAACAACAAACCCGTGCAATTTGCACGGGCATAAGCTTTTAGCATTTTGCACGGGCATAAAATTCTATATTCAATTTTATTTTATTTTTGCATTTTGCACGGACATAAAATTATACAACAGTTTTTATAGTTTTTAGTAGGATAATAGTACGGGGTATGTTTTTTTCATTTTGCACGGGCATAAAATTATACATTCAATTTTTATATATTTTTTTTTAACAATTTGCACGGGCTTAAAATTATTAGTTATCATATAATAATGATAATTTGCACGGGTATAAAATTGTTATTTGTACGGGCATAGAATTGTTATTTGTCATATAATAATGATAAATTGTACGGGTATAAAATTGTTATTTGTCATATAATAACGATAATTTACACGGGTATAAAATTGTTATTTTTGCGGGCGTAGAAATGTTATATTTCATATAATAATGATAAATTGCACGGGTATAAAATTGTCGTTTGTCATATAATGATGATAATTAGTACGTGCATAAAATTGTTATTTGTACAGGCATAAAATTGTTGTTTTTCATATACTCCGTAATAATGTTAATTTGCACGGGCATAAAATTGTTATTTGTACAGACATAAAAATTTTATTTGTAGTGGTATAAAATTGTTATTTGTGCGGGCATAAAATTGTTATTTGTACGGGTATAAAATTATTTATTATCATATAATTTCCTTTTTTAGGTGCTTTTGATGACAATAATTCATAGTGGTCGCATCAAAAGGCGCCCTTTATAAACTCATTTTAAAACTCATTATTATCATTTGTCCCTACTTTACAATTAAAAAGTATCTGAAAATTATGATTTGCGATAGTGAAAAATAGGTCTTATATAGAATAAATAACGAAATTTATAAGGAAGTCTTTGAGAAATTATAGTACGTTTACCATCTTATTGGAGTACTATTTCCTTTTATCTTAACCTTTCATGTAATTGTTTGAATTTTTCTATTATTTATAATTATGATTGTTTGTCTTATAATTTCGTTGTTTTAAGTGTTTTTTAGTGATACGTATACACATTTGATTTTTATAAAAGTCGCTTTTATTAAACTTATTATACAACGACTTCATTATTCGTATATATTTGTACTTAAATTTTCTAAAACAAAAATTACCCGTGCAATTTGCACGGGCATAACACTAGTTAGTTTTAAATCAAGGTCCATTTTAGTAAAAAATTCCTAAAACATTTAATCATACTATAATCACAACAAATTATCAAATTGAAATCATTAACGAGTATTAGTGCGAATTAACCCAAAAAAAAAAAGGATTGTAACTTGGAAAGAACCGCCTTTCCGGTTTCCATATTAGTATCTCCAAACACTTTCTACGATATTGTCAGTTCACTTGTCAACAAATTTTCATATAAAAGTGCGCGGTATCATCAACATTTAAATTGAATCAATTTCCCGCAAAAAAAAAAAAAAAGTTGAATCAATTACTTGGAAGTTTCCATGGATAGCTGTTGTAAGTATTTCTCTCCCACTTCAATGGTGATCGTATAATTTTGATTATATGCTTAGATTTAACCCTAATTCTGATTTAGGGAGAGCCTAATTTAGGGTTTTTCCAGCTTTATATTGAATTTGATAGCGTTGATATTTGTGTGATTTCTATCTATCAAAGGTGAAGAAGGTATGGAACTTCAAGAGAATCATTCAATTCGTCCATTGTGGGCATGTTCTGATGGTCGGATAATCCTCGAAACCTTTTCTCCCTTATATAAGCAAGCGTATGAGTTTCTCATATCAATAGCCGAACCCGTTTCCAGGTTTGCTTTCCCTTTTGTTCTGGCTTTGAGTATCAGTTTGTTTGCTAATTGATTTTGCTTCCTGGAACGAAAGGCCGGAGTCGATGCAGGAATATCACTTGACTCCACACTCTTTATATGCTGCCGTCTCCTCAGCTCTCGACACCGACACCATCATTGCTGTCCTTAAGAAACTGTCCAAGACCGTACTACCTCAAGAAATTATTGATTTCATCTATGCTTCTACTGCCAATTACGGCAAAGTTAAACTCGTTCTTAAAAAAAATCGCTATTTCATTGAATCCTCTTCCCCTCAGGTGATGTTTAATCACTTTCCCCATGATTCTCGATACTTTATTTTTATGTTTTCCTTGATGATCTATATCGTTGTTTATGGTTTCAATAGGTCTTACAACAGCTACTAAGAGATGAAGTCATCGCCGGGGCTTGCATTTCCCAACTGGTATGAATTTTTAGGCTTAACGTTTTCACTTAGATGTTGGAATGTTTTCACTGCTCAACTTCGTTAAGTTTCTCTATGGTTTTCCTATATAGAGTGCTCATGGGATGGGGAGGGGTCATGATGACTTGCTTAGTGAAACAGAACTGCCTCCCGAAACTCATGTGTCATTTGAAATCGATCCTTCCGAGGTATGTTTTTGTTTTGCAGCCGTTAAAAGCTTGTTGCCTCTTCTATACTAGATTTAACGGTTTGTATTTTGCATCCTTTCAGGTGGAGAAAGTTAAACAGCGTTGCTTGCCTAATGCTTTGAATTATCCTATGTTAGAAGAATATGATTTCAGAAATGATACTGTAAGTCTTTTATGAAATGTATGCTGCATCTGCTTGTTGAATACTTCATTTATTTATAGGAAAGGTTGGCATGTTATGCAGCCCGTGTCGTACAAAAATCAATTCCTGGACAGTTAATAAATTTTTTTATCTTTCAGGTCAATCCTAATCTAGATATCGACTTGAAACCTCACGCACAGCCTAGACCCTATCAAGAAAAGAGCCTTAGTCGAATGTTTGGAAGTGGTACAGCTCTTTCTGACTCTTAAGCTTGCAATATTGGTTCCGTTTAAGTCTAGGACATTTCAGCCAAAGATGCTGACCTCTGTTGTGTGTCAAATTTACAGGACGAGCAAGATCTGGCATCATTGTGCTACCTTGTGGTGCTGGAAAGTCTCTTGTCGGTGTGTCTGCTGCGTCTCGCATAAAGAAGAGTTGCCTTTGTTTGGCCACAAATGCCGTGTCAGTAGATCAATGGGCATTCCAGTTTAAGCTTTGGTCAACCATAAAAGAAGAGCAAATATGCCGTTTCACTTCTGATAGCAAAGAGAGTTTTCGAGGGAATGCTGGAGTGGTGGTTACAACCTACAACATGGTCGCGTTTGGTGGAAAACGTTCTGAAGAGTCCGAAAAAATAATTGAAGAAATCAGAAATAGAGAATGGGGATTACTTCTCATGGACGAGGTTTATCTTGATTTTAACCTTGTTTTGTCTGAGTGTGTACATGTTTTTTAAGATGAAGAATACCAAATATCCTCGCCCTCTGTGTGCAGGTGCATGTTGTACCTGCTGACATGTTTCGGAAAGTCATCAGCATAACAAAATCACATTGCAAACTTGGGCTAACTGGTACTAATACATTTGGACTAGTAAAGAGATTTTAAGTAAACTGTGCCATGTGAGAAAATGATGACATTTTTGTGATCTGCAGCTACACTCGTAAGAGAGGATGAGAGGATCACAGATCTTAACTTCCTCATTGGTCCCAAGTTGTATGAAGCCAATTGGTTGGATTTGGTCAAGGGTGGCTTTATTGCAAATGTTCAGTGCGCTGAAGTTTGGTGTCCAATGACAAAAGAGTTCTTTGCTGAATATTTGAAGAAAGAAAATTCCAAGAAAAAACAGGTATTCTCCGCCGTAAATATAGTACTATAGGATTTTTTTTCCCACTTCATTTTCTCTTACATGCAAGTTAAATTTTCAGAGGGTGGTGTATATCTTGTGTTACCGTTTTCCGTGCTTAATTTTGTGTTATTTTGCAGGCATTGTACGTGATGAACCCTAACAAGTTTAGAGCTTGTGAATTTTTAATTAAATTTCACGAGGAGCGTGGTGACAAGATTATTGTGTTTGCCGATAATTTGTTTGCTCTCGTGGAATATGCTATCAAACTCCAGAAGCCCATGATTTATGGTTCTACCAGGTGTGCCCCTATTGGATGTGTTATTGTAGGCTGGGTCAATTCATATGTGAATACGTACTTATGCTTATATTTCTTTGATTTATGTTGAACAGCCATGTGGAGAGGACACAAATTTTGGAGACTTTCAAAAATACAAAAACTGTGAACACAGTTTTTCTCTCGAAAGTATGGCATCTGCTTCACCTCTTTTTGTCTGTTACGTTGGTCAACCATAATTTAGCAGAATTGTAAAACGGTTTTACTGCTGAAAGACCTGTCAAGCAAAAGTAGGAGTCAGTTGCCGGCTTTTCTAACATAGAAAGTTTACCTGGTCATTTTGTTTCTCTTACTAATTCCAGAAGCTTTTAAGAGGGAGTAAAATTTAGAAAATGTTTAGTAACAGATAACCTCTTCTTTAACCAACTGTAGTGGTGTTCTTCTTCTTGTACAGTTCATTAGACACCAAAGTCGCCTACTGCTCTACTTCTCCTAAAATCACCAAGATACCAATTTTGCTCTTACTCGATAACCACAAGCATTGGAGACACATAGACATAACATAGGTGTCCTGTCAATAAGACGTTTCCACTTCTTAGCTTGTCATAAATTTTTGTTTTGAACTGAGGTTTGAGGCTTCTTCCGGACGGCCTGACCTTTTAAAACCTTGGCTGTGAATCTGATGAAATTGTAATCTGATATTAAGATATCTGCATTTGTCACTCTTGAATATTTTATAAATTCTCATTCTCAAAAATCAATTAATGTTTCGTTGATGAAGTACGGTTATGGTGTTGTCATGGAGATTGCTTCAATTCCAAAGGAAGAAAGTAGGAAAATCGAAATATTGAGGGACTATGGAGTATGCTACACCAAATGGTGTCACAATCTCGTAATGATGTTTATTCTTATTAACCTCTGCTAGCCTGTGATGGTGTTTCACATGCAAGGGACTTGTGTTGTCTTTTCTTTCTGAGATATACTTTTTGATGTTGATGTCTGTGTGCCTGATTGGCAAGCAATTTATGTTGTGACATGTTTCCTACATTACACAGGTTGGTGACAACTCTATAGATATTCCTGAAGCCAATGTTATAATCCAAATTTCGTCCCATGCTGGTTCAAGACGTCAAGAAGCTCAACGTCTTGGCCGTATTCTTAGAGCAAAGGTATGTGCTTGAACATAGGAGTAGTGAAGTTTTCAGTGTGTTTCTGGCACATAGACGTAACATAGGCGTCCTGTCAATAAGAGGTGTTTCCACTTCTTAGCTTGAACATAGGAGTAGTGAAGTTTCTTGCAATTCAAATCTGGTGCCAGCCACTGCATTTTATACTTTTCAAAGACATGGTTATTTAGTTTGAGTAAAATTGGAGCCATTAGTGCACGATATCTGACAGCTGAAAACAAAATAATGCGTTAAGTCCATTAACTCCTATTAGTGACAATGAAATCAGAGGAGTTCTTGGAAGATCTAAGTCCCCCGATAAAGTGTATTACTCCATCGCTTAAATCAAAGAAGTAGTTTGCAGATTTAAGTCTTCACGAATCCTAGTCTTTTTCTGCAACCATAACCGTTGAGTTTGTTTAGGTGTCTAAAGTGCTATCAGAATGGGGTGAACTGAAAGTAGTAAGTTTAGAGCATGGGGGCAAAAAGGCTAGAAAATTATTGTACCTAGTCTTACTCTGTGACTTTGTAATCCTAAATTAGCTAAAATATTAGTTTTCCAAGGTCGAAAATGGCAACGGCCCTGCTACTTCTCGGCTCCATCGATGACGTCTTGAACACCTAAATACCGGCTCTGATTGCTAAACGCTCCACTCCCATCTTCAGCAATTAGAAGTATGCTTGAAATGTGGATAGATTTCTTGAATTTTTTTGCTTGTAGAGAGATAGAGCTAAGCCTGACTGTTTGTTCTGATACTACAATAACCACAGTTATGTAATGCGGTATAAGTCTTGTGTAATTGATAGGGTCGGCTTGAAGATAGAATGGCTGGAGGAACAGAAGAGTATAATGCTTTTTTCTATTCACTGGTGTCTACAGATACACAGGTAAGTCCTGCATTTGGGCATTGTAAGAACATTTGTTTATTTACCTGTTGTCCGTACCCTTTTTTGTTGATTCATTCATCTGTTGCTTGGTCTGACTTGTAGGAGATGTATTACTCAACTAAAAGGCAGCAGTTTTTGATTGACCAAGGTTACAGCTTTAAGGTATTGTTCTGTTTTCCTTGTTTATGGCAATCTTAGCCACTTAGGAAAATGAAGACTGTGCATCGTATCATATAGAAAAGTGATTCTTTTTTTTGGTAAACGGTAAGTTTATACAAGAAATTATCCACTTACGTCAAGCATTTACAAGGGATGAAGAGTATAGCTAATTACGTAACTCTACCTCCTTAATTGATCGAGCCATATCCTATCCTTACTAGATAATGTGGCAAACTCCAAAGTATTCAATCTTAATAACAAGGAACTTTGCACCTGCTTGATCACCACCATAGGCCGTAACAACGAGGCTTCAAGTCTACAAACATTGCGTTGGAACCAAATGTGATAAATGAGGCCATTAATAGCAGCAGAACTTACAGAAATCTGCAGACTAGTAGACCCTGGTCTTCTTCTCAAATGCTGCCATCTACCATTTTCCAGTTTCAAGCCAAGCCATGTTTGCAATCCTTTCAAACACAGGTCACTATATTCACAGCCAAAGAATAGGTGATGGCTGGTCTCCTTGTCAACACCACATAAGAAGCATACTCCATCTGTGGGTATCCCAATCCTAGCCACTCTGTCCAATGTGAGTAACCTCTGCCTTCTCATGATCCAAACTACAAAGGACCATTTTGGAACGTTGAACCTACTCCACACACTATGTGCCCAACTCACTTTAGGATGCGAACCAGTTAGCCATTTGTAGCCACTCTGAACAGAGTAGCCACCTCCCTTATCACACCATTGGTCCCCTATATAACCAGCTCTCAGCAAGTCTCTAACCTTGCATATTTGTCTCCAAGCCCAACTTGATGTAGGGGATGGCACATACTCCATCCATGGTAAACCTTTCAAATAGATAGCAGACACCCATCTAACCCACAAGTGATCTTTCTTATTTGCAATCCACCACACATATTTCCCCAAAGCTGCAATATTCCATTTGATGCATTGAATGATCCCAAGTCCACCCTCTGCCTTAGCCAAACAGATTGTGTCCCAAGCTATAAGAGGAGCTCTTTGGTACTCTTCACATCCAACCCACAAATAATTTCTGCAAACAGCTATAACTCTCTTCATTACACTGATAGGCAATCGAAAAATTGAAGCCCAGTAAGTGTGCAAAGAGTTAAGCACAGCTTTAACTAGAGTAAGCCTTCCTGTGTAGGTTAACTTCCTAGCTCCCCAACTTCTGATTTTGGCACAAATTCTTTCACTAAGGACAAAACACTCTCTTGTTGAGAGTCTCTTGGAGCTAATTGGGACACCAAGATACTTAAAAGGTAGTTGACCTCTTACAAAACCAGAAAAATTCAGGATGGTATTTAGTGCATGCTGAGGAATACCATTACAATAGAGGCTGGATTTTGAGGCTTTCATCTCCAAACCAGAAGCTTTGGAAAAAGTCAGGAAACCCCTTAGTAATAGTCTCACAGAAGAGGTATCACCCTTTGAAAACAATAGAAGATCATCAGCAAAACACATATGGGTTAAACCAATTCTACCACATAATGGATGAAAATGGAAGTCTGATTTCCTGGCAACCACCATCAGAATTCTTGACAAATACTCCATGCATACAGTAAACAGCAAGGGGGATAAGGGATCCCCTTGCCTTAAGCCTCTTTCACCCTTGAAAAACCCAAAACAGTCTCCATTAATGGAAATGGAGTACCAGGGACTTCTCACAGTAGCCATGATCAGGGTTATAAGATGACTAGGAAAGTGCAAAGCCACCAACATTTCCTCCACAAAGGTCCATTCCACTGAGTCATAAGCTTTTCTAAGGTCAATTTTGAGTAAACATCTTGGTGAGCAGTGTTTCCTAGTGTACAACTTGACAAGGTCTTGACAAATTAATACATTCTCCACAATTTGCCTCCCTTTAACAAAAGCACTTTGAGTAGGGCTTATGATCTCAGGTAGCACAAGTCCCATTCTATTACAAAGCAGCTTGGAAATGCATTTGGAAATAGTGTTGCAGCATGCAATTGGTCTAAATTCAGCAACTGATTTAGGGCTAGAAACTTTTGGAATAGGAGTGAGTACAGTGGTATTTATCTGTTTCAAGAGCTTCCCAGTCTTGAAGAAGTCCTGAATAGCCAGACAGATATCTTTCTCAACAATCAACCAAGTGTCCTTGAAAAACTTGCTTGTAAAACCATCAGGCCCCGGAGCTTTATCATCCTGAATTCCAAACATAGCCTCTCTAATCTCTTCTTTGGTTGGCACCATGAGTAGATCAGGCCAAGCCTCTTCCCTAACCAATGGCCCTAGTTGTACTGTGCCCAGGTGTACAGACTTCACCTGTTTACTGCAGCCTAGGATACTCTGGAAGTAATCAGCAAAGGCCTCTTGAATACCCTCGTGAGTATCCTGTTCAATTCCATTGATATCCTGTATGGCCTGCACCCTATTCTGCATTCTTCTAGCCCTAATCTGACTATGGAAAAAGGAGGAGTTGCAATCCCCTTTATCAGCCCATCTTAGTTTGGCTTTTTGTCTCAGAAAAGCATCTTTGGCCTGCCCCAGCAAGCAAGCAGAATCCCTAAGTTGTCTTTCCACTTCCTGCAATGTTATATCAATGGAATTGAACAGGAAAGTGATTCTTGTCGCATCAGCGCCTTTCAGATTCTTTGATCAGGAAAGCGTTTTTGTCGCTTTAGCACCTTGGGGTTCATGGGTTACTGAAACTTAATCTTGAAGTCTTAACTTTCTTTTTCTGCTCGAAGTTAAGTCTAGCCAATATTTGATACTCGCTCCATTTCAAGCAGTTAGCCCCACATTGACATAGACTGTAGAAAGTCAAATGAAGCTAATTGGCCGAAATATAGGTGTGAGAGGAGGCTGTCATGATGTTCTCGTTAGAATAGCAAGTAATGTTATTGTGCGCGGTAACCATGTGACGATGGCTATTAGGATGCTTCTACTTGTATTAAAACTGAACTTTTATTACACTCTTGTATTAAAATGACCTATGATGTGTGATGCTTCAGGTTATAACATCTCTACCACCTCCTGATTCTAGAGCTGAGCTCTCGTTCAACTCCCTTGATGAGCAATTGGATCTCCTAAAAAAGGTTTGCTACATTTGTACGACATGTTTGACTGCTTGAGTCTTGATAATTAACTGACGACCTTGTCATTCCCGTTTATTTTGATGGGTTGTACATTGTTTACAGCAAAAACGTTTTGATTTATGGTGTGAAACAGGTTCTAAGTGCCAGGGATGATGTAGTTGGTCTAGAACATCTAGATGAAGATGCAGATGGGATGGCTTACCAGGAATACAAGTAAGATCTATCGACTCAGTAGTATGTTTTCTTATTATATTTTCGTTGCGAATATAGTATGCAAGCAGTGTGGGTTGAAAATGGACCAAACCCATTCTTCGAAACCCTCAAAAACCCGGTATCATTACCAATTTCGTCAAAGTTTTGAACAAATCTTGCTGGTGTACATTAAATTCATTTCAGCCTGTAATTAACTCATACCGTGTTCGGGAGGCAACTAATATTTTCAGTGATCGGTGTTTATAGCTGTATTGTACGGAGTATTGCTTATGAAGTGTTCCTGGCTTTTGACATTCCGTTTATGTTTTATTGTGTTGATCAGAGTTGGGCAGAAGAGAGGAGCAGGGCCGGCGACAAGCAAACCCAAAGACCCGTCCAAGCGGCATCACTTGTTCAAGAAGCGTTTTGGTTAAACTATTCTGCACTTAATCTCATGTAATTAGATTTAACATGTTCAGTCTAACATCTAACCATTTATGATGGCTAAGTGTAGTTCTCTGTAGAACATTTGGCTCTTCTTTCAAGACCTAAATTCTTCAGTAATTAAATTTATTTTACTAAATGCAGTCGGCAAAGTGAAAAAGTTGTACAGTAACTTCAGTAAATGCTGACTGCGTTTTGTAAATGAAAAATTGTAACTCGTATCTCTGTTCTATGTAAGATATTATACATCTTGGGCACTGCTCATCCGTACCTAATTTCCTTGAATATAGGATCAATGATCAAGTACAGCCTAATAAAAATACTAATTTTAAAACTACAACCTTATAAAAACTTTTTCTTAAATTACAGCAAAAAATTAACCACCGTTCCGAAATTGCAGCCAAAACGGAGGTGTAAGCTATTCAATCAAACATTTGTTGGAAAATTTGAATTTTTACCCTATAATAAAATATGGCTATTGATTTTTCGTTCATAGAATTTACTCAGTTTGTATACTTTTTTCATTATTATTTTCAACCTGTTCTTTTTTACTACGAAGTAAAAAATATACACAATTCTCTGTTTTTTTTCTAACTATTCTTCATTCAATTTCTCGATTCTTAATCATGAGCTCCGATAATAAATTCAATGACATAATAATCGTTTTTTAATTTTAATTTCCGTGTTTTTCTAATGTAACCAACAATTAAATAACACAAATTAAAAAATAAAAAAACCACCACACGGCGGACGGCCAGCCTGCCCCATCACCGGCCAGCCCCACCACCGGCCACCTCCATGACAGCCGCCATCGACCCAGACCCGCCCCACCCAGACCTAGACCCGCTCCACCTTCAAACACCAACAAACTACCACTAACTCACAATTAAACCCCCTCACTAACCCACCACCCTAACCAATCCGCCGCCCCGCTCTACCCAATCCTGCCGCCGACCTCACCCACGCGCCGCTCCTTGCTCCCCGCCGCCGGCCATCGACTGCCGCCCCAAACCACTGACAAGGCTAAAGTCGCATCACCTATGGAACTACTAACTAATAGTTAGTGGTAAGTAGGGTGTCGAATCCACTTGGAGATGGTCGGAACTACTATGAACTTGAGGTTTCTAGTGTACTTAAGGTAAAAATAGTTTGGTTTTTGTCACTAAACTAAGGGTAAACTAAAACTAGAAAGATGTAAGTCGATAGATGGAGAATTCTAAGGTCGCAGGTTCACGATAACATAATACTAAGGTTAACAAGGAATAAGGTAACTAGTAATCGCTCGCGTTAATGAAAAACGACAAGTCCTCTCTACTCAAAGTCAATCCTAAGGTTCAACTAACTGGCTCCCGCTACGTATTAACCTAGCCTCACTTACTTGCATACAAGCCTAACCTTAACCCGGCTTTCGATCATAGGTTTAGGTTTCCTAGGTCAAACGATCAATCGTGCCATCGTGGTATTTGATTAATAGATCGTGCAATTAGGGCATCCGATAAGATTAACAACGAACAATCACAAGGTTACCAAATTCAATAATAAATCTAAATTACTTGTCATCGATCCCCATTAACCCTTGAAAAGGGATTAGTTAATCATATTTAGGGTCGGGCAAAGCATCGATAATTGGAAATCATGATCACAATAAAGATGAATGAATTCAATACGATTAACACGTTTAAAGCGAATGATTAAATCTTAATTACCAGAATTATATATGAAGTAGCAAAGTAGGAGAATCAATCCTTGAATTCAAGTTCTCAAAGTAGTGCAAAAGTAGCAAAAACGTGAATAAAAAGTATGTTTTAAAACCTAACTCGAGGCTTTACATACAAGTACGAAAAAATGTAAAATTAAGCGGGTAGAACCGCGCCATTCACATAAAATTTAATGAGAAAAATACCTTGGAGATTAATTATTATATCCTTATATGACCACATTTAACCATTTTTTCATCAAATCAAAATTGTAATTGAATCTCAATGTCTTTTTCTATCTTGTTCTTCCTATACCAAGTCACAAATGCATCAATTTTCACGATAAAAGTATAAAACCCATAATAAATATGTGGTTTATAAAAATCAATTTTTATACTCCGTATTGAATATTTAATTAATTTATGCAATATTTGTCAAATAATTTCGAATTTTGCACCAACTTTCCAATTAAATTATGATAATTTCTTATTGTCCCATCTGATTCAGTTAATTGTTTACCTTTTCATTTTGAGAAGATGTACATATTGACGATTTCTTCGTATCAAATGATCTTTTGATACTTTGATAGTTATTTTGTTTGAGTATTTTGATAAAAAAATTATTTGAAGTTATATAAAATTGTCAATATTTGTTCCGTTACAAAATCGAAAGGTGAACAAATGACTGAAGGAAATATATACTCCCTTTTATTCCGTCATTTTGTTTACCCGTCTATTTTAAGTTTGTACTAACGATTTTTTTTTTTTCATATTTTAAAATTATTTGATTCAAAATGGTCATTAATTTTGAAGGACATCGATGTCAACTAAATAATTTTAGATAATAATTAAATTACATTTTAGTTATGTATATAAAAAATAATGCATTTATACTCGATTCCAAAGTAAGAAGGTAAACAAACAAGTGCATGGAGCAGCTGTGAATTAAAATAAAAAATAAAGAGAGAAAGAGAGAAGATCCTTCGATAAGTCGTAACAAATTCAGTTTCATTTCAAGTTTTCCCGCCTATTTTATCCTTTTTCTCTGTTTTAACTCTCCAATTTATCGTCGTAAATTTCCTTCTGTACTGTGTTATCCGTCGAAATCAAGCATCATTCGCAAGTTTCTTCAACGCTAATTCGAAGAAGATTATCTTAAACAAGCTAATTACTACCTGTAAGTAAGTTTATCTGTCAAATTTTGTTTCAAATTAGGTTTTGCTGGATGAAATTCTTACTTGTTTGATGTTGAAGTTTTGATTCAATACATGATTCACATTGTAGTGCGTATAAACATAAATGTAAATCTATCGTAATCGAAATCGCACTTTATCATGATTTTTTTTATGATTTGAGGCTTTGAGCTTAGAAATCGTTATTTAGGCTATAATTTATTGCAATTGAAGCATTCTTGATGTATTCTTCTCTGATTTTTGGCGAATTCTAGTTTCTTATTTCAAACGCTTGTAATTTCGCTGAAATTTTCATGTAAAAACTGTCCAGTATTGTTGATAATCGAATAATTGAATATATGACGAAAGATGTTCCTCGTGAATGAAAATTGTTTAATTACGTTGTGTGCTTGAAGTCGTTGCGAATTTACGATTTTCGATATCATCGTGATTTTCTCTGTTTCCTTGCAAATTTGTGTGTCAGTAATATCACGGACTAAAATCACTGAAAGTTTTCGAAGATTTCGGTTAATCTGACAGAAATACTGAATTCTTCGATATTTCTCTGTTTTGCAGCAAAATCCTGAAAATGCAGCATGAAATACCTAACATATCTTCCGCAGTAACGCCAAATATTCGGAGGATGTCGCCGGTCAACGGACTTTCTCGCATCGTCTCCTCACAACCGAACTCCTCTAACTTCGACCATTTCAGCGCCTCTCCGACACGTCTCAGCATGACCTCGGCCGATTCAACCACCACCGCGATGATAGCAGTGGCGTACCTGTCTCAGCTGATGTCACGACACAAGGATCTGATGAACCGCTTCTGCTCATGCGTGTCGCAGCTCAAGAACACGATCCACGAGGTCAAGACTCTCCAGCTAGAGAATGTGAATCTGCGCATTGCAAATCGTGAGCTCAGTCACCAGATCAGTGTTCTCCTCAAAGCTGCTGAGCTACAGACAGCAGCAGCAGCAGCAGCGCGCTCTGAAACTCAACAGTTAGCTGGTGTAGGACAGTCGAGCAGCGAGAAGAGTACTTCGATGAGTCCGACGAGTGAGACTGTGAATGAGACGGGGAGAGTTAGCCTGCCTAAGAGTATTTCTGTCAGGTCTAGTGATTATTTGAAGCTGAAATCCAGTGGTGCAGACGACTCAAGTGGAAGCAGTTCTGAGGCTAAACCGAAGCCTAAGCGTGCTAGTTCGTCTAAGACTCACGTTCTTAGCCCTCTCTCTGGTTCGGTACGTCTGTTGTTACAACTTTTTGCTTATTTGTATTGTGTTTACTTGTTGATTTCCTTATTGCTGATTGTTTGATTATAGTTGATTTTACTGATCAAATACCTACTGCTTCTGAGTGAATTAAAGTTGTTTTTTTTTGGCGCAACGTGTTTACAATAACTCTATGAGGTTTGTTTTGTATAGCTGGACTGATCTAGCAGTAGGTATGAACATACTCCCGCTAATCATATCAAATGAATTGATGTCGTTTGCTGTGCTAGTTTTGTGGCGCACAGCTCCATCATTAGGCTGAATGTCTGATTTTGTTGCGATAACAATGGAAGCATGGAGACTGTAGCGTAACGAGCAGTTGTTAAAGTGACTTACATAGTTGTTCTGCGGTTTCAGAACCTCGATCTATGCTGATTTAGACTAAAAAAATGCTTAGCAGACGCCAGACGGTCAGAGTGATGATTGATGCACATTTTCATCAGTTAAGCGTCAATAGATAGGAATATAGAGTCCGATTTTAAGGCTCATTTCTGAAATGTGAGCAACTGAGCATATACATAGTCTTCCAAAGTGGAACTCCCCTAAAACAGTTCTGAAGTAAGTTAAATGTCCCTTGCAATCTGACACCGCACATCGACTATCAGAATTCAGGTCACATTTAAAGAAGTTACTGATATTCACCAACATCGAGTAAGTATCGATTATGGATTGATGAATTATCTATGTTTAGTTACATTAATCAACATTTTAAGGCACGCACATCTGATTGTGTGCTACTGTAGTCCATCAAGTACAATCATTCTACTGTGATTCTTACTTAGTTAGGCTCGTAGAACAGAATTTGGAAGTGCACTATCTTCTATTTCTGATAAATGTATACATCCATATGGATTTTGGCTTCCTTCTGTTTGTTTGGCATCATTCACATCAGCTGTTTGATCACTTTTCATCATATTGAAACTACATGAAAGAAGTTCTTCACTAAATTAGCTTGATGTTTAGCAGTGGGGCTCGATTCACAACTGCAGCATTAGTAGTGTGCTGAGCTTGAGCGGCGCAGTCAGCATTCTGCTATTGCTCAGTATATTTGTCGTAACACAACTCCTTGTTTCTAGGAAAGCAGTAACTACTAACTAGGTTATCTGAATATGTTCACTGCATTCTATGACACTGATACAGTAATATTCATTGCAGCAAAAGGTACGTGTCGGAGGTGGAAGCAAGAATGACGGCCCAATAGAGCTCGAAGTTTTCAATCAAGGGATGTTCAAGACTGAGCTTTGCAACAAATGGCAGGATACAGGAAACTGCCCTTATGGAGATCATTGTCAATTTGCTCATGGAATAAAGGAGCTTCGACCTGTCATCCGCCATCCTCGCTACAAGACTGAAGTCTGTCGTATGGTCCTTTCTGGTGATCCGTGCCCTTATGGACATCGTTGCCACTTCCGTCACGCTCTCACTCCTGAGGAGAAGCTCTTGCTTTCCACTGACACTGAAGCAGCTGATTCCTCTGAGGCTGAAACAGCTGATTCCACTGATACTGCACCCATCGTCTGAACTGAGCTGAGGTATGATGAATTTAATGATTGAATGCTGAATTAAAAAGTGCAGGGAGTGTTTAAACTCGTCACACAAACTATTATTACTAATAAATATCTGCTAAGTGAAGTATGTTAATAAATATAAACACAATAGAAAATCTACGTAACTAGGTTGCGTATTAATGAGTCGTAAATATAATATGTGAATATATATGTTAATGGAAGAGGAATCATGATATATAGCAGTAAGACAGAAATACTGCTGTTGGTGACTGCTTAGGTATATAGCGTTTTGGATGCTTATATGTTTGAAATATAGACTATAAGTGTGTGCTAAGAGTTGTAATAAAGTGTGTAACATAGGAGTACTTGATTCAGCCAGAATCATGGTAACGTTTGTTTCGGAAATGTTATATACTTGGAACTTCAAAAGATCATTTGGTGTGCTTTCTTTGTTCTTTTGCGGCCTTTTTTCTAAGCTATTTTAAGGATAAACCAGAGACACTTGATTCAATTGTTATGCCAAAGGAAAGACGTCAGCGCCTTAGTTTGTTTGTACAAGCTATTCGTACACAGGCTTGTTTTCTGCGTTTATCCCTTGAAACCAAGAGAGTAAGACATGGTAATTTCTCCCTACTCTAGCCCATCAAATGACAAAGGATAGAAATTGCAACTTCTTCTTTCTTCCTTAATCAGTTTAGCTGTGGGAAATTGTTTAAAGGTCACCGCAAAAAGGCTTTCAGTCAAGTGGCGGTTTAGTTTCTTGTCTGTTTCCTGACATCAGTTTACGTCTTTGTCTGATTTACTGGCATCTAGATTAATTCCTTTCTGTACGTAGAGTGTAATATTCTTTCCGTCTCAGGCTTTGTCGCTTTTGTTCATTCAAAACGGGATGCTTGCTAGATTGTTTAGCCTGAGAGACATGAGAGGAGCACATAACCATCACTTAAAACACATCAAAGAACGAGCCTGGAAAACAAGGTTGAGGTTGTAGCTTGAGGCTTATGGTACCAATTTTGAGGGTTTCGATTAAGAATCTTCTTACCTTGTTCGAGTAAGGCGGTGGTTAACAATGGTGCTCGAAAATGTTAAAGGTATATGAGCATATTATCGGACCTCAACCATTACCTTGGTTTTGGTTGAGTTAACCTTTGAATATGATATCAGAGCCTCATGCCATGAGATTGTGAGACACTTAACAACTTCCTGTCATTATCCACGTTTGACGTTTGGTTGAGTTGATGTTCTAAAAGGAATAAGTAAGATATAAAGCACTTAAGTAGCGCCTACAGCACTTGGCAGCTATGTTAAGTAGCGCCTACAACACTTGGCAGCATTTAGCTAGTTAAGTAGCGCCTACAGCACTTGGCAGCTATGTTACCGAGGCTGTAAATGACGTGCCCAACAACGAGGTGTTTGAATGTCAAAGTGTCAAACAAGGTTAAAGTTTATGTTTATCGAGTTAAAATGAAGGTAGAAGTGTCATCTCGTTTGTGAAAGCTGGAATGTCCAACCTATGATGACAGGTAGCGAAAGTATCAGTCAAAAAGACTAACCATATAACTTGGTGTCCCTGCAAAATGCCCTCCGACATCTAAATTTTTCATCGATCAATTTAATTTGGACTTTGCACAAGTTACTTTAAGCCATATTTTTACACAGTTTTAACTGGAAAATGATGCATTATTGACATTATAAAATCGAAAAGATGATAGTTGTAGCAATTACTAATCAGTAAACCGATACAAGGCTATAATATATATACACAATTAAATACGGAATATCATACATCTACAAGAAGGTAACGAGTAGCAACCAATTTACATTAAATAGAGTACTTCGTATAAGAGATCTGGCATAAGGACTGTTGTGGTTGAGCATAAGGACTGTTGACGGTTGAGCAAAACACAAGAGATGATGAAAGTACCTTCTTTGCCTGGTCATGCTCGAGTAATGTTCCTTACCAGACGACTACTTCTTAAACATGTCGTCGTGCTGAACTGTGAAGTCCCACAGCTCTCCATATTTCTCATTGAAGTCCCAAATATCCATAGTGTTGTAGTCGGAAATCAACTTGTCACGAGATCCCCTTTCCATGTTATAAATCTGTGGCTCAAAATTGTGAGGCTGATCTGGTTTAGCCATCTCAAATGCGCAAAATACAACGATAAACACGCCTGCCCCAAGGAATATATAATCTCCCTACAAATATATATATAAATCAGCACCAAAATTATAATCTGTCTATATAATTATTATTCCGTATCATATACAAAAGTTGGTACTCTACCGGAATGTCGTAATACATTCCAGCAGCAACTGCCGGAAGGAAAAGCCACGACATAATTCCTGCCACGAAAAACAGCAACGAAATGTTATGTCATTTCTTGACATTAATACGTTATTGTAAGAAATCCTAGGATATGTTGAACCTTGAAGACCAGTAGGTGGATCCATGGAATTGTATGCTTCAGCTATCCCTTCCCAAACTGAGACTGTAACACAAGAATCTCATCAACGGTAGTAATTCAAATCAAATCCCGACATACTTGAACAACTTTTTTACTCATATTTTCAGGATTTTGTCTATACCTTTTTCGGAGGTTTCAAAGTATGTGTGATGATCATCATACACCCCATATACAAAATCTTCCTGCAAGTACACAGACATATTATAATAATCGATCTCACATAAGACCGTTTCACCCTGATTTAAAATATACTGAAAAAAATGTACACAATGTGAAAGTGTTAGGGTATAAAAACGGTCTAGATAATCATTGATTATGAATGTACTTGTAGACGACTGTGCCCCTTAAAATATTAGGATACGTGTTCTTAAAACATATTGAACATGCTTAAAGAATGACTCTAACCACGAGAAAGAGATGAAGAGAAACCAAAACTATATACACAGGTACATAGTAACGTAGTTCAATAGTGATCAAATTAATTTAGGAGACGTGTTCTTAAAACGTATTGAACATACTAATAAAAAAGACTCTAACATACAGGAGCAACACCATTGGTGGCGCGGGGGTCTCTATAATCTTCGTTGATGTCTGGTTCAATCTCGGTCAAACCCGCTTGCACTTTGGCGAAACTACCTCTTCCTCTTCCACTACTTGTGCTACCATTTCCGCTTACGCTTACACTCTTCACCAAACTAAGTGAATTAGTCAACAATGTCGTATTGTTTTCAATGGAAACATGGTGTAGTTTGTGAAAAACAGTATTGTGAGTGGTTGTTCTTAAGTTGAGGGATGATTTGTTTGTACAAAGTAGGGTTGGATTCAAGCAAGCCGCCATTTTTGGTTTGGTGTTTAAAGAGTTTCACTTCTCTTTTCTTTGGGTTGTTATTTACCAGAACTTTTTTTTTTGGTTTTCTTTTCTGTCTGCCACGTGTCACTTGGAGAGTGCTCGGTTTATCCATTCTTGTGAGAGGATGGACTCAAAGGGGAAAAGTCTGTTACAACAAAAAAGGTTTTACTAGATACATTGGGATTTGGGGATATAGAATTTCTATTAATACAACATATATTAGAAAATACAATAGATAATTATAAGAAATTGTACAATATTAATACTCCTCCGCCGATGGCCATTTGTTCTACACTTTTCATTTTGAAGTGCGGTTGTTTTACACTTTTCAGAATGTTCATGTGGCCGTGTGGGTGGTGGACCCCTACTCCCTCAACCAATTACATTTGATAATTTTAAGCAAGCGGGTCCCCCTTTGTACTTATATTAATATTTTATTAGTTTTTTCTCTATATCTCTCCTCACATCGATAAATGTGTATAAAGTAAATGTAAACAAACCACCGAGACGGAGGGAGTACAACATATTTGTTTGTTTTTGTCAATAGTAAAATAAGATGTAATTACAAGTTTAGGTTTTCAAAACCTGTAATACATCCTTTATTGATTACACTATTAAGTTTAAAGAAAGCACTAAAATAGATCTATTAAAATGTCGTGTACTAAGACTGGATTGTCGGAGTACGGATGACTGGGCACGAGCGTCCTCTGCTACGTCGTCCACATAGCTTATACTTCCCAGTTGCCAACGATCCAAGCGAGCTGCACAGTGACAAAAACAGGGTGTACTTACGCTACAAGAGCGTAGAAGAGAGAGGTGGAATGCAAACCACTAAAGTTTGCCTCCGATGGAGATTAAATTCCTACATCCCGATGATCGAACTCTACATTCACTGAACCAAAGTACCAAAGTAGTTAGCTAGCAAACAGACAGGAGGAAAATGACTTCTCTAAACCAATCTCTTGGCCAGTTTCACCACATAACCATTTTCACCACATAAAGCTTTTTCATGGCTATTCCAACCCAAACCGGACTCATCAAGGACATACTAGTCTCGAGGAGATTATTTTTATTACTTAAAGCGTTGAAGTACACACATTCGTCTTATTATTACTAGGAAGGAAGACCATGCAACAACAAAAACTAAGTAAAAGAAGCATACAAGAACGCACAAATCATAGAACCACCACATTCAAACTGACTCCAACCACCAAACTCCACAGACTCTTACCATTACAGCCAACCTACAAAAGAAAAGACTACCAATACCCTTTGGAAAACGCTCTACACACGGAGTAAGTCAACTCGAAACTAATTCCATCAAAGCCTAAAGACCCCGACTTTTCTAATCTTTACAATCTCTAAACCAAACTCGCATAGAAGACAAAAAGACAACCTCAACAAGCCTGAAAGAAGACCTAAGAATAGAACCAAACCCCATCCTAAGACAAGCCCGACAACCAACTTAACCATGAAGACCAAAGACCAAACAACCATGAAACTAACAAGTAGGGGAGGGGGGCGAGAGGGAGGGGAACTGTTGTAGATACCCGTATCCGTACCCCCCAAAAAACAAACCCAATGATGAAAAGGACTGCCATGCATGCTTTTAAAAGAGTCGAAACGGTACAAAAGTGTCTAAAACGTATTTAGTCATTTTTAGCGTATTAATTTGGACTTGCATAATCATAAAAATGAATGTCACTCTTAGTCATTATAAGCATAACACGAGCACAATATAGGAACATCTTATTAAGCCAAGCCACAAAAACAGCCCAACTAGCTACAAAACGGCCCAAACTTACAAAAACGACCCAAAACACAACACGCAAAACGGGCCAAAGTGCGTCCCGTGTCACATTTTCACAAAGTTAGGTTTTATGAAACCATAAAATAATATAACCTAATATTATTTTATTTCAAACCAAAACCGAAAAACACGACAAAAACCGAAACACGAAAACCGAAATTCGGACCAAAACTGAACAAATACTTAACCCCTAAGTTAATAAAAACATAATCATTACTTAATCATACGTCCAAAACCAAAAGGCGGCTGAAAAACGGCACACCAAAATAAAATAAAATCGCCAGTTGACAGGCGATTAAATATTCAATCGCCAGTCAACTGGCGATTTACTTTTTGTTTTGTTGTGTAGCCTTTTCAAGTTTCCTCCACAAAATATCTTCATGTTGAAAACTAATTCGCCAGTACACAGGCGATTATGTTTTTACCTACGCACAAATCAGCCAACCTCTATAAATACCAACCCACTTCATTCATTTCAAGAGGTCGGGTTTTCAACACACATACACTATTCACAAGAATACACTTAAAGTCCGCTCAAAAATACCGTCTTTGCATTTTCGAAAGGTAAACATTTTACCTACGTTATGGACATTTGAGACTCGGACCGAAAGAGGTTACATTAGCCCCTACTCGATGAATTGTCATCACTCTTTCTCTATCTACGCCTCACGTACACTCGACCTATACGGGTTCCTAACCTGACCCGATATTGGCATTAGCGAACCTTATTCGTAATTCGGTTGTAGCAATTCGGATTCATAATCCGTCTAAACCCCGCCAATATCGCATAAATAAACGACTCACTATCACTAAAGCAAACCGACGACACTTTTATAATTATGCAAGTCCTCATTCATGCATTAAATTACGACTAGATCACGGATTCGACACTAAATTGCACTGCTTCAATTAGTCTTTTAGCATGCAAAAGCGAGGGTTTTTCACAAGATCTTATAGTCAAATACGAAGTCGGAAAATAACGTCTATGGTAATAATTTAGTCAATAAATTATTATTTAACGTACATTTCCCATAGCATTATATCGTAGCTTTGACGTTTTACACTATTTATGCATTTTTATCGAGTCATATACATTCGCTCTTGTACGTAGCGTCATTTTAGCCCAAATATCGAAATTAAGCAAATGTTTTCAAATTAGTAGAGACTACTTTTACGTAGGCTTTTTTATTTCAGTTTTCAAAATACATTTTGTCAAGACTTTCGAAAAGTAACTTCACTCCGAACCCCCTCTCTGGTTTCAAACCTCAGGTAGATAGGTATCGACGCACCTTGAAATCTGAGACACTCGTGTCTTGTATTTCAAGACGCGTTGATTAGGTTCCAAATTCCTCTAATATTTGGTGGCGACTCCGAAAATACACTTTCAAAAAAGATTTTCTACTTTTCTTTTTTGGTCACAAACTCATGCAATGATCTCCCCCATTTTTAGCAAACCAGACTTTTTCCCCATGAGGCGCATTCCGCTTCTACCGCACGGCGAGTAGGCTCCAAGGCGTATGCCGATAGGTTTTTCCCAGGAATTTCCCGGTACCTTCACCAAGCGACTACTGGGACGAGCATGATTTTTATTATTTTTGAAAAACTAGTTTTTCTTTTATTTTAAAAACATAAAGAAGTGAAGCTTGAAACTTTGAAAACATTTTCGCTTTCGATATTTGGGCAAAAGTACGTTGAGTCGAATCCTCCTGATTCATAACCACACCCTTTGAGGGACGGCCCCTAGTAAAGCTCGCTTCATAAGCGGGATAACTCTGGACACGTTGTCTCTCACCCCTCCACGATTACAAGTACGGCATCCGTACAAACGATCGTAACCAGTCAAACTCGAACGCTCTAGGGTCCGTATTGAACTCACGCTTAGACGTGTGCAATGCCGCGGGTAACCCTACCTAAACGTTGCGAGAATGGCTGGAGGGAACCTTACCCTATAAACCAAAAACCTGTGTTTATATGTACAAGTGCGAAGCTATAGTACCCTCACTGTAGTCGTCTTTCAAAACCATTGCATACCAAAAAACATTTCCTAGGCATTATACTTTTAAAATACGTCCATTTTTGAAATTACTTCTTTCAAACTTTTTTTCAAAAAGGTCATACTTTTTAAAAACACGCCGTTAGGCTCTTTGACCTATAGTCATTTGAGTTTAATAAATAAAATGCCGCTTCATTTAAAACCGATCCAGGATAATCACTATATCCTAGATCTTTTTCAAAACGTAAATGAATTATGCGACTGACGTATCGTCATAATACATTTATTGTAAAAACCTTTTCACAAAGCAAAAACCCGAATATGTCAATTCAGTTCGGAGATTTTAAACGAAATTAACTTTTAGTACGTTAGAATTAGCTCTAAGTCGAGTGACTCATTAGTCATCCCGATTTTAAACTGAACTTTTTCTCTCAAAAAGCAAAAACGCGGGCTCGTTCAGATGCGAACCCGTTGATTTAAATTTTGAATCAAGTGACCTATCGTCATTTTGATTTGATTTCCTGAGTCACACATAAAAGGCGAACAAGTGATCGCCTTTTACTCAATTTTAACATCCTCAGATCGACTAGCCTATCGCTACTTCGGTTTGATCCTTTTTATCATAACCTAAATGATAAACCCCTAGCAACATACCGCTAAACTGGGTTAATCTGGTTATGATCATACAAATTTTACTACCTCGAGATCAGGGACGTATCAATATGCCCCTACCTCAAAAGCTTCCTGTGTCTTTTCAAAAGCTAAAAACACGAGTCAGGTCATGCACCCACTTTCTACTTTTTCTGTCTTTCTTTGGTCGTGAATGTGATTTTTGTTCGTTGAGTCTTTTTCTTCCCTTTTAGAATCACTAAAAGTTTTGAAACTTTGTCAGGTCCTCTCATTCAAAAACCTTGAACCCACGGCTCGCAAACGCAAGATGAATTTCCGTTTCAACCTCGCAAGTGATGAAGTTGCTCTTCCACCACCTCCTCCACTAATGACGATCGCCGAACGCGTAAGGTTGCTCGACCACAAAATAGCCAATCTGACCGCTTTATTCGAACATCTGGTCGCCATGCAAAAGATCGAAACCGAGAAAAACGCAAGACTGTTTGCCGAAGAGTCTGCTCGACACATCAAGAGGATTCGATCCTTGGAAGATGAAATTCACAAGTACAAACTAGCCAAAACCACAGATCATGGTCACCAGGGCAATACTCCTCGAACAACTGAACCATTCAACACTGTAAACCCTAAGGCACTAGCGGCGCAACCAATATTCCTGGCACAACCCACTTCTGCTATGCCCAGATCATCATCAGTCAGGCCATTTTCGTCACAGCAGCGACGAAAGTTTGACCCCCTCTTCATGACCTACTCAGAGGCATTAGGAAAGCTCGTGAAGAAAAACATTCTGCATCTTCCCAACCCCACCAATGTACCACCTGAGAATAGGAAGCCACTATCATGGCACGAAGACTCGTACTGTGAATTCCACAGGGGAAAAGGACATGATACCGAGAACTGTTACCGTCTGAAGAACGTAATCCAGGACATGATCGACAATGAGACAATCGACAAGCCAGGCATGGCTCCTAAGCCAACCCAGCATAACCCACCATACGCTCGCCCCATTTTCGTAGGGACACATCCTATCCTCAATTATCCCCTTCCAGCTCCCGCAGGCGATCACGAAGTCAACGTCCTCTACGACAACGTCAACAACAGCGGTAACAACATCGATCACATTCGCCCAGCTAAGATAAAAACAGGACCAAGGCATGGGGGCAGGAAAGTAATCTTCACCCAGATCCCTTATCAGGACCCTTCCAGACAGTCCGACGGCAACAACAAGGCTCCACATCTCCAACGCCCGTACCAAGCTCCTTTGGAACCACTAGTACCGCCGGGATTCCTGCCTGAATACACAAACAAGAACAGAGACGAAGGTGTGGTCAAAAACGTCAAAACCTCACCCATGACAAACAATCTTTTGTTTAACACAACCTGGCAAGACACCAAGGATGTCCTCCCGATTCAATTCCCAGAAACAGGACCAAGCATTGCAACCTGGCAACTCTTGCAGGACCCGCCAGTGCACAATGAAGCCCTTTACCAGACCCTACAAATCACTCCGGTAGTGAAACCAACGTCACCGATACAACTTATTGACCGCATCGTCCGCAATTGGCTACCAGGCGCCATAACGTTCTCCCACGCCGACCTACCACCCTTCCGAGATCCACACAATCCAGCACTCTACATAACCGTAGAATGTCGCAACATGGTATTACCCGTTACCCTCATCGACAACGGCTCTGCAATCAACATCATGCCCCTAACAACAGCCATCAAGTTAGGATTAAAGGGAGGAGACGTCACCCCTTGTTCCAACAACATAAGAGCATACGACGGCACGTCCCGCAGCATAGGAGGCGTCATCTGATTACCCATCATAACACGTTTCGTCAAAACAGAAACCGAATTTCAGCTCATGGACATCCCCCCGGCGTACAACATGTTACTGGGCAGACCCTGGATTCACGATGCCGGGGCCGTCACATCAACTTTGCACCAAAACGTTAAGCTACCCCTGTGTGACGAAATCATCACCATAGAAGCCTCAGACTTCCGAGCCACTCTCCCACAACTGAGGTGTGAAGAAAGCACCACCGAGTCTGCCAGCGACATGGGACTCTTCAACTCAGGCATCTACACCTAGGGTCTAGGATCCAGCGTCCTTAGGATGCCAAATTTTCTAAATCGGCAGGGTCACTAGGCTACATTACTAAAATAGTAAACCTAGCTAAAGAACTAGAGTCATTAAGGTTGTCCAAAGCTCCCTCGTCTGAGCTATCTTCAAATGTAACCGCTTTTGATAACATTAATAACATGAAAGTTTTTGGTTACTCTTTGCCTCATTTAAAATCTACATATTCTAATGATTGCGATAAAAATAAACTAAATAACATTGCATTATATAGATACATTGCAAGCATTGTCTCAAAACCCGAACAGGACCCCATTATTAAAGACACAACAACCATCAACATAGGCACGCCTGAAGAACCTCGAGAACTACAGCTGGGGGCTTCTCTAAACACAGAGGAAAGGACCGCATACACCAAGCTCCTCACATAATTCAAGGACGTCTTCGCATGGTCTTACAAAGACATGCCCGGGATTGACCGCGAAATAGATGAACACCGTATCCCAATCAAGCAAAATAGCAAACCAGTCAAGCAGAAACTCCGACGCATCAAACCAGAATGGTCTCTCATGGTCAAGGAAGAGATTGAGAAACAACTACAAGCTGGGTTCATCCAAGTCATCGAGTACTCTAACTGGGTTTCAAACATGGTTCCAGTCATGAAGAAGAATGGCAAGATACGGGTATGCGCCGACTTTCGAGACCTCAACAAAGCCTGCCCGAAAGACGACTTCCCATTACCTCACATGGACATCCTAATCGACAACACAGCAGACCACGCCCTACTGTTATTCATGGATGGATACGCAGGGTACAACCAAATCAAAATGGCGACAGATGACATGCCAAAAACTACTTTTGTAACCCCCTGGGGAACATACTGCTACACCGTCATGCCATTTGGGCTCATCAATGCCGGCGCTACCTACCAACGCACTGCTACCACCTTGCTCCACGACATGATGCATAAGGAGGTTGAGGTATACGTCGACGACATGATAGTAAAGTCAAAAGAAAGGGATGACCACGTCACAAACCTTCGAAAATTCTTTACCCGAATCAGGCAGTACCAAATGCGATTAAACCCACAGAAATGCACCTTTGGGGTCACATCAGGCAAGTTGTTAGGCCACATAGTAAGCCAGCGCGGGATCGAAATAGACCCGACCAAAATCAAGGCAATAATGGGCATGAAGCCGCCAAGTAACATCGACGAAATAAGGAGCTTTTTGGGACAAGTCCAATATATCTCCCGATTCATCAGCAAACTCACCATGATTTGCGAGCCGATATTCAAAAAGCTGAAGAAGGAAGAGCATACAAAATGGGATGACGACTGTCAACAAGCGTTCGACAAAGTCAAGAGCCTGCTTACAAATCCACCCGTTCTGGTACCTCCACAAAAGGACTTGCCATTATCACTGTACTTAACAACTACGCCAAGCGCTATGGGTGCCATGCTTGCCCAGGAAGTTGACAACGAAGAACGGGCAATCTACTACATAAGCAAGAAGTTCCACGACTATGAGACTAGGTACGAACCAGTCGAGAAGAGCTGCCTCGCTCTGGTCTGGGCAACCAAAAAACTCAGGCATTACCTACTCGCCAGCACAACAAAAATCTACTCCCTAATGGACCCCCTCAAATACCTATTTGAAAAACCGATCCTAAACGGACGCATAGCTAGGTGGACTCTGCTACTTGCCGAGTACGAACTCAAGTACCTCCCTCTGAAAGTCATTCAGGGAAGAGCGGTCTCTGACTTTCTTGCAGAAAATGCTGTAATCGAACAGCCCATGATTGATACAATGTCGTTTCCTGACGACGGAATCTTCGCCGTAGAAGAAGAGTAGTGGCAACTATACTTTGACGGAGCATCAAACTACCGTGGCTACGGAGTAGGAATACTCTTAATATCCCCAAATGGCGACCATACTCCGCTCTCGATCAAGCTCGACTTTAGCGTTACAAACAACGCCGCAGAATACGAAGCCTGCATTTACGGCCTGCAAGCAGCCATCGCTCTCAAGATAAAGAACCTACGAGTGCATGGAGATTCCTTCCTCATCATAAATCAAGTGACAGGAGTGATGAGGCTAAAGTCGTCACGCCTAATCAAAATAAACCTAGACAAACTACTAACAGAAGCTAGCGGTAAGCAGGGTCGAATCCACAGGGAGATGGACGAAGTCAATGAAATGCTCAGCTAAACTAGGCTTAACTCGAGGTGTGAAAAAGGTTTGGGTTGAATTATAAACTAGAGGCAAACTAGAATCGAAGGTTTAAAGATGATAATGGAGAAAGTCTAGGGTCACAGGTTCACGATGATTTCACCTAAGATTGTCACTGAATAAGGTTACTAATGATGGTTCGTGTTAATGGTTTAGGACAAGTCCTCTCGGATCAAAGTCAAACCTAAAGCTTAACTAATCTGCTCGCTACGTATTAGCTTCGCTCTACTAACTCTCACGCAAGGCTCACCTTAACCAGGCTCTCGATCTTAGGTTTAGGCTTCCTAGGTCAACACAATCAATCGTGGCCTTTGATCAATTGGAAGAGGGAATAAGGCATGAGGTTAGAATAACAACAAGCAATCATTAGATAACCAAAACAGCAAACAAGTCTAAGAATCAATCATCGATCCCCTTAGAACCCTAGGATAAGATTAGCTATGCATAGTTGGGAGAGAATTCAAAGCAAAACAATAACAATAATAAAACATGATGAATCAAGAGCAATTGAAATCAAACTTGAATTAAATCGAATATCAATGGTTACAACGTGAAATCAAAGTCACAAACTAAACAAGAGATGAAAGTAATTGAAACAAACCCGGAGTAATTCTAGCAATTCAATGTAAAGATCGCAACTTGAAGGAGATTAAATCTAATCTAAGTTGTTTTTAAGAAGTTTAAAAGAGAGGAAAACTAATTCTAAAACCTAAAATTTGAAAAGTAATGAAAAGCATAAGTCCTAAAACCCTACTCGAGCTCTATTTATAATAGCACGTGAATCAGGAGAAACAGGCACCGAGCAAGCCAGGTTCGACTCGCCCAAACCGACGGTTTCAGGGTCGAACCGATCGGTTCACTCCTATGCCGAAGCGGTTCTTAGCATGGCGAAGACTCTGATAGATTTTGCTCTTGTTTCTTGACTCTAAACCGACAGGTTCACTTGGAACCTATAGGTTTGACGTCCCAACACCTAGTATGACTTCCGACTCGACTCTCGGGCCTCGTGTTGACGTCTCGATACTCGTGAACGCTCCAATTGACTCGTGTTTATTTCACGGGACCGCCAAAACCTGCAAAATACACACGAGGAACGACAGTATCGCAATATAATGCAAATAGCTACTAAAGTACTAATGAAATCACGTAAGTGCGAGCTAAATGCATGTGAACCGGGGGCATATAAGCGATATAAAAGACATGTATCAAACTCCCCCAAACCAAACCTTTGCTTGTCCTCAAGCAAACAGCGTCGAAGAACATCAAAGCGTAGCTAGTTAATCACGTTAGCATCTCGAAGTGGACGACCTATGCACATAAACATACAAGCTACGGTCTATTTCACCGAAAGTAGAGCACAAGTCTCAATCGTTCGCACCACATCATAATGCTAGCCTCTAACGCTTTCGCAAAAATTAAACTAACGATAATTGGATTCAAGCAAGGCCAGCCATGCATACCACTTTCCTTCATACCGTTCTTACCACATCATTCCATTTTTTTCTTTCTTTGCTTTTCTTTCTCTGTTTTTTTTCTTTTCTTTTTCTCAAATGTGGAGCATCCCTCGTATGTAGTACCGTTTAGCTTGACGTTCACTCGGTAAAAATCGCGCTCGGGTACACATATTTCCTTAAGGGTTACGTCATTGCTCATACTCTCGGTCGCAGCCAAATTCATGGCCACTGTGGTTACTCAAGTCAATGAGTCCCCTCCGAGAGCATCGAAGCATTGCTCCCACATTATATGATCTTTCCAACAAACCACAAACCAACATTCCAAACATACCACAAGCCAATGCCTCGCAAGAATACCAATATCGAAAGTAAAAGAACGAAAAGCGATAAGAATTAAGCAAATGAGTGGGCTAGCGTTTGAGGCTCGCAATCTAATAACGGGAAACAAACATATAGTGCATGCTACGACGATAGAAAGTCGACTTGGAGATACTAAAGATCAAAACAGCACACTAATCAATTCTCCAAACTAGACAATTCAAAGCAAAACAGGTTTGGAATTTTCGAATTTTTTAAATTTTAAGGTTTTTTTTTTATATAAAGTAAAGCACGCAAAAACGAAAATGCAAAAGAATAAGCGCGCAAGAGCTTTCCTCCCCCAAACCAGAACTACACATTGTCCTCAATGTGAGCAGAATGCACAGATAAGCAAGCAAAACAAAGGACACTAAGCATATGGGGGAAGAATAGAAGCGAGGAAGTGAGGGAAAAAGAGTAAGAAAGCTCACATGCTCGTGAAGGAGCTCCCCCAAACCGAAGTAAAGCGTGGAGTCATGACCAGATCCACGATTTGCATCCAATTCACCCAAATTGAGGTACTTCTGAGCAAGAGTGAGAAAAAGCAAGGCCGAATAGCAGAGAGGCCTATTCTCAAGAATACCAAGGACAAAAGTCCTGGAGTACCTGCATGCTAAATCAATCATAAAATCCCTCATCCTCGCGCGCTCAACAGAAAAGTCTAAAAGTAATAATGTCAAAGTCAAAAACAAACCAAACCAAAGCAAAGTACAACTGTTTACAAAAAGTCATCGGGTTGCCTCCCGGATAGCGCTGGTTTATAATGGTCCCGCACGACCGTCGTCAAACTCATCAAATCACGTCAAATTGGGCCAAGGACGTTGGCCACTCGCAGCAGCTTCACTTGGCGAAATCGCATCGGTTCGCCATAAAACTCTATCTCCTCGAGGAAGAGTAGAATAGTCCATCAAGCAGGGGATTCCATCGCGAAACGGCGCTCCATATCTCCCCTGCGCGCCTGGCGACTCAACCGTAGGGTCTCCACCTCCAAGCGGCTCGCCATATCTCCCCCGTGCTCCAAGCATTGCAGACTTTGGGACTCCACCTCCATCACCCGGATCGTAGACATCCGCCCTCGTGACCTTCCGTTCCCCCAAACCAGGATCACAGCCAACCTGCTTAAGACCTGCACAAGAAACAGCAGAAGAAACAACCTCCAAGGGGTCTCCAGTAGAGTGAGACGGAGGGGCAAGGTCAATAACAGCAGCAGACTCAGGCTGCATAGGGGAATGGGGAAGACTAGACTTGGCGTAGGTAAGCTTTTCCCCTCCCACCAAGAACGACAAGGTCTTGTTCCCCACATCGATGACTGCACCAGCAGTGTGCAGAAAAGGTCTCCCTAGAATGATCGGGATGTGGGGGTCCTCGGGGATGTCTAAGACAATAAAGTCAACGGGGATGTAGAACCTCCCTACCTTGACCGGGACGTCCTCTAAGATGCCTAAGGGTCTCTGGACACTACGGTCAGCCATCTGCAAAGTCACGGAGGTAACTCCTAACTTGGTCATGTTCAGTTTCTTGCAGATGGAGTAGGGAATGACGCTCACACTGGCCCCTAGGTCGCACAACGCGTTCTGAACAACATATCTCCCTATAGAACAAGGGATGGAGAAGGTCCCGGGGTCACTCAGCCTGGGAGGGGAACTACCCTGCAAAAGAGCACTACCCTCCCCCACAAAAGACACAGTCTCGACTCCGTCTATCGATCGCTTCCTAGATATGACCTCTTTAAGAAACGTAGCATAAGCAGGAATTTGTTTGACTAAATCAATAAAAGGAATGTTCACCTGCAATTGCTTGAGAATCTCAAAGAACTTGCTGAGCTTGGGGTCCACAGTAGCCGGGAGTACACGGCTCGGAAATGGGAGCCTAATCTGGATCTCCGGTGTCTGATCCTTGACAGAATCATCCACTAGCTGCTGTTGCTGTGCCGGCCGTTGAACACACGGTTTGGCCGTGTTCTTTGCTGCTGCCCCATTCTTTTCTTCCTCCTCCGGAAGCTTTGGGCTGTCATAAACTGTACCACTACGCAAAGTAATAGCACATGCGGTATCAGGAGGAGTGTTAGGAGGATTACCTTGGGGCGGTAGGGTGCCCTGCTGACGAGACGCCTGCGAAGTGGCCAATTGAGCCACTTGATTCTCGAGCATTTTGATCGCGGCGTCCTTAGCTTGCCCGTCCTTTTGCATCTGTTGCAGCATCATTTGTTGTGACTTTTGCACGGACATTGTTACCTGCGACAACTGCATCATCATGGCCTTCATCTCGGCCATAGGATCGGGTCCCGGGGTAGGTGGAGGAGGTGTATAGGTGGGTTTTTGGTAGTTGGGTGGAGGTGGTTGGTAGTTTTTGTGAGGAGGGATATATGGGGTGTTGTGTGGAGGTTGGTTTGGGTAGGGCAAGTTCTGTGGGTAGGATTGGTAGGCGTGAACTTGCTCGTGGGGTGCAGCATACCCCATAGAATAACCCATATCGTGCCCCATAACAGCATTTACATGGGCACTAGAAGAACCCCCATCGGTCATCCTGCTAATCTGCGCCGTCAGCGCAGCAACCTGACTCGTAAGCGCACTAATACTCTCCTTATCACGGTCATTATGAGCAGACCGTGAATTACCCCTTGGTTGTCCAAATTGAGATGAGTGAACCGCCATCTCTTCAATTAAACCCCAAGCCTTGTCGTCGTCGACGTTGTTAGCAAAACGTCCCTCTGCAGCTGAATCAAGGATGGCACGGCTCTCCGCATACAACCCGTTGTAGAATGTCATGATCACCAACCATTCGTTTAACCCGTGGTGTGGACAATCCCGTATGAGCTTCTTATATCGCTCCCATGCCTCAGCAAGTGACTCGTCAAACGTTTGCTTGAAGCCCTGGATTTGACTTCTCATTTGGTTAGTACGCTCAGGAGGGTAAAATTTGGAGTAGAACGCAAGAGCCAAACCACGCCAATCGCATTACCGCCGCAGCCTTTGTCAAGGTCCGTTATCCATTCACGCGTGCGGTCCTTCAGTGAAAAAGGGAACAGCATTTCCCTTATTTGCTCCTGAGTAATCCCGGCTTGCTTGATCGTGGAGCAGTAGTCAGTAAACACTTGCATGTGCCGACCGGGATCTTCGGTTGGGTAACCACCGAATTGATTCCGCTCCACCAAGTTGAGGAAGGCGGGGCGGATCTCGAAATTGCCCTGTAGCGTCTCGGGCATCGTGAATCCATTAGGTATGGATTCCGCTTAGAACCGAAAGTATCAGTATAGTTTTGGCATTGTCACTGGCGGCGAAGTAGAAACTGGAGATAGTGGAGGTGTGTCCTCTTCGTAGGACGATTGCGTAGTACTAGACGACGCTTCCTCAATATCAATAACTCGAATTGCTTGTCTGCGTAACCTGTGTAGCGCTCGTTCAGGTTCAGGCTCAAAAGGAACTAGACCTGTAGGTGACCTGCGCATAAACACAACTACACAAAACAATGAGAAACGGTCTCAAGGAACTAGGTTCCTTGAGACAAGAGAGAAAAACCTAAGCAAAAACTAAGCAAAAACAATAACTAGCTAACCGTCTCCCCGGCAACGGCGCCAAAATTGATGAGGCTAAAGTCGTCACGCCTAATCAAAATAAACCTAGACAAACTACTAACAGAAGCTAGCGGTAAGCAGGGTCGAATCCACAGGGAGATGGACGAAGTCAATGAAATGCTCAGCTAAACTAGGCTTAACTCGAGGTGTGAAAAAGGTTTGGGTTGAATTATAAACTAGAGGCAAACTAGAATCGAAGGTTTAAAGATGATAATGGAGAAAGTCTAGGGTCACAGGTTCACGATGATTTCACCTAAGATTGTCACTGAATAAGGTTACTAATGATGGTTCGTGTTAATGGTTTAGGACAAGTCCTCTCGGATCAAAGTCAAACCTAAAGCTTAACTAACGGGCTCTCGCTACGTATTAGCTTCGCTCTACTAACTCTCACGCAAGGCTCACCTTAACCAGGCTCTCGATCTTAGGTTTAGGCTTCCTAGGTCAACACAATCAATCGTGGCCTTTGATCAATTGGAAGAGGGAATAAGGCATGAGGTTAGAATAACAACAAGCAATCATTAGATAACCAAAACAGCAAACAAGTCTAAGAATCAATCATCGATCCCCTTAGAACCCTAGGATAAGATTAGCTATGCATAGTTGGGAGAGAATTCAAAGCAAAACAATAACAATAATAAAACATGATGAATCAAGAGCAATTGAAATCAAACTTGAATTAAATCGAATATCAATGGTTACAACGAAATCAAAGTCACAAACTAAACAAGAGATGAAAGTAATTGAAACAAACCCGGAGTAATTCTAGCAATTCAATGTAAAGATCGCAACTTGAAGGAGATTAAATCTAATCTAAGTTGTTTTTAAGAAGTTTAAAAGAGAGGAAAACTAATTCTAAAACCTAAGGCTGAAAAGTAATGAAAAGCATAAGTCCTAAAACCCTACTCGAGCTCTATTTATAATAGCACGTAAATCCGGAGAACAGGGCACCAGAACCGACCGGTTCGGGCCCAAACCGATCGGTTCAGGGTCAGAACCGATCGGTTCACTCCTATGCCGAGCGGTTCTTAGCATGGCAGAAGACTACAGTAGATTTTGCTCTTGTTTCTTCAACTCTAAACCGATAGGTTCACTTGGAACCTATAGGTTTGACGTCCCAACACCTAGTATGACTTCCGACTCGACTCTCGGGCCTCGTGTTGACGTCTCGATACTCGTGAACGCTCCAATTGACTCAGGTTTCAGCTCAGGACCGCCAAAACCTGCAAAATACACACGAGGAACGACAGTATCGCAATATAATGCAAATAGCTACTAAAGTACTAATGAAATCACGTAAGTGCGAGCTAAATGCATGTGAACCGGGGGCATATAAGCGATATAAAAGACATGTATCAAGGAGCGTGGAAGATCATGAGCGAAACTCTCACCAAATACCAAGCAAAAGTACAAAAACTCCTAACCAGCTTCGACTGTGTCGAGTTCTACCACCTCCCGAGGGAAGAAAACCAATTTGCCGACGCACTGTCAAAACTCTCATCCCTCCTCAACATGCCACCAAACATGAAGTTACTTCCCATCATCGTGGAAAGACGCGACGAACCAGCATACATCCATACCATTGATTTAGACGAAGCCGAGCAAACAGAGCCTTGGTATCAAGCCATAATCAACTACAAGACAAGCGGCACTTACCTTCCCAACACCGACGAACGAGGCGAGCGAGCCATAAGACTACTAGCATCCCAATTCGTGCTAGAAATGGGGCAATTACTCAAGAAGACACCGCAGGGCACGCTACTCATATGTGTCGACTACAAAAAAGGACAAGAAATCATTGCGCAAGTTCATGACGGCGAATGCGGTCCCCACATGAACGCTCGGGCGCTCTGCAAGCAAATTCTCCGGATAGGATGGTATTGGACGACCATGGAAGCAGACTGCATCCAATACGTCAGGCATCGCCACAATCGCCAAATTTTCAAAGAATGTACAAAGACGTGCCGCCTTCACCACTATACAGCCTAACCTCGCCCTGGCCATTTTCAACTTGGGGCATCGACGTAATAGGAAAGGTTCACCCCATCGGAGCAGGAGGACACTGCTTCGTACTAGTAGCAATCGACTACTTCACAAAGTGGGTAGAAGCAGCATCTTTTCGAACCCTCGGCTCCAAGGAAGTAGCCAAGTTCATACAAACAAACATCATATGCCGATATGGCATACCCCATGAGTTTATCAGCGATCAAGGCTCTCACTTTCAGCGCGAGACAGAAGCTATACTCACAAAATACCACATACAACATCACAAATCCTCACCCTATAGACCCCAAACCAATGGAGCCGTTGAAGCAGCAAACAAGACCGTCGTCACCATACTCGAAAAGATGATCGACAGCTGCAAGGATTGGCCCAACAAGATACCCTATGCATTATGGGGTTACCGCACGACCATTCGCACACCCACAGGCATGACCCCTTATTTCCTCACCTACGGCATGGAAGCCGTACAACCAGTGGAAATAGAACTACAATCACTACGCATACTAATGGAAAGTAGCATCCCAGAAGCGGAATGGGCCCGTGAACGCTACGAACAACTCATGCTTTTGGACGAACGCCGACTTCATTCCTTGAGCACCGTACGAATGTACCAAGCAAGATTACAACGAGCATTCAACAAACGAGTTAAGCCACAAAACATTAAGGTGGGGGATCTCGTACTAAAGTCAGTTCGAGCACAACTCCCAGTCGACCCACGAGGAAAGTTCAAGCCTAACTGGGCTGGGCCCTACCTCGTCAAGGAGATCTACACGGGCGGAGCAGTCAAACTAACCGACCTCGATGGCCAAGAGTTCAACCTCGCCACAAACCTCGATCAACTCAAGAAATACTATCCATAAAAACCCTTTGCAATGTATCTATAAAATACAATTCTCTAAAAAGAAAACAAACACAATTCATGGACCGGCATGTCCTTAAACATGCACCATGGGCCGGCATGCCCTTAAACGTGCTCTCTCTCTTCCTCTCTCTACAAAAATCAAAAAACAAACACAATTCATGGACCGGCATGTCCTTAAACATGCACCATGGGCCGGCATGCCCTTAAACATGCTCTTTCTCTCCACAAAAATCAAAAGCAATTCATGGACCGGCATGTCCTTAAACATGCACCATGGGCCGGCATGCCCTTAAACGTGCGCTCTCTGTACAAAAATAAAACAAGCAAAATTCATGGGCCGGCATGCCCCTAAACATGCATCCATCAAACACAATTCATGGGCCGGCATGCCCCTAAACATGCACATTCACCACAAAAAATAAAAGCAAACACAACTCTGGGACCGGCATGCCCCTAAACGTGCATTTCCCGAACTACGCCGGTTTGATTCCATTTTCCATGGATACGTAGGCAGTTTTGCAAAAAGCACAACCGATATTCAACACAAAAATGACACGCCCAAAGCATAAAAAGGTCGAGGGCATAGTCGGCACAAACACTCGTCTTTTAAAACCTGAGGGTAAAAAGGACGATATTCAACACAAAAATGACACGTCTAAAGCTTAAAAAAGGCCAAGGATACAGTCATCACAAAAACGTTCCATAGCCCAAGGGTAAAAGGAACAAACATTCAACAATACGCGACAAACCCAAAGCTTAAAAAAGTCAAGGGAATAGTCAATACAAAAATTCCTAAAAACAAGAACCATACTTACATTCTAAACTTTGAAAAAAGAATTAGAGCCAAAGAATTTCACCCAGAATAATAAGCAAAATGAGGCAAAGTCGTAAAATAAAAACCTGATTTTTATTAATATTAAAAAGAACGGTTACATTTTGGATTTTCCAACGCAGGAGCATAAACTACAACCTTAGAAATACACTAACCACACCACATATATTACAATACTTAACCCGGCATTTACATCGGGTTTTAGGATATAATACATAATACAACACAATACAGCATAGTATGAACATAATACTAACAAAGCACACATAAGCTAAAACCAGGTTATTCTCCAAAACGGACTTAAAACCTTTCAGCTGAATAGGGGAGCACCAACCCTCAACCCTTATGACGACCCCCCATCATTGTCACGACGAGCTTTGGCACCTGACCTTCGCGAGCAACGCCGTCCAACAGAACGCTCTTTCAGCTCTAAAGCACGAAGGCGTGACCTCTTATGAGGACTCTGGGCAACAGTCCACCCACTATACGCCTGTGATACCCAAACTGTCCTAGGAGTATCAGCCACCGGCCACCGGGCACGCGTGATCCAACCACACGCCCAAGCATCGGTTACGTCACTAGTCAGTATAAGCATGCCCTGCACTTTAGTGTCATGACCAGGGATGAACTGCGCCCACCCTATCTGTCGCCTCACCCGCAGGGGATGGATGTAAACACCCATGTCAAACCCGCAAAGGAGGATTCCAGACGAACCATAGTCGGCTTCACTCGCCGTCACATCAACTATTCCCCACCACGGTACCGACCAACGGATGGTCGATGACCTCACAAGTTCGGGAAAGTAATCGTCGGGACGATGATGTGGGTCTAGCCACCTAATATAGCGACTAGTCACGTCCCCAGCAGGATGTGACCCGGCAATATCACTTAGCACACCCAACCTCTCCATCAGCCATACCTGCAGGATAAGGGGACATCCTCGATACGGACGCTCCCTATTGCAAGCACGATCATCCAGGCCCAGGATCGCCTCACCAGATCACGGCGGAAGGGTTACAACCATACTCCATCTGCTGGACGATAGTGATTAAGCGGGGATCACCAAGCGCTCCCTCGTACAAGGAATCGGGGAACATATAACGATGGATTAAACAGAACGCTAACACCCTTTTCCTTGCCCCGAAAGAGATCGCCTCATTTTCGCGGTTCATAAACCACTTGCACAGGCAATTGAGTTTGATGCGACTACCGGCAAATAACTCCTCCGTCTCGTCAGAGGTCATCTGGAAATAACTCCCCACATGCCTCTTGGACCCCACGTCCCGCCAAGCACACACGGGAGAATTAGTACGCAGCCAACCACCGATGGCTCCAAACTCCTCGTGTAACACCCGGTGTTGTCCGAGGTTATTCGGGCCGGGTACCCCATTGAGGAGGTTCATGTGTTGGCTCAAGTGACATAGTGCTTAAAAGGATTGTAAGTACTACTCATATCAACAAGATGCATCTTCTTTTCTGGTGGCTCATCTTAAGAACTCTTCAGTTAAGCGTGCTTGCTGGAGAGTAGTCTTAGTATGGGTGACCTCCTGGAAGTTCTCAGGATGCGCACGAGTGAGGACAAAATTGCGCTGGAAAGGGCCCGTGTTGGTCTGTGGGCGATGTACGCAGCCTGGCGAGCTACCGTGAATGACCTTCCGCTTTCCGGTTGGGGCCGGGTGTTACACTCGACCCGGTGGCGCACCTCTCCGCCAGGAAAGCGGAACACGTGGAAACCCAGGTCCCAAAAGTCGAGACACGCGTCCAAGAACTCGGGCTCCATTTGAACCTGCCCTAGACCCAGGAGTACCCCGAAACCGCAATCTTTCAAGTCTTGCTCCTCTAGCCCCGACAATGACGAACACCAACGGCGCAAATTACCTTCAAAATTTTCCATAACTCGACTAACGTTCCGTAAATATTTTGAATATCTTTGGAAAATCGAGAATAGAACGTTGAAAGGATGAGTTATTTGAACTAACCTAGCCCTCCTTTTATAGCCGAGATTTGCAAAACGAAGTACAACACAAAAACTTAAACGCTAGTAAACAAGCGATTAAAATAAATCAAAGAAAAACCACAAAACAAAATTCTAATCGCCTGTAAACAGGCGATTAAAAATGAAATCGCCTGTTTACATGCGATTTTCTTTTTCTCTCTGACAAAATTATTCGATTTCTTACATTTTCTTACACACCTATACCTTCAAAACCTTTAACCTATTACCCCTATGCTATTTTTACCGACCTCTTGGTCGACATTTACGGTCCCGTCGCGTCGTCTCGATTTGCGTAATCGGCCCCCGTCTTTCGTATTTTTTCTTTTTCACAAAATACGATAATCACACAAAAATCAAACACAACACAAAAATATGATTTTCGCATTCACAATTTTCGTCTCAAAACGTCGTTTTAACTCACATTTTTATAATGTCAAAAGCGTCTTTTTACGAGTCTAAAATACTTTTCCAAATAGCATTTTTCAAAACTTTTCATTTTGCATTCAAGTTTGGTCATTAGCGAGTCAGTCTCAATCGAGACATATATATATATATGCTTTTACGACTAACGACCTTTTGCAGGTACGCTCGGCAAGCAAATACGCAAGGTCTTCAGACCCGGCTACGACGCAAGAATGCATTTTTCAACAAGACAAAATAGCCAAATTAAACCCATAAACACCCACAAAACCAAAAAAAAGCAACCCTACACAAGTCCTGATAAATAAACCGTTACAAACAAAATATTAATACAAGTCCAAAATACAAAACCAACAAGTCCAAGCCTATCATGATCGGTCACGACGCCAGTAAGACAAAGACGCAGGAATCAATCTCAGCACGCGCCCTATCCAGCTCCTCTGCGTCGACCTCCAGCTCCGCTTCTGACTCGCCACTCCTCAAAGATGCGCAGCCGCCACCGGCCGCGATCTCGCCTCACTCGCCACGACCCCTGGCTAACTCGGTCGGCGTCGGCCGCCTCCGCCGCTCGCGGCATCTACCACCTTCTCGTTCACAACCGCCCGCCACCGGTTTGCCGCCCGCCACAGCCTCCTGTGCACATCGGCCGTCACCTTCACAAATCAAGAGAACTCCAATTAGTTCTTCCAACCTGGGGGCTACAATCAAAAGCTGCTTCAAAAAAGTTTGACTAATGATTTTACAATAAAATCTAACTCAAACTGGGGGCTACAATCAAAAGCTGCTTCAACAAAGTTTGACTAATGATTTTACGATAAAATCTAACTCAAACTGGGGGCTACAATCAAAAGCTGCTTCAACAAAGTTTGAATAATGATTTTACGATAAAATCTAACTCAAACTGGGGGCTACAATCAAAAGCGACGTCAAGCAGAGTTTGAATAATGATTTTAACCATAAAAATCTAATTCAAACTGGGGGCTATCCTACACAATACACATGCTATACAATGAAAGTGAGTACCTTTTTCACACGCGGATCCCAACTCTCCAGACCCGCGTCGGTGACTACAGATAGACAAGACGGCAGCACGATCGAGTGCGGGCAACCATCGTGAACAACCAGCAGATCCTCGACGAACGGAGGAGGCTGGAACTCAAGGTCAGGATCACGTCGCTGCAAAACGAAGACAGGGTAAATTTTTGCTTTTCGAACCCAAAACACATACGCAAAGAAGGAACAGCAAAGCATACCTCGATCACAGCATCAGCAAGAGCATGTTGTGCCCAAGACACGTAATCCTCAGCCGGCCGCAGCAGGGAGTCGGACTGGCCCTCGTGATACACATCACGACGCTCATTAGCGTCGGGTGTCTCCACAAACAAAACCGAGGGCGGAGGAGCAGGTACGATGAAGCCGCCGCGACCCGTCTGCGCGGACAGACGCTCACCCAAGTGCCAGTACGAGCCGTACTGGGTCTCGATGTACAACCGCAGTCCGTCAAGGGGGCCAAAGCGGGCTGCAATCGACGGGGGCACGCCCGTAAACCTCCTCCAAGGGTCGCGAACGAACTACAAAACAAAATCAAATTATAAACCACAAAAACAAACACAAACCTAAAAACAAGCTACAAAAGATCAAAGTACAAAACGTAATCACCCTTACCTTATCCATCACCATCCCGTTGAAGAGAACACGAGCCTCGTCATACTTAAGGCCAATGTTCCGCCGATTCGCTGTCGCATACGCATGGAAGGCCAGGTACGCTCGCGTCACCTGGAACGTACTCGGGAGCAGAGAGGGGAAGTGAGCATAGCACCAAGACTGCAAGCAAACAGAATACACGTTATAAAGCAGAAACAAAACAACAAAGCACTACGAGATCAAGCTCTACCTCCATCAGAAGACCAGGGCCCACGAGCGACACATCTGAATCCTCGTCAATCCGGTCAGGACGCACCGCGTCCCTCAGATACCGGATCAGCAGACCCAGAGCAGGAGTGACCCAGTCAAAGTCACCCAGACGTGTCATGTCCGACAACGCCATCAGCACAGCCGTCGACGCTCGCTCCCCCTTGTCGCCAAAGTGGGTGGCCGTCAGGAACCACCACAACCACAAATGCCCTCTCGCTTCGGGCCGCCGCCGAGTAGACCTTCTTCTTCCTCTTCCTCGAAGAAGTCCGCAAACCATATAGTACGAGGTCGAACGCGCGCTTCCTCGCCCTTCCCACACTTGACCCCGCCGCCAATCAGCGCACGACTCGTGGGCTATCGATGGAGGTCGCCCACGCCTCACCAAGCACGCCACCATGAGGCAACCTCAGAATAACCGCCCACGAGGAAAGTGGTCACACCAACCTCAGAACCAGGCATGTGGAAGGTGTTGGTCGTATCCCAAACCGATCCAAAGAACGCCTCAAGCACGTGAAGGCGCGAGTTCACCCGCTTGCCCCGCACCTCCTCCATTTCTCGCACTGGGGACCGAAGCCGCCCCAAGCACTATGTCCCGCCTCCCGCGAAAGCTTTACCTCAAAGACGCCGAACACCGTCCAAACCTGCAGAAGGTCCTCATCGAGCCTAATCTGAAAGCCGACCTTCACTCGGATCGACAAGTGCTCCAAGGACTCCAAACCGTAGTCACCCCGTCCCACCCATGGCCACCGCGACCACAGCGGACTGGGATAGTTAGGCCTCACGCCCACCACAACCATCCCCATAAAAACCTCCGCCGCAGCCTCTCAAGAGCCGCTGCGCTGCATCTGGGCATGACCTCACCGCCTTCGCCTCACCAGATGACCTCACCAGATGACCACTCGCCGCTTCACCTCTCAGATGACCTCTCACCTCGCCAACCTCATCCTCCGCTCGATCCCGAGCCTGCCCCGATCCCGACCCCGGCCACAAAAGCCCGAAGAAGAATAAAGAAGAACCTGAAAGCATACAAGAAGAATGGCAAAGAAATGCGCAGCAGCCTCACCAAGTAGCCTCGCTACATGAGCCTCCTCCTCGTCACTCGAAGACTCCTCCGACTCGGAAGGGTCCTCGTAATGGCTCCCTGACCGAGGACGACCACGCCTCACAGAGCCCTTCGCAGGGCTCCCCGCCCAACCTCCCCAAAACTACCGGCGACCGCACCCTCGTCCCGGCCCCCACCCTCCGCAGCACCACGAGCCCTACGTCGTGGCCTACTGCTACCCTCACCAGAAGCCACATCTACCTTATGCTTCTTCGGCCTCGGGTTCTTCCGGTCGCGACCACGACCCCTACCTCGACCCCCTCCAGGAGCCGCAGGCGCCCCTGAAGCAACGTCGTGGCCACGTCCCTGCGAAGTCCCCGCAAAGAACACCACGACCTCCGCCGGCCTCGGCGGAGCCACAGTGCATCCCTCCAAGACCGCTTACGGCCCGCTCTCGAAGACCCGCAGCCTACGCCGCTTTCTCCCACGACCATGCCCAGGAGTCCCAGAAGACTCCACAGCAGCGCCACGTCCGCACCCCTGCAAAGACTCTGGGACGACACCCTGAGCCTGACCTCGGCCACCAGCAGGAGACCTCGACGACTCAGCGGCAGCTCCACTACCGCTAGCATCACCAGAAGACCGCGCCCGCCGCCAGCTAGCCTCTCACGCACTTCATTAGCCGAGAATCGGTGGCTCAGAGCAACGCTGCGCCTCGCCCCGCCAAAGAAGATCCAGGTCGCCAATCCAGCCTCGCCGCGGCACCACTACCGAGAAAGCAGGAGACTCAAGAAGAACGCCACGACTACGCCACTAACCGATGGCACAGGACCACCGGGGACGACACCATGCCCCAAGCCACTCGCAGAAGGCCCAGACAACTCACTACCAGCCCCTACGCCACTAACGTAGGCGGCAGGGACCACCCAAAGAGACCTCGCCACTCACCGGGCGCCGTAGAAAGCCCTGGCGTCGTAGAAGCCCCTGGCGTCTGAGGAAAAGCCCTCAGCAGATCCGACTGAGACGGACCGGCTTGAACCTCCAAAGCGCGCAGCATACCCGGCAGAGTACGCTCGTCCCTCAAACAAAGTCAACACCGGCCAAGACCCGGTCCATGTCGCTAGAAGTAGGTGCTGAAGGCCTAGGATCACCTACACAAGATTCAAAGGCATACTCAGACAACGGCAACAGCAAATCATTCAAGAAGGATCAAGACAAAGCAGCAAAAAAAAAAAAAAAAAAAAAAAAAAAAAGCAAGCCGCAGGCCCACTTGTGACAGATGAGGCCAAAACAAAGAAGAGGCACAGAAAAGTATATTCATAACACACGTATGATATATACGTCATACACAGCTAGTCCAAGGAGCAGGGATACGCAAGGATAGCGGCAAATCAAAACGAGACATCAAAAAAGGAAGCCGCAGGCCCATTTCTGACAGATAAGGCCAGAACAGAGCAGAAGCACAGAAAATCAAATCCCATAAGACGTATACGATATATACGCCCTACTCAGTCAAGTCAAGAGCAAGCACGCGCAAAAGCAGCAGAGAATCAGCAAAAACAGCAGAAGACAGGCCCTTTCAACCTAAAAATAGCAGAAGAGGGAAAAACGCAACAGAAAGCCAGAAACCCATACTTTCTGAGGCAGACCCAACCCATAAATCACAATAAGCACGTACAAAAAATTCCATGCGAAAACGACGTCCCGAACACCTCGACTGAATAGCTTTTACAAAATACTTACAAAACTACAAAAACGGCCTTTTCTTGACCATAACTCAACCAAAAAGCCCCAACTTCCCACAAAATAACCCCCTAGTCAACCCATATGACATACATTACGATATACTCAGCCCTTGAGGCGCGAAAAACTAGGAAAAACGGTTCTTTACAAACCTAACCTAAACTACAAAAAACACTCCAAAACACCTCCAAACCATACACGCTCTACGAAACAAAGCCAAAAATGTACCATGCTAGCCATGACAACACAATACAGAGAATTCGGGCAAGTTTCGGAACCGAAAAATTTCGACCAAAAATCAACCCCTATACTAAATCACACGAAAATTACGGTTTTTCGAGCCGTTTTTCGCACACAAGCCACCCAAATCTCCACACTAGCATACTACAACACTTCCAAAACAACCAAGCCACTCGGGATCGTCGTAGGCAGCAAAAACAGAGCAAGACCCCGACTATACCCCCTTCTACACGGTTTCTCACCCAAACGAACCGCTTTTCGCGCACATTTCAACAAAACGAACTTACCAACACGCTATACTACTAATGGGTAAGCTACACTGAAGTTTTGAGCCATTTCCGAGACGTTTTCAAAAATGACCAAAATGCCCCTACACTACAAAACGCACGAAAATCGAGACCACAAGCCGGGTTTTCACGCAACGACAGCAATGCAAGCAAGTCAAGCACTATACTAACCATGGCGAACGTTTTCAAGCAAAGACGAGGGCTAAAACCGAATCAAACCGACAAATTTCGACCTAAACCCTAGAAAACGGTTTTCAAGCTAAAACCGACTCAAACAAACTTCAAAACACGCAAAACCAAGTGAGTTGAATACGTACCTTGGTCCATGACGAATTGTAGGAGTCGGAAAATCGATTTTTGATCAAGAAAATCGCCAAGACGAGTTTTAGAGGGTTTCGATTTTGTTTTTTATTTTCGGATGAAATGAATACGGCTCCCCTCTCTTTCCCGATTTTTATACAAATTCACAAAACAAAAACAAAATCGCCAGTTTACTGGCGATTTTATTTTTGTTTCTGGGTTTCATTTTTGTTTTGGGCTGATTGTCCTCGGCCCAATACGCTTTCAACCCATTTCAAACAAACTTTCAACCCACCAAAAACCTCTTTTACGAGTCGTTCATAAAAACCAAGCCCTTTTTATGAGAAATACAAAAATACGCGTCACCTCTTTTACGAGTCGTTCATAAAAACCAAGCCCTTTTTATGAGAAATACAAAAATACGCGTCACCTCTTTTACGAGTCGTTCATAAAAACCAAGCCCTTTTTATGAGAAATACAAAAATACGCGTCACCTCTTTTATTTAGTCGCTCATAAAAACCAAGCCCTTTTTATGAGAAATACAAAAATACGCCACACCTCTTTTACGAGCCGTTCATAACAACCAAGCCCCTTTTATGAGAAACACAAAAATATGTCACCTCTTTTACGCGTCGTTCTCAACAACCAAGCCCTTTTTATGAGAAATACAAAAATACACGTCACCTCTTTTACGAGTCGTTCATAAAAACCAAGCCCTTTTTATGAGAAATACAAAAATATGTCACCTCTTTTACGAGTCGTTCATAAAAACCAAGCCCTTTTTATGAGAAATACAAAAACGCGTAGCCTCCTTTACGAGACGTCCGTAAGAGCAAGCCGAGCCAAGCAAAGCAGGCAATGAGCGCAAGCCGGTTGCAAGCAAAGCGTATAAAGAGCGCAAGCCAGAAGCGCAAGCAAAGCAGAAGCAAAGAGCGCAAGCCAGAAGCGCAAGAAAAGCAGAAGCAAAGAGCGCAAGCCAGAAGCGCAAGCAGGAGCACAAGCAGAAGCACAAGCAAAAGCCCAAGCAAAGACACGAGCAAGGCGCCAGTTGGGAGTACTCAGGCCACATGCAGGCCGACATGCCCCTAAACATGTAGGACCGTCATGTCCTTAAAAACATGTCGTCCCTCCCCGCATTTCCCGACGCTAAGTCCTCGTCTCTCCCATGAGACACATGCTTAGCGCCGCCAGGTAGTATCGAGACTGTAATGGTCCGGATACTATCTTTAAGTTTGACTAACGCTTTGTCCAAGCTCAATCAAACTGGGGGCTCTGTAGATACCCGTATCCGTACCCCCCAAAAAACAAACCCAATGATGAAAAGGACTGCCATGCATGCTTTTAAAAGAGTCAAAACGGTACAAAAGTGTCTAAAACGTATTTAGTCATTTTTAGCGTATTAATTTGGACTTGCATAATCATAAAAATGAATGTCACTCTTAGTCATTATAAGCATAACACGAGCACAATATAGGAACATCTTATTAAGCCAAGCCACAAAAACAGCCCAACTAGCTACAAAACGGCCCAAACTTACAAAAACGACCCAAAACACAACACGCAAAACGGGCCAAAGTGCGTCCCGTGTCACATTTTCACAAAGTTAGGTTTTATGAAACCATAAAATAATATAACCTAATATTATTTTATTTCAAGCCAAAACCGAAAAACACGACAAAAACCGAAACACGAAAACCGAAATTCGAACCAAAACTGAACAAATACTTAACCCCTAAGTTAATAAAAACATAATCATTACTTAATCATACGTCCAAAACCAAAAGGCGGCTGAAAAACGGCACACCAAAATAAAATAAAATCGCCAGTTGACAGGCGATTAAATTTTCAATCGCCAACCAATCAAGCGATGATTTACTTTTTGTTTTGTTGTGCAGCCTTTTCAAGTTTCCTCCACAAAATATCTTCCAGTTGAAAACTAATTCGCCAGTACACAGGCGATTATGTTTTTACCTACGCACAAATCAGCCAACCTCTATAAATACCAACCCACTTCATTCATTTCAAGAGGTCGGGTTTTCAACACACATATACTATTCACAAGAATACACTTAAAGTCCGCTCAAAAATACCGTCTTTGCATTTTCGAAAGGTAAACATTTTACCTACGTTATGGACATTTGAGACTCGGACCGAAAGGGGTTACATTAGCCCCTACTCGATGAATTGTCATCACTCTTTCTCTATCTACGCCTCACGTACACTCGACCTATACGGGTTCCTAACCCGACCCGATATTGGCATTAGCGAACCTTATTCGTAATTCGGTTGTAGCAATTCGGATTCATAATCCGTCTAAACCCCGCCAATATCGCATAAATAAACGACTCACTATCACTAAAGCAAACCGACGACACTTTTATAATTATGCAAGTCCTCATTCATGCATTAAATTACGACTAGATCACGGATTCGACACTAAATTGTACCGTTTCAATTAGTCTTTTAGCATGCAAAACTGAGGGTTTTTCACAAGATCTTAGAGTCAAATACGAAGTCGGAAAATAACGTCTATGGTAATAATTTAGTCAATAAATTATTATTTAACGTACATTTCCCATAGCATTATATCGTAGCTTTGACGTTTCACACTATTTATGCATTTTTATCGAGTCATATACATTCGCTCTTGTACGTAGCGTCATTTTAGCCCAAATATCGAAATTAAGCAAATGTTTTCAAATTAGTAGAGACTACTTTTACGTAGGCTTTTTTTATTTCAATTTTCAAAATACATTTTGTCAAGACTTTCGAAAAGTAACCTCACTCCGAACCCCCTCTCTGGTTTCAAACCTCAGGTAGATAGGTATCGACGCACCTTGAAATCTGAGACACTCGTGTCTTGTATTTCAAGACGCGTTGATTAGGTTCCAAATTCCTCTAATATTTGGTGGCGACTCCGAAAATACACTTTCAAAAAGGATTTTCTACTTTTCTTTTTTGGTCACAAACTCATGCAATGATCTCCCCCATTTTTAGCAAACTCGTGACTTTTTCCTCAAGGAGGCATTCTCGCCTTGCAAGACGGGCGAGGTTTCAGCGCCAAGTAGCGCCGATAGGTTTTTCCCAGGAATTTCCTGGTACCTTCAACTGTAGGTGTGTCTAATACGAAGACAGAATAAATTAGACACTAAAACAAGATCGAATCATATGCAAACAAGGTCAAGTTCGAAGATTACACCCTCGTAGCGTGATTTCTACTAATATGTCGAGATTAACTCAAGAGCCCTAAATGTTGCTCCTCAATTGAAGTCCACTAGTACCCTTGGATTACTCATCTCTTGGTTTACTAGAACAGTAAAAGGATGATGTGAACTTCTGTGTAGGACGAAGCTCTAAGCTTAGCAACAATGGAGGAAAAACCAAGTTTTTCACTCTATTTTCTCTCCTCTCTTTTCTGGTGCTTTGTGTGTTTTGTGTGTATGTTACTTGCTCAAATTTTGCCGCACAAGATTAGCTTTTATTTTACACCACTTTTCATGATTACACTAATTCTTATGTGAGACGGGACTTACAATAAGTTTATTGTAAGTCCTCTCACATAAGGGTTAGTTTTTTTTGTTTTTTTATTTTTTATTTTTTTTGATTTATTTGCTTGTGACTTACATTAAGTTAGTATAAGCTAAGTACGGTCTTTCAGGAGAATTACTCTCATGATTATGTCCAACATAATCATTAGTTAATAGTCAACCAAAGAACACCTATCAAAAGACCAATGCATGCACTTGTTTGTGTCATTTGTCACAGTTGTGCATGGGTGACATTTGTCATGCATGAACGAGTGTGGCACGCATCTTGAGACCGATTTACAATCTACTATAGATTACGGTATTAACACAAGTTCTCGGGTCTAACCTGAAAGGTTAACGCACTAATCTAATTATGCCAATTAACCGTATATAAATCCATTAGGGTACCGTTGTGTGACCCAATTGGACCGGACTAAACTTGTAGAATATTCTAAATATTCAGATCATAAGCGGCCTCTAGCAAGACATTATAACCACTCAATTTATATGATTATCATAATCTCATATTTGGTCCATGACTTCCACGAAGTTGCACAATTGTTGACAGACACCTTGTATCCCCAACAGGAACAACGTGTCAGATTTAGGCCAAAAAACAACCAAAACCCATTAAAGGGTAACCTAAGGACTAAGCCTATACCCGGGCTTGGGCTAATGGAGTTGGGGGACGGGGCGAGGTGGGAAAGGGGAGGGGGGCGAGGTGGGAAAGGGGGGGGGGAGGGGAACACCTCCACTAGCCCAGAAAAGCAATCCAATGCCGGACCTACTTCGCCGGCGACAGCCAAGGCTGCCGAAAAAGGGGGATGGGACACATGACCTCAGAACCAAGAGGTGGCGAATGGGTGGGTGGGTGGGAGGGGTCGACTCACAGACCGACCAAACGCATGCGAGAGAGGCGGGTAGAGACCGAGTCGGTTGGTAACGGTGAGGATATTAATTGATACTTCGGAGGCCTTGTATGCGAGCCTAAACTCGGGAAAAAGAGAATATAGAGCCTTTCAGTGGATACCCGCCAGCGAGGGGCCAAAGATCGACCCCATCTCCGGCGGAGGAGGCCGTGGTAGAAAGAGGAGGGAGGCGGTGGAGGGTAGCGACGGCGATGTCAACAAAAGTTAGGGTTGAGTTTTTTAGGGGTTTTTTATTTTTTTTAGAGAGAGAGGGGGAGCTGAGGAGAAAGAGTGTATAACTTTTACAATATAAATACTGAATTATGAAATAATTATAAAAAAAAAAATAAGATAAATTCTTTAGAATAGCCTAATATATGGCGAGTTAGGCGCAATTCGAAGACTTTTACTCATGGACTATGCACAGTTTCAAAGATAATAACCTTAAATAAAAGAGTAATTTGTCAAACAACACCTTTAATTTACCTCATTTTGTAAAGCAGTACCTTTAGTTTTATTTTTTGTAACGCAGTACCTTTAATTTGTCGACTTTTGTTAAACCATACCAAACTGAAACTTCCATCCATATTTAACATTTTCCGTCAAGTGTTAGTTGTTTGCGCAAATTTGCTCCTTTTATTATTCTTTTCCTTCTAAAGTCAGAAAACTCTTATGCTTATCCCATTAATTTGTCAATGTAAAATCAAACCCACAATTTTTTTTTTCATCTTCATCAACTCCTCCCTTTTTTACAACTTTTGAACAATGTGAAGCAGTCAATTTCTAAGGCAATGTTGTCATTGTGGTATTCCCCGGTTTTTCAAACATCGTGGACTTTCCAAAACCCCGCAAGAAAGTTTATTGTTTGCAAGCGTTATAATCCCGACATAGCTACACGTTGGTGTACGTTTTTCAGATGGGTTCGCGGTAAAATGACGGAGTGACAAAGACAAGTTATTAACGAATTATATAACGAAAACAGAAATCTTAGAAGAGAAGTTCAACAACATAACAATTAGGCCGTTGATTTTGACAAGATGAAGAGGTGATGGAATTGGAGGCTATAGAGAAAAAGAAGATGTGAAATAAGTTGATTTTAGTGATAATTGCTGCTATTATTGTTCTAATTTGTGTTAAAGTGGCATAAAAAAGACCACATATGTAAAAGTTTGTTAAGTTATAAAGTTCCGTTATTTGATTTATAATTTTTTAACATTATGTTGTGAAATGTTCATGAGAGTATTTGAAACAAATCAATTGTGGCAAGGTGATTAACAAACAAACCCTACCTCTGCGCTTTGTTTTAGCAACACAACACCTTTTCTATAGGTCACTGTTTGTTGGGTTATATCGCTTGCAAGCATTAAACTTTCTTCCGGGGTTTGAAAAGTTCACGATATTTGAAAAGCCGGGAGATACCACATGACAACGTTGCCTTGGAGATTGACTACTCGACATTGTTCAAAAGTTAAAAAAAAAGGAGTTGAAGAAGATGAAGATGGATTTGTGGGTTGAATTTCACATTAACAAATTAGTGGGGTAAGAATAAGGGTTGTCGGAGGGAAAAAAAAGAATAAAAGGACCAAATTGGCGCCACCCAACTAATATTTGACGGAAAATGTTAAAAATAGACATAAGTTTCAGTTTGGTATGGTTTAACAAAAGTTGACAAACTAAAGGTCAAAGCTGATACGGTTACACATTGTGTAACATTGAGTTTGTTACATGGCCAATAACATGCTGACACGTGTCAATTATTAAAAAAAAAAAAAGCAAATTGAGTGAATCAAATGGACGTTAGCTAGGTTTAAGGAGATTATTTTTGACGTTTGGTATATTTTCTCCTCCTATTTCAAATCAAAAGAAGATGATTTAGTTCCCAAAATAAAATTATTATAATTAATTAAATTAAAATATTTTACTCCATGTTTATGAAAAATATATATATATATACATATATAGATATAGATATATATATACATATATATATATATATATATATATATATATATATTTATATATATATATATATATTTATATATATATTGTTATAAATGTATTTAGTATGAAATATGTAAATGTGTAAATGACCATTATGCCCTTTAGCACTTCTATATATACCCTCCCTCATATATGAATAAGATACATCTTACACATATTCTTACTCTCATTACATTCTCATATATTCATTCTCATTTCCTAATACTATTGTCTATTTATCTTATATGTTATTCTATAATTACTTTATATTCTAATACGTTATCAGCACGATCGTTCTCGTAAGTCATTCTATCAATTTTATTTTATTTCATGATTATGATTCGTTTCTACTTTTTACGGAGTAATATATAAAATGATGTTTACACAATGGTACAAAGTATACATTAAATGCCACGTTTTTCTTTATTCAACAAATGCAATTTGATGGAGTATGTAGTAAAATTGATTCTTCTGTAATAATGACCACATATGAATATATGATAAGTATGAGTGTGTATTAAAATTAAAATAATTAAATTAAAATTTGTGCATATGTGGAAGTGTATGTGCAATTGTCAAAACCAAACATACCTTTTCATAATATCCTATTATTGTACAATACTCCGTATAGCCTCTAACTACTACATATATGTTCAATTACGTCAATAAAGAATAATATCCTCATTATCTAAAGTATGGTTCTATACATCATTTGCGTTTTCTTATAAGCGGTTTCGTAATGATTCTTATCCATATAATATATACATTAGTTGTTTTAATTGTTTAATTTTATGTACTTTGTAGTACTTTATGTATGTTTTTGTATGATATAATAACACATACTAAAAAATTGGTCTACTATACTACGTATACAGATTACCGACTTATAGTCTACTGTCAATGTACAGATTACTCGATATCTCGTGGTCTACTGTATTATATACAGATTACCGACTTGGTGTCTACTATACTTTATGTATGGATTACCCAAGTGAGATTTTGGAGTCTACTGTATTTGTACAGATTACTCAATTTTTCGGTCTACTGTATATCGGAAATAGATTACCGTATATATTTAACTTGTGCCACTTTATGGTGTCTACTGTACGATTCATACAGATTACCCAAACTTCTTTAATTGAACATAAATTATCATATTCTCACATTTTTATAGTATCATTATTTTTATACAGTGAATAATGTCGAACTTGGCAAAACTCGAATTTGTGGCCCTTGATATCACCGGAAACAATTATTCATCATGGGTGTTAGATGCTGAAATACACCTAGATGCGAGGGGGCTTGGTGAGACAATTAAAGAAGGAAATAAAACTTCATGCCAAGATAAGGCGAAAGCCATGATATTTCTTCGCCATCACCTCCATGAATCTCTTAAAAATGAATATCTTACTGTCAAAGATCCACAAATTTTATGGAGTAGTTTAAAAGAAAGGTACGACCTTCATAAATCTGTTATTTTAATACAAGCTCGACACGATTGGTTGCATCTACGCATGCAAGATTTCAAATCGGTTAGTGACTATAATTCTCGTATGTTCAGTATTACTTCTCGATTAAAATTATGTGGAGAAAAAATTACCGACGAAGATATGTTAGAAAAAACATACTCCACATTTCATGCAAGTAATGTCGTGCTGCAGACGCATAATATCGAGAAAAAGGTTTTAAAAAGTATTCTGAACTAATATCTTGTCTTCTTGTGGCCGAGCAAAACAACGAGCTTTTAATGAGAAATCATGGATCCCGACCTACTGGGCCAGACCACTCCGAGAAGCGAATGTGACATCATTTCACGCTAATCGTGGTCGTGCACGCGGACGTGGTCGCGGTCGCGGTCGCGGTCGTGGTCGTGGATTTAGTGAAGGTCGTGGAGGTTATGGAGGTCCATTTAAGAATACGCATGCTCACCAGAAGTTGGGTCATAAAAATGGTAAAAATGAAAATGTGACCACAATATGTCATCGATGTGGAGGAAAAGGTCATTGGTCTCGTGTTTGTCGTACTCCAAGACATCTAGTTGATCTTTACCAACAATCTATAAAGCAAAAAGGGAAGAATATTGAGACCAATCTTGTGTTTGAAGATGACGAAGGTGATTTAGCTGGCACTAGTGCAACCCATTTGGAGGTTGACGATTTCATCTCTACCCCTGAAGGGACTAATTAAATTCTGATAATGTTTTATAAGAACTCTATTAGCATATTTTATTGATGTATTTTAATTGTGTTATGTATTACTCTTATGTATATGTATTGTAATGACCTTTTATGTTATGTATAGTGTATATATGGATGTTCAAATATTATGCATTTTATAATTATACTTGTGTTTATATTTATGTGACATGTATTCTTTATCTTTCTTGAAGAATATGAATACACATCAAGTTCGTTCAACTAAAAATGGCGAAGAATTATGTCTTGCTGACAGTGCGACAACGCATTCGATATTAAAAAATAAGAAATATTTTTCTCGCCTGACGATAAGAAGCGCTAGTGTGAGTACTATTTCGGGTAGTACAAATATAATAGAAGGCTCCGGAAGAGCAACTATATTATTACCTATGGGGACGAAATTTGAGATTATTGATGCATTATACTCCCCCAAGTCTCAACGAAATTTGTTGAGCTTTAAAGATATTCGTAATAATGGATATCACATCGAAACTATAAGTGAAGGTAGTAATGAATTTCTTCAAATCATTGATATAAAACAAGGCACAAAACGGATCTTGGAAAAATTGCCTACATTTTGTACTGGTTTGTACTACACGAAAATTAATTCAATTGAAACTCATGCTATAGTAAACCAGAAACTAAGTGATAACTTTGCACTTTGGCATGACCGGTTGGGCCATCCCGGTTCAATAATGATGCGAAAGATTGTAAAACATTCATGCGGGCACTCACTTAAGAACCAGCAGTTTCGACTTAATAAATTTTGTGAAGCTTGCTCGCAAGGAAAGTTGATAATTCGCCCATCACCAGTTAAGATAAATTTCGAATCCATTAATTTTCTGGAACGTATACAAGGTGACATATGTGGACCAATACATCCCTCAAGTGGACCTTTTAGATATTTCATGGTTTTGATTGATGCATCAACGAGATGGTCTCATGTATGTTTATTATCAACTCGTAACCTCGCGTTTGCGAGATTACTAGCTCAAATAATAAAATTGCGAGCTCAGTTTCCAGATAACCCTATTAAGAACATTCGTCTTGACAATGCTGGTGAATTTAGTTCCCAAGTTTTTGATGATTATTGCATGTCAATTGGGATAAATGTTGAACATCCTGTAGCACATGTTCACACACAAAACGGTCTTGCGGAATCATTAATAAAACGACTTCAGTTGATTGCTAGACCACTACTTATGAAGTCCAAACTCCCAATTTCTGCTTGGGGACATGCTTTATTACATGCCGCTGCACTAATTCGCATAAGGCCAACAAGTTATCATGATTTCTCCCCTTCGCAATTGGTTTTTGGTCAGGAACCAAATATATCCCATCTAAAAATTTTTGGATGTGCAGTCTATGTTCCAATTGCTCCACCACAACGCACCAAGATGGGACCCCAAAGAAGGTTGGGAATATACGTCGGGTTTGAATCCCCTTCGATAATAAAATATCTCGAACCAACCACAGGGGATTTATTTACGGCTCGTTTTGCAGATTGTCATTTTAACGAGTCAGATTTTCCATCTTTAGGGGGAGGAAATAAACAGCTGGAAAAAGATATTAATTGGAATGAATTATCATTATGTCATTTTGATCCTCGTACTAAACAGTGTGAACTTGAAGTTCAAAAGATAATTCATGTACAAAATTTAGCGAATCAATTGCCAGACGCTTTTACTGACCCAAAACGTGTGACTAAGTCGCATATACCAGCTGTAAATGCTCCATTTAAAATTGAGATCCCAGAAGGAGAGATTAAAATTGCTAATGAGTCTAAACCATGTCAAAAACGTGGAAGACCAATCGGTTCCAAGGATAAAAATCCTCGTCATAGAAAAGGGGCAAAGAATGATGATGGTCGTATCGAGGATAAAATGCAATTGCTTAACACTCCAAATGAGATATCAGGCATGACAGAAAAATTGGATGAAACTCAGGTACCTGAAAATGAAGAGATCTCCATAAATTATATCATGTCTGGAGTTACTTGGACCCGTAATAAAATCGACGTCGATGATATTTTTGCATGCAACGTTGCGTTTGATGTGATGGATAATGAAGAGGATCATGAACCAAAGTCTGTTGAAAATTGCAAACAAAGAAATGATTGGCCAAAATGGAAAGAAGCTATTGATTCCGAACTAAAATCTCTTGAAAAGAGAAAAGTATTTGGACCCGTAGTCCGTACACCGAAAGGTGTAAAGCCAGTGGGATACAAATGGGTTTTTGTGCGCAAGAGGAATGAAAATGGTGAAATCGTAAGGTACAAAGCTCGATTAGTGGCACAAGGATTTTCACAAAGACCCGGCATTGATTATGAAGAGACTTATTCTCCCGTGGTGGATGCAACGACTTTCAGATTTTTAATCAGTCTGGCAATAAGAGAAGGTCTTGACTTACGTTTAATGGACGTAGTCACAGCTTATTTGTATGGCCCACTGGACAACGAGATATATATGAAACTTCCTAAGGTTTTAAGTTACCGTGTTTACAAAATCAAGTTCTCGAGAACAGTTTTCTATCAAATTAAATAGATCGCTTTATGGATTAAAACAATCAGGACGTATGTGGTATAACCGTCTAAGTGAATTCTTATTGAAAGAAGGCTATAAAAATGATGCGATTTGCCCATGCATTTTTATAAAACGATTTGGATTAGGATTTGTTGTAATCGCTGTGTATGTTGACGATTTAAATATCATTGGAACTCCGGAAGAGATTTCAATGACAGTAACATGCCTAAAGAAAGAGTTTGAAATGAAGGACCTAGGAAGGACAAAATTTTGTCTAGGCCTACAAATTGAACACTTGAATAATGGTATTCTTTTACATCAAACTACGTACACAGAAAAGGTGTTAAACAAATTCTTTATGGATAAAGCACATCCTTTAAATAGCCCAATGGTTGTAAGATCACTTGACGTAGATAAAGACCCTTTCCGTCCTCGGGAAAATGATGAAGAAATACTTGGTCCGGAAGTGCCATATTTGAGTGCAATAGGCGCACTAATGTATCTTGCTAGTTATACTAGGCCAGATATATCATTTGCCATTAATTTATTGGCAAGGTTTAGTTCATGTCCAACGCGAAGGCATTGGAACGGCGTTAAACATGTATTTCGATATTTGCAAGGTACAAAAGATATGGGTTTATTCTTTCCTAAACTGTCGAAACAAGATTTGGTTGGTTATTCAGATGCAGGTTATTTATCTGATCCTCACAATGGTCGATCACAAACGGGATATGTTTTCACGCATGGAGGTACTGCTATTTCATGGCGATCGATGAAGCAGACTATTGCAGCGACTTCTTCTAACCATTCAGAAATTTTAGCAATTCACGAAGCCAGTCGTGAATGTGTCTGGTTACGATCTGTAATTCAGCATATACAGGAAAATTGTGGTTTATTTTCAGGAAAGTTGGCACCGACAATTTTATACGAGGATAATGCAGCATGCATCGCACAACTCAAGGAAGGATATATCAAAGGCGATAGAACAAAGCATATCTCTCCAAAATTCTTTTTCACTCATGATCTTCAGAAGAATGGTGATATAAGTGTTGTGCAGATTCGTTCATCAGAAAATTTAGCAGATATATTTACCAAATCTCTTCCGACTTCTACATTCAAAAAGATGGTTTATCAACTTGGTTTGCGTCGTCTCAAAGATCTTCGATGATGTAATTATGAGGGGGAGCGAATGCTGTACTCTTTTTCCTTGACCATGGTTTTTTCCCATTGGGTTTTTCCTGGTAAGGTTTTAACGAGGCAGCGCTTCATTCACATTGTATGATATTGTATTTTTGGATAATGGTCATTTAAGGGGGAGTGTTATAAATGTATTTAGTATGAAATATGTAAATGTGTAAATGACCATTATGCCCTTTAGCACTTCTATATATACCCTCCCTCATATATGAATAAGATACATCTTACACATATTCTTACTCTCATTACATTCTCATATATTCATTCTCATTTCCTAATACTATTGTCTATTTATCTTATATGTTATTCTATAATTACTTTATATTCTAATATATATATATATATATATATATATATATATATATATATATATATATATATATATATATATATTTTAATCCTTAAACCCTAAACCGTGAGTGAGTAAGGTAAAAAAAAAAAAAAATTAACAGTTTCTTGATATTATCACTTACAATCGGAAAAGTATTAATAATGTCGAGTAACAATGATGGGTGGTTTGATTTGAACGAGTATTATGACGAAGAATTTGGAGGGAGTGAAGGTTACGTTGAAGAAATTGAAGAGAATGATACTCAATTGAATAATAATGACTCGACAGCAAATTCAATAGACGAACTTGTCTTGGCAGAGGGATCGCTTAATCCCGTTGAACCGCCCGGGAATGCTGTGGAAGGTGCTAATGACGACATTGGTGATCCCACTGTAGGTATGGTTTTTCCTAATTGTGACTCTTTTGCCGAGTTTATTATAAGTTACGCATTGAAAAAGGGTTTTGAAGTATTCACTCGATCGAATGCCCTAAAGGCCGAATTTAGAAACGCCGGTGTTACTCGTAAGTGTGGTGGGAAAAAGGAGCCTCGCTATCACATGATGGAAAGGCTTCGTCTTGCATGTAAAAAAGGTGGCAGGAAACGTAGCGAGAAATCGAATGTAACTGGTCGTAAGGCTTATTTTGAAGGAGCTATCCAGGATGACGGGTTCGTTATTAAAACTGTGCATTTGGAGCATAATCATGAACTTGATCCAGCTAACAGTCGTTTTAAGGTTAGTGCACGTACCATAACGGATTACTTCAAGGAACGAATTGTTCTTAATGACCGTGCGGGGATTCCTATTACGAAGAATTTCAACGCAATGGTTATTGAGGCTGGTGGTCACGAGAACTTACCTTTTAATCATCGAGACTTGCGAAACCTAGTGAACTTGGAAAGACGATTAGAGAGAATTAATGGCGACGCGGCTGCGTTGGAGCAATACTTTGTTAAAATGAAAACTGACAACCCTGATTTTTTTTATGCAATAAAGAAGGACAATGAAGGTCGGTTGCAGAACGTTTTTTGGGCTGATGCTCGATGTCGAGCTATGTTTAAGGTGTTTGGGGACGTTGTCACTTACGACACGACATTCTTATGCAACAGGTAATCATTATTGTTTAAGTTAATTTGCCGAAATTGATTTACATAAAGGGAGTTACGTTTTGAATGGATGAGTTGTATGGTTCGGTAATGTCAATCATTGTTTGCGTAATTTTAATTTGCAGGTATCGTTTACCGTTTTCACCTTTGATCGGGGTGAACCACCACGGTAATTCCATTTGCTTTGCTGCGGCGTTGATAACGAACGAAGACACGGAGACGTTTATTTGGGTGTTCGAGAGATGGCTAGAATGCATGGGTAAAGCTCCACCCGTCATCCTTTCAGACGTTTAAAGCTTCTCACGAAATCAATTTTTATGCCAACATTTTTGGCTAACTCGATTCAATTTAAAGAAATACTATAACTGCAATTTTTTTTACAAGTATTACTTTTAGATTAAACAATAAATTGTTTAAACAATACGTTACTAACGAAGAACATACAACATTCGCTTAACGATTGAACATGTGAATTAATTGATGATGAGGATGACGATGAATTCATTGTCTTGCTGCTTTTTATTTTTTATTTTTTAAAATATCTAAAAACACGAAAATAAAATAATAAAACCAATAAACAGGAAAAAAATGAATAATAAAAAAAACAAATTCAATCAGTGGATTAAAATCTTGTAAAAAAGGAAGTTGTAAAGATTTCCTAAATAAAATAGAAAAAAATAAAATAAAACTACAAATTACAATTAACGGAGTTAGGAGGGAGAATTAAACGTTTTGTAAGTCTGTGAAATCATTAAATCAGAAAATTAAACCCTTGCCACGTGGCGCGTTTTAATTCGTTGTGTAACAAACTCAATGTTACACATTGTGTAACCGTAGCCTTTTTGACTAGAGGTACTGCGTTACAAAAAAAAACTAAAGGTACTGCTTTACAAAATGAGGTAAACTAAAGGTGCTGTCTGACAAATTACTCTAAATAAAAACACCATTTTGATCAAGGAATATAACAGTCAACCACTCAACACGCCCGAAAATACGAAACATAAAGCATATGTTAAATAAACATCTACAATAAACAAACTACGAAAACAAAAACAAAAACTCATACCCAAAACTGGAATCAGAGGTGCCCTGTGAATTCCACGGATCACATCACTAGTTGTTTTTTTTATATTATTAACTTATGCACATTATATAATATTCTAAGACGTTTTCAAAGATAATAAAATATGAGTAAGTCTATTCGACGACAAATTCACGGTGCGACGGGCTATTATTGACTAAATGTGATCACTTTAACATTTTAAGTGACTATCATAACGCCTAATGTTATTACTTTTTAAGATCTTAAAGTAGTCACTTTGGACATTAAAGTAAGCACATTAAACATTAAAGTGGTTACATTTTAGTCAATAATAGCGTCGTATACGTGAAGTTGATATTTTATAGAATTTACCATAAAATATACGGAGTAGTAATCAAAATATACTCCACACAGCTATATAAGATATTCAACTTACTTTAATTTGGTCCATAAAAAACTTTATATATAGAGATCTAGTTTACATTGAATGTATCGTATTAAAATATTCTAAGAAGTTTTTTAAAAATAATACTTTCTCCATTTCAAAATAAATATCTCCTTCTTATTAATTTTTTTTCTCAAAATAAGTGTCCATTTCTATTTGGGTATTGATTTTCCGTATACGCTTTTTACTCCCGTTATATACTTTTTCGCTTTAATTTCCAAATTTACCCTTTTTTACTCCCGTAATATACAAACTTTTTATATTTTTTTTTATAACTTTTCCTAACCCAGTTTCATTCAATTTTTATTTTTTCTTTAACCAAATTCATTAATTGCCTTGATTATGTTAATGTTGATGATGATTTGATGTGGGTATTGATTAGTTTTTCATTCCATGGTTTCGTTGGTTGATTTTTGGTGATGCACACCAAGTGTTTGATGTTAGGTCTCAGTGAATTTGCACTGACAAGGTCTTTGATTCGCTTCGTTGACGTAATTTGATTATGAATGATAAGCTGTCTATAGTGATTTTGCTTCTTAATTTAAGAAGTCGTTCCTTGAATGCATCTAATGCGCAACATGGATACAAGAATAACCAACATACATTAACTTAGTGTCTCAAACAGCGGACAAAGGATTATGTACATAGCCTTGTCCCAAATGACATATAAAATTTGTGTCGAGAATTGTAAAGAGTGTTATTTTGCTGATTTCATTACAATTCTGTACTCTGCTAGTAATTCACGTGAATTAAGACACTGACGTGAATATCATTCCGGCCACCGGCAGACCTACGCCGCGGTTGTTAGCCTCCCGCCGCCTCCCGGAAACCACCCAAATTTCAATTTTCAATGAACCCTAATTTGATTTTTATCCCAAAACTTATCAAGATTAACTCATACAAATAACATAACTTTAAGAAATAAATTGAAATTGAATTGAAATTGAAATTGAATTGAAATAAATTGAATTGAATTGAATTGAATTGAATTGAATTGAATTGGATTGAAATAATTGAAAATAGGATGAATTTAGGTTAAGTAAACTTAGAAAACTAAAAGAGAGAAATTTGTATAGAGAATGAGTAAAAAAGGGTGTGAGAGGGAAAAAAAATGAAAAAAGTATATGACGGGAGTAAAAAGCGTATACGGAAAATCATATTCGTTCTATTTATATTTATAGTATCTTTTTTTGAATAATATATGTAATCTCTCCGCAAATCATAAATTAAGGGCTTATCGATTTTCCCGCGTGTTTCTGCCTCTCACAATTCAGTCTGAAACTGTTGATCACACTTTTTATCTGCCCTCAACAATGAGCATGAACATACATACCAATTCAAAAAGAGAAAAAGTAGAGTGAAATGAAAAGTACTATGCAAGTAGAGTGATAATAGTAAATAGTTTTCATACATTTAACTTACTCAAAGTCTGAAATTATGTTTAGAAAACCCTACTACTTGAGGAGGTTTTTCACATGGTCAGGTCTTCCTACAAGTGAAATTCAGAAATACCCATGTTTAAATAGGGTTGTTAATTCACTTACTCAACCAATCCATCTCCCAAATTTGTACCAAATTAATGCCCAGTTGAAAGATTTTGTTAAAGCGGGTCGTTTGAATGATGCTCGCCAACTGTTCGATGAAATGCCTCAACGAGACGAGGTTTCTTGGACAAATGTCATATCTGGGTACATAAACGTCTCGAATCATAGGGAGGCTTTGAATTTATTTGCTACAATGTGGGTTGATCCTTCTGTTGGGGTTGACAATTTTGTGCTTAGTTTAGCTGTAAAAGCTAGCGGCCTCGACAATAATGTTGTTTATGGGAAATTGTTACATGGGGTTAGTGTGAAGAATAGTTTGATTAATTCTGTGTTTGTAGGGAGTTCGCTGGTCGATATGTATGCTAAATGTGGGGAGATTTCGGAGAGTTGTCGGGTTTTTGATGAGATGCCGGAGAGAAATGTAGTCTCTTGGACTGCCATCATAACGGGGCTGGTTAAGTCTGGGTACTGTAAGGAGGGTCTGAAATATTTTTCTAACATGTTGATTTCTCGTGTACATTGTGATGCGTATTGTTTTGCGATTGCGTTGAAAGCTTGTGCAGATTCGTGTGATGTAGCACACGGTAAGGAGATTCATACACAGGTGCTAAAGAGGGGCTTTAATGTGACTGCTTATGTGGCAAACACTCTAGCGACGATGTACAACAAGTGTGGGAAGATGGATTACGGTATGTGCTTGTTTGGAAGGATTAGAACCCCGGATGTTGTTGGATGGACGTCGCTCATAACGTCTTATGTTCAAATGGGTAGAGATGATGTTGCTGTTCAACAGTTTATACTGCTGAGGAAGTCAGATGTGAGCGCTAACGAGTACACATTTGCTGCAGTTATCGCTGCATGTGCGCATCTCGGTAAACTCAATCTGGGGGAACAGCTACACGCTCTTGTTACAAAGATGGGTGTCATGGATGTGATGTCTGTTGCAAATTCCATCATGACTTTGTACTCAAAATGCGGGCGACTGAATTTAGCGTCAGAGGTCTTTCGTACAATGGCGAGGAAAGACGTTGTTTCGTGGAGCTGCATAATTGCAGGGTATTCCCAGGCTGGTTATGCTAAGGAAGCCTTCGAGTTTCTGTCGTGGATGAGACGAGAAGGACCGACAGTAAATGAGTATGCTCTTGCCAGTGCGTTAAGCGTCGCTGGCAGTATGGCGATTCTTACGCAGGGAAAACAAGTACACGCTCATACCTTGAAAGTTGGATTAGATCATACGTCGCTTGTGCAAAGTGCATTGATCACTATGTACGCAAAATGTGGAAGCATAAAGGACGCTTCCGAGATATACAATAGCACTACAACTGACGATGTTGTGTCGTGGACTTCCATGGTTAATGGATTCGCTGAACACGGCCATTCTCATGAAGCTATTGAATTATTCGAGAAAAAGCTTAAAGTTGGTTTGAGGCCAGACACTGTGACGTTCGTCGGGGTTCTTTCTGCTTGTAACCATGCAGGGCTTGTAGATTTAGGTTACCGCTACTTCAATTCTATGTCCGATGAATTCAATATTACACCATCCAGACAGCACTACGGCTGCATGATTGATCTTTTGTGCAAAGCCGGGAAGTTAGTCGAGGCTGAGAACATGATCAGTAGCATGCCAGCTGATCAAGATGATGAAGTTGTCTGGTCAACGTATCTCAGAGCATGTAGAACTCACGGTGAAGTGGAGCGGGCAATATACGCTGCAGAAAGAATCCTCAAATTAAATCCCAGCTGCGCAGGGACGCTTACCACCCTGGCAAACATTTACTCGGCTAAAGGGCAATGGCAAGAGGCGGCAGATGTCCGGAAGCTTATGAGATCAAAAGGTGTAATAAAGGAGGCAGGATCATCTTGGATCGAAATCGAAGACGACTTTACTGCATTTGTTTCTGGTGATAGAACACATCCTAGGGGTGATCATATCTACAATGTCCTCGATTTGGTCACTTCTGGTGTAGATGCTTCCATCCCAGAGGTCGACACCCTTTTGTTTAACGACTGAATTTACCGCAATGCTCGTTCCGGTATAATTACTCCCCCGCCATTTAAAGTCTTATACATAAAGAGTGTTTTGAGGAAACCCTATTGCTGTATGGCCAATGTGGTCTCAGCTATTACAGAACTAGGACCAGTTTTCTTTGTCTCAGCAGAGTTGCTAACTACCACATGTATTGGTAATCTTCGAAGAATTTTTGGCCAATTCTTTGTGTGGATGATTGACAGTCTCAGCCTGCCATATCTGTGGTGTTTTAGTGAGAAACCGCCCATTTCTAATTAGTCTAGATGCGTCGCATATTGTTTAGCAGATGCGTCGCATATTGTGTACTCTGTAAACCTAACAGCCAAACAGGGAATACATTAAGCCCCTTTAATTTAAAGGGTACCAACATGAGTACGAGATCTTGTTTGATTTATCTTACGACTACAACACGAATACGTTATTTTAATGCTGTAAAATGTACCAACAAGAGGAAACTCTTTCTCTCAGCAGCCTTGACTAAAACAGGAATGAATAATAGCCGTCAATTAATGTCGAAAAAATCATGTTTTCCTTAAAACAACTTGACCAATGTAAGCCATGAGCGTCCATAGGCGGAAGCAACAAATGGCAGAGAATGTCAGTAAAAATGCTGTTGAAGAATGATATAGAGGTATGTAGGGTTACAGAAATGCAAAGATCTTATCCAACATTTGATCTTCCAAACTGGATATAAATTACATATATGATACAAGAGGCTGAGTGATTTCAGAAGCTTTTTGTCGCGCTTGCAGCGTCTTTTTCATAGCCTTCAACCTTTATACACCGGCTTTTGATCCTCTTATGCATGTCGGATTTACCCTTCCGGGGAGACAGTGGTGTCTGCTTATTTTGCCTGGAAGGAATAGATATATCAGTCAGATTTCGAACACTGTCGTGAAACCGTGAAAGTGATCTTCACTTATAGGAGTATATGGGTAATTGAAGAGTCGCTAACGTAACAGTTTAAGGAAAATGAGTCCAACAGAAGAGAAAACATTGAAAAAATTATCGAGCATAATTACGAAAACAAATACGGGATTTGCAGTTCTTCAGTCAGTACTAACAGTAGCCGACAAAACAGAAACAATGCATGACCAGCAACTCATCGAGACAAATTGACGTTTGCTTTTTTATCAGCCTTTACGTGAGAACATGGCAACATGCGCGTGGGTAAGGAAACAGATAACTAGATAAGATATTCCTTAAAAAGGAAACGGAAACTCACTGATGAGTGATGACATAGGAATATTAACTTACATTCGAGTTTTCTTTCTTTCTTTGGACGATCTCGTTGAAGGTTCCCCGCCTTCTATCTCAGTACCATAACTACCAGAATGTCCACTGTCAAGACACTCACTTCCGCTGCTCTCAGCACTGAGGCGTGAAGGAGAAAAGGAAGGCGACCCTGAGGATCTTATCAGGTGATACGAATTTCTCGTGCTTTGAGATAACTGATTTGGGATTTCATAATGTGCATTTTCTCCATTTTTAGCATCCACAGATGAATAAGCAGAGAATCCCTGTGATGTGCTCAAGAAGAACAAGAGAAACAATCAACTAGTTTTCTTCAGTCAACGGAAAATGAAACTTAACAATGATAATGAATGTTTTTTGCACCTCATTAGCTGCCTTTTCAATTTCGGACCACATCAGATCATCGTCTCTAAGCAAAGATTCTGCGAGGCCTGCATCACCAACTTCACCGGTGAAAAAGTCTTCAAAGTTGCGAAATGTTACATCAACGTCAGGTATGTTGAAGACATCAGAGTATCCAGCCTCTTCGCAAACTCCAAGGTCTTGAATATTTTGCGACCATATCTGTTATTTCGAAATCGTCACAAAATAAACGAGATGGAGGAAGCAGGAAAAAATTGCAAAATTGAGTTCTGTTTTACCGACCTGATTTGGGTCAGCTGGGGTTTTACTCGGCCAAAACGGGTCTCCGACAGAAGGAGATCCAGACAAATTGTCTAACTGAGACGATGAAGTGAAGCGGTCACCTTTCAACGCTTTATTTGAACCATCCGAGTTTTGAGGATCATCAACACTGCAAGGGTTCTCTTGCAATTGACTCTTTACGCCTTCATTAAGCTTTGCTGATGAGCTAAGCATTGGTGAAGGCATGACAGGTTCATCATACCGTCGTAGGAGGGGTGATGACTTCTCATTCTCATCCGTGAGCTGAAGCTTTTTTAAGTCGAGAATTTGTTGCATGATCAAGCAGTTGTTCTGCTCTTTATGATGATTCACTGGTTCCTGAAATATCAACGGTGCTCGAGGTTTAGACTTACGGCTCTCAGTCAAATTTAATTGAATTACAGATTTAGGCGTTAAATAAACAAAATGATATATGAGCAACTACAGTCGATGAGTCGATGCTAAATGAACGTGTAACTTATCTCATTTTACACGAAACCAAAAAAAACCGTGTACCTTGTAGTACTGGCCACTCGAACTTGATTCACGTTCTCCACTAACAAAAGAACCTGTGCCCTCTACCAAAGAGTCAAGTCCATGTTGACCACGAGTAGAGAAGTCGTCCAGCTCATTCACCCCAAAACCCCACAAAGCCGCGAAATTCTTAGCTGAAGGACACCCAGAGAAGCTGGAAATCGTCAACTTTTTATGCTGAGGTGAAAGACGGTGCATCCGAGCATCACATCCTTTGCAGAGCAGCATCAAGTGATCCAAACACCGGACGTTGGCCTGGTTGTATCGACAAGAGTCGCATAGAAGGGTTCGAGTGTGACGACTTGAAAGAGCATTTGCAGAATGTACTTTGGAGTCGCAAGATAGGCATAGAAACGCGCCATCTGCTTGACAGTAGATTATTGGTCGCGGCGCTGCGCAGAATTCACATGTTTTCTCCATCTATCAGCAGCTTCATTCATTGAACTGCAAACATTGAGAAACCTGTCAGGAATCGGAACACAATAAGATACACAAATTGCATCGTAAGGCGTATCAAATTATTCCATTACTCCCTCCGTTACTGTCATTTATTACCTTGTTTTTTTTAACTTGATCAACAAAATCAACGAGGAATGAGGTTAATTTCGCAAAAAAAATGATAAAGTTCGATTAAATTTTACTGTCCTGCTAAGAAAAATGTTGATTTTCATCTATTACCTAAAATACAATTGAACTTGACAAATCTCAACAAAATATATGAAAATTTCTAATTTCACTATTTCAAAAAAAAAAGTAAGACAAACATGAAACGAACATGTCCTAAATACTTCTGGTAAATATACTCGGTACTAAATACGATAAAATGAGGCTAAAATTAGACATTTAGTCAATCAAAAATCCAAAAGTAGGGAGTAATGGAGTAATAGTTGGCACATGTTAAACTAGAAAATATATAACCAAAAACAATCAAAAGAAAGTATAATTATGAAATGGTGTCAGATATTTATGTTGTGCTATATATAGAACAAATTTGAGAGTTGCTCTAGTACATTTTGTTTCACATATATAGTGCCGTGTATGGTAAGACTTATGACTTAAGAGTACTATCTATAGATTGTTCCACAAGTAGAGGGATTGCTCAACTCCGTTAACAAACACGTAATTCTATTATTGGAATTTGGAAACATCAAATTTGGTACTCATATTAATTAAGTACTCCGTCCTACTCCGTAGTTTTTATCGGTTAACATAATATGTACTTTCCGATTAGTACCAGTCTCACTTTTTGAAAAGAACTGAGAAACATAAAGAGAGAATAAAATATGAGTCTCATTTTCATAATTTTGAGACACGAAAAGCATATAAAAAAAAGGCTTCGTGAATCTAGTACATAACAAAAATAGTCAAGTCTTTTATAATCGGAAAAAATATAACTGAGCATAAAATTTATCGGAAAATAACATTGTAAGTTTATTTGAATTTGGAAGAGTATATTAAGTTGAGCTTTCTAATATGTAAAATCTATTTGTAATCACTATTGACTAAAACGTAACACATTTATACATGTCAATAGTGGTTATATTTTACCCCGTATGCAATTAGTAGTCATATTAGACTAAATGCGGTCATTTTTCATGCACCAGAGACCCATTTTTCATTTTTTTTTGTAGTGAAAAAATAACTCCCTCCATTCAAGTAATCAAGTTCATTTACAATATGAAATCATGGTGCTAATTCGAGAATTTTAATTACAAATTACAAAAAAAAATATAAATAAGATACTCCGTATCATATAACTATATAAGTAGTAGATTTGTCGCCCACAATTTCAAAAATACCCTAAATTTATGAATAATACTCCGTATCAAATATAATAGTAAAATGTAACGATCAAACTTGATTGAATGGAAGAAACATGTTTTGTAAAACTTTCCTTGTACAAATAATTGTATAGGTACAAATTAGAGTAGATGCGTAGATCCAAAATAAATTGTGGGAGTCTTTTATTTTAGTTTCCGACAAGTCAAAGATTTAGTAGTAGATTACCATTGAGAGAATCACCCACGTTTCAACATTTACGCAAATATTGGGGCCCACTAAAACTCAACATGTATAAAAAAAATGAAAAAAATTACGGAGTGAGTATTCCCTAACTTTTACGAGTACTATCAGAAGTCACAACACTATGACCTTTTCAAATTAAGCTCAAAAACATTACTCCATCAAATTAAAATAAAATTAAATCAATACAATTATTAGCAATGATTAGGAGAAAATCATATTACTAATTAATACCTTTTCAAATTCACCTATTTATCTATTCCCTCTTTTTAGTATATGTACCTGCTATATGACACGGTCACTTGCTTGTATTTGTTTTTGAAAATCGATTTAAAAAAAAAAACAAACGTAAAGAAATAGGTAGATCAGAAAGCGTATAATACAAAGTAATCAATAATGGAAACCAAGATGAAGGAAGAAAAAAAAGAGAAACAAACCTGAGAAGTAAGCAAAAGAGAAGGTAGTAAGCAAAGAAGAAAAAAGAAAAGTCAAGAGGATTGAGAGAGTGATGAAGTTAAAAAGGGCATTTCAGATATGGGTGATGATGGGCATATGGATTACGGAAGATAGTTTGGTTTCATTTATTGCCTCTTTTTTTTTTCTTTTAAATTATTTAATTTACTTTATTTATTACACCATTCAACTCCAAATGGTATATTTCTATTTTGTACACTATTCACATTTCGATCTTCAATTTTAATTATCTCTCGATATATAAGTGTAAATATATTCATGTGTGATCTTATTTGATTCGTCTTTATTAGTACATAATTAAAATTCAATTTTCATATTGTTTGCAAAAACGTAGCTAAAGATATTTACTCCGCAAAAGCTGCGTTGGCAAATGTGAAAAAAAGAAAGAGTTTGGAATTGAATGGAAGGAGTATTAAAAATGTAACCCTTTTTCCTCCAACTTTTATGGCTGACGTGTGCTTTGTGGGGATTAGGCATATCCACGTGGACTGTAGCTAATCTAAGATATTAACACTTTCTTTTGTTAATTATTTTCAAGTAATGGTTTGGTATAACTTATACTCGTACGAGTATGCAATAACTTAAATTAATTTAGTCTTAGGTAGTCATTGTGTATAAGTTAGGTAAAGGTGTTGCTTAATCTTTTTTATGCTTTTTGTACCGTGATGAATATAATATAAATGGGTCTTTCTATCCTATGCCCAGTGGGCATAGGATAAGAGAGAAAGTTTTAAAAGGAGATTTCATCTCCCAATCATGGGTAGGTGAAAAAAAAACCTTTAATTAATTTTTTTGGGTTTTCACCAATAATTGAGAAGCTTAACTTATGCCCAATGGGCATAGGTTAGAAAAATCCAATATAAATTTATAATTGTGGATGATATTCATTTTATTCTTCCATTTAATGTCCTTTTATTTTTCACTCTTTTTTAAAAAAAAAAAAAGTAAAAAATGTAGCATAATGTGAGGAAAAGGTAATTTAGTTTAAGGGTTTTTCTATTCTATGCATGAGATGCATACAATAAGATTAACTAGTTATAAAATAAGACTAACAATCACAATAATCACCCTAAATTAAATTTTTCTAACTCCTATTTTATGTTAGTTATTATTTTATTTTATTTATTTTTCTCTCGCCTTTTTTTTCTATTAGTTAGTTATTATAAATTGGTTTTTATATTTTTTTTTCACTTGGTTAGTTAGTTTTATTGTGTGCATCTCATGCACACAATAAAAAAACCCTTAGTTTAATAATAAAAAAATCAGTTGTGAGTGAGAAAAAGTAGTTTTGTGTAAAAAAAATAGGGTATGTGTAGAAAAAAATTACTAAAAAAGAAAATGGAGTTATTGGAAAAAATTTCTATAAAATATACTCCGTATATGAGGCTAAATAGAAAAAATGGAGGGAGTATATTTAATTAGCTGTATAATAAATTTAACCGTATAAGATGAATTACTATTGTTAATTGTACAATGAGGAAAAGAGTTAGGTCAATTTTGAAGCGAGTCCAATCTCAGTAAAGCTTGGATCAAAAATTCAATTTTGAGATCGTTTTTTTTTTCTTTCTTTTTTTTTTAAAAAAATTTGTGTATGTATTTATAATCTATTACAGAATATATATTTTTGCCGCAAGTATATGTTAATATTCTTGATATTATACTTTTAACTTTTTACAAAGTACTTATTTTATTAATAATTTTAAACAAAGTATTTGATGCAGCCGTCTCATAGTATAAAATAACCATTGAATAGTTAATTTTGAAGAATATTTATATTATATAACTTTCCGTATTGAAATGTAATTACGTCTGAATACAGTAACGTAAATGTAAATTGTTAACAATATACTCTATCTCAAAATAAGTGTCTTTATTTTATTTAATTTTAATAGAAAATGTGACACTTATTTTGGGATGGTGAAAATAGTGGTTAAAGGTTAAACAAAAATATGATTAAACATGATATCGAATTATCGATATGTGTTTAGTAAATCATGTCAAAATTATTAGAAAGTGACAAGGTGATAAATTACAAAATTCATAAACTCAACTTTCCTAAAAAAATTTCAGTTCCTACTTAAGTATTCCCCTATAGGCTCTAGGTAACTCGTACTTGCCAATTTTTATGAAATTCATTTTCTCATTCGGCAACGAAATATGAATTGAGTTTGCTATAATTATGTGAATTTTATGTGTTGTTTTTAATTTCTTAATCAACCAAAATATTTAAATAGAAAAAGTACTTATAATAATTTATTTATCACAAATTCTTGTTTGCAACCACTAAACCCGTTTTAAGTTTAAAACGGGTCGGGTCAACCCATTTTAATTTTTTTTCTTTTTTTTTTTTTGAAAATTTTTTTCAAGACCCAAAATTTATTTTTAAAAACTTTTGTCGGAAATCGTGATTATAGGGTTATTGAAAATGGTAACAAAGTAATGTAAAATGGTAACATATTATAAAACATAAAAAAATAAAAAATTGTCATAACATTTGTTTATTATGTTACCATCTATCTAATATCTAATATATATATATATATATATATATATATATATATATATATATATATATATATATATATATATATATATATATATATATATATATATATATATATATATATATATATAAGATCTGGTGAATATATAAGATCTGGTGAGTCCACCTAAATATTTGAGTCAATGAGTCCTCACATGTACCGTTGGATCACAAGATAATGTAGACTTAAGATTGTGCCACGTTGCCCAAAAAACAACAAACCAAATCAGTTTTAAAAATCCACCCAAACAAATTAAACACCTATGTTTCTCTCTCTAAAAACCAATATTCATCTCCACTATGTCGGTAAAACTTATTAATTGCATTAGAATTCAACTTATTTCATCTTGCTAGATTGATTCGTTCATTGCAATAAGATAATTTCACTGATTTGTCTCCAAAATCATACAGCTAAATTCATTATTTTTATTTTTATTTTCAATTTCAGCGATTTTACTATAATTTATTCTCTATTAATTAAATTGATTATGCTTTTTTGGTCAAAAATAATTTATGTATGTTGAATTAGAAAAATATGATACGATTATATACAAGATACTGAAAAAATTGTTAATTGATATGTGGTATTTTGATGTTCTTATTTTAAAATTGTAAATATGTTACTAATAGATGATTTCAATCATTTTTGGAGGTAATATCAGCAAAACGGACTGATTATGAGTGATAAATTGTATAAGAGGTGTTCATCAGATATTTTTATGTTTAAATGCAAAAAATTAGGGTTTTATATTTGCTTAATTGCGAAAATTAGGTTTAGCATTGTTAATTGTTTAAAATTCGAAAATTAGAAGTATGTATATGCTTTTTCAATCGTGAACATTTGCGTTTACCATTGTTTAATTGTGAAATAATGTTCACATTATAGAATTGAATTGGTTTGACAATGGTGTTGAGGAATCAATAGTTTTTGTTCAGTTAATTAAGTAATGTTGATGTACATGTGTTGTTGTGATAACAGATCCTTGGAATTATCATTTGATTTACACAGAACTTATATACCGAGAAGATGTTGAAGATGATGAACTGCCGCTGGAAAAAATAGCAGTACGATACAAGAGCATTGTACATCCAAAAAGTAGAGGAAAAAGTTGAGGAAGAGATTGAGAATGAATAGAATGATTGTTAGATATGTTAGACTATAATTGTAACTAGAAGTTAATTGATGTAATGCTTGTGGTACAGGTAATTAACCTAGTTGTAAACAAGTTTTTGTGGTGTAGTGTAGATGATACCTTAAAGAACAAATGAAATTAATGTTAATCAATTTTTTGTATCCTCGAATTAATTTCATGCATTTGACATGTATGGTGATATTGTTTGACATATATCATGATATTGTTTATATGTACATGTGATATTGTTTATCAGTCTTAATCAATGGTTACTGACCAACAAGTGTGATATTGTTTTTAGAAGTCTAATGGAATTGATTGTTAAGGATTGTGATATTATTATGCATACAATTGGTTACTCATATGAAATAAATTCAACCTTGATATTGTTTGACTAGTACGGTGATATTGTTTGACATATATCATGATATTGTTTATATGTACATGTGATATTGTTTATCAGTCTTAATCAATGGTTACTGACCAACAAGTGTGATATTGTTTTTAGAAGTCTAATGGAATTGATTGTTAAGGATTGTGATATTATTATGCATACAATTGGTTACTCATATGAAATAAATTCAACCTTGATATTGTTTGACTAGTACGGTGATATTGTTAGTTAGTGTATGTGATATTGTTTATCATGTTGATTCAATGGTTGCTAACCAACAAATTTCGATAATGTGATATTGTCTCAAAAGTCTGATGATATTGTTTTATACAAATTATGATATTGTTCGTGATATGTGTAGTAGAAAAATCTGATGACAAAATTTGGTTAAAACATGTTATTGATTATGAGTTTCTACAATGTTCTGAACCAAAAATGGAGAAAAAATACAAAGTGTTGGCATTTCGAATGACATCTAAGAATAAAAGAATTTGTATATGAAACGTGAGAAAAAGAGAAAATTTTGCTAAGTTGATGAGATAGACTTCTTCAACACGCACACTCGTTCTTAATCAATATCCGCAAAGGAAGAAATCTGCAAAACAGAAAGACAGCCAACAAATACATAATGTTAATATAATGAACAATAAATAACAAACAATGATATTGTTTCAAATTACTTATAGATCTACATCACAAAATAACTGGAAAACATGAAATTAAGGTGAAAACATCAATGAAAACGTAAAAAAAAAATAAAATAATAAAATAAAAAAATTCAAAAGATGATGAAAACATCAATTAAAAGTGAACGTCACAAGAGGAAAGAGTAATACATGAAGTAAAACTTAAAAAAAATGATGAAAAACATCAATTGAAACGAAAAATCAGTTGACAATATGAATAAAAAGTTAACATCAGGAGAAGTAAGTGAAACACATGAATTAAAAGTGAAAATGATGACAAAAAAATCTCAATTAAAAAGGAAACCAATAAAAAACGATGATGAAAATCATCGATTAGGAAGAAGTACATGGATTAAAACGAAAACGATCATGAAAAACATGAATTAAATAAAAAATAAACACATGAATTTATTTTAGTTTACAATCATTATTTTTTTTTTTTTTTTTTTTGCCAGCTGGAAATAGGAGTGTTTAAAGTCTAGGGGTACGGCACTCCCACCCGTACTTACAAATTATTAAAGCAAACATAACAACAAAATAGATAAACCTACATAAACATCGGGTATGATAGGTGTATTGGTGGAGTACGGTAGATTGGGCACGAGCTTTATTGTCCAAATCTTCAACGCTTTGGAGAACACCCGTAGGCCGTCGTAAATCCTGTACTGCCAAGCGACAAGAACAAGCTGCACTTACGCCAAAAAGGCGTAGAAAGTTCATGGAAGGAGCAAGCTGAATAAATTTGCTTCTAATGGAGAAGAATCTCCTACAACTTGGTGATCGAGCTTCGTAGACAGTTGTCAAACAGCCAAAGATCTTCTGTGAGCAGGTGAGAAAGAACAAAACAAGCCCCTCAACTAATCCCCATTCCAAAACCACCACAAGAAAGCATACTTGGGTGTATCCAACACAAACCGGATGCCGAGAAACTAAGACGCTAACATAGAGGAGCCACCATGAACGGAGGGACAGGACACCCTCACTCATAGTATACGGACGCAAGACACAAGCTAGTGCAGTTGTGAGCACGAGTCCAACGATTAAGAGACAGGACACTCTTAACCTCCCCAAAAGCCATGGTTCTAAGACCAAATTTATTTGACATGAAAACAAAGCGACCGACACTAATAGCATAAACGGACTAGTCATACTTTGAGAAGCAAACCACCGCAGCACGACCACCCAAGAACATCAACCAACCAAAACATCACAACCTAAAAGGACGTAGCAGCTTGAACAATCATCGGGACCGCCAAAACCACAACACATGAAGCCCAAGCCAAAAGACACATAGAACCCGACCACCGAAAACTCCTTAGAGCAAGACGTAGACCCAACAGATACAGACCCATGCGAAAGGAAAATGAAAGGAGTACCAACCGACATAAACAGCGAACCACACGGAAAGGGGCGGGGGAACGGGGAGCATCATATACAGACCCAAACAACCAGGACCTAAGATCACGGTCAACAGAACCGGAAACCGACAACCCATAAGGAGACGGTGCAACGCCATCGCAAGGATGGATAAGAGAACCCAAGAACATCGTCAAACCTTACCTTGTGCTACCCCAACTCAAACCAACAACACCAACAAACCCCTATTCAGAAAAGAACTAAACCCCGACCCGTGCAAAACATGCAACCCTAAGACCTCATAGAAAACATTCAAAGGTCACTCCTAAACAAATCCTCAAGCATTAAACACCAACAACCTAAGACCACAGCTAACACGCGTGATCCTTAAGCTTTATTCATTTATTAATTGATTTATTACCTTTTTTTTAATATTTTAATTTCTTATGTAAATTTGTTAAAAATAGTTGGGACTAAGACAACTACGACCATAGGCGGTGGGAACGGTTCAGATCGAGCAAAGAAAGGGATGATACCGGGCAAGGGTGAGGCATCAAAATGGCGGTCCTCAGGTCCGGCGAAGAACACCAGAAAAAAGCCGAGTTGTTCAAGGCTTCAGTCAGGCCGCCGGAGATGGGCCTTAAAACGGCCACATCTCCGGCGGGAAAGGTTGAAGTTGAGGTGGAGATGAGAGGGTGGCGGCGGCGGTGGTGTCAAGGCCTGTTTTTTAGGGTTAAAGTTTTGGGTTTTTTTGGGTGAGAAAGCTAGAGAGAGAAATAACTTGTGGAATGAAAATTTTGTATCAATTATTTAGTACTATTATAGTTTACAATCATAAAGTAAATCAATGACAAATAGAAATAGCATGATACCTGATATTAAGTATGCTAGAATTGATGAGGAAAGCAGTTATATCAGTTGATTCAAATAAAAAGAAATCGGTGATTTTGAGGCGTTCACGATCGAAAACAACCCTAAATGAAAAACGTAGAGCGTAGAGAGAGATAGAGAAAGTAGAGAGAGAAAGTGAATTGATTTTATGAATGAATGGCTGTATTGGAGTATTATATATATACAATCCTCTTACATGACAAAAATATCCTTACTAAAGTCATTTAATCTTAGCCATTAGATCTCATTTATCTGACGGTTAATATTAGGACTCATGGACTCAAAAATTAAGGAGGACTCATGTGATCCTATTTCTATATATATATATATATATATATATATATATATATATATATATATATATATATATATATATATATATATATATATATATATAGAGAGAGAGAGAGAGGTAGGATCCGATGAGTCCACCTAAATATTTGAGTCCATGAGTCCTCATATGAGCCGTTGGATCTAAATCAAATGGAGCATCTAGATTTAGCCACGTAGCCCCCTAACAAAACCCTTACATCCTTCACAATTTGTAACAAACGTACAAAGCTCCTTCTCTCTCTAAAAATTGAATTTTTAAAACTCTCCACATCCTTGCTAAAAATCAACAAATTCATTAGATTTCATCTTGATTTCAACTTTGAAGTTTAATTCAACTACTACAATTCACACTAAATTCGTCGAATTTGAATAAAAAATCAACAGGTAAACTCTATTCTCATTTTTTTTCCCAGATTAAAGTTCATGTTGTTTAATATGTAGTAATTTGATGTTAATATCGTTGAATTCATGTTAATTTTATCCGAAACTAATGAATGTATATATGTTGAATTAGAACATTATGATACAATTATATATAAAAAAATCGAAAAATTGGTTGATTGATATGTGTTCTTATTTTAATGTCGTAAATATGCTATTAATAGATGATTTCGAACGTTTTTTGAGATTATATCAGCCAAAAAGAACTAATTTTGACTGATTTGTGGCATATTATAGGTGTTTATCAGATTTTTTAGGTTTAATTTAAGGTTTCATATCATCTTCATGAAAATTGGGGTTTAATATTGTTTTATTCTTAAAAATTAGGGTTTCATATTCGAAAATTAAATTTGTTTATGAAACTATCAATACCTAGTTTAGCATTGTTTAGTTGTGAAATTATCGTTTTTAATTATAGAATTGAATTTGTTTGACGACGAAATTGGGGACTTTATAGTTTGTTCTCAGTTAATTGACTACACTTTGCTATAATACTATTATTGGATTGGTATGATTTTGGATGGATGTTCAATTATCATACAATATTGCATATTACTCCGTATATACTAAGTTATGATATTTCCGTAAAAATTTGTGATATTGTTTGATAATGTTTTTGATACTGTTTGTTGGTGATTGTGATATTGTTACCAACCATTATAATATTGTTTGTTAGGTCATAATAATGTTCAATGTATTATCACAGATATAAAGTATCAACAATAGATTTGAAGTTGGAAGTTTTCAATGGATCCGAGAAAACTTCAGCCTAAAGAGACATCTAGCGACATATGATGTGGCTAAACAACTACTCCGTATCAACTAAGAAGTCAAAGGGTGAGATTAAAAAGAAAGCGCATCCATTTCAAACGACCAAGTGTAGGGAGAAAATGAAGAGCAAATGAAGGCTGTGAGAGATAGCTGATTTGGTGGTCTGTTGGAGCTGAAGTTAACGAAAATAACCCTTGGAATTATGACTTTAATTTTAGAAGCGTTTTGTAGACAACAAGATATTATTTTGCATACAATGTGAAAATGTTTTAATGAAATCTGATTATGTTCATACTAAAGTTTGGTATACATTAAGATATTGTTTTGTATTTAATTAGTGACGTATTTGAAATATTTTACACACTGATATTGTCTAACATTTACGGTGATATTGTTTTTGATAGGATGTGATATTGTTAGTCAGTCTCGCTACATAGCAAGTATGATTTTGTGATACTGTTTTTGAATAATAATGATATTGTTACATACATATCATATGATAAATATTAATAAACACATATGGCAAATATGAATAACGGATTTTTTTATTGTGTGCATATCATGCACACAATAAGAACTCACTCATTTAGGAATGAAATTTAATAAAAATAATTTAATATTAACTATCTAATAGTAAAAGAGGAGAGAGAAATTTAAAAATTAATTAATTTTCATTCCTTTATTAATAGGTCAGTTGCTCTTATTGTGTGCATGGTGTGTACACAATAGAAAATTCGTATTAACAAAAGTACATTACTAAATATGTGTTTTTACAGAATTGTTATCCAAAACTAGAAAAATAGTACAAAAGTGTTCCATGTTGAATGAAATCCTAAAATAGATAAATTTCTATACGATAGAATCATTTAGTTAAAATATTTCTAGGTAAAAATCCAAACGTTGATGCGTGAGTCTCATAGTAGTATTCGATACACTCATCCAACGTGTTGACAATTTGTCTTACTCTAGGTGTGAATTGACTGGGACTCTAACCCACTCCTCAAAACCTCGAGGAGTCACCTCAAAGAAATGTGATTTCGACAAAGATCTTCAGCAACTTCAATGCCTTGAGGAGTATGAATAGAAGAAGTGGTTTCTTTGGCAGATGTTATAGCTGAGTCGAGTGTCCTAACAAAACAAAGTGATACAAATAAGAATTAGCAACATGTGATACTGTTAATTATAAAGTATGATATTGTTAATCATACTATATGATATTGTTAAATTATGATGTTCGACAACATACTAATTGAAATTATTTAGCTATGGAATCAAACACAAACTAAAATTAAGCATGTCAATAAATAATTTTGTAACAATCTATTCAAGGTGAGAGACTAAAAGATACTAATGAACATAAATTTATGGAGAAAGTGTCAAAATACAATTACAGCTTACATTAAACATAAACTAGCTGAATAGAGCAAAGATGATGCAAAATATCAACTAAAACCTAAAATCAATTAAAACACATAAATTCAAATTGAAGAAAAATCAATTAAAACCCATGAATTCAAACAGAAATCTGAATAGATCCAGTAAACATAACTGAAAAACATGAATTCAAAATGAAAAACACAATTAAAACGAAAAAAATAAAATAAAAGATAATGCGAAATATCAGCTAAAACTTAAGATCATTGGAGGTATGAGTAATACATGAAAATCAATTAAAACACATGAATTTACTAAATAAAATTCAATTTTTACAAAAATTAGGGATAATAAAAATGAAATTAAATATCATACCTAACATTGGAGAGGAATTGTAGATGAAGAAACACAATTATTTACGTAATTCTGATGAAATCAGTACATGAGTATATTGATGTGCGAATTCACTACATGAATATGATTGAACGTAAAAAAAAAAAGGGAAATAGAGAGAGAAATAGGGTAGAGAGAGAAACTGATTGAGGAAAAATGAATAGAAGGCTGAATATTTAGGTATATAATATAGTGTTAAATTATCAAAATACCCTTACTTAATTTGTTAAATCTCAGCCATTAGATTTTGATGATCTAAAGGCTCATATTAGGACCTATGGACTCAAATAATATGGTGAACTCATATGATCCTAATTCTCTCTCTATATATATATATATATATATATATATATATATATATATATATATATATATATATATATATATATATATATATATATATATATATATATATATATATATATATATATATATAGAAATAGGATCATATGAGACCACCATCCTAAAATAAGACCGTCCCGTAATTATAGGCCGTTGGATCAATCTAATCCTACGGTTGAGATTAGATGAGATCTTCCTTCACCTCCCAACTCCTATAAATACCCTAGAAATCAATCTCCCACCTTCAGTTGATTATTTTACTTTCTCTCTCTACTTTCCCTCTCTTCTAAATCAAAATCAAAATCATAATTCACCAATACCGTCGAAATCAATACCGTCGAAATCAATCATAATTCACGCATTCATTCTTCTTTCACTAAATCAAAATCATAATTCACCAAATTTTTTTGACCTAATCTACTCTCTCTCCTCAGTTAATTCGACCTGAGAATTTACTCAATTTGTCGTCAAATTCACCGAATTTGATCTCAAAAGTTACAGAATTCGATCTCAAAATTCACCGAAGTTGAACGTGTAAGTGTTGTAATTGATCTATTTTTCGCATATTAGAGCAATTTCGTATTAGAACAAAATCATAATTCATGAAATTGATCAATTTTCCTCTGTTTCTCGCATATTAGAGGAATTTCGTATTTCTATTGTAATTGTTGTAATTGATCAATTTTTCACTTTAATTGTTTACTTATTGTGTAATTGATCGTTTTAATTTTTATTTCATTGTTGCATGTTTGTTTTAGATTTGTTTAGCTGCTTATTCTTCTCAATTTTCCTCTGTTTTTTGCAATTTTAATCAATTTTCGATTTGAATTGTAAGTGTTGTAATTGATCAATTTCTCAGTTTAATTGTTCAGTTATTGTGTAATTGATTGTTTAAATTGTAATTTTATTGTTGCAGGTTCGTTTTCAAGTTGAAACTATGATTGATTTACAACCTCCGAATGATGACACAATTTCTGGTAATTTTTTTGAATATTTTCTGATCAATTTTTTTTGTTGTTATAGTAACGCAAAAATCTGTTTCTGTAATAGAATTTTCAAATGTTTTTCCATTGTATAATGCATTCATCTTCTTTGCTAGATTGTTTTTGCTTTTGTTTTTGTTGTTATAATGCATGTTTCTCCATTGTATAATGATTCAATTGTGAAAACTGTTTTCTGTTGTTATAATAACGTCTTCAACTGTTATTGTAATACATGTTTCACAAATGTTACTTTTCGTAGAAACAAAATGTTATAATAACAATGTTGTATGTTATAATAACAATGTTACATGTTATAATAACAATGTTGTCTGTTATAATAACAATGTTACATGTTATAATAACAATGTCGTATGTTATAATAATTTGATTATTTCTTTATTGTTATAGGTTCTAAATCAGGACAATCTGTCCCTCTCACACCAACAAAACAATCAGGCCAGTACCCATTGGTTTTGTCGCATACACCCGGCGGTAGTGAAGAATGGGTTAGGAGAGTAGAACGTCAGTTTATGCCTTCCGTTGGTAAGGTATTTCCTTCACTGGATGAGGCTATTTCATTCTATAGAGCTTATGCATTTGCATGTGGTTTTACTCCTCGATTGTACACTTCCAAAGAGCAAGAGCTGGAGATGTTGCTTGGATGTTCGTCTACATCAACTATTTCAATTCTTCCACCGAGTAAATCAAATAATAAGGGCAGCGGAAAACGATTAATATCTACAAAGGCTCAATCTATCGAAAAGCGAGGTCAAGAGGCTATGTGCTTATCGCAAAGAAATGGGAAGTCACGATCGAAGAAAGCTATATTTGTTCAGATTCTTTGATGAGGCTATTGCCAAAAAGAAAAAATAGTCGACCCTTATATTATAGTAACATTGTTATTGTAATAAACAGATTTTGGTATAAATACTTTTGTCATTCAATTAGTTAATTTGTGTCAGTGACTGTGGTTTGTTTTGGTTGCGAGTTACTTTGGTTTAATGTTTTTCGGATAATGGTTCAGGTCATATGAATTAATGACTCTATTTAGTGATTCATGACGATATGTTTCAAAATGGTATTTTAAATTTCTATAAGACAATTTTGTGTTAGTATTAAATCCGTACTTGAAAACATCGTATATTCAACCTTTTTGTGTGTGTCGATTTTCATTATAATGTTTTTTAAAAATTACACGCAGGAGTTGACTTATAATGAAAATAAATGTCGATTTTCATTATAAGTCACATACAATTTTCTTTTTGTGTGTGTCGATTTTCAGATAGTTACAAATAGTCTGACCAAAATATATTATAATAACAATGTTATAGTAACAAATAGTCTGACCAAAACATATTAAAATAAGTCAACTCTTACATTATAGTAACAATGTTATTATAATAAACATCCTAGACTTTACATCAACTATCCTCTAACCAAAATATATTAAAATAAGTCAACTCTTTGGTTTAAACTCCTTCATCTTAGTTGGCATTTTCTTGACATTTGACCTTGGTGGTGTTTTACTTTTTTCAGATTCTGAAGGTGTTCGTGCTGATAATTTTCGTAACTTGACTTTTTGAGATCCACTTTCTTCTTCTGCAGAAACTGGTTTTGATTTCCTGGAATACAAAACAATACATTGGATGCCGTTTAGTTATCAGATACGGATGCCATTTAGTTATAATAACAAGAAACGTGTTATAATAACAAAGTAATCTGTTATAATAACAAGAAACGTGTTATAATAACAAAGTAATCTGTTATAATAACAAACAATTATTGTTATAATAAAAACAATTTGTGTTATAATAACAAAGTAATCTGTTATTATAACACATTTACTTTATAATCACATATATTCTATATCAAGAACCAATTTCCGTTATAATAACAAACAATTTGTATTATGATAACAAGAAACGTCTATGTTCATACAATAACGCATCAAAATACATAAAATAAAATGAAACGAAGAAAAAAAGCAGACAAAATCAACACATAATTTCATATTTCATCATAATTTCAGATTTAATCACCACAAATTTGAAACCGTAATTTTCGAAATTAAAACATCAAATACAAAATCGAAATCAACACAAAAAACGCAAAACCTCAAAATTAAGATGAAAAACGAAGAAAAACAAACAAAATCAACACATAATCAAACGAAATCAACATACCAAAAATTTGAAACCCTAATTTTCGCAATTAAAAAATCAAGCATCAAATTACAATAACATCTAGTTAAAACGCAATTTCATTACAAAATCAAGACGAAAAACTAAGAAAATTGAGGATAATACATCAAAATCAACAAAAAAAACAAACAAAAATCAACAAATAAACGAACAAAAACAACAATAATAATGTAATAAAACGTTGTTAAAGAAGCAATTTACCTCTTCATTATTGTTGAAAACTTGAAATAATCGATCGATTTCTGTAGTAAATTACGTGTTTTTTTAGAGAAAGAAGAAGGGGTTTAAGAGAGAGAGAGTTTTAGAGAGAGAGTGTTTTTTTGAAACTGAAGGAAGGGGGAAGGGGGAAGGGGGAAGGTCATTGCGCGCGTAGGATTGGGCTGGTTTCATTAATGACGTGGCTTCATCTAAGCCCTTAGATCGCGTCTAATCTAACGGCCCAGATTTGCGGGACGGTCTCATTTTAAGGGTTGGTCTCATAGGATCCTCACTGTATATAGAAATATATATATATATATATATATATATATATATATATAGATTTAGGATCCGGTGAGACCCCTCAACTCGGTGAGACCTCGTGAGACCCCTTCTTAAAAATGTTTTTATTTCGAAAATTCGGCATAGTTGTCTTTATTATCTAATTTATGGTCTAAGGAACATATTTGGGGTTCATAACTACCTTATCATGTGACGTTATATCGTCGTTAAATGCATTTTATAACTTTGGTGTACCTACGACATTTATTTGTGTATCTAATTTTTTTTGGTGTATCTACAATGTCATTTAATGTATCTGCAGTATCAATTTTGTGTATCTAGTATATTATTCACCCGAGACATAAATATTTTATTAAAATTTTTAATATGTAATTTATATTTTTAACCCAACTAATGGTGAAAACTAATTAAAATAAAGGATTGTGACGGGCCTATGCTTTCGGCTTAGTCATACAATGTGATTTTCATGGGGTCTCACGAGGTCTCACTGAAGTTAGGGAATCTCACCAGATCTCACTCCCTATATATATCTATATATATATATATATATATATATATATATATATATATAGGGTTAAGATCCGGTAAGTACAAATATATATATATATATATATAGGGTTAAGATCCGGTAAGAACACTAGCTTTGGTAGAGCAGTGAAACAGTCAAAGTACATAATAATTACACGTAAGGTACATTTAATTAACACACAAAAGTACATTTCCTAAGGTACATTATAAATATATGTTAATATATGTTATGTACTTTTCAAAATAATGAGATATATTCAAAATTTATACGTATATTCGAAGTTTAAAAATAAAATGTACTTTTGGTATAGCATAAATGTACCTTAAAATTTTGTCATATATCTACAATATAAAGAGATTATACAATATAAATTTAAATTTCGTGTCACATAATTTTCATTACTAATATAAATGATAAATTTAAAATGTACATTATGTGTATATATCATGTATTTTGAAGGTTCTTACCGTTCTTACCTAAAGGACTGTTCTTATTTGATCTTAATCCTATATATATATATATATATATAGAGATAGGATCCGGTACATCCTTATATATATTTACATCCTACATCCTAATTACAGCCGTTGGATTAGATTAGATTGGGCACTTGAGATTGAGCCACGTCGACAACTAAACAAACCCTCACTCAACCGCCAAAACAAACGTTCATTTCCCAAATTTCACTCCCTCTCTCCTCTTTCACTCTCTCTCTCTCTAATTTGAAACCCTAAAACCTTCAATCCTCAAGAATTTATCGATACTTTTATCGATTTTCAAGCATTTTTTTCAATCATTTACTGAAACATTCATCATTAATCTAGTATAATCAAATTTAATCACAAAAATCCTTCTATCTTCGTTTACTAGGTATGGTAATTGTCGTTAATTCAAGCGTTTTATTGATATTTTCGTTCATTCAAGCGTTTTTCAATCATTTACTTTTAGTACGTTTTACTGATGTTTTTGATATTTATTGTGTTAAAATTAGGCTATCTTCGTTTACTAGGTATGGTAATTTTCGTTAATTCAAGCGTTTTACTGATATTTTCGTTCATTCAAGCGTTTTTCAATCATTTACTTTTAGTACGTTTTGCTGATGTTTTTGATATTTATTGTGTTAAAATTAGGGTTAAGATTAGTTTTAGTTAATTATGTTGTTATGTTTTGAATTTTTGTCTGTTGGACACCAAGTGTTTGACGAAATGCTTCAACGAAATTTGGTTATTTGCATGCACTAATCTAGGGTTCTTATTGTTTTGATACTTCAAGTAATAGTAAGTGGTACATATTTATGTATGTAATGATACTTTGTACACATATATATATGATACTTTATAATCTAGGGTTCTTATTATTTTGATACTTCAAGTAATATTAAGTGGTACTTATTTATGTCTGTAATGGTACTTTATATACATATATATGATACTTTATAATCTAATATGTGAACTTGTATGTTGTTCAGTTGTAATAATTAAAGTGATACTTCTATTGTATTATTTTGATACTTCAAGTAATATTAAGTGGTACTTATTTATGTCTTTAATGGTACTTTATATTCAAGTATGTGAACTTGTGTGTTGTTCAGTTGTATGTATTAATTGAATTGTTTTTGTAATTGTATGTGATATTTTTGTTATAATCACAGAAATTAATATGTGAACTTGTTTGTTGTTCAGTTGTAATTAAACATGGCACCGAAAAGCAAGGAAAATCCTAAGAAAAGAGCAAGCAAAGATTCATCTGAGCAAAGAGAGAAAAGCGAGAAAAATGTCAAGAAGGAGGTCATCAGCGTGAAGGAGCAATTGGTTTCTAAATGTCGGCCAGGTCAACTAGTTGACATTGTGAAAGATCTTAACGTTGCCCAGAAGGCGGCTATCAGAGAAACTGGTTTTGGTGGGATGTTGCATTTGAATGTGAGAACAATACCTAGCACAATTATTGAATGGATTGTTGATGCTTTTAACCCTTCAAGTCATTTGTTTGTGGCTAAAAAGCTCGAGTTCTTACTCACAAAAGAAGACATTCATGACATTTTTGGAGTGCCAAGAGTTGGTGAACCCGTTGACAAGAAACCAATGAATCATATTGATGAAGAAGAATTTGAAGCCGTGCGTTCGAAATGGCGAAATATGTTCCAGGTGACGGACAAAAAGGAATCCGCAAGACTGCAACATCTGTACACTCGACTGAAAAACTGCAAGGAGTCGGGGGAGTCGGGGGAAGAGTTCAAGAAACTCTTCGTTCTTGTTTCCATGTCATGTTTTTTGGCACCGACATCAAACTACACATTGGATATGAAAATTCTCAGGGCTGTTGAGAATGTTGACAGCATTAAGAACCATGATTAGTGTTCGTATATCTTCCAGAGGTTGATCCAGAGTCTGGAGAAGTTTAAAACAAACAAAACAAAAGGGGTTTCTGGGTGCATCATGGCACTAATTATAGCCTACTTTCATCGTATTGCTTTCAAAGGGATTGAATCACCACACTCTATCCCTCTTCTTCAGTATTGGGATGCTGAGACTTTTAAGGAAAGAGTGGCTGAGGAATTGAAGTGTGGTGCATTGGGGTGTGGTCCTGTGACTAAGATTTCATACCCTATTTGTGTCAATTATGACATGGAAGCAGAAAAACAACAACAAAAACAACAACAACCACAAAAACCACAAAAACAGCCACAAAAACAACCACACCCACAACCGGAACCAGCTGGAACTTTATCTGAACAACAAATTAAGGAACAAGCAATTGATGTAAGTACATGTTGATATTATTCTGAAACTTTAGATATATTTTTCTGATACTTCATCTGTATTGAATTGATACTTTATGTTGTTTCATCTGATACTTGTTATATAAACTTTGTTAATAATACATTTTTATACTTGATATTTTTCTGAAACTTTCGACATCTTTTTCTGATACTTTATGTTGTTTCATCTGATACTTTTTGTTATTTCAAATGAAACTTTAGACATATTTTTTTTGATAATTTATGTTGTGTTTTTATCTAATACTTCATGTTGTTTTACTTGATACTTTATCTGTATTGAATTGTTACAATTTTCTTGAATAGGGTGGTCATGAAATTGTGCTGAGAATGAAGAATGATTCTGAGATATTCTACGCAAGATATGCGGAGAATATGGAACAATTCAAGCTGAAAATGCAACAATTGAAGGCTGATCGTGCTCAACCTCAGCAGAAAACACCTGAAGCAACCAAGTCAAAAAGTCCTATCCTCTCACCAACTTAACCAATATTCAACGATGGATTATTCTATAGCTATATTGATGGTTTAGTTGAAAGGGCAAAGGCAACTAAAGACTTTGCTCAAGGGATGCCTAGCTTTGACATTCTTTCTGAAATGTTAGATGCGCAATACTCAACTTTGAGTAAAAAGTATGGCGAAACAGAGTGTGAACAGACCGTCGAATATAATGAGGCTGTGAATATTGGTTCTGATAGAGAGGATGAGGACATGAACCTTCAGAGTGTTATAACAAGAGTAGTCGACTCTGTAAATCAAGATCAAGCTGTTGTGGCAGCACCAGTGCCAAGAATGATCAGTAACTACTTGCTGCACTCTAACATTATTCCTTCTGGTGTACATTTAATAGCTGAGGAGCTTGGATGCACGATAGACTGTGGGCAGCCTGATGTTGGGATGCCAATTGTTTCTGAGCTATTGAAGTCCAACAAAATACTATTTGATCCAGTTTTGAAAGTTCGAAAGCAAGTTATGGATTATTGTTTTTTTAAGAATGCCAAACTTGTGAAACCGTAAGTATTCATATGTTTAATGTTACATTTCAGACCGTAACTTATAGAAATTGATACTTTTGTTAAAGACCTGTAATACTTTGTTAAGCAGTCAATGGTACTTATCTCAGATTAGTAATTTGTGATACTTTACATTTCAGATTGTAGTTTGTATGACTTTTTTAAAAATTGCAGGGAAAGACTTGCGTCATATGGTCTCGTGCAGTTTGTAGGAGTTGAAGAAATGGAAACACTATTGCCAGATGTCAAGATTGACTCGGCGGTGATAGAGTGTTGGGCAATCTTATTGAACAAGATAACTTCGTTGAGGAAAAAAGCGCCAAGACCCAGACGACTTTTCTTCGGTTTAAACCATTCGGTATGTAATTTTATATTTTAACATGTGATATTTGTTCCCCTGATACTTAATGTCTTACAATGTGATACTTTTTGTAGTTTATACTGATACTTTACATGTTAAAATAGGCACCTGTGGAGAAGTATATGCACTTAATCAGTGAAGCTGAACCTGATCAGAAGAAGCTGAACGAACTTTTAGAGGAAATTGACAGTTCATGGAATGAGTGGTTAGGTGTTTGTAACAAGAAAATTGATGAGTGGTTTGAGAAAGACAATGATGAAGCTGATGCAATGCCAGACTTGGTAAGATACAATTGATGAGTGGTTTTGAACTAATGAAAATCAACATCATTTTGAAATTATTATTTTTGTAATGCTGTACTCTAACAAATTTATTTCATTAGGTGTTCTTGCCGTTATTTCTTGATTTGCACTACTTTTGTGTGTGCATCAACTTCATCGACAACACTGTTGATTACCTTGACAACAGAACGTATGATGATTTTGAAGACACAGACTATGCCGGCCTTGCTAAACTCACCGTAAGTATTACACTATAGTATGAGTGATACTTTCAGTACTTTGTAGTGATACTTTTAGTACTTTTTACTGATACTTATAGTATTTTTTAGTGAAACTTTTAGTACTTTTTGCTGATACTTTTTTTTTGTGATACTTTCAGTACATTTTAGTGATACTTTTAGTACTTTGTACTGATACTTTTAGTATTTTTTAGGTTGTAAAATTTGGAAAATTTTTGATTGGGAAAAATGTTGAAGCTGGTAGAATGTTGCTTGAATCAAAGCCAATGAGGATTCAAAACTTCCCCTGGACCTCAAATGAAGGGAACCTGGACTGTGGAGTATTTATGATGTTCCACATGTTGTTTTATGATGGAAAAGTGTTTGATTCTGAGCTTCATGATAAGAGTAAAAGAATACTGTATAGAGCAGAAATAGCAGCCACACTGGTTTTGAGTGACTACAATGAGTGCAGAGCAGATATGTTGCAAAGTAGTGCACTATTCTCTGAGAAGAAACAACATAGCAAAAATCCGAAAACACCAACAACTTCGAAATCAGATGGGAAAAAAGCAGCATGTGTAACCGTCTTGGGAAGCCCAAAACTTGAATCGGATGGGCTTGGCAAGACATTGGATTTTGGGAACCCTCTTTGAAACCGTGCTACTTATTTCGAGATTTTTGAGATCGAATCAACCAATGTTTTCGAAAATGATGCCCTACGGAAAAGAGTGGTTGATTCTTGTTTAGTAGATGATTGTGATTTGCCACCCAGGTATTTCTATATTTTTTTACTTTTATTTGTTGGATGATTACAATATTTATGTTTAAATTGAAAATGTTTTAATTTATTTATACATGTATGCAATCTCTGAAAACTGTATTTCAGCGAGTCTGCAGCATTCTATAACATCAAGACTTCTGGAGCAGGAGGATATAATGTCATTAAGATCAACGATGAATGTTACAAGTTTAGTAATTGAATGTTGGGCACACTTTGATGAATCAAATTGATCACAGTGAGCCAGGGGAAACCTCACTAATGTTTTTTGGTATTCGTCATGCGGTATGTTCTAAACTATATTTTCTATTTCCATTCTCTCTGACATTGTTCATAATAATTTGATACTTTATTGATTGCACTTTGATACTTTTAGTTTTGCTTAGTGATACATTTTATGTGATATACATGAAGCCTAAATTATGATGTCAAATAAATTATGTTGTGTTGTTTATGTCACAGGATACAATTTATTCAATTTATCAGAATGAATTAGAAGGAAATCAAGTTTTTGATTCAAAGTACAAGAGTGTTTGTCTTGTTTGGGATAGATTTGTGAAACTCAACAAGACTTCTTGACTTGAAGGCACAATTGGTCTTTGTACCAATGGTATATGAAGATCATTATTTTTGCGTGTGCCTCAACTTCAAGAAGGGAAAGGTTGAAGTCCTTGAAAACACACGCTATAAAGATTGGGAAAGCACACCAGTTTACAAGATTGCAGAAATTATTGTATGTTAGAATTCTTCTAAAGCGTGATAATTTTGAATAGATAATATCGATAGTAAACTAATTTTTTGCCTGTTATTTTATAGGTTAAATGCATGTCATTGTACTTAAATGAAAAGGGTGTGCCAACTGCGAAAGAACTTGAGGCTGCTGATTTGGTAAACTTACCTTTGGAATGGCAAGAAGAGGAGCCAAACAATGAAGAATCTGGCTGTTTTCTTATAATTCACATGATAAGGTATGAAGGTGAATTGTTTGTCGAAGAACTGAAACGTAAAGTCTACCGACGCTACTCTCAAGCGTAAATTGCTGGCATTGCTCCTAGCAGACATTAATGGATGGCGGGATAAGTTGATTGATAAAGTTTCAGAGTTTGAAAAGAAAAAGGAGAAAGTTTGGGAGCAATTGAAGGAGAAAAGACTGGTGAAGCCCAAAAAGGAAACTTCCAAAAGAAAGGAGATAAGTACAGAGGAACCGATTTTACGTACAGCTGCAAAGAAGCAACAGAAGGGGAAGAAAAAGAACGAGGTTTAATGCTAAAAAAGTACTCTGGTAGTCATTGTAAAAAATTAACGTACAGAAATGATACTTTTGTTAAAGTTATGTGGTACTTTGTTAAGTAGTCAATGATACTTATAAGTATCTAAAATGATACTTCATGCTTTATATACTAATCTTATCAAGTTATACTAATCTGTGGTACTTATTTGTATCTCAAGTGATACTTTATATACTAATCTGTGGTACTTTAGTTGTCATTGATACTTTTGTTAAAGTCTTGTGATACTTTGTTAAGCATCTAATCTATAAAGAAGGGTAGCTTAGAGTTGGGTTAGCTAAAACTTGGCCCGACTCCAAAGTCCAAACCCTATAGATTAAAACAAAACTGAGTGACTGAGCTCGACCAACATTTTAAGTATGACTGGACTATAATGGTCACTTAGTTCCATTTTAGTCCAATTTAATCGTCGTGGTTGGGTCATGAATTATAGCATAAGTGGAACCCAAACCCAGTCCCACATAGAGCCGACGCATCTAAGCCCAACCTGAGGTCGAGCTAAATCCGACCCAATAGAACCCAAAAATATTGCCACATCAATTATAGTATAGTACTCTGAAACTTCATTTGTATTAAAGTGATACTTTCTGTACAATTCAATGGTACTTTGTATTGGCAAATAAAAAACACAGAAAACTTGATTAAAACTATGTAATGCTAAACTGAAAACTAGATCTTCACAGAGATATGGCCTTCTGATTGAACACTTAAAATTGATCAAAATTCAAGCGAGGATCGAGAATCAGAAGCACTGTAACACTGGAAACAACAAAACCCCATTTTTAAGAGACAATGATATGAAACAAGGAAAACGAAACTTCAAATACATAAGGCATAAAAATACAAACCTCACGAGTTGTGCTTTCTAGCTCTGAAACTTCATTTGTATTAAAGTGATACTTTCTGTACAATTCAATGGTACTTTGTATTAGCAAATAAAAAACACAGAAAACTTGATTAAAACTATGTAATGTTGGTTCAGAAAACTTGATCTTCACAGAGATATGCAAGCACCTAAAATTAATCAAAAGTCCGAAGCAGGATTAGAATCAAAGGCAAATTTATAACACACGGAAACAACAAAACCCCATTTTAAAAAGACGATGATATCAAGAAAAGGAAAACAAAACTTCAAATACACAAGGCGTAAAAATACAAACCTCAGTAGTTGTGCTTCCTAACACATCTCCACGATGAGGGCAATTACGCTTGTCGTGATTTGCCATTTGTTTGCAATTATTACAAAGCCGCTTTGGTTTTTCACTTGACAATGCACTGCCGCTTATTCAAATCAACCTTTTTCCACCGCCTTTATTTTTGATTATGCAATTGGTCGAATGTTGACATTTGTGGAAGAACTACAACCAAGAAGAGTCTCTAACTCTTGCTCTTTTGTCAAATTTAGAGGCTTGATTGACCTCTAAAATCTTCAACAAATCACCGATTCAGAAATATGATTCTTGACATGCTTTTCAAGACACCAATAGTCGCATAAAACTCTGACCAAACTTTAGAAATCTCCATATTAGTTAGATCTTTTGCATCAAAATCATCAATTAACTGCCCATGTGCATCATAGACGATTGGGATTCTCACAGAATTCTTCAACCACCTGCTCAAAACATATTTCTCCGGGATTTTATGGACTTGCTTCCCAGAGAGTACCCATATAATATGGCGACAAATAAATCCTTTCCTCTCAAATAATTTGCAAGAGCAGGTTATGTGACAATCAGCAGCCGTATACTCAACAGTGTATACTTTATTCAGAACAGCATCGACGACATTAATAGTCTCAGAACATGTATTCTTGGTGTAAGCACCAACACTACATGAACACATGGAGGCTGATACCTCTAATTGGAACTCATAGAATATCGTGTGGGTGTAAACTCTAGCAGCATGAGACTCTAATTTCAGAGGGGTAGAAGTCTGTGGTAATGAGTAATCGCTGTCTCGATCAAGTGTTTTTACGAGTATATCGTTGTTGGTCCATAGCACTTTCAAAACGCATCCAGAACTCAACAAGTGTTCCATGGTGGTTTTCAAAACGTTTGAAAAAACTGTTTTAAGCTTTACGAGCCATTGCGTGGTTCTTAAAGACAACCAAAAGGGATATCACGATAATAAGCCTAATCCAAATTTTTCCCGATTGAAAACAAATATGACAACCAAGAATGATCCTCCATATTGAATTGATTACGTCATTCCACTTTTCTTCAAATTCCAAAGTTCTAACTCAGTATTCCACACAATCAACACAAACGACCGACAAAGTCAGTCTCCTTTACACTGATCTGTCTACTTTGTCGCGACTTGCATAATATGCCACATACAAAAACGATGAATAGCAGTCTTAAACACATTAGGGAATGCATTTTTAATGGCAGGATCCTGGTCAATTAGTACACAATGAGGTTCTTTATTCCCCATAGCCTCTAAAAACTGCTTAAAACCCAAGTAAATGATTGTTCATCCTCGTTTGACAAGAGTGCAGCAGCAAAAGTGACTGATTTCTTATGATGATCAACACCCGTAAAAGGAGTGAAAACCATACTATATCTATTAGTAGAGTAAGTAGGGTCAAAACTCATCACATCACCAAATAAGGAGTAAGCCCTACGTGACTGCGAATCTGACCAAAATGCACGACACAAGTTTTGACTACTGTCCACATCAAACGCAAAATAGAAGCCTTTTTGAGTCTCACGAAGCTCCCAGCGATTTATAAACATCTGCATGCATCTTTATCTCCTATAAAGCACTTGATGTCTCTTCCAAAATTCTTAAAATCGACCAACGTTCCGATGTTGGGATAACCATTAGCATATTCCTTACAAATTCTGAAACTCTTGGTTGAACCAATGTTAACCTTACAATGATCTATTATGGTTTGTTTGTGGAAAAGGGAAAGATTTCTAGAGTTTTTCTGGAATTCTTTGTTTTTTAAAGAACAAAGCCGATGGTTATGGCCTTCATGGAACACAACAACAACATAGAAATGATCCTTAAATTGAAACTTAATCTTAGCTTTACATCCACCTGGTTATTTTAGTTTTCTTAGGTTCGTAAGGTTTGGTTGATATTTCCTCCTTTTCTTCATCACCAATAAGCGAAACATGCTTCTTAGAAGGTTTAAATCCTTCCCTATTACAAACGATGAGCTTCGTATATATTACGCCATCATGAAACATTTTAGCCGTCTCTAATCTAGGAACAAAACCACAAGCAGAAGCATAAGAGTAATAAAACTTGATACCTTCCTCTAAAGTTGGAAAAGCTTGCCCGATATAAGGTTTTGAATCACTTGAAACAATCCTTCTCGATCCTCACTACCACCAGGTGTAATATTTAACAAAAGTTTGTGTTCCTTATCAACAATGACAGGTTGCTGAACAACTGGAGTATAAGGAACGGAAGTGCTTCCAGTTGAACATAAAACCACATCAGCTTCTGCAATAAATAATGATACTTTATTAGTAACAATTTGAAACTTACTTTAATAAATAATGGTACTTTATTAGTAACATGTCAAACATTAAAATTGATCCTAAACAACTGTGATACTTCTTATACAAAAACTGTGAAACTTCTTGCAATACATAATGATACTTAAGAAACATCAGCAATCAATGATAAACATCAGCAATCATCGTTGAAGAGAATTTGAAGACCTAATTACATCATAATCGAAAAGAAATTAAAACCTAATTTCGTTTTAAATCATCGTTCAACAGAATATTGAACACACAAATTAAACTAATTAAAATCAATGATTTCACAAAATAAACATTCATAAATAAGCGTTTTCATGAAAATCAACAAATTAAACATTCATAAATTGAATTCAATCAAAAAATTAACTTGAAAATATGAACGCAAATTAGAAGTCAATGATTTGATTGATTTCACAACAAATTAAACAAATATGAACGCAAATATGAACGAAAATTACATTATAATCAATGATTTCACGAATTTTAAAACTCAAATTGAACTCAACAGACCTGACATAATGTATTTGACGATGAATTGACGATGAATTTGATGACGAATTGCAGGAGTTGATGAATTTATATAATTCAGATGAATTTGATGATGAATTTGGATGAATTTGGTGATGAATTTAACGATGAATTCGCTGATGAAGCTTTTCAATATAACGAATTTGATGATGAGAGAATGTAGAGAGAGAAAGAAATAAGTCGTAAAGAAGGGGGTGAGTTTGGGTGAAGGGTTTATATAGGCATGCATTATAAATTAATTAGTGGGATTTAATCTGGACCATTGGATCTTTAAGATCCTAGGGTTGACATTAGGATGTAGGATGTATAATTGTTGGGAGGATATATAAGATCCTATTTCTATATATATATATATATATATATATATATATATATATATATATATATATATATATATATATATATATATATATATATATATATATATATATATATATATATATATATATATATATATATATATATATATATATATAAAGTCGAAACCATAGTCTCTATGGTCGACATTTGTCCTAATATAATTGGTCGATATAAAAATTTAATATATTTTTTAATGAAAATTAAATTAGTTAAGTTATATTAGGAATATTTAGTATTTGATTCTTAGTGTTATTTAAAACAACTAATTCTCTATGATATTTAATAAAACTTACCTAAAAAATATTATGAATCGCATTAGGAAAAAATTAATATTTGTGAGTTTATATTTGAAATAAAACACTAAGAAGAAATCATAGATTTAATATCATTAATTTTATATCAAAATAATATTTTTCATGAGAGTATACATTGATAATGTATGCATTATTGATAATAATTTATATTAATTGAAATATGATTAATAATTAAACTTAATTATGATTTCAAGAATTTTCATACAAATATGTCATAAATAGTAAATGTATAAACTAGACAAGTATTTAATATAATGCAAATTTAAATAAAATTAAATTTTAAATGTAAACATAGTTAGCCCGGGCGAGGCCGGGCACGCAAACTAGTAATTGTATAATATGTTACCAAAATAGGTTCGTGTTTATAGGGTTATTGAAAATTGTAACAAAGTAATGTAAAATGGTAACATATTATATAATATTTGTAACATATTATAAAACATAAAAAATAAAAAATTGCCATAACATTTGTTTATTATGTTACCATAATTGTATAATATATTACCAAAATAGGTTCGTGTTTATAGGGTTATTGAAAATGGTAACAAAGTAATGTAAAATGGTAACATATTATATTATATTTGTAACATATTACAAAACATAGAAAATAAAAAATTGTCATAACATTTGTTTAATCTGTTACCATAATTGTATAATATGTTACCATTTTTATCAATATTGTTATCATTTAAAATTTGTGTTTTATTCGTTATTTGAGTTAAGTTTTCAAAAAAAAAAAAAAAAAAAAAAGGTTTTAAAAAAAAATTCAAAAAAAAAAAATTAAGTATTTGGCCGTTTTACAAACAAAAGCAGGTTGGCCGTTTTAAGAGAGACTTACACGTAATTTATACGGGGAGTATATCATTCTAAAGACTTTTAATGAAAGGATTCAAAATACTCGTATTTATTAGTCGGGATGAAGAGCCGGCCAAGTGATAGAGTATTACTAGTTGGTAAGACTTTTAATGAGGGGCCCAATTGACGTTATCCTCTTCATGTGATCTAAATGTGTAGCCTACCTATCCAATTAAATCGTGACATGTCTGACTAAATTTACACTTTTTTTTTTCTTTTTTTTTTTTTACACTTTTTTTTCAATACAGTTATAATACATTATATATACGCATATACGTTACTTTAGTAAGTTGGATATGGCGTGCGTAATACGCACTTTAGATATGCTTTTGTAGGTCACTTTCTGGCAATATTAAGGAAACATTTTTTAAGTGACTCCTTTTTCTCCGTTTTAATGACAAGGATTGTCCTAAACTAACTTTTTTTTTTTTTTTTTTTGGCTTTGGAATACTTGAATTGCTGCCACCAATTAAAGAACTTGATACGATCATCAACATAAAATGATGTTTTATTGTAATTTCGTAGGAGCAATTTTGCAGTAGATGCTTTATTATCTTACAGTGTTAATTTAAATAAAAGTTTAGGTTACACACATCGATAGAAGTTCAAGTTACACTCATCATATGGTTATAATCAAAGAAATTGGTTATGGAGGAGTAACCTGAATGATTTAATAACATAAAATAACTACTACTCATTTCTGGCGGCGTAAATGGCCCAGACTTATAATACGAGTCTCTAAATATAACAATAGACTCTATTACCATGTTAAATTAGATATCAGCATGGGCCACACTCGTAATCGGAGGAGAAAAAACTCACTTTATAAGGCAGATGATCAATATAGAACCTCATATTTGAGCTATACTCCATAATTAAAAAATTTTCACATATAGAACCAACTTCTTTGATTTGGTGATCCCAACCACGAGTAGTTAATTACTAGAAAAATTGTTAACACTTCAATTTCACATCACAAATAACCTTTTTTCGATTTTTTAAGGTGAATTTGTGTGAAAAGTGTTTGTTTGAAAATGAGATAATTCCAACAAGATATTGAAAAAAGAATATTTTAATTTCATAAAAAATTGAAAAAATAATATTTTAGTTCTGAACAAAATATTTAAATATCCAATCAAATACAATTTCAAGAATACATTTGTGATGGGTTGAGATTCACAACAGTTACTGCCTTATGCCGTTGTTTTTTATTCCTTTCAAATCTTTAGATTTATTTTATTTTGATAATATATTTTTTCCTTAAATAAATGAATGATTGTGATTGGAGGTATGCATAAAATTAAAAGATACATATGCAATTAAAAGATCTGCATAATGCATTAAATGACAATACATTGTGAATCTTGTGATACATTTTAAAAAAAAATTGTTTAATGTAAACTGAAATTTGCTCTGACGAAGAATATTCGAGAAAATATTTATATGGTTAGAATTTGAAAAATGAGTAAAAAGGCTAAGACTAAGGGGGCGTTTGGTTCGTAAAGGGGTAAGGGAATGGAATCAGGAAAGGGTGACAAGGGGAAAAGAATCAGATGCCCTTTGATGTTCATACTTGTTTGGTTACAAAAAGCAGTAAAGAGGTCTAGCCACCCCACACTCCACAAACACAAACAACCACCAGTCCACCACCAAATCCGAACCACCACAGATGGCCCCTTAACACCCCGTCGCCGACAAATCCCCACTCCTCATTACAAATCCCCGTCACCGGCCCCTTAACCACCAGTCCTCGTCACACCTCCTTGCACCACACACTACAACCACCGGACCACCCTAAAAAACCATCCCAACAACGAAAATAACACCTCCACAACCCACAAACACCAGATCCACGACGAGTAAAGGATTTCGGAGGGTTTTTCAGTGGTATTGAGGGCGGGTGCGAAGTGTCCTTGGCCTTCAAGACGGTTTCCGGCACCGGCGTCGGCGCCTACGTCGGCAGTGAAGGTCGGTGATGAGTGGTTGGTTTGTTACGACATTGAAATTTGATTTGGGTGGTGATGTATTGGTGAGGTTATGACAATGGTGATGATGAGAATGGTGGTTGCAAATGAGAAGGAGAAAGGGAATCAATAAGAGGAGGGGGTGGGGGGATTGAAAGTAGAGGCATGTGGGGTTATGAGAGGGGGAAAGGGAATGTGAAAAAGGGGTAACCAAACACTAACAAAGGGAATTATAGAATTTGATTACTTTTCCCTTTGTTTATTACTGCATACCAAACAGCCCCTAAGAGTATGAAAGCAACCTACTCCGTAATACAAATGAAAATATGAAGATAATGTGAAGGACTCAAGGAGTGTATACATATTTCAAACTTCTATGTTCTTCACTGGACCTCTAAACCAATGCCTTGCACCAATAATCCACCATCCAATGATGATGACCAGCAAACCACCCACTGCGACAGGCGTGTAATTGAGCGTCTCGGTGCTAATGGGGTACGACACAGGGAGTGAAAATAAAACCGAAATAGTGATTACCCACAGTACGGAAATCCACCCAACAACAACACCATATCGTCCTAGATTAAATGGTCCTGGCACGAAAGACTTTCGAGCCAACGTTACCCTGAAGAAGATTGGCAATGCATATGCAATGTATAGCCCAATTGTCGCTATTGATACCATCGCTTGAAAAGCCACCAAGCTTCCGAGAGACTGAAAAGGGCGTAAATTAGCGAAAATACGTAAAAAGTTACTCCGTATATGTATATGTATATGTATATGTATAGAAATTAGTAAATCAAACGTGGCGAATATCAAGCCATATCTCTGCATGTGTGCATAGATATGAATGGTCGACTGTCAACGTTAACCACCAAAATCTAACGGGGATTAAATTAACGGCAAGGATGTAGTAATGGATTCATGAAATTTGCAGCTGCATACCGTTAACGCCATGCAAAAAGAGATAAAAGCGGACATCCACACAGCATTAATAGGAATTTCTTGCTTGTTAACTTTATGCCAAAAAGACGAGAAAGGCATCGCACCATCTCTCGAGAATGCGTAAGCCATCCTATAAGTGACATTTATCACTGCATTAAAGTTCACGCCATGGAAGCATAACACGTAAAAAATAATTTACGAGACTTACGACAATAATACTCTGTAGGAACATTACCTCGAGTTGCTGGTCACGGAACTCATGCCACAGAAAAAGATGGCCACAGCAACTATGCCCAAACAAATTATTCCCCCCATTCCATTTCCATATCTGCTCTTAAATGCAAGGTAAAAAACCTCTGCTATCGCATACCCGCTAGCATCATTTTCCTTACTCAAAAGGTGGGGAATGTCCGTGACTGCAAAGGTGATCCCGAGGATGTACGCCCAACCAACAATTATAGATATACCAATGGCGCTAAGAATTCCTTTCGGTCCATTCTTATCTGCGTCCTTGGTTTCCTCTGTCTGACATTGAACGTTAGAAAGTCATACTAGGTTGAATGCAAGGTGCTGCCCCTAAATGACCTAGATTCTTATGACAATATATAGATTTAAGTCATTGAGAAAGGTGAAAGACGACATTACTTCATACCATGTGAGCAGATGCGTCATAGCCCGTCAATGTATATTGGCTCATCAAAAGTCCGATAAGAAACATATATACCCGACTGTTGATTCCTTCCCCATTATCAGTGTTGAAGTGGGTGAAAACGAATTTGGCACTAGCCTTCTCCTTAGCGACAAGAGGGATCAGAGTCATAAGGACAAAAACCCCTGTACCAAAAAGAAAACGAGAGGGACGTTAGTACGTTACAGTCCTGAAGCAGAAGAATATGAAACCAGATAAACAAAAGATATAGAGTTACGGAAATGGAATCGAGAAAAATATTTGAACCTGCGATATTCCAGGCTGCAGCAAGTTGGCCGAAGAATGAAAGCCATGAAATAGGTAGACTATTCAAGATAGCATGCAAAAGAAGAATTCCACCGTGGAGGCCGATAACAACATACTTTGATGCGTCGTATCCACCACCATTTTTACCACCTGTACTAAGTAGAATGATCACTTGAATCAACTGTGCCAGAGAGAAATCCACGCTCGTTGTGACAGCCCACTGCCAATGATGACTTAATTAGACGTGAAGGTTTTTCAGAAAACTTAATACGCGTGAGTCTCCGGTGTCAAACAGAACTTTTAGTCATGAGACGGTCGGAAGCACTATTTGTCAAACTTACCTGACCGACAATGTTGAACCTGAAAATTATGATAGGACAACCACAATTATTTTGAAGAATACTCATAGGACAAGCAGATACCATATTATAATAAACTATATAAATACTAAATATAGTTAACAAATAAATGAGTACAACAACAGCAACACCATAGTACTTCCAACATTAGCGGGATAACAGGGGTCGGGTGTAGGCAGCGATACCCATGTTCTAACACACCTTAAAGAGGTGGTTTACGATAACACGAGTAGATGCATAATTAGAGAGACAGTATTTTTGAATATTTGGCTACGAGAACACGGTAATGTACTGAATACTGATGTTCCCTACAAACATTACTTGAACAGGTACCAGGTAATGTTAGGGTCCCCATATTCATTGTTTCTCAAAAGAACAACAAGACACCAACACACATGTTCTTCTATACATTCTGAGATATTAAAGAGGAAATAATGACATTTCAAGCCTTTTAGAGTATGCACTGCAAAAATAAACAGACACATAATATTTGAAAATCCACAATGTTTATATACCAAATGTAGCATTCTGCCAGTGCAGTCCACATGCATTTATAGCAAAAATAGAGTACTAACATTTCTAGTACACCTTCTAAATCATCTTTGTTCAAAATTGAGGACATAAAGTACATGTGTGGCAATCTATCATAATGATCCCAAGTTTCTTAAATTGGCAAACTTTATATTGGTGTAAAATCAAAGGCAAGAACAAATAGTCCCTCACATCCATATCAATCTATCCGCTTGCTTTAAGACGCTTCGCGATGAACGTTAATGCAACATGAATGTCTTTAATTGCACGTCATAAAAATTTTAATATCTTTCTTACTTTCTCCATTCTTTCCAATTAGCTCTACGGTCCACTTTTGGTTAGGGAAAAAGTGGACCCATGAATAGTGTCGAAAAGCAATCGGTTAAACTGAATTGGATGGTACTTGACAATTTAAGGCTGCACTCTCTTAATTGTACCAAGTACATTTGTGTTCTACTCTAAAAAGATGGCCAAACCATATCACCTTTGTCCTTATTGAAAAGTCTATTGCATTCCCAGTGTTCTTTTTTTTTTTTTTTTTTTTTTTCTTTTGGTGTAAATTGAGCCACGAAGGCACATATATCGCCAATGGGTTTTGAAAATTCCTTCGAATTGACTTTACCAGCTACGCAGACAGTTGCATTATGCCCGCAATTCAATAAGCTACTCAAACACAAGATTAACACTAATCTTAAATCAAGTCCACAAACACCAATAATGGCGAATCTTCTCCCAATTTACACCAAATGAAGAAAGATTCACTTATAAAAGAAGAAACATCAAGTGGTTTTCCAGATACGATGATAAGTCTATAAACAATTCACGAGAATCAGAGCATTCCATACATTGAATAAATAAGTCGTTTGGCTGCCAATTCTTATTAAGGAATTTGATTACCCAGCCCCCTAATTCCTTCGAAATTCAATTGAAATGAATTTTTCTAGTTCACGTCAATTCGGGCAGTTAAGGAATCTATTTCATGTGAATTTTCATTCCTCACGTCAACCAAACGACCAGTACTAAAACAGAAATTTAAACACGACGACAAATAATTACACAGTTATAATAATAAATAAATATACCATCCAGTAATCCAAGAAGCGAAGGGAGCCCAAGAAGGACCAGCGAGCATAGCGCTCCAGTAATAAAGTCCACCAGAAGTAGGATACGACGAACAAATCTCTGCCATTGATGAACCCACAAACATTGTGAATAAACCCGCTATTAACCACCCATATACCATCACCGCGGGCCCTCCGTACTGTAACCCGCTGCTGTACAGCGTGGTTATTCCTGTCAACACCGATATAATCGAGAACGATATAGCAAAGTTGGACACCACCCTGCATTTTTCAACTTCATCATTCAACTCACATCCTCCAAAACAAAATCAAATCTCGTGCATTATTAATTTATAAAACACACGAAATTGTTACACGTGTGAAGGAGGATTGGAACTTGAGACAATTTGATCGTAATAAATCTCGAGAGGTGATGGTTGAAGTCGAATAATTAGTTAGTAAAATAAATAACGATTTTCTGTTTTAACTAATTATATTCAATCTATATCGTGACATAAAGAAAACCGTCAATTTGCGCTCTCATTATTAAAAGAGATTGATTGGTAAATAAAAGAAATGTGGAAACATAGAAAGGAAAAGAGAGAGAGAAAGAGAAGGGAAATGAATGGAATACGAGAGATCACGGTTGAGTTCTTGTTTGTAACCGAGTTGATGAAGACGTGCATGGCCAGTATCAGCGGGAACGACGTCGTTTCCATGGTTAGAAGACGCCATTTTTTGGCTTTCAACAACCATTTTTGTTTGTTTGTTTTTTTTTTTTTGCCTGTGGGGGTGGTGGGGTTGAAATAACAACTAAGTAACAGAAGAAGAAGAAGAAGAAGTGTGTGATTATTGTATAACAAGAATGATTAATCTAATTAATACGGAGTAATTTATTACTCCCTTCGATTCTTCCTTTTGTTAACATTTGTTTTGGATTAAATTTTTAGGCGGATGGGGTCATTGTATTGTAATTACCAAAATGCCCCTAAGGTAGGGATTGTGATTAGATAAGATGGAAAAAGTAAGGATAAAAGTGACTTTTTGTAATTAAAAAGTAAAACTAAAATAGAAATGTTAACTATTGGATGGTCATCCCAAAAAGGAAAATGTTAACAAAAGGATGAATCGGAGGGAGTATGATTAATTGATTATGATAACAAACAATATTTCCTCCAACCTAAAATAAGTGTCTCATTTTAACTTTGGGAGAATTTAACAGATGTAATGAAAATGATTTTTTTTTTTGAATTTTTTTTTGTTAAAACTTACTACAAATAGAAAGAGAACACTTATTTTAGTAAAAATTTTAATTAAAAGGGACACTTATTTTAAAATGGAAAGAGTATTAGAGTACTGTGTTTGGTGGCGATGTGCTTGTGCTATCTGTTTCAGTGGTTTTAATATTATTGATACTCCGTATATGATTGGAATTTTAGGGAGAATTGGGCGAATGATAAATGAGGGCGTTGACCAGTGTGCCACACAGCAAGTGTTCCATGTTTTTTTTTCAAAACTTGGCTTTGCGTTGCGTATGGAGTGTGAGATGATATTGCCGACAGATTATGTAGCTTCATACCAGGTTCGTTTTCTTTGAGTTTATTCAAAGTGGGTGTCACGCTCATTTTGGACAAGTTAAATGTGTTATTATTAAATAATTAAATTTTATATATTCAATAATTTCCATCCTGCCCACAAGATGGAGGATGAAGGCCCTGCCAAATTGCCATACTCCACCAACACATTTCTAATAACCGAACATCTTTATATAACATTTGAGAATAGTCATTTCAACTTAGATTATGAAACATGGTTGCAAATGACATGGGGTAGAGGTTGAATTTAAAATCACCAAATTTATGCTTGGATTAGTGTAGAATTGGATTTTGTTCAAATCCAAATCCAAATCTTTGAATTTTGCCAAACAAATTATTTATACCAAATTCAAAATTTCAAATCAAATCCACATATCCAAACACACTCTTATATAATTCTAATTCTTATAAGTGCGGGTTGAAGTGTTATACACTTAGACAATAAACAACTCTCTTTCAACTACCAAAAAAAACAATCGTGGAGGGAGTTGTAAACTCGGCAAATCCACTAATATTGAAAGATTACAAGTAGTACAATTTACTACAAACAATTTGTATTTTAGGGGTGCGTCCTTATTAATATTCCTTCTATCCCGATCAATTGTTCACATTTGCTTTAACACATTTATCAATGTTCGTTTTTCTATTAATATCTCGAGTTACACAATAGTGCAGTTAAGAGATCAAAAATGTACTCTCTAGTTAGTTTAGAAAACAAATTAGAGTTAGGTATGAGCAAGTAAAACCATGCAACAAAGGAATAAATTAAGTGAGTAAAAAGTAAAATGATGCGACTCAATTTAATCAATGTTGATATGGTGATAGTCTATTGAACGGGCAGATGTCAAATGTGGACAGTCATTAGCCTGAATATCACTACGACCATTTGTTTGTGATTCCCTTTCTACTGCTGCGAAGTATGAATAGGGTCCCCAACCTATACATTAACATTCATAAACTTACATTGCAAATATATAAATTATGGTCAAATTATGCATTAGAGACGGTGTATAAATTAAATGAGAAAAAATTGTACAGAATATCGTAAAATTATCTATTAACTATTAATAGCTCAAATGCCCGCGCCTTTTACTCCAAACACCCGCATTTTCTCATTAAGTTTCCACTGTCTACCCTTACCAAGTTTGCAATTCTCAAATTTCTCTCTCTTTCGAAACTTGATAAATCAAACAAAAATAAGTCTATTTATGTTATTGAATTTGCGAAATTAATAAATTATGAACCGAGATTTATAAATTAAACAAATATGTGAAAGACTTACCCTTGGTATGATATGGAGGAGGGAAAAACTGGAGATAGCAGAAGAAGCTTATTGTAAGACCTGCGCAAAGGAAGAACCGGTTAATTTATCGTGCCACGAGTTTCTCGACAGCTTAGATTTAGGTTACGAATCTAGCAGTCTGATAAATCAGTTGATGGATAATTAATAATGAAATCGAACCTATCAAGCCACCGGCAAAGACGTCTGTCCAATGATGCCAATAATCATCGACACGAGAAACACCCACTAGAGCAGCTACAAGGAGAGGTAGGAACACAATGCATAATTTCCATATATGGCCTCTTCGATCAAACACTTGGATTTTAGCAGCCAAGTACAATGCAAGAAATCCGAGTCCTGCGAAAGACACTATTGGTATCGATACAACTCTTTGTCAGATGAGGGTATCTTGCATAATAATTACTCTGTAGAAAACATTTTCAGAAAGTATCGAAGTAAACGATGGATTATGTAAGGAAATAGACAATAGTTGAGCCAAACAAATGGAGGAATTGTGTTCCTATGTCGATAGTTAGCGATCAAATGCCAGAGTAATGGAGTGAAGTAGTAATGAGGGAGATAGAGTGAGGCTCATGAATGATCAACCTGTCTAACATGAAAAAAAAAAAGACAAAAAAAAAAAAAACGTAATGAAATGAGTTGATCAGAGGGAATACCAAACTAAACTTACATGAAGTGTGACCACTAGGAAAACTCTTGTGGCCTTCGTTTATGTCCTTATGTTCACCATTGCATATTACGTGCCCGAGATGATCGTAAAACTGTTCATTAGATAAAATCACGAGACAGTAAGGTCCAAAGTGATATATTCAAACATACTCTAGGCAAAAAGCATACCTGCAATATGAAAGACAAGGTCAGAGAAAATTTAACAAAAGTTTATAAGTCGTAAGTCCTAACCGTACTTCTTTGCCATCAGGAAAACAGCGCCAGAAGAAGTTTGGCCTCGGACGGCCGACTGCAAGTTTGATTGAATCTGTTACGACAACAGTTATGAGTGATGCATACAAGGTACCTACACATCACAAGAAAAACAACAACTACAGTTAATTGATACTCTCGTATGAAGTACATTGTAGCCTTTAAGTTGATCCAAGACAGCCAACAATGTAACTTGAAGAAACAGATATGACTATACCAAGGATGGCATGGTGTAAATCATGCACGTCTTTTCTCTTAACATATCGCATTGTAAAAATGAAGACGGGCAACACAACGCTATATGCCTGAAAAAACATAATCCAATACATCGTGAGTTCATGTATAATGTATTACCCTGCGTAGACTTTCGTCCCAAGTTACATTCACGCAAACAAAGCGTGATTGTGAACAATTATGATCGATTATATAACTTACCTGAACACTCCAAAATGGTATGGTGTTGGGGTGGAAAGGATACTTGAGGTCATCCATCATGCCCTTACCAACGAAGCGGTAAAACGGGTTTATCCTGTTCAAACTGATGTCTATCGCTATAAGAAATACCAAGACAAGCCAATCACAAACGTGTTTTTTCGCTAAGTTGGGTCCGTGGAGTGCAATTGTATATGTCTTTGTTCCATTGTCGGTCACCATTGTCTCCTGTTTTAGCAGTAAACTTTCCATGTTATTAGTTTTAACCACATAGCAGCTATTGCAGAACATTGTGCCTACAGTGAGACAGGTGAATATTTGAAGCAGAATTTAGTAGTTTTAAACTCGAATGTCGCGCTTGATAAACCCATGGAAGAAAAATCATAATAAATTTGCTGAACTTTTATGTGTAAACATTGAAAAGTATATGAAATGTATCTGCATAAGAATCATTGATTGTATAAGAAATCAATTCAACCAAGAACTTGCGTCACCATGAAATCAACTCGACCATAAGTTTAAACTTACGATTGATAGAAATTCATAATCATCGAATTATTCTGAAATTCAACATTGGTGTGAACTGCCTCGAGTAAATCTATTTTAAGACTGAGGCGTCTAATAGAAACACTCATTTCAAAATCAATTGACATGGGAAAATCAATAGGCATAGTTAATTAGTTATGATAAGATTGTTTAATTTTAAAAAATGTCATGATTATAGAAATGAATTTACAATTTAGAGCGTCAACCATCCTAGTAAAAATCAGGAGAGTGAAAAGCAAGGATTTTTGAAATGTAGAAATACCAATTAATCTATCACATCACAATTCACAAGATGAAAGGAAGAAAAGTGTATGTAACTCTAACCTGAAATCTGGAATAAAAATCCCCCAACTATGCCTTCAAAAACAGCACACTAAACTACTTGCCAACAACTATTTGAGAAGTAATTGTGTATTGAATTAGTTTTTGGTTTCCCAACCGATATTCGAATCCATTTGGGCCGACTAATTCGGTTTCGAAGCGTGTCCCGGGATTAAGGTTTTATATTCCTCCTAACGGGCTAATGATCGAACCTCGATTCTTCCTACCTCAAATCTTCCGCACTACTGTACTCAAGACTCGTTGATAATTGTGTATTGAATTAGTGGTCAATAAATAAATAAATGTAACTCAGAGATATTCCGTATAAATTAACTTGTAGTTGTACCATCAAATAGGAACAACATACGATCAAATCTAACAAACACGACTTTCTAAACAACATAAAGTAATAATCATATGTAGTACTCCGTATTTGTTTAGTCTGACAATGCGTAAAACATACCATTAACTGCTTGCTCGGTCGCCTCACCAATGTCGAATTAATCAACAAGATTGTTTGGGTCCATTGGATCATAGACCACCATTTTTGATAATAACATATTTTGCGACATTGTTTGCTACTCATCTTGTATTGTTTATTCAAGGAAACAAATTAAAAATGCAAGCAACAAATGTAAATCAATTTGGATTAATTGCTACTAATAATTTAAACTGCTCATCTTATTTCATAAATAATTCGAACTCAAATTAATCCACGAATAATTTCACATATTGAAGAACCATTCTAATAATGTATTTTGCCCAATTTTAACCTGCTTTAATCGATAAAAATAAAAAAATAAAACCGGTTTGAATTTTACTTAAAATAAGAGTGAGTAAAGTTAGAGTCGATTTCACTCGTTTTTTACGTGTTAGAGTCAATCGAAATTGGACAAAGTACATTATTGGAATGATTTTTCAATAGTTGGGATTATTCGTAGATTAATTCGAGTTCGTATTATTTATGAAATAAGAGGAGCAGTTCGGATTATTTTTGGCAATTATTCCAATGAATTATTATTGGTATTAATTTAAAAGTAAGTCTCTACCGTGATGACATACCAAAGTACAAATTACAGTTAAAAAGTTACAAAAATATGAAATAAATCTACTATAGTCACTTCTATGATTACGAAAAAGTTAACTGACAACTAATCATAATTATTACCCCGTACTAAAATGGTACAAACTATATACTCGTGTACAAATGAGACAGACTTAAAATAACTTATTATAAAACCCAACTGACACAAGAATTTATGTTAATCTAATCTAATTATTTCCTAAAACTATCTATCAATCAAATTGTGTTTATTCTAAAAATAAAAAATTAAACAAATAATTGTTACAACTTTTTTTCTTTTTTTGACGACGAGGGGGTTGAGTCCCCCTCGGGTACATGCATTCCCGCACCACCACATATACCATGTAAGCCACCTCCGACGGGGGCTGCGATGACCAAGTGGTATGCTTTGGTTTTTTTATTCTTTTTTTGGTTCCAGGTGGGATTTGAGTCTGAGACCTCACACTTTGTTGCACACTTCCAGGTTAATTAAAATTTCACCTGGACAACCACCACTTGGTTTAATTGTTACAACTTACGACCAAACAAAGAAGTCTTATAGATTTACATAAATATTATGAGACCTTTGTGACTTGGTTATAACCAATAGATTTGAATATGTTCGGTAGAAGCCAATGTGGCAATGTCTTTTTTTTTTTTTTTTTGCCAGTTGGAAAAGGAGTATTTAACGTCTAATTGTACGGCACTCCAATCCGTACTTACAAATTACGAATACAAACATAAATACAAATACAAACATAAAAATACAACTACTAGAATAATTTCGGTTATAGGAGATGTGTTGGCGGAGTACGACAAATTGGGCACAAGCATCATCTTCTAACTCCTTGGCATGGCGAGAAAACCCCTTAGGCCAACTGACCACTTGAACTATCGAGCGACAATAACAAGTTGCACTTACGCTTAGAAGGCGTAGAAATAACATGGTGAGAGCAAACCAAAAAAGTATGCCTCGAGGGGAAAGATATCTCCTACAACTTGGTGATCGAGCTGAATAGACCGTAGTAAAAAAAGCCAAAGGCAATCCGAGAGCACAAAGGAAGGAACAAATCACGCCCCTCGACCAATCCCCTGGCCACAACAACCACAAGAAGCTTATCTTGGGTGTAACCAACATAAACCAAACACATAGACCCTACGACACTAGCATAGGGGATCCACCACAAATAGAGGGACAAAACACCCTGCTCTATGGTAAAGTATAGGACAAAATAAAGTAAAGGACTACCAATGTGGCAATGTCATTGATACCATTACTTTATTCAATTTTGAAGCATTTTGTATTAATAACATGTTGAAGAAAGAAAATTTGCGATAAAGAATGTAATTTTGTATTTTACTCCGTATCTTTCAACATTTATTACATTTTGTAGTATTAGAATATTGTATAATCACTATACTACACGATGAAATTTTATAAATTTTTGGGAGAATTGATGTTTGATTTTCACAATAGGAAAATTTAACAAGAATAATTCATATAAACCGTTCTTTAATTAATCCCACAATAAACCCAAGTATCACAACCTTCTTCCATGAATAGACCGACTCAAATTAAAATGAAACCTCCATCATTTTTAAGTCCAAATAGTGAAAAACATACCACAAAAATCAGTACATCATTTTTTCACCCTTCACAAAACACAAAACCAATAAAAAAAAAAGGAAAAAAAAAAAAGCAAAGTGCTTGAAGTTGTAGGAATGTTGATGAACAATCCAAGTAAAGCCTCAGTCATGAAGAGCTTCGAAGGCCATCAATGGTGACGATTAAGGTCGTCAACGAATGATGGCGAACGTCGATAGCAGTGTGAAGATGATGGGCAAATATAAAAATGGAGGGAGGTTTGAGATTGAGGAGAATGTAAAAAATGGTGGTAAGGTTGATAGAAAAGCTTTAAAAAAAATACCATGGAAATGAAATTAGATCGTCATTCATCCTTAAAACGACATAATTGTTGAACGAATTACATGTATAACGCACACGAGCATTCAATTTCATTGAAAGCTTGCTTCAATCGGATTGAAATTGAAAAATCCCCAATTTTAAAATTAGGGTTGCTGAAATGACAAAAGTGAGAGAGATAAGCAGGTGACGGTGATTGAGGAGGGTACTGCTGGTGATAGTGCAGCAGCAGTGGTGGCAATGGTGGTGGTTGAGGGGGTTAACGGTGAGGTTGTTGGTGTCGTTTTACGGTGGGCGTGGGTGGTATTGTGGTGCTGTAGGTGGTGGCGGTAGTGGAACATGGTCGTGGTGGTTGTTGGCAGTGGAGTTGCCCCCATGAATCGAGGGCATGAATTTAAGAACGCCCATGGAGATGAAAGATGTAAATGATGGGTGTTGGCAGTAGAGTTGCTCCCATGGAGATGAAAGGTGTAAATGATGGTGAATTGGATTTTAGTTAGACAAAAAAAGATGGTAGAATTTTTGTTTACCTGTACAACAGGTTGTAGGTAACTTGGTTTAGTTAAAGAAGAACACTAGAATAGATGGGTTTATTTTGAGAATAATTGAAGAACGGTTTATTAATGGAAGATCGTCAATAGGATGGATTATTTGTGTTAAATTTTCCTTCACAATATTCATGCTAGTATTTGACAGAAAATTACTTTGCAATTACTATTGCCTAATGTATCTGTCAAATACTGGCACAAATATGCAGTGGTGAGATTAAATTGACCGGTAAGAAAAAGCTAAAAATTTTAAATGGAGCAAAATCTTAATAAAATAAGAAAGATTAGAATAATTTTGGTTTTTTTTTCTTTTTTGAAACGGAAAGACTAATTCATTAGTGAATCGGCAAACGACACTTACAAATCATCAAAATAATCGAAAACAAACATGGAACGAAAAGAAGAAATTTCTCTGGTAAAACTAAGGATCTCAAACCATGACGAGTCTCTTCAGCACGTCCTCGTATTGCTATTAACTTTTGAGGGGATTTATCGTTCGATTGAATATATGAAAAATTTAATCTTCAAATTCCACCAAGTACCGTAGACGAATAACTTTAGTTCTAGTTCTCCCTATTCCTCTTTTCTTTTCTTTCTGTTTCTAAAAATAGAAATCTAACCACAAACGCGAAATACACTTTAGAACGAATAACATTGAACCCAGGCCATGAGCACTTTAATCAACTTGTGTAAAGTCACTCAAACTTGATTACAGGTCTCAAGTTTGAACACTAGTAATGCAGTTGTTGTTGAAAGTCATTAGGGGGAGTTTTACCGCCCTTTGTGTTCCAACGTACCAGTCTTAAATTTGGACTAAACTTATGACATACACACAAAAGAAAGAAAAAACAAGAACCAATAACTTTGATCTGTACACTATCAAAAATTTTACAAACAAGCAATTTTGAAAGTCAAAGAAAAAAAAAATCAGTTATCCACAGCTAAAATCATGTTACAAAGAATTTTCTATGACAAAAGTAAAACGATGTCACTCAATGTTGATACTGTGATCCTCTCTCGAACGTGCAGACGCGAAATGCTGGATACCGATGTCGTCATCAGTAGGCTGACTGTCACTGTGACCGTTTCTTTGCGATTCCCTTTCTATCGCCGTGAAATATGAATAAGATCCCCAGCCTATGAACAGATCAAATCATATATATTAAGTCAGTGTATGTGGTGGTAATGCTTGACTCGGCTACAATTAACCCATCTCAGATATATGTATCCAATCGACCTACAAACATTCTGATTTTTGTAGGAAAAACGTGTAAATTTTGCATCTGTATTGGGAAGATGGAAGAGATACCTTTGGTATGATGTGGAGGTGGAAAAAACTGGAGGTAACAGAAGAAACTTACTGTCAAACCTGCGACGAAAACTTGTCAATTGCAACTGAAAAATACATAGTGAATTCAACAAAGTGTTATGGGGTGAAAAACAAACCTATCAAACCACCAGTGAAGACGTCTGTCCAATGGTGCCAGTAATCATCGACACGAGAAACACCCACGAGCGCTGCTAAAAGGAGAGGAAGGAACACGACACATAGTTTGCCGACATGGCCCTTTCGATCAAAGGCTTGGATTTTTGCGGCCATGTACAGTGACAGGAAACCAAGTCCTGCAAAAGACCCTGTTCATTCAGCAACGGCACACATCAGGTTAAACAAAAAACGATCGGAAAATGATACGACAACTAAGACAGTAACCGCGTAACACTTACATGAAGTATGACCACTGGGAAAACTCTTGTGTCCTTCCTTTACGACAGCGTGTTCACCGTGGCAAATTACATCGCCTAGCCGATCATATAACTGTGCATTAATCAAGTACACATATAAAATCGTTAATTATACCGACATATAGCTAGGAATAACATGAAGCAAGATCGAATGAGGGGAGTAATAGCTTGTGTGACGTAACCATACCTCTTTGCCATCAGGAAAGCAGCGATAAAAGAAGTTTGGCCTAGGACGGCCAACTGCATCTTTTATTGAGTCAGTTATGACGCCAGTAATGAGTACCGCGTACAAAATGCCTTAACATTGTAAAAGGGAAAAAACAAACGATATATTAATTTCATATGTTAGCGCTCACCTATTCGATTCAATATCCACCAATGTACAGGTTAGCTGATATAGAAGTTGTAGAAACGATCGTGATCATACCAAGGATAGCATGGTGTAAATCATGGACGTCTTTTCTCTTGATATATCGAATGATGAAAATGATAATGGGCAACAAAACTGCATAAATCTGCGAAAATTATCGCACTAGTTCATCAGTTCATCTCAACGAAAGATACACAACCACTTTAATGACTCATTTTACTTATCACATCATATTGCAAATCTAAGAAAAGACAAGTATAGAACTTACAGGAACACTCCAAATGGGTATAGTGTTGGGTTTAAAAGGATACTTGAGATCGTCCATCATATCCTTTCCAACAAAGCGGTAAAACGGGTTTATCACATTCAGTCCGACATCTATAATCACCAGAAGTATTAGTATAAGCCAATCGTGTAAATGCGTTCTCGCTAATGTAGCTCCATGAGTCTGAATTTTATATGACTGTAGTATGTCAACCTCTGGCATTGCGTCCTGTTATAGCAGAAAATCGACCATGTTAAAAAGATTAATCATACAGTGAAGGTTATTCTCTAGATTTTTACTCATCTTTCAACATAAAAGATTTCGTCCAAATTTCAATAAACTCCATCTTAGTCGAACTTCGGTTGATCAGACAATAATATTGTATTCAAAACTAGTTTATCATCGCTAAATCTCATTTACCCGTGTTATTTCTATAGTTAGTTAACCTGTTTCACGTTTAAGACGACAATATCACCGTACTAAATTTCTGAAATAAACAGAAGCATATTTTATTAGCGATTACAATCAACGCAGAAATCAGCATTGATATGGCGACTTTTTTGGATTAACATCAGAAGTTAGACAATCCAACAATCCTAACACAATGTAGCAAATGCGTAACAAGTTTGGAGGATATAAACTAGGAATGTCAATTACCCCATACTATCTATGATCGAGCACATATTTCAAATGTAGGGTTTTTCTACCGTGTGTCAAGTTTCAATATAAAAATTTTCAAAACCGTTATATATATACGGAGTATGTTGTACCACATATAACATTGTTTGAGTCATTTGTTTAAGATTCAATTTTAAATTTACGCAAGATCAGTATCATTTCCACTCGTCCACTTATATCGATGCACGTTTTAAGACATTTTTGCGACTATATTGCAATGAATTCCAAACCCTCTATCGAATAGTGTCGAAAAAGTAAATCACATTGCCTTCCAATATACTAGGAAACTTTAACCGAAAAAAAAAAAGAAAAAAGAAAAACATGGCAAAACGAAGAAAATGCAGCATCAAACCTGAATCTTGAATAAGAACACCACGACTCAACTATGAAAGCATCTAAAAAAAAGCAAAATAAATAAATTGGATGACAAAGAAAAGAAAAAAGTGAAATTAAAAAAGTACCCAAAAAGTCGCTGATTAAATGTTATGTGGAAATTGAGTACTCCGTAAGAAAGAAGTAAAGAGGAACAAATTAAAGTGAGAAAAATTCAGATATACTTGAATGGAGGGAGTATATAAATATAATAAATGTATGATTAATTGGATGAGAAGGATAAAAGAAGACTTTTGAAGGATTCAAATTATGTGATTAGATTGGTGGTTATTTATTTATGGGACGTTTGGATTCATTAAAAACTGTTATGAGGTAGTTACGATAATACCTCCCTTACTCGGTTTGATTTTATCATACGGGGAATATGACACTCATGTTTTACAAGTCAACCAAGTATTTTAATTTCGGGTTTTTCTCATCTATACCGTCGTACTTTTCATTTTTTCTCAGCTATACCCTGCGTTTGGCGTATTATCAGTTGTACCCTTAAACTTATAAACTTAGTTCCAACCGTAACTAAACTAGAATAAAACCGTTAAATTTAGCCGTTAGTTATGTTTCATATAAACTTTCACTCTTATTTTTTGATATTTTTCCACCACCTTTTCGCTTTAAATATCTTACGTCACCCTCCATAATAAGAGATAAATTGTTTAATGCAAAAAGATTGAGAGAACAAACTTAATAAAAAAAAGGGTGAAAAATTATATAAAATAAAATTAACGGCCAAATTTAACGGTTTACTCAAGTTTGGTTACGGTTGAGACTAACTTTATAAGTTTAAGAGTACAACTGAGAATACGCCAAACGTAATGATACAGTTGGGAAAGGGGAAAAATATGAGGGTATAAATGAGAAAAACCCTTTAATTTTGTTTTTTTTTTTTCTAAACCAAGTTGACTTTCATTTAGGATTAACCATTCTAAATGTAAATGTAGATATAGATAGAGATAGAGAGAGAATGTCCCCAAATTGAAAAAATCCTAAATCAAATATGTCGAATGTAGATTATCTTCCTCTTAGCTTTAGTTTAATCAATAAAAAAACTCAAAAGAATTCGAAAACTTTAAGAAACATGAAATCATCTAAGCAGCAAGTCTCTGATTCTGTTGGGGTAGATGTTATCGGGGTCCGAGTAGCGTTGATGGCTCTGTGAAAAATAGAAGCGTGAACGAGATTGTAGAGATTGCTCCCTTCGAATTGGATGCGACTTGTGATGAATCTGGGTGGCAGGTACAGAGGAAAAAGAATGGGAAAAATGTCTTGGGCGTGATTAAAGAGGAACCTGGTGAGCTCCTGCATTTTACGGCTAAAGATGTACAAGAGGAGGTCGACTTCTGGAAATTGGTGGTATATTGTTTTGTCCTTGGTGCAAATCCACCATGGGAGGTAATTAAAGGTTTTGTTAAGAGAATTTGGTCTAAATACCCCATTGATAAGATTTCTTTTTTACCTAATGGCATATTTCTGGTTCGGTTTGGCTCCTTGGAGGCTCGTGATTTAGTTCTCCAACTGTAACACCCCGTGTTAATCTATAAATTAAATTCTTAAAATCATACAAATTAATAATCTTTCACTCATTAAAATATCGACAACAGGAATTTAAAATTCCTCGTAACTAAATGATCACAATATTTCGGGATCATTTTAATTAGATCTTAGCTACGTATATTAAAACATCGGAGAAATTATTGACTCATCGATTATAATTTCGATAACGAATTTTGTCACGTAAAACGAAACCACAAAAGCTTTTCACACGTGAAGTCTATCTTATCACCAACACTTATACATCCAATTTCTCCATTTAGAGCCTTAAATACAAGAGCATCTTTTATGCATCAACTATTCTTTTAGGGGCCTTAATTAATCACCTCAAAAAATGCATCATCCTTAGCCACTTTAATTCTTGGGAATAAATCCCGTATGAATATATGAGACACAACTTTCGGAGGTCAGAAATTGGCCATACTGAATTTAATCGAACTAAATAAAAGTTCTCAAACTACATAACTTTTCGAGACGGATTTAATGCTGCTATTTTCGTAGCCATCGAACCTGCCTAGCATAAACTTATTTTTCTGCATTCATTTCAAAGGTCGAATTTTCATCCTTCGAGACCTTCTAATTCACCGTCTCTATTTTGAAAATAATTCTCGACTCGCAACTTTTGAATTGTAGATCATGAACTAAATTCTTAGACGCTGTACTCAATTATATTTATTACGCTTAATAAAAATTTGCATTGAAAACAATTTTCAATTCACGACTTTTTACGAACGCACTAATCGAAATTCGAAAAACGAAAATGAGGCTACCTTGGAGCAAGGAGAGCCGGCCAAAAACATGGGAGGGACAAGGATGTCCACTCATCTTACACAATGTCAAATACTTTTTACAATTAGTCATTCCAACTTATCATCCTACCTTATTTTAGAATTTAATTAAATTTAATTCTTTATACACCTATATACACTAATACATATTAAATACTATTCACTACTACAAAATTGAGCAAAAATGACGACAAAAAAACAACACAAATTGTGAACTTGTGTTATTTATAATATTATAAACAACGACCAAAAAATATGTGTTGTTAAAAGTTAGGGCGCCATATTAAACTCTTCATTAAAAACAACGTAGAAAAAAATATAAACAACGGTTTTATTAAAAAAAAACGGTTTTTTATAAATAAGCGTTATTTTTAATATTATCAAAAATAACGGTTTTTTACAAAAACCCGTTTTTAAAAATAATATCAAAAATAATGGTTTTGTATATAAAACCGTTTTAAATAGTTAAAATTAAAAAAAACGGTTATTTTAATATAAAACCGTTTTAAATAGTAAAATAAACCGTTGTTAAATGTTTTTTTGGTCAATACGAAAGAGCAATACAACGTGATGGGGAATCAACTCGCGACTATCGTCACGGCATTCTCAATCTTAACCGCTAGGCCAAGACATCCTCGGTACCGTTGTTAAATGTTAGGAAAGTAAAACGGTGTTTACCATAATCCGGTTTTTAAAACTTAGTAAATTAAAACGGTTTTAATGTATTAACCGTTGTTAAAAGTAAAAGTTAGGGAGTAACAAATATGGAGTACAACCGTTGTCAAAACGTACTCTGTAACAATTAAACCCGTTGAATTCCCATTTTAACCGACATAAATTAAAACAAGAGTAAATTGACAATTACACCCATGGTTTATTGTCAACTTGAAACTTACATCCACATTGTTTTCGACTTTGTAACTACTACCACTATGATTGGTTCGGTTAATGATTACTACCATGTATGGACCCGAAGCTATGAAGATTGAATCTGAGCCGTTGATCTTTGTATGGGCTATTAAATGATTTATTTAGTACCCATTTTACCCTTACTTTTCCTTCTCCCCTCATTGTTTTTGTTTTTGTCTTTTTTATCATATTTTCCCCCATTTTCCCCTTAAGTTCATCAGCTCTTTTTTTTTTCCCCTTAAGCTCTCATCATTGTCCATTAAAGACACTTGTTATCAAGTACATTTCAAATTTTTCTGGTAATTTCGTTTCAATTTCCTGAACACAAAATTTCAATACAAATGAGAAATAAATCAAAGTTTCCCCAAATTCAAAAATTAGGGTTTTCAGATTTGACAACTAATTAATACAAAGACTTACTAATTCAACACTTTAAGAAACTAATTGAAGGTAAATTAATCTAAATTAAGTGTAATTTAAGCTAACTAAAGTGCAAATTAAGCTAATTCAAAGCTACAGTAAACCCTAATTCAAATTTGGGGACAAAATCAAAAACCAACGACTCAAATTCATCAAAAACGCATGGAATTGGCGTACCTTATCAAGATATAAATAATACCCACGAGTTGTCGACAATTACTTGATGATGAATTCGTGGTCGATGTAAAAAATTTCAGTAATTTTCGTGGTCGATGTAAAAAATTTCAGTAATTTTCAAGACAATGTAATGTTAGGTCAAATTATGAAAAAATGAAGAAGAAAAGGAGTCAAATAAGGGCAGGTGAAAGTAAGGGTATTTTGGTCTTTTCAAATGGTTTTTTAGGTTCATTAACCGAACCAAACATAGTGGTAGTAGTTACAAAGTCGAAAACAATGTGGATGTAAGTTTCAAGTTGGCAATAAACCATGGGTGTAATTGTCAATTTACTCTTAAAACAAAGAGAGAAGAAAAAACTTTGTCTTCGTCCTTCTCTTCTTCCTTGCATCTTCTGCCATCACCACCTCCATTTGTTAGTACCTCAAACCTTACCGTCGCCACCGTTTGGTTACCGTCACTGAGCATTAACACCGGAAACAACCTCAGGCATCACCGTGAAGCACCAGCGCGTGGCACCAATAGTGCTACACGCGTTTGACGTATCTCTTTCTTTCGTTCTCAGGTTGTGCTTGCTCAATTCAATTCGTCAGTTTTTCTCAAGTCTTAGTCATATTGTTCAACTAATTAAGGTACAATTCGTATTCAGTCCTCCAATTTCAGTTTTCGTTCGAATTAACCCTAGAATTTGGGGTTTTTTTGAGTTGAGGTGGAATCTTGATTTTGTATGTCCATTAGTTAGTATTTTAGTAGTAATTGATAATAATGTCGTTTTGTAGTGTGAAAATTCTTGGAAGAGACATTGTGACGGTTTTTCATTCTTGAGGTCGATGAGTTGGCGTTTTATTTCTAAGGTAAATTTTGACGTGTGAATTAATGGAATTGTGTGTGTAAATGGAACCGTATGTGTGTGTGTGTGTGGATGTGCTTATGCCGAGGTGTTGTGGTGTGTGTTTGTGTCGAGATGTGAATGTTGTGAACTGTGTCGTCAAGTTGTAGTTGCTGTCCTTTTATGTGTTGTTGTCTTTTGTTGTTGCTGTTCGGGAAAGGTTTGTGACTTGCGAGTGCTACTGTTACCTAACCGTTTCATAAAACAGCAAAAGAGAACACAATTTAGACTCAACCATTGTTACACTCTACAACGATCTGACAAGTTGATAAAATGTAAATGCATTTCCCTTAGCAGATACTTCACTGGTTACTTATCCTTCATCCGAAAGAAACTCATCTTTGCAGGCCATTTTCAAAATTTGATATACTTCTCGTTTAAATATTTAGAAAAAGCTGAAAATAAACTAGGAGTCACCCCATCGAGTCATCGACTTCAGTAAGACACGTTTTCAGTGTTGGGGTTAGTGTCCTCCACAGTTAGTGCAATAACATAAATAAATCTCTAAAGGTACACAGGGTACATTTTGTATTTAATCAGTTGATTAACGTTTATCAATAACGGTTGGCTTGCTAGATAAGTTTGACGTTATTGTCATACAGATGGCGGTGATCAACCTGGTCACTCAAGAGTCACACCTAAAGGATGTGTTTGAGAGATGTGATTATTTGAGAAAATAATTATATCGATGCCTTATTTAATGACTAAATGGTTAGTCAGTGTTGTGGACTAAGCGGTTAGTCAAATATGACTAAGAGGTTAGTCAAATGTGATAATGAATATTGTTTAATAATGATTAAATAATATTAGATGAGAAGGAATTAATTGTAATTCGAAATTGAATATAAAAGGTTATATTTAATTATTACGTATAATGTAGGCTAATTAATTTTAATCGCTTATAATTAATTAGTAAATTATAAATATAAGGATATTTATGATTTATTATAATATAAGGATATTATAATTACATTATATATTAAAAGTTTCAAGAAAACTAATTAAATGGGTCAAATCATTTAAATTAGATTTGGGCTTTAAATTTGAGGTGGAAAAGTCCACCCCGAGCCACTAATTGGGACGTGTGAAACAAAGAGGAGAGGAGAGTATCTTGCTCTCCACTTAACCTAATTCACTCATCCTAATTCTATGCTAACTCTCATAATTCACACCTTGTAGAGATATACAACTACAACACAAAACTTGAGAAGAGAAACAGCTTTTCCTCTAACTTTTCTAAAGAATTGACAAGATATCTTAATATCATCTTGGGTGTAATAATTGTGAGATACCATATTATTTGTGATTGTTCTTGGCTAATTACTTGGATTAAAAGGTTAATTCTAGATCTCTTTATCATGTTATGCAATTTAATTTTATGACTTTAAATCTTATAAAAATTTTCATTATAATCCTGTGATTTTAATGGTCTATATACGGATATAAACCTACAAGTGGTATCAGAGCCTTAGGGCACATGAAATTTTTATAAGGTTTTCATAAAAATTGATTTTGATAAATTTCTAATATGGCCGGTTAGTTTAATTGAGTATGCCGTGTTGTTTTTATCAATTGCATTGAGCATGTGTTTTGATCCCTTTTAATCTTGATTTAATATTATGCAAAACAATCAACTTTGGCTATTTTGTCCGTATGTGTTATGTTTAATTGATTGATTTGCATAACATTGAGTTTTGGCCGAATTAAACAAATCCACTTTGTCAAATTGGCCGTATTATTTAATTACTTTGGCCGTATGCTCTTATTTGTTTTGGTCTATTTGATTCATAATTATTAATGTTTTAAGATGTTAAAACGATTACATATGATTTTGAATAAGTTTTGATTTAATTCCGATTGAATTAGAACTAATAGGACCAAAATTTATGTATGTTAATGAACATATCATGTTGTTAATCATTAGATCTTCAAATTTAAGATGTTTAATCTAAAAAGTTAGTTTGAATACCTTAAATCAATGTTTAATACGGATTAAAATTGAGTTTGTATAGATCTTATTATTAACATAATCGATTTAAATCAGTTTAAATCAATTTGTTTTAGTTGGCCGAGTATATTTTTTTATTTTTGGTAATTTTTTTTATTGGCCGTGATTTACAATTAAAAAAAATATATAAAAAAAAAAAAAAAAATTCGGATTATTGTTGATTTTGGCCGAAAGTTTAATTATTTTTGGAAATTAATTTCTTGTCATATTTTGTTATATTATTATGATAATATGTTTTGTGTTATTGTGAAGCAGTTCATAATAAAATATGATACCTAATATTTTAAAAAGGTTTAAGATATTTTTGTGACCTAATTTATGTTATACTGATAATATAAATTTGGATTATGTTTTGATTAAAAGATATTATGAACAATTAAGGAATTGTTGCATAATTTTAATCATTTAAAAGGGTGGTTTGGATTAAAATCAATTCGTATGCATTGTTTTTATTATGTTTAGTTGATGCTTTATTTTTGTGAATGAATGTTTGGATGAATGGTTTTATTTTACGCATTAATTATTGTACAAACAGTTGTAATTTACTAGTGTGGCCTTAGAAGATTATGTTTTCGCAATGAAAGGAAACATAATCGTTGGTTGTATTTTGAGATCTCGAATCTCCCATCTTGTAATATTTTATTTTGGCAATTTTGAATTAGAATGTAAATAGGTTTATTTTGTAATTCAAATTGTAATTTGAGAAGATTCAAGATGAAGATTCAAGATGAAGAGCCAACTCCCACTTAAGGCCCAAGATGAAGAATGAAGACTTGCTTAGGGTCCATGGATGGATTCCACTTTGTATTGTCTTTATTTTCATAGGGATAGGCCACACTAGGTGTTTTTCATTTTTGCGTTTTCTTTTATCGTTTTTCATTGCATTCACGTTAGATAGTAGCATCATATTCCGCCTAAACTAAACCAAACCACCTAATATGCATGAAAATGGATCATATAGTTGCATTCTATTTCATAGACATACAGATGTCATTCGTTTAGGGCTATCACCTCAATTAATCATTCTCGTAAATGCTAGATATTAGTTCACTTAAAATGAATTAAAATGAGTTGATGGGACCTTCCTCTAAAACTGAAATTGAGAATTAGTCTTTATAAGTCGCATCACTATGAATCCCTTCTTCGCTTGCAGAAAGATAATATGACCCCTTCTACGTTGGGTAAGTAGTGGTTGTGGACTTAGTTTATCTCAACACTATAGTTCGAGTAATATCTCGTAGTTATAGTGGGCTAATAGATAGGATTTACTGAAATCTATCGACCAAGAATTCTAACAGTAGAATTAGCTAAGCAGTTAGCTTATCAATTTAAAGAAATTGAGTCTTGAAATCGCTTATGTAATTCTCGAGGGAGGTCGATTATATGAGTGCACGAGTCATTGCATTAAAACGTTATTGCTTTTCGACTTAAATTTTAAAACAATGATTTCTTATCTTCTCTCTTCTTCTTCTTTCTTTTCACGCTTCAATAATCGTTATATACAGATATAACTACTATAACAAATGGTCAGACGTGACAGACGAACCAATGCCAAGTGCCACACTAACGCCGCGAATCATGGTCGAGAATCTTTATGGACGCATGAATCGCCACTCGACCAAGCATGATGGGTCCAATTTTTACGATTGGGAGGCGTGATTACTAATCGCCGCCATAGCCGACTGGCAAGCTTAAGTACTTGACTGAGCCGGTCTGACTAAACCAGCTCCCGATGCGCAGAAGCGGATTGAACTATATCTTTACAATGATTTCATGATGGAGGCGCGCGATACGAGCGTACTCATCTATGCAATGGAATCCAATTTGCAAAGAAGGTTCATCACCCAAGGTGCAAACAAGATTTTCACCACCCTCACTAAGGAATTCTCGAAAGCTCCGAGAATTAAGAGTTACGAGTATACTACTCGTTTCTTTGAGGCAAGACTCCAGAAGGGCCAACCGGTTGGTCCACACCTTCTCGACATGATCGAGAATGTTGAGAAACTGGATGAGCTTGGTTGCAAGATCGATGAGAAGATCGTCATTGATCGAGTGCTCCACTCTCTTCATGATGGGTATGCCCTCTTTAGGGCAAACTATTACATGAACGACATGCAGAAAAGTCTGCATGAACTACATTCACCCTCGCATGCATCGGAGTGATCTGAAGTTGAGTGGGAGCACGAAGCAAGATGTTCTCATGATTGGGAACAAGAAGGGTGAGGGTAAGGCTCCGGCTAACCTAACCGTAGGAAAGCCGAAATTTAAGAAGCCAATGGTTGCTAAGAGTGGGCCTGGTGAGTCTAGCGGTAGCTCACGAGGCAAGGCAAAAGCAAAGCATACCATGGAGTGCCACCATTGCCACAAGCCTGGGCATCGAGGCGTAATCGTCCCTGTATCGCCGAGGACATAAAAGCGAGCCGCGTCGCTCTGTTGGTATGTCTTCTTTTATTCATATGATTGAGATTAACCATGCAAGTTTGAACTTGGGTACTTGATCTTGGTTGTGGTTCTCATACATGCAATCATTTGCGGGGCCTAAACATCGAACTCCTGGCAAGAGGTGATGTAGACTGCGAGTGGGGAATGGAGCAAGAGTTCACGCCGCTTTCAAGAGAACATATGTAATCCAACTCCGAGTGGATTTGAGTTATTTCAATAAGCATTACTATGTACCTAGTTTATCGAAAAACATTATTTCTGTATCCGTTCTTGATAAAGAAGGATTTTCATTTTCAATAAAGAATAATAGCTGTATTTTCTCATTGAACGATATGATTTATGGTAAAGCTGTTTCCATGAACGGAATTTATGTTTTAGATCAAACCACAGAAATCATGCATGTGAGTAATAAGAAAGCAAAGGTTGGTGACAAAGATCAAACGTATTTATGGCATTGTCGTATGGGACACATTAATGAGAAACGCGTGAAAAAGCTAATTGATAATGGGACAATAGCCCCATTTGACTATGAAACTTTTGGCACGTGTGAATCATGTCTTATAGGCAAAATGTCTCGAATTTCCTTCAAAGGTGTTGGAATGCGCGCTGCTGACCTATTAGGACTCATACATACTGATGTGTGCGGACCTATGTCAATCAACGCTAGAGATGGCTATAGATATTTTATCACTTTCACGGACGATTTGAGTAGATATGGACATGTCTACTTAATGAAGCATAAAAGTGAGTCCTTTGACAAGTTCAAGGAATTCCAGAATAAGGTTGAGAACCAATTGGATAGAAAGATAAAAGCACTACGTTCAGATCGTGGTGGCGAATATCTTTCAAATGAGTTTGATCGACACCTGAAAGACCGCGGGATAGTATTACAGTTAACTCCACCCGGAACACCACAACTGAATGGTGTGTCCGAACGCAGAAATCGAACATTACTTGATATGGTTCGATCCATGATGAGTCACACGGTTGTACCTGACTCATTATGGGGTTATGCTCTTTTGTCAGCTGCTCTTATACTTAACCGAAGTCCGTCTAAAGTCAGTAGACAAGACTCCATACGAGTTATGGAAGGAACGGCCCCTAACTTGTCCTTTATTCGGGTTTGGGGTGCGAGGCTTATGTCAAGTGAGACTGACGATAAGCTCGGCCGCGATCGGCCAAGACATACTTTATTGGTTATCCAAAAGGAATGTTTGGTCATTACTTCTACTCGCCACCGAACAACGAGTTTTGTTGCGGCTAGTGCGAAGTTCTTAGAGAAAGAGTTTCTCGAGGACAAGAGAAGTAATAGAACCTTCGATCCGTCGGAGGTTCCTCGAACCAACAACCGAGCAACCAATGGAGGAAGTCGCTCCTTCTACGCCTGCTGCGGTTAATGTCCCTTTGGAACCCAGGAGGTCGGGTAGACTCTCCATTCCTCCGCATCGATATATCGGTATAGTCGAGGAGAATGGGAGAGACGACGCTTTACTCCTTGAGAGTAACGAACCCGTGAACCTATAAAGTCGCCTCGACATGTTCGACTCAAAGCTTTGGCAAGAAGCCATGCAATCCGAGATGGACTCAATGTATGAGAACGATGTATGGGATCCGGTTGACTTACCCGATAAGGCTAGGCCTCTTCAAGGCAAATGGCTTTACAAGATAAAGCGATCCGTAGAAGGACAACCGGACATATACAAGGCGCACTACTAGTGGCAAAGGGTTTCACTCAAGTGCAAGGTTGCACTATGATGAGATCTTTGCACCGTAGTCATGCTTCGCTCCATTCGGATTCTCTTAGCGATCACGCATTTCATGACTATGAAATTTGGCAAATGGATGTGAAAACCGCCTTCTTAAACGGTTATTTGGAGGAGGAGTTGTACATGGTACAACCCGAAGGTTACATTGATCCAGAAAATCCTAAGAAAGTTTGCAAGCTTAAGCGTTCCATCTATGGACTTAAGCAAGCTTCACGGAGTTGGAATCATCGCTTCGACCAAGTGATAAAGGAGAATGGATTCACTCGATCGGTCGAGGAACCATGCCTATATATCAAGTCGAGTGGGGGCAAGATTTTCTTCCTAATACTGTACGTCGATGACATACTCTTGATTGGGAATGACATACCTCTCTTAACTTCGGTAAAAGTATGGTTAAAGAACCATTTCCAGATGAAGGATCTGGGTGAGGCACAACGCATTTTGGGGCTCCGTATCTATAGAGATAGATCACGACGGATGTTATCCCTCAGTCAGGAATCTTATATAGATAAGATTCTTGAGAGGTTCAGTATGACCAACTCCAAGAAGGGGAACCTTCCAATGATCTCAGGGGTGCACTTGAGTAAAGCTCAAGCACCAAAGACATCGGAAGAGGTCGAGCGCATGAGTCGGATTCCATATGCTTCGGCAATAGGATCGATCATGTATGCCATGATATGCACACGTCCAGACGTGGCATATGCATTGAGTATGACGAGTCGATACCAAGGCAATCCAGGTGGAGCACACTAGATGGCCGTAAAGAATATTCTTAAGTACCTACGGAGGACTAAATATTGGGTATTGACTTATGGAGGAGACACTGAGCTCTGCGCAATCGGTTACGCAGATGCTAGTTTCCAAACGGATCGAGATGACTCGAAGTCTCAATCTGGATTCGTTTTTACTCTAAATGGCTACCGGTCACCGAAAAGCTCCAAACAAACAGTTATAGCAGATTCAACGACTGAGTCCGAGTACTATGCTGCTTCCGAGGCTGCGAAGGAAGCTATATGGATGCGTCAGTTCTTACAAGGACTAACTGTAGTTCCAAGTTCGAATGACCTAATCACCATCTATTGCGACAATAGTGGTGCCATCTTCCAAGCCGGCGAGCCTAAGTCCAAAGAACAAGTCTCAGACGTGCAAAGGAAGGCTCACATGATCCGGATTACGTGGAGCGTAAGGAGATAGTGATTGACAAGATTGCTACGGATGATAACATAGCGCATCCTCTCACTAAGCCGCCGAGACAAGATAAGCATGAAGGGCACGTTAAATCCATGGGAATTAAGCGTGTTCCTGAGTTGTATTAGTTGTTTGTATGGATTTGACACTTGTATTTCCTAAAACTTCTAATAAAATCATCGTTTTGTTATATATATTGTTTTTCATGAGGGTTGTGCGCATAACGCTGAACACCTCAAAGTGAATCAATTGCTTTATATTTTGTTTTGGTCCGTGATCGCCTACACGAGCTGATAACTCTGGCAATCATTTTGTGACGACGATTGATGGTGGGTTCAACGAGCCATAAGTCAAACTGTTGACTGATCGATCACAGATGCGGGTTTACTGAAATCGCGCAGGACAATTTTTGTGACGACTACATGGAGTCCTAAATGTTTCGTAACATTAGGTCTTGGTCGTGGATAGGACCTCCATAGTGTTCCTAGAGTCGATTCTTTTGACTATCGACCGCCTCTCGAGATTAAAGCGCATTTTGGGTGACTTTGGTTTTTTTGTCACGGTCGGCCGTAACAGGAGGCCAAGCGATTTTTATCGATCATTTCATGCCGCGCTACATCCGCAGGATTCGAGTTGAGGAAATATCCAAACTTCTATCGAGTTATAATATTTATTCTCGGGGCCACTCGAGGAGTCAGAATCGAAAATGCATGGCCATGCTCGAATATTGATTCGCTTATCGCTTAAGTTACTCTCTAGTCGGAAACCACTCTTGATCTCGATCGCCATGAACTACGACCTTTGAAAGTACGGACTTTGCAAATTGGTTTACATTGAGCGAGAAATTTATTATGGATATGAGAATCGGTTATCGCACCTACACTTGTACGGACAAGTGGGAGATTGTTGGGGTTAGTGTCCTCCACAGTGAGTGCAATAACATAAATAAATCTCTAAAGGTACACAGGGTACATTTTGTATTTAATCAGTTGATTAACGTTTATCAATAACGGTTGGCTTGCTAGATAAGTTTGACGTTATTGTCATACAGATGGCGGTGATCAACTGGTCCCTAAGAGTCACACCTAAAGGATGTGTTTGAGAGATGTGATTATTTGAGAAAATAATTATATCGATGCCTTATTTAATGACTAAATGGTTAGTCAGTGTTGTGGACTAAGCGGTTAGTCAAATATGACTAAGAGGTTAGTCAAATGTGATAATGAATATTGTTTAATAATGATTAAATAATATTAGAGGAGAGAAATTAGCTGTAATTCTGAAATTGAATATAAAAGGTTATATTTAATTATTACGTATAATGTAGGCTAATTAATTTTAATCAGTTATAATTAATTAGTAAATTATAAATATAAGGATATTTATGATTTATTATAATATAAGGATATTATAATTACATTATATATTAAAAGCTTAAGAAAACTAATTAAATGGGTCAAATCATTTAAATTAGATTTGGGCTTTAAATTTGAGGTGGAAAAGTCCACCCCGAGCCACTAATTGGGACGTGTGAAACAAAGAGGGAGAGGGAGAGTATCTTGCTCTCCACTTAACCTAATTCACTCATCCTAATTCTATAAGAACTCTCATAATTCACACCTTGTAGAGATATACAACTACAACACAAAACTTGAGAAGAGAAAACAGTTTTCTCCTCTAACTTTTCTAGCAATTCAAGGGCATATCTTAATATCATCTTGGGTGTAATAATTAGGAGATACCATATTATTGGTATTGTTCTTAGGCCTAATTACTTGGATTAAAAGGTTAATTCTAGATCTCTTTATCATGTTATGCAATTTAATTTTATGACTTTAAATCTTATAAAAATTTTCATTATAATCCTGTGATTTTAATGGTCTATATACGGATATAAACCTACATTCAGTTCATCTCGTCATTGCCATCAATCTATGGCCACAGCTGAGTAGTTTTGGAGCACAAAGCCAAAATTGAGTAAGATACGGTTGTTTGTTCGATAGCGTTTATGCGTTGCTGGCGGTGGACATGTGATAACGTACACGACGAGTGGAGTACATTTGTATTTGGCGAGTTTGAGTATATATATTTGTATACGGAGAGTTGAAGTATATATTTGTATTCAGAGACTTGAAGTATATATTTGTATTTGGAGAGTTGAAGTACATTTCTAATTGGAGAGTCCAAGTATATATGAGTCGAGATCGTGATCGTGCACTTGTTGAGGTTGTTGAGCTTTCTTTTCTTTATTACCTTGTAGGCTTATCATTGTGCTTGTATGTACTTGCGTTTAAATTGACGCTACTTTTAATTTGCGCAGGCTGAGAGGCTAAAGAAAGCGAAGAAAACAAAGAACTCGCATGTAGAGATCTAAAAGACACTGAAACGAGGTACTCCTTGTATCTCATCGAGTTTTTGTGTACTAATTTCATACATATTCCAACGATGCTAGGTTTTATTTGTATTGTTTGAGATTTCAGCTCAATGAAAGCATTGAATCGTTTTGTATATTATTTGTATGTAGATTATGAGAACTTACGGAGGAGATCGAACATGGAAAAACAGCAGCATGAGATCAAAGATTACAGATTGGTTTTGTATATTATTTAGGACACGATTATTGTATTATTTGTAGGAATTTTTGTTTCACTGTGGGGAACTGCTAATTCAAATTTTTGTGGAATGATTTCAGATTGTGCTCCTAGCGAACTAGACGAATCTAATTGTATTTACGGAAAAATATAGTTATTACGTAAAATTTTTTAAAAAAATCTAACTTTTAACAACGGTTATTAAGAAAACCATTGTTAAAAATTGTATCAAAATTCGTAAGCTCAGTATTGAAAAAGACTTTTAAAAACGGGTTTTATAACTTTTAATAACGACTTTTTTCAAAAACACTTATTTTTGATTTACCAAAAATAAGGGTTTTTTTTTCAAAAAACCGTTATTTTTGATGTATCAAAAATAAGGGTTTTTTCAAATAACCGTTATTTTTGATGTACCAAAAATAAGGGTTTTTTCAAATAACCGTTATTTTTTATGTACCAAAAATAAGGGTTTTTTCAAATAACCGTTATTTTTGGTATACCAAAAATAACGGTTTTCCTTATTTTATTGCGTTGTTTTTATTTTAAACAACGACCATGGAAACAACGGTCCTTTTTCTTATAAATAACGGTTTTATTGTGTTGTTTTTGTCTTATTTTGTGGTAGTGATTGTACATAAGGGTATACCATAGAATTTTATAAAAGTAAGAATATATCATAGAAAACGGAAAATCAAAGGGATACACCATGGAATTTCCCTTAAGTTAAAATAGATAAATGTGCCGATAATATATGTACAAATTTGTCTTATAGTTAGAATGATCTTAAACTCTGATTTTGACGATTTGACACAATCTTAGATCGCATACTTTAAATAAATTTTGAGTGAATCTATTGATTCTATAATATGAACGAAACTGTAAAATAAGATTACTCCATTGATTGTTGAAATTTATTGTGTATCCATTGAACACTATCTAGCGAACAACAAAAGTACCATTATTTTGATAAGTAATGGTACTAAACAAAAAAAAAAAAAAACTGCAAAGAGTAACTAAAAACTCTAAGCAAATGAGAGACTTTTATTCGCTAAATAGTTGAAAAGCATCACAATATCAGCAGCTACTCCAACTTTGACTAACGTTTTTACATAAAAAACTAACTCAAATTGGGGGCTAACTTTTAAAGCAAATATCGCAAGTTTGACTAACGTTTTAACATCAAAAACTAACTCAAAACTGGGGGCTAACTTTAAAAGCAAAACCATAAAGTTTTTCCTCCGCACGACACAAACATTCACGGTTCAGGCTTCTCCTACAGACCGCCATAAACCTTTTCATACACAAGCACGCAAAACACAAGCAAGATTCGAGCTTCAAAATACAACACGCAAAAACATTCCCTTCTCATGAGGATGCATCCTAACATACATCCCAAGCAGATATACAACACAAAACGTCATACTAAAGACAAAAACACAAACAGCCACCTTCCGAACAAACATACATCTACAACAACAGTACAATCCCAAAGATCACAAATAGCAACACAAACATCCAAGCCCGATCATGCGCAACCTCACGCATACATGACACCGCTAACAGAAAAACACAAAGCAGCAATACGAGCTGCAGCATCCACGACAAACTAGCAACAAACCCCGGCAAAGCCCGCTAAGCACACTTCACAATTACGCACAAACACGCACATACACTTTAAAATTATCAGAACACGAGCATTACGCACATAAACGTAAAATCTCAATTTTTGAGTTCAAACGAGCAAACAAGCTCTCTTCACGACAGGTCATCTGGCAAAAAGCACCATGTGAAAATTACTAGCAGAACTGATTCAAAATTAGATTCAACTTAACCTTCCCCCAAAGACAAGACAAATACATAAACACAAACCTCTTTTACGAGTCAAACAACAAACACGAGCCTCTTTCAAGAGTCAAACAACCAAACATGTACCTCTTTTACGAGTCAAACACCAAACACGAGCCTCTTTTACGAGTCAAACACAAATACGTACATCTTTTACGAGTCAAATACATAAACACAAACCTCTTTTTCGAGTCATATACATAAACACGAACCTCTTTTACGAGTCAAACATAAACCTCTTTTACAAGACAAATACATAAATACAAGCCTCTTCTACGAATCAAATACATAAACACACGACCTCTTATACGAGTCATTCATTTACACTTTTTACGAGATAAACATCAAAGCATAAACATTCACACATACGCACAAGCTTAAACACGCAACAAGCACGACACAAAATTCGGCTAGACTACAAAACTCCATCAAGAAGCATTCAACATTAGCAACCATCTCAAGCACAACGCAAAGTTCGGCTAAACTACAAAACGCCATCAAGAAGCATTCAACATCAGCAACCATCTCAAGCACAACGCAAAGTTCGGCTAGACTACAAAACGCTATCAAGAAGCATTCGACATCAGAAGACGACTCAAAAAGCCAAGACGTTAGCAGGCCCGCACGCCTTTAAACATGCACGGACCGTCATGTCCCTAAACATGTTGTCCCGCCCCGCATGGCCCGACACTAAGTCCTCGTCTCTCCCTCGAGACACATGCTTAACGCCGCCAGGTAGTATCGAGACTGTAAGGGTCCGGATACTATCATTAAGTTTGACTAGTGCTTTAGTCCAACCTCAGTCAAACTGGGGGCTCTGTAGATACCCATATCCGTACCCCCCAAATACAAACCCTGTGATGAAATGGACTTTTCTCAAAAAACATGTTTTTAACGTAATATCGAAACAATACATTTTGTCGAAAACATTTTAAGTCATTTAATGCATAAAATGATTTATTTGCATGTCGTGTGAAATGAGTATTCGCTTAGTCATTTTATTTAAACCAACCCAACACAAAAGCAAGCCTATACAACAAAAACAGGCCCACAAACAAAAGCCCAACAACACACAAAACACAAAAACAAGCCTTTTTCCACCCGAAAAAAGCCACAATAACACCTAAACATGTATCCCGAGACGTCATACGCTCAAGCCGAGCTCACGTCTAAACACTATTCACAAAAACAAATCAATTCAAGACAAAAACACTTTTCGGCTCGAGACCCGAAAAAGCCCACAAAAACACCTAAACACGTCTCCCGAGACGTCATACGCTCAAGCCGAGCTCACGTCTAAACACCGTTTACAAAAACAATTCAATACAAGATAAAAACATTTTTCGGCCTGAGACCCGAAAAAAGCACGAAACACGAAACACAAAACCGAGCTCAAGTCACTCAATGACCCAAAAGTCTCGTCCAACTCACATCCCCAAAGGGAATCTCATCATCACACCCAAATACATCATCCATTACGCGGGCCAAGTCCAATCAAACAACCTAGGCAAAATATTTAATCGCCAGGCGATTAAACATTTGGCAGCCAGTGAACTGGCGATTAAATATTTGGCAGCCACTGGCGATTAAATATTTAATCGCCAATTCACTAGCGATTTTATATTTAGTCTTGACAAAATTGCGGCTCAAAAACCACTATAAATACACTCCTTATTCAACCCATTATCCTCATGAATTATCATCACTCCTTCTCTCTCTACACCTCATTTGCACCGACTCGGACAAACGGGTTCCTAACCCGACCCGATATTAGCATTGCGAACCTGTATTTGTAATACGGTTGTAGCGATTCAGATTCCTAATCCGTCTTAAACCTCGCCAATATCGCATAAGCAACGACCAAAATCACTAACAAACGGACACCACTTTTACATTATGCAATTCTCATTTATGCATTAAACGACTAAACATGATTTCGACAGAACTTGTACCGTTTTCATTAGTTTTAAAGCATGCAAAACTGAGAGTTTTAAACAAACTTTTACACACACATGAGTCGGAAAATAGCATTTAATGATAATTCAAACAATGAATTATCGCTTTGTTCACATTTCCCATAGCAACTCGTCATAGCTTTGACGTTTAAATTTTCTTTTTGAAGGTACCGGGAACCGGGTCTCTCCTTAACGCCTCGCGCGGGCCCCGCCTGATTAGGGGGCGGGTCGCTACGCGAGAAAATTGCGAGATGCATAAAGTGTACGAGTGTTGCTATGGGGGATATCATTGCTTAATTGCTTGAAAATCGTTTTTGCAAATGGAGTCGCCACCAAATATTTAAAGGAATTTGGAACTTTTTTAACGCGTCTTAAATTATAAGACACGAGTCTTAGAATTCAAGGCGCGTCGATACCTATCCTTCTAAGGTTATTGTAAAACCAGAGAGGGTTCGGGGCAAGGTTACTTTTCAAAAGTTTTATCAAAGTGTTTTATAAAAAACTGAAATCGAAAAGCCTACGTAAAGTAGTCTCTACTAATTTGAAAACAAGTGCTTAGTTTCGATGTTTGAGCTAATAAAACGCTACGTACAAGTGCGAATATGACTCGATAAATATGCAAAATAATGAATGTGAGTCGTCAAAGTCATGACGTTTTGCTATAGGAAATGTACGTAAAATAATAATTTATTGATCTGAATTAATATAAAACGTTATTTTCCGACTCTTGTTTAATTCTAATATTTTGAAAACCCTCAGTTTTGCATGTTTAAAAGACTAGTTGAAACGGTACAAGTTTATGTCGAATCCGTGTTTAGTCAATATTTAATGCACGAATGAGAATTTGCATAATGTAAAATGTAACGTCGGTTTGCTTTAGTGAGAGTGAGTCGTTTGTTTATGCAATATTGGCGAGGTTTAGACGGATTAGGAATCCGAATTACTACAACCGTATTATGAATACGGGTTCGTTAAACCAATATTGAGTTGGGTTAAGGTAACCCTTTGTCCGAGTCTAAAAAGTCTAGTCCGAATGTAAAATGTTTACCTTAAAACGCAAAGACGGTTTTTAGAAAGTGCTAAGTGTGAATAGTGCTTGTGTAAGGTGTTTGAGAGATGTAAATTGTGTTGAATGAATGAGGGGATGCGTGGGTATATATAGAAAATGGGCTGAACTCGTACACGAACCAAAATTTGTCCCCTTTTGGGCTGATTTTGTGTTTCGTGTTTCGTGTTTCGGTTTTTGTCGTGTTTTTCGATTTTGGCTCGAAATAAAATTGTTTCGTATTGTATTATTTTGTAAAGTCGTAAAATTTGGTTTTACGAAAATGTGACTCGGGAGTTGTGTTGACCCTGTTTTGGGCGCGTATTTTTGTAGTTTGCGGGTTGTTTTTGTGGGCTGTTTTGTGGGTTGCTTTTGTGGGTTGCTTTTTGTGGGCTGAATAATCGTGTCGTATTTCTTGGCTTGAAATAGAACAACAAAATTAATGTTCATTTTACGAAATATGCAATTTTAAATTAATACGTTAAAAACGACTAAAATGTTTTAGACACTTTGTACCGTTTCGTCTATTTATAAAACATGCATAAAAGTTCCTTTTCATCATCGGGCTTGTTTTGGGGGTACGGATACGGGTATCTACACTTTTACTCATATTTATCGAGTCATATATCGCACTTTTACGTAGCGATTTGCATTTGCTCTAACATCGAATTATACACTGTTTTCAAGCTAGTAATGGCTAATTTTACGTAGGCTTTTCGATTACGGTTTTTCATAAAACATTTTGACAAAACTTTCGGAAAGTACCCTCACCCCGAATCCGCTTTGATTTCACAATTGCCTTAGACGGATAGGTATCGACGCACCTTGAACTCTAAGATTCGCGTCTTCGAGTCCAAGACGCGTTGAACGGGTCCAAATTCCCTCATAATTTGGTGGCGACTCCGAAAGCGGCTTTTAAATGATTTTTCGATATCTCTTTAAAATGATTTAAACAATTTACGCAATGACATCCCCCCATAGCAAATCGAGCACTACGAGCGCGCTTTTACATTTTTCCCGCGTATCGCATTCCGCCCTAAACATTCGAGGGTGGGCGCGCACGGGGCGTCGAGAGTAGGGATGTCATTGGGGCGGGGCGGGGGTGGGGGAAGCATCTCCACCACCGCATCCACCACTAAAAATCCACCTCCACCTCCGCCCCATCACCCATGGCGGGTGACCATCCATCCTCCACCACCCGCTTGGCGGGGAATTTTGTAGACCTACCACCGCCCCACCACCCGCCCCACCCGCCCTAGACCCGCCCCACCCGCCCTATAGAATCGCATTATCGCAACTTAAATTTCAATAATTTTTTACCGAAAATTTTCTAATAACGATATAGCCACATAGAAAAACACATTTTAAATAACCAATCAAAGTTTTGTGAGTACCAAATAAAATACATAAGACACATATATAAGGTTTATTAATTAAAGAAATATGGAGTATTAAAATACATAAGACAAACATTTAAAGTTTATGAATTAAAGAAATATGGAGTATTAGTAATAGGCCCGGCCCATTGTACCTAATGTACTCTATATATATCGTACGTCAAATGAACACAAAGGGGGGAATTCTCTCACATTTACATGTTAACATGGTGTCCTCCAGTGCTTTGGCGTCTCTCACTCGTCCCCTGTTCCTATCTCGTGCGACAGTCAGTCGGCCCTTCACATTGCTCAGAACTCGGTTTTCCACGAACGTACGAAACATATTGAAATTGACTGCCATTTTGTTCGTGACGCTATTACTGAAGGCCTTATTGCTCCGTCCTATGTTAGTACTACGTCTCAGTTGGCAGATGTTCTCACGAAGTCTCTTGGCACGGCACAGTTTCAATTTCTTTTACGCAAGATGGGCATCTGTGATCTGTACGCTCCATCTTGAGGGGGGTAATAGGCCCGGCCCATTGTACCTAATGTACTCTATATATATCGTACATCAAATGAACACAAAGGGGGGAATTCTCTCACATTTACTTGTTAACAATTAGTATTATTCATAATTCAAAATAAAGTTAAAAAAATATATTAAAAGTAAAATTTTAAAGTGTTAATTTTTTTCTAATTTATATTCTTAATAATATGAATAAGACGGGTATAGACGAGGCGAATATAGGCGGGGGCGGGGAGGGAGCGGGTACGGTGGTGGGGCGGGGGCGGGGCAATATTTGGATGAAATCCACCACCGCTCCACGACCCGCGGCGGGGATCACTTTTAGGATCCACCACCGCTCCACGACCCACTAAAGTGTCTCCTACCTCCACCCTAACTGGGGCAGATGCGGGGCGGTATCCGCGTTGACCCGCCCCATTGACATCCCTAGTCGAGAGGGATCCTGATCTAGTACCTTCACTAGCAAACAACAAAAGTACCATTATTTTGATAAGTAATGGTACTGAACAAAAAAAAAACTGCAAAGAGTAACTAAAAACTCTAAGCAAATGAGAGACTTTTATTAGCTAAATAGTTGAAAAACATCACAATATCAAATTATAATTATATTTGGAGACTTACTACTGCTACCACTGAAGAATGTTGATTTTAGCCATGAAGGTAAACTTTCTTTTAGGGAGAAAGGTAGAATTATATTATGGTGTGTTGGGCAACCATAAATTGAAATTGCAACATTTGTCAAAAATGCTCATTCATTGGAATATCAACAATTCATAAATAGCTCTTACATAACACATTACACCCCACCAATATTTTCTCTTTTCACATACAAGGACGGATCCGGGATTCAAAAGTACCTTGGGATAAAAAATTTTTTTAGAAGGTCATAAATGTATTAAAAGTGTAACTGGTCTTTATAATATCATTCGAATTTCAAAGTAATAGTGAATACATTTGTATGTCAAATGATGCCAATTACCTATTCCTATAGTTTTAAAATAAATAATAAAATTTTTAGGGCATTATTAAATAAATCAAGGGATGAAAACGTTTTAACCCATAAAATCATGAAGAATCGATTATACTAAATAAGAATGTACAAAACACATATATACTAATATAAGAGAATAATAGTTAAAAATATAAAGAAGTAAATGAACCACATATTTACAACGTAACTTCACTTATACTAATGAAAATGTAATAAATTATTCCATAACTCTTAGCGTGAAAAGCGTTATAGATGCGTGCATTTAATTATACGATACGTCTATAAAAATTGATGAGATTTCACATAATATTTTCATCGCAAAAACAATATTTAATCTTAATATTGATTTTACTACTCAACAACATCTTAAAGCATCATTTTATCAATTATTTTACACATATTAATTAACACGTCATGAATTCATTGATAATAATTGCTTTTCTTCTTATTACATTGTTTTCCATAGCCACAGCTGATGTTCAATCTATTTATGCACAAAGTCTTTCAAAAGCCAACGAGTTACAAAAATGTGAAGGTAGACTAGGGGTTGAATGTGGTAGGTCCATTTACAAACATGTATTTGAGGCTGGAAAAGAAGTATCACAAAAATGTTGTAGTCGGTTGATAACGGTTGGAAAAGATTGTCATGATCTTTTAACTGAAGTGACTATAGTATATAAGCGTCTGCCTGAGAAAAAAGCTAAAGAAATTTGGCATAAAAACGATAAAGCGTGGGAAGACTGCAAGGGTGGGGTGGCACCGAGTCCTATAGGATCAAGCGAGTTACAAAATTGTGAAAACGGACTTGGCGCGAAATGTGGTCGTATCATATACCAAAATGTGTTTGAATCTAGAAAGGAAGTCTCAAAAGAATGTTGTAGTCGATTGGTGGTTATTGGTAAGGACTGTCATGATCTTCTTACAGAGGTGACAATTGTATATAAACGTCTTCCAGAGATACAAGCAAAACAAATTTGGCAAAAAAATGACAAAATATGGGAGCAGTGTAAGAATACCGAGCATATTAATGTGTAATACTTGTTCATTATAGTTTCTAGAAAACGGCAATTGTAATAAAGTAAATTAATTACTGTTATTTCATTAATAATATAAATCATCTTGTTAAATTAGTAGTGTGTGTATGTCGCCTTCACAAAAAGAAGACCGAGACCATTAGATGCAAAAGCTAATTTTCAACGCCCTCGTAATCTTGAGACGTCATTTATATTTTTTCAAAGAAAATTCATTCTTTATTAAATTGTCAAATAACACATACAATGAGTAAGTTAAGGGAAATTATGCGGTGTACCACATAATTTTTTAGAATTCTATGTTGTAGCCTTAGATTTTTTATTTTTTATCTTTTTATTTTTTAATTTTTTTTATATATATTTTACAGTATAACCTTGACATTCTTAACATTTCTCATATATAACCCTAAGTTCTTAATTTAATTTCCAACTTAATTATTTTCAACACGATAAATTTAAACTTTCAATAAAACTCGTAAATGTACCAATAAGTGCTCGTTAATTCTTTACTTAATCAATAGCTTATCATTTTAAACCATTATTTATATTAGGGCGACTTGGATTCTCCCATATTTTATAACAAGAATTTTAAAGACTGCCACCATTTGTCAATTTTTTTTAAATCGTCCAACTTTTTGTAAATATTTTTCAAAAAGAAAAAAACTCCCAAAAATAATGATTTTTTTTTGGAAAATAAAATAACTCTTTTTAGATATATATCTATCATGAATGGACTTCATCGTCCACTGAAACTCTAAATGTGAAAAGAACAAGAAGGAATTTAATGTTTTTATAGTCAAAAGAAACATTATTTTGATGAAAATAAGGTTTTAGTGGGAGTTATTAACGAAATGCTTAGAAAACGTGAGATATTTTTAAATAAATTTGAAAAGTGGGAGTTAATAATATATAAATCATTTATATCACACCATGATTGTTATCGTTAACAACGATCAATTATCATCAAATTCAATACAAACACCATCATTCCCTTCATTAACATCAACAAAAGTAAGTTGAAGAAAAAATGATAAATTGTCAAGTTTAATGAGTTATTTAATAAATAAAATTAATAAAAAGATAAATAAAAGTCATACTAAAGACAAATACTCGTATAAAACATAAGGGTATACCATAGAATTTTATAAAAGTAAAAATATATCATAGAAAACGGAAAATCAAAGGGATACACCATGGAATTTCCCTTAAGTTAAAATAGATAAATGTGCCGATAATATATGTACAAATTTGTCTTATAGTTAGAATGATCTTCAACTCTAATTTGACGATTTGATATAATCTTAGATCGCATACTTTAAATAAATTTTGAGTGAATCTATTGATTCGTATAGTATGAACGAAACTGTAAAATAAGGTTACTCCATTGTGTGGACACCCACATCCGTACCTCCCACCAAAAACCTAATGATGTAACAATGGACTTTTATATGCATGCTTTTACGTTTACTTAAACGGAACTAACTATGTCTAATTCGAGTTAAATGCAAAATGAGGTTTTTGTGGGTCATCACTCTTAGGTAAGTGTCCTTAGGATAGTCTAGAGTCTAGCTTGTCTCGAGTCTAGGTCCTAATCGGCATGCGCGCACCCCTTTTACAAACACATAATCCAATTGGCCCTTTTACGTTAACAAGGCCCAATTCGATTATCCTAAATCCCTAAATTTAGGCTCAGTTGCTAAAACCACATTTTAGCATTGGCAGACACTAAATACGGCCTCACGGGTCGTCTTATTTCACAAAACACTACAAAATACACCCTTCTTACATTTTCGGGTCTCGGGCCCAGAACCGAGCCCAATAACATTCCTGGCCCGCTTCCCAAGGCCCTCGATAACCTAAACAAACCCTAAATCCAGCAAATACTCCGTAACTTAGAGCTCAAGCAAGAATATCTCGTATATATCAAAAGATAATATTGAAATATACGGAAAAAGATGACTTTGCCCGCCCTCTTAATCGCATGACACCTTGCGATTGGAGCAGGCTATCGCAAGAGGCCTTGCGATTACCTCAGGCAGTCGCAAAGTGCGTTGCGATTCCTACGGCCAGTTTTATCCTCTAGGGTTTCCTAATTCTTGACGAGCTCTCTACTATAAATACAACCCCTCTACATACGTTCAAGACACAATTAACACAGCTAGAAACATCAGCAAACTCTCTCACAAGCCTCACGCATAAACATCCTTTGAATTCTTCATTTTCTCGTGTTGAATTCTCCCTCTTTGAAGCGAAGCGCTGCCGGTTTCCTTATTCGAGACAGGTAGGTCTTAATCCTAGCATGGATTAAGGTTTTTCTTTACTTCTTTGACTTGCAAGGGTCTACATTAGGCTCACCCTGACTTTGGTACGCGAGTCTGCTTTTCATAAGGCGGCCATGCACCTCGAATACACACCCTATTCGTAACACCTTTCCAAAGTCGCATAAACAACTGACCCCCCTTAAAATAAACCAAATGGACTTTATTTTATGTATGCATTTAGCAAATCCTCATCTTGCATTTAATCACTTAACAATGAATTCGACATTAACTGAACCGTTTTCGTTAACAAGTTAAGCATGCTTAACTGAGGGTTTTAAACAATCTCTTTTTGCATTTGCATTTGCATTCTACTTACAACTTAAATCGCATTTGTACGTAGCGAATTACTTAAGCTCACATATCATTCTTTGCATTGTTCTCAAGCTTAGTAGAGGCTATCTTTTTATAGGCTTTTCCAAAAGATCTTTCATAAAACATTATTTGAACTATTCTATAGAACAGTACCCTCACCCGAATCCGAATCTGGTTTCACAATAGCCTTATACGGATAGGTGTCGACGTGCCTTGAACTCTAAGACATGTCTTTGAGCATAAGGACACGGAGGCGGGTTCTAAATTTCCCTCATAATTTAGTGGCGACTCCGAAGCAGTTTTTAAAGGTTTTTCTAACTTAATCTTTTTCAACTTTTCGCCCCCTAAGCAAGACGTCGAGTGGTCCCATTTAACCCCGGTACCTACAGTTGGCGACTCCGCTGGGGAAAGGTTTTATTTTTTAAAACTAAAACTAGCATTTTCTTTTTAAAAATAAAAATGAGACTCGAACAACTTGAGAACAATCATCATATGTGAGAAAAGCATATTCGTTTAGAGTCAAATCCAGTGGATTCAAACACAAACACCCTCGAGAGGTGGTTCCAAACGCAGGCGTCGTCCATTCGATGAAGCACGTTCTGGACTAACTTTTCTCTCACCCCTCCACGGCTTGCCGTAGCGAACTGGTTTGGCCGCCCCAGGGCTTCCTTCGTATCCTACACGTTGATAGGCTCAGTCGTGTCACCTAATCAAAAATAATACCAAACTCAAAACTAGGGTAGCTAGGGCAAGTCGGGATCGTATCCACAGGGAGATGGTCGCAATGTTGGTTATTTTGAAGTGATTCTAGTCTCGGTTCGAGTGATTGAAGTTTACTAAAGCTAAAGCGAAAGATAAGGGTTTAAACGATAAGAGAAAGGTCTAGGGAGTCGGGGTTAGCATAGGTAAAGCTAGGACTAAGGATGGTGACAGAAAAGAGTCGGGAATCACATGTGCTAAGGAATAGGCTCGGCCTCCCGGTCCTAAGCGTCCTCTAGGTCTCGGTAACGGACTCTCGCTACTTACTACCGAGGGTCCTAATGGTTAGTCTTGTGCCCTACCTTAAACTAGGCTTTCATTCTTAAGTTTAAGGGTGGAAAACGCTCACTAATCCTTGGCCAAAGGATCAACAAACACAATCAAACAAGATAACCAAAGCCACATGTAAAACCCTAATCAAAACATCACCAAAAACATCCTAGACTAATCACCCATGATCACCCTTTCTCCCTAGATAAAGAACTACTCACACATAGTGAAAACAATAACATAAGCGAAAGCAATAGATGAAAACATGATCAACAATGATTAAAATTGAAATTATAATGAGTAGGGAGAAGAGAATAACAAATACCAATCAGAAATTCCAAGGAGAAAAAGATGAATTCAAGCAACAAAACCGAAATAGATGATCAAACTAGCGTAAACCGAGTCAGGAATTGAAATTACAAAAGTTGAAAAGTATGAAACCTAGGTTTTCTTGAGAATGAACTTTAAGATGTTATAAAAATGCTGTAAAAAGTGTGGCCCGAAATATGATGTAAAACCCCTTCAAATAGACGAAATATTTTAAGCACACGAGGAGTCGAGAGCCGTCCCTGACCTCCGGGACAAGCTTCCCGTCCGGGACAAGGGGGTGGTGGTGTCCCTAGCTCACGGGACAGCCATCCCGTGGAGTCCAGATTTTTTCTTGTTTTTGCTCCTTCTTTTACTTAGCTTTATTTCACTTGTTTGTCGTCCCTAGGCATAGGGACGAGGCCTAGGTCGTCCCAAGGGGTAGGGACGAGGTCTATAATGATCATATGAGCTTCAATCCCGTCCCAAGGTCCCGGGACACCTTCAAACATTGAAACGTGGCTCGTGCGCAACCGAAACGGCACGAAACCAACTCGAAAAACCACGAAACTTTACGAAACTTCACGAAACCTTCCGACCAGCATCCTAACCTCCAAATAAGCGCGTTTACCTACAAAATAGACACAAAAACGCAGCAGAGCCAAAACGGAGAGAAATAGGAGCCGAAATGCAAGTAAAAGCACGGGAAACGCAAAGAATCGCTCGTGAACAAGGGGGCTATACGCATATATATAAACGACACATCAAACTCCCCCAAACCGAACCATTGCTTGTCCTCAAGCAACAAAGCATGACAAAAAATAGAGGACAAAGCGAGAACAAGAAAACTTCCCCAAACAATCACCAAACCGCAAGTAGCTCAAGCAAATGGCAATCGATCTCGAAACAGCATGGGACGTATGGAAATAGCTAGCTAACGGGTGAGAATTACAAGACGGCGCAGAATGAATAGCCTGACTTAAACTTAGGCTCTCTAGCAATCAAATCACGGACCTCTCGCGGTTTCCACTCTAGCACAAATGATGAACAAGGTGATATATGTGATGACACTCACCTACTCGACTTGTGGAAGCACGCCCGCAATCTAATGTGGACCAAATCTCGTATTCCCGTACACAAATAATGTCACAAAAACGAACCAAACATGAGGGCTTATATAGGAAATGAGGTGTGTAAAGGCCAAAGAGAGGTAAGGGTAAGAAGGTGGACAAATAGTTATGGAATCATGGAGCTAAGCCACTAGAAACCACTAATACTACTCAAGTGCTCATCCAACCAAAACGGAACCCAACTCTCATGATAAACGGACCGAAAGCAGCATATCGGTCTCCTCTACACATCATCGCAACAAAACAAATGATTACAAGTGCTCACTCATCAACAACAACAACAACTCTTTCATTCTTGTGCACACACTTTCTTTCTTTTGTATTTTTGTGTTGTGTTTGTTTTTTTTTTTTTCAGATTTTTGTTTTTTTTTTCTTGAGCAAAGAGCACACTCACATAGTTGCGGAAATACCTCATCAAAGGTCGGGGAAACAGCAATCCCGACTCATATTCACCAACACTCTTCAAGCAAACGACATCAGCAAGTCGTAGCAATGATCACAACCCAAAGAACGAGCACAAGAGTAACCAAAAGCGGTAACTAGCTAGGCTAGGGTAGGCTATTGGGCAAGTAGCTAGCAAACTCAAGTGGGTAAGGGGTAAAGGATCAAAAATGAGAGGATAAAACAATGTAAGAATAAGGTGAATAATATGAAAATCGACTAAAGCCTCATATGCAAAACATGTGACAAAATCGCTGGGAACAACGGGATAGGGGCCACACTTATGCGTGTTAATGTTACGTACCCCACGAGGAGAACTACTCACAATAAAAGCACGGGGACCGGGATAGATGAACCAGACTCTGGAGGCTCAAAACCTCACAAAAAGAGTAGCTATAGTCCGCGAATGATAAAGCCAAAAAGTAAAAGCATGCCATCATCTACTAGTGTCAAAACATCCCCGTAGCGCTAAACCATTATAGTAAAATCATGTCAAAGCTAAGAGCAAACAAGGAAAGGGATGTCGGGAAAGATCAAGGTAAAAACAAGCTCGCAAACAACGGTACGAGATACGTATTTTTGGTATTTTTTGAGAAATTTTCTGTTTTTTTTTGTGATTTTTGAAATTTTCAGATTTTTTGGATTTTGTGAGTTTTTTGGAAAAAGAAAAACGAAAAAGAAAACGCTAAAATAAAGCAAAGTGTTCCTCCCCCCAAACCAAACAACATATTGTCCCCAATGTGTCCTAAAGCACATCAACACGGGAACCATAAAATAGGGGAGAAAAACGAGCAAAGTCGTAAGAGAAATAAAGTACATACAAGATATTTACAATGAAAACGCCCCCCCAAACCAGCATCAAACGGGGGCTTAGTAACGGGTACTAGAAGTACCACCATCCACAGGTCGCGTCATACACGAACCCACTTCCATCATCCTCTTCATCTCATCCATTATCATCACCACTCACATCGCATACATCCTCAACACGTTGGCTTGCAGCAAAGCCAAACGCAGCACCAAGTACATCTTCTTTGATCACAGCTCTACCCCCATCCGTCCTCCCGAGCTCACCTGCAAATTGACTACGCTCTATGAGGTTTATGAATGCGGGTTTAACCTCAAAGTTATTGGCCGCTATGTTTGGCATAGCATTGCCCGTTGGAATTTGAGCGGCGGTTGGCTTTGAGTGATCGGAAAGCTTCACCATTTTCTTAAGTTCAGGTGTAGGTTTAATGTGAGCTTCTTTGGTGGATGAAGTAGAAGGGGAAATAGCTTCCAAGTCTCTCAGCAAGTTCTTTCGCCTTAGGAAAGTACGCTCCGGTTCTGGGTCAAAAGGAATTGCCAAACCTTTTCGAGACGTACGAGTTTGCGTGGGCATACACAACACTAGAGTAGACGTCAGAAGCGGCCTCAAGGAATTGAGGTTCCTTGAGACAAGAGAAAGAGTAAGACAAGAACCAAATAAACAACAAAAACGAAGCCGTCTCCCCGACAACGGCGCCAAAATTTGATAGGCTCAGTCGCATCACCTAATCAAAAATAATACCAAACTCAACACTAGGGTAGCTAGGGCAAGTCGGGATCGTATCCATAGGGAGATGGTCGCAATGTTGGTTATTTTGAAGTGATTCTAGTCTCGGTTCGAGTGATTGAAGTTTACTAAAGCTAAAGCGAAAGATAAGGGTTTAAACGATAAGAGAAAGGTCTATGGAGTCGGGGTTAGCATAGGTAAAGCTAGGACTAAGGATGCTAAGGAATAGGCTCGGCCTCTCGATCCTAAGCGTCCTCTAGGTCTCAGTAACGGGCTCTCGCTACTTACTACCGAGGGTCCTAATGGTTTGTCTTGTGCCCTACCTTAAACTAGGCTTTCGTTCTTAAGTTTAAGGGTGGAAAACGCTCACTAATCCTTTGCCAAAGGATCAACAAACACAATCAAACAAGATAACCAAAGCCACATGTAAAACTCTAATCAAAACATCACCAAAAACATCCTAGACTAATCACCCATGATCACCCTTTCTCCCTAGATAAAGAACTACTCACACATAGCGAAAACAATAACAAAAGCGAAAGCAATAGATGAAAACATGATCAACAATGATTAAAATTGAAATTATAATGAGTAGGGAGAAGAGAATAACAAATACCAATCAGAAATTCCAAGGAGAAAAAGATGAATTCAAGCAACAAAACCGAAATAGATGATCAAACTAGAGTAAACCGAGTCGGGAATTGAAATTACTGTTTTCTTGAGAATGAACTTTAAGATGTTATAAAAATGCTGTAAAAAGTGTGGCCCGAAATATGATGTAAAACCCCTTCAAATAGACGAAATATTTTAAGCACACGAGGAGTCGAGAGCCGTCCCTGACCTCCGGGACAAGCTTCCCGTCCGGGACAAGGAGGTGGTCGTGTCCCTAGCTCACGGGACAACCATCCCGTGGAGTCCAGATTTTTTCTTGTTTTTGCTCTTTCTTTTACTTAGCTTTATTTCACTTGCTTGTCGTCCCTAAGCATAGGGACGAGGCCTAGGTCGTCCCAAGGGGTAGGGACGAGGTCTATAATGATCATATGAGCTTCAAATCCCGTCCCAAGGTCCTGGGACACCTTCAAACATTGAAACGTGGCTCGTGCGCAACCGAAACGGCACGAAACCAACTCGAAACACCACGAAACTTTACGAAACTTCACGAAACCTCCCGACCAGCATCCTAACCTCCAAATAAGCGCGTTTACCTACAAAATAGACACAAAAACGCAGCAGAGCCAAAACGGAGAGAAATAGGAGCCGAAATGCAAGTAAAAGCACGGGAAACGCAAAGAATCGCTCGTGAACAAGGGGGCTATACGCATATATATAAACGACACATCACACGTTTTACTGTGTGGGCGAAGGGATAAAAGCATCTACCAAAGCGTACTCAAATCAGTTGGAGGCGTACGAGACTTGACCAAACGACCAAGAGTCATACGTACAAGTGCGAGGCTATACAATATAGCTTTTTTCAAAATTCATTTTGCATTGCATATTTTCGAAAAGTCACTTAAAGTTTTCAAAGATATAAATCAATCTAACAACTAACAAGCTAACACTTTTCAAACAAAATAATCGCGGGTTTTTGAAATAAACATTTTTCAAACTTCCTTTTACTAAACTAGCAAAACCCGAGTCGAGGTTTCCCGACCCAATCTCGTGGATTCTATTCTTTGAGCCTCGCGGCTCAAATCCTTTTTAACATCTTCGACTTGTCTAGTTTAAGTTGAATCCTTTTCACACGTCCAACTTTAAGCCTACGACAACATACTGTCACTTCGGCTAAGTGGATGCAAAGCAAAACATTTTAACATCGAGGCGAGTTGCGCGCACGCATTCTCGTCTCAAAAACATTCCTAGCTCAAACGTTTTCAAATACTCTTTTTTTAACAAGCTTAAAAGAGTCTTTTTCAAACGATATGAGCTAAACGAATATATAAATGAACATGTCAATCGAGTGGGTCGTGTCGCTGATGCACTCCATGTAAATATAGGTTTCAACTGGATACTCGCCGCACCAAGAACCGAGTTATCGTCCTCCGTAAAAAAACGAACCTACACCCGAAAAATGGCCGGCAATGATGATGTTAACGCACTCCGTGAACAAGTCACCAAGCTGACCGATGACCTTGAACATTTACGGAACCACCACAAGTCTGAGGTGGATCGAATGGAGCTACGAATCAAGGACGAGGCGAATAAACACGCCAAGAAGCTCCAAGCTATGGAGGAGCACTTCTGTGTCCCAGGAGGCTACTCGATACACAAGGAGAACGAAAACGTTCCCCAAAACATCAGAGACGAGCTACCCAGCAAGCTCGCCCTTAGTGACCTTCCGATCTTCCAAGGTCACGAAAGCCCAATTACTCACATAAGGGCTTTCAAATCGCAGATCAAGGGGGTCGAACCGAAGCTTTGGCCATCACTCTTCCCACATTCCCTCGCAACCATACCCAAGACCTGGTTCTACTCAATAGACCCGGAACGCCTCTCATCATTTGAACAAATCACGGTCGAGTTCGACCACCAATATCGAGACAACGATGACACCCAAGTCTCGATCCGTACCCTTGAAGTCCTAGCACAAAATGACAACGAAGGATTCACTGAGTACCTTATGAGGTGGAAGAAGCCTAGTGCACAGATCCCTAATCGTCCACGTGAGGACGAGCTTGTGCCTAAATTTGTCAACAACTTGTGACCCGTGTACCAATTTTACATGCGGTATAGCAACATTCAAACTTTTAAGCAGCTTACCAAGGTCGGTACTCAGATCGAGGACGACCTTAGAACGGGAACGATGGCCAAGTATACCGGCCATGCTTATCAAGGGAGTTCATCCAAGTCAACACTTACGACCAAGGGCGACGAGAATCGCACCGTCGGCAATCTTGAATCATTTGCCACCTCTACTTCTTCTTCCTTCAAGCCTAGGAGGAACTTAGACACACTCTACATGTCTTACACTAAGGCATTCAAGAGACTAGTCGACAAGGACTATCTGCAACCTATCGGGCCTACCAGCGAGCCGCCCGAAGACAAGATGCCTAAGTCGTGGGACTCTAACACTTTCTGTGCATACCACAGAGGCAAAGGCCACGACACTGAGAATCGCTTCAAGCTGAAGCATGCTATTCAAGACCTTATCGACCAAGGAAAGCTCGATAAGCCAACTGCTAATGGTAAGCCTTCTAACAAAGACAACCCTCTGGCTAACCATGCAATCTTTGTGGGCACCATCCCTGTCATTGATTGCTCATATCTCATCACGCCCGTCGACAATCAGATCAATGCCATCTCTCTTGATCGACCAATCATGGAGAGTAACGTTCAAAACGACGACGAAAGCTTTAATGAGTTCCTTGCTAGGTAGAAGGAGCTAAATGCACATCTCGTAAGTCTTGTGCACCCGGATGAGCTCGTGCATGACCTCATCGAAGATTTACATCGAGTATACCAAACACATGTTCGGTATGCTAACATACGCAATTTTCAACACCTCGTCAACTTCGCCACCCAAATTGAGGACGACCTAAATGCTTTCAATAATAAACAAGTCAATGGCGTTTGGTACTCTAGTAGCGAGAGTGAGGGCGAATAGCCACCACCTAACAAGGCCATTGCCCAGATCAATAACACAAACAGTTCTTCCTCTACCCCTTCTAAGAACAACAAGAAGGGTAAGAACAAAAACAAATGAGGGAAGAAGAAGGGCAACAAGCCCCAGGACAAAGCCAATAAGGTTGAGCCCGAGACCAAGGATGAGGTTTCACACCTCACTCGCTCTGGACGACCCTATCAAAACATCTTCACGGACGCTCATGCCAAGGAGGCCACCGCCGCCGACAAGGGCAAAGCCGTAGTCCAGGAGGACGCCCCCTCCTAGGACACACCATCAACCTCGATGGTCCTACCGCCGAGCACGAGCGAGACGCTTCGAAAGCAGCTCGTTCGCACCAAGGCCGATGTTTCTATTTGGGCTCTCTTACGAGACTCCGCCGAACATAAGAACGCATTCATCCGTGCCCTACAAATAGTAAGCGCGGATGCAGATATCTCGCCTAACCAAATGGTCAACCATGTTACGAGGGATTGGCTTGCTGGAGCCATCACTTTCTCCGATAACAAATTCCCAACATTTGGCGCTAATCACAATTTAGCCCTATACATTAGCGCCGAATGCAGGAAACAAACCCTACCCGTGACTCTAATTGACAATGGGTCCGCAGTAAATGTTCTACCTGTATCAACCGCACGTCGTCTAGAGCTCGATGATGAGGACTTCAAGCCAAGCAACGAAGGGGTTAAAGCCTTCGATGGGACCAAACATAGCGTGAAAGGGACAATATCCCTCCACTTACGCACCGGTCCTATAGAACGAAAGATCGACTTTCAAGTGATCGACATGACACTGTCCAACAATATGCTCTTAGGACGTCCGTGGATTCACGCTGTGCGAGCCATGACATCCACGCTACATCAAAAGGTGAAGCTACCTCTGAACGATGAGGTCATAACCATCAACGCATCCAATTTCCGCGCTCTCCTCGATACACCCAAGGAGCGCAACGCCGCGGAAATTACAATCGAAGAGAACCGGGAACATTGCGGCTTCGACTTCGAAATAGGTGCCATCACAAGTACACCTATTCGAACCTACAAGCCCTTTGAAACCAAAGACAACCATAGCCTTTGGCTCACCATGGGTCTGGGCTACAAACCAAAGGAGGGCGACCTCGAAGAGATGTCCAAAAGGTCAAAAAAAGCAAATTCGCGCGCAAATTCAAGCTCCCAAAATACTCATTCGACATGAGTAAATACTTTGTCTCAGGTGGAAGGTATGACCATAACACCTCCACCAAGTCTCAAGAACAATGCTTCGCTAGTGAAGGTGGTCATCCTTTCACTAGCAAAACCAACGAAGACTTGGTCTCGTCTATCATTCGGAACCGCCGCTTCAATCCCGACGACCTCATCACCGACGTCGCCGAGAAAACTCTGAATGGATGGTACAAAACCACCAAGTGGACCGACGCGCTGGGCCACAAATACCAACTCGTCACGGGAGAAGGACCTCTCTTTGACAAGATCACCTCGCAAAACAATGAAGACTCGAGCGAGGATAACTCAAGCAACGACAACACTGAAGATGAAGAGGAGGAAATTATTTTAGGTTCTAATCCTTTAGGCGTCGGGTCATCTGTCGACCCACCTTCTAGCTTTAGCTTAGACTTTTTATTTTCGGAGGCTAGCTCCAGCTCTTCTCCTAATTTGTCAAACAATTCTTCTTCTTTAATGAATAATAAGAATAACTTTGCTTATGTCTCAGCTCGTCTCAAACTAAAAACAAACAAATAAACAACAAACAACAAACAAACACTAACCAAATGAATCTAAACAACACAACACATCACATGAATCCTTGCGATAAAAATGAACTAACGAATAAACAATCGTTAATTAAATACATTGCAAACATCGTAAGCAAACCAACGCAGGATCCAATCATCGAGGACACCATAACCATCAACGTGGGAACCCCCGAAGAACCAAGAGAACTGCAACTAGGCGCTTTACTAAGCGTGGACGAACGCGCGCAATTCACCCAACTCTTAACCGAGTTCAAGGACGTGTTTGCGTGGTCATACAAAGACATACCCGACATCGAACGAAGCATCTCTGAACACCGCATCCCTATCAAACCCGATTTCAAACATGTCAAACAAAAACTAAGGCGACTATGATCCGAATGGTCCCTTATGGTGAAGGAAGAGATCGAGAAACAATTACAAGCCGGCTTCATTCAAGTCGTCGAGTACTCAGATTGGGTCTCAAACATGGTCCCAGTCTTAAAGAAAAACGGCAAGATACGAGTGTGCGTCGACTTTCGCGATTTAAGGCAAGTCCAAAGGACGACTTTCCATTACCACACGTGGACGTTCTAGTCGACAATACCGCCGACCATGCCCTTCTATCCTTCATGGATGGATACGCAGGATACAACCAGATCAAGATGGCCCACAAGGACATGGCCAAGACCATATTCATTACACCGTGGGGTACATACTGCTACACGGTCATGCCTTCTGGTCTAATCAACGCAGATGCGACATACCAACGTACCGCAACTACACTTCTACATGACATGATGCATAAGGAGGTCGAAGTATATGTAGACATGATCGTGAAGTCCAAGGAGAGAGGTGATCACATCACCAACTTCGCAAGTTCTTTACACGTCTCCGTCAATACAAAATGCGTCTCAATCCCCAAAAATGTACATTTGGAGTAAAATCCGGCAAGCTACTAGGACACGTAGTAAGCCAAAGAGGCATCGAGGTCGACCCCTCGAAAATAAAGGCAATTATGGCAATGCAACCTCCTAAGAACCTAGACGAAATCCGAAGTTTCTTGGGTCAAATCCAATACATCTCCCGCTTTATAAGCAAACTAACCATGATATGTGAACCGATCTTCAAGAAGCTAAAGAAGACCGACCATGTGGAATGGAACGAGGCGTGCTAGCAAGCTTTTGATAAGGTTAAGGAGTTGTTACCCAACCCCCCAGTCCTAAGGCCACCACAGAAGGACCTACCCTTATCACTCTACCTAACGACAACATCTACGGCAATGGGCGCCATGCTCGCGCAAGAGGTCAACGGCGAAGAGCATTCCATTTATTACATCAGCAAGAAGTTTTTCGACTAAGAAACTCGATACGTGCCCGTCGAGAAAAGTTGTTTAGCATTAGTATGGGCATCCAAAAAGCTCCGTCACTACATGCTTGCACATCAAACAAAGGTCTACTCAAAAATGGACCCTGTCAAGTATCTCTTCGAGAAACCCGTGCCAAATGGACTCATGGCTTGATCGACGTTGCTCTTAGCCGAATTTGACATCGTCTACGTCCCACTCAAAGCAATCAAGGGACGAGCAGTCTCATATTTTCTCGCCGAACACGCAATCGACGAGGAACCCATCGTCGACACTACATCATTTCCCGACGAAAGAATTTACAACATAAACGACGAACAATGGGAGCTATACTTCGATGGTTTATCCAATTATCGTGGTTGTGGAATAGGAATACTCCTCATTTCCCCAAATGGTGAACACACACCCCTTTCCATCAAATTGGACTTTGATGTGACGAACAACGCCGCAGAATATGAGGCATGCCTGCACGGACTCCAGGCCGCGCTCATACTTAACGCAAGGAACTTAAGAGTATACGGGGATTCCTCCCTAATTATCAATCAAGTATCTGGGGCATGGAAGATACTTAACGAAAACCTTGCACTATACCAAAGCAAAATCCAAGAACTCATCACCAAATTCCACCGCGTAGAGTTCTTGCACCTGCCTCGCGAAGAAAACCAATTCGCAGATGCCTTATCAAAACTAGCATCACTACTAAACATACCCCCGAGAATGCAAACCATTCCCATCGTCGTAGAACGACGTAGCGAGCCCGCATACATATGCGACATCGAAACCGAGGAAGAACAAGCCGAGCCTTGGTATCAAGCAATAATCAACTTCAAGCAAAATGGAGAATACCCACCAAACACTGACAAACGCGGCAAAAGAGCTCTCCGGCTTCAAGCATCACAATTCGTGCTAGAAATGACAAATTGCTCAAGAAAACGCCTCAAGGTACACTACTCTTGTGCGTTGATCATAACAAAGGACAAGAGATCATATCTCAAGTCCATGACAGCGAGTGCGGACCGCACATGAATGCTCGAGCCTTATGCAAACAAATCCTTAGGCTAGGATGGTACTGGACAACCATGGAAGCCGATTGCGCGAAATACGTCAAACATTGCCACAATTGCCAAATTTTCGCGAACGTACAACACGTACCTGTGGATACCCATATCCGTACCCTCCCGCACAAAACCCTGTGATGTAACACAGACTTTTATTACGCATGTTTTAACGTTGACTTAAACGGTTCTAACTAATGTCGAATTCATTTTGAGTCGTTTTAAATGTTAAATAAGTTAGGTCACTTCACATCGCACTTAAAGAAACGTTCATTTTGTCCATTTGGAGTCTAGCTAGGTCCTCGTCCTGCTTCATTTGGCATGAGCTTCGCATTTGCATTACAATTAGCCCTTTTACATTAACAAGGTCTAATTCAGCATTCCTAAATTCCTAAATTTAGGCCCGGTGGCTAATCCCTCCTTTAGCCTCCTCTTACACAAAATACAACCTCACGGGTTACCTTATTTCACAAAATGCTACAAAATACACCCTCTTTCATTTTTTCGGGTCTCGGGCCCAAAACCGAGCCCAAACCCGCCTTTGGCCCGCACTCCAAAGCCCTGAACATCATAAAATATCTTAGAAATATCCCAGGTGTTTTCTTGACGTGCAAGCTCGAGATTATACTGTATCTTTTAGAGATATAATCAAACCGGAACTAGGAAACTAAGTTAAAAGCCACACCTCCAAACCGCATAAGCTTATGCGGTTTAGGGGCCAAACCGCATAAGCCTATGCGGTTTACCCTACAAACCACATAGTGCTATGCGGTTTCTAGGCCTGGTTTTATCCCTAGATTTCCTAATTTCTCCGAGGTTTTAGTATATATACTCCCCTATACCTGACCTCGAAGGACAATTTACACACAATTTACAACCAGCATTCACAGCATACACGACACTACAATACTCTCTCAAAGCCTCACGCACTCAAATCCTTGAGTTCAACACACCATCCCGTGTTGAACTCATCCTCCTTTTAAGTTCAAGAAGCGAAGCTCTGCCCAGATCTTAAGCGTCAGGACAAGGTAGGTACCGATCCACTTGGATCAAAGCTTTTTCTTATTTTCTATGGACTAACAAAGGGGACTACACTTTAGCGCCCCACCCCCGGCTTTGGCACCGAGCGCGCTTGCCTTCCAAGTGTTCTTATTACTTCGGGTACACTCCATATCCGATGATACGCCAAAGTCGCATAAGCAACAGACCCTTATAAAATAAACCAATGGACAATTGAACTTTATTTTATTTGCATGCATCTTGCACCTTCTTATTTTGCATTAAAATCAACTTAAACAATGAATTCGACCTTTAATCGAACTGCTGTTAACAAGTTAAACATGCTAAACTGAGGGTTTTAATCAATCTTTTTGCATTTGCATCTGCATTCTTTTACAAACTTTTTCGCACTTGTACGTAGCGATAACATTAGCTCAGTTATCATCTTATTTGGATTGTTCTAGGTCAGTAGAGGCTATTTTTACATAGGCTTTTCTAAAAGGTTTTCATAAATCATTAATTGAATTACTCTTTTTTCTAAAGTACCCTCACCCCGAATCCATTCTGGTTTCACAGCCTTTGATCTAGGGGTGTCGGCGTGCTCCAAAATCTAGGACATGTCTTTAGCTTAGGACATGATAGCAGGTTCCTAATTTCCGCGATAATTAGGTGGCGACTCCGAAACAGTTTTAAAGGTTTTTCTGACTTAATCTTTTTAACTTAAAGCGCCCTTACGCAAGACGCCGAGTTGGGTCCCTTGTCTGATCCCCGGGTTCCACAGTTTGGCGACTCCGCTGGGGACATTTTTTTTAAAAAACTTAAAACTAGCTTTTTCTTTTTTAAAAATAAAGAGGTGAAACTTGAAAGCCTTGAACAATCCATGTATACATAATTGAGCTATGCACATTCGTTTAGAGCCCATTCCTTTTGGAATCTAGGCACCCTTTGCACCCTCGAGAGGTGGTTAACACATGCAGGCTTGTCCACTCGATAAAGCACATGCCGGACTAACTTTCCTCTCGCCCCTCCACGGCTGTCAGAACGACTATCTTGACCGCCTGCTCCCTTCGTAAAAACCTATCGCCTACCGTAAGGAAATGAAGGGGTTAAGTATCTGCCAAAGCGTACTCAAGATAGTTGGAGGTGTACCCGACTTGACCCTACCCTTTGAGTCGAGTCATACGTACAAGTTCGAGGCTATGCACTCCATGGTCTTTTTCAAAATGAGCATTTGCATTCATATCTTCGAAAACTCGCTTAACGTTTCAAAGATAAATGAACCTAACATCTAACAAAGCTAACACTTTTCAAACAAAACTATCGCGGATTTTTTGAAACAAGCTTTCTCAAAATTCCCTTTTTCACTAACAAGCAAAAACCCGAGCAAGGATTAAAACCCGAGCTCGTGGATTTCAATCCCCTAGGTCACACGGCCTAGACTCCGTTCTTAACATCCTCGACTCGACTAGCTAACCACTCTCGAGTCGAATCCTTTCTCTTCTACACATCCGAACTCGAGCTCACCTCGGCAAATTACCGATATCAACTCGACGGGTGCAAAGCAAAATCTTTAACATCGAGACGAGATGCGCGCACGCATCCTTGCCTCAAAAGCTTCCTTTAGCTAAAACCTTTTCGAAAATCTCCTCTTTTCAAAACATAAAAGGTCTTTCTAAACAAAGAAATGAGCTAAAAATGAATGCTTAGAATGTTTGTGAGTCTAGTGGGTCGAGTCGTGTCACTAATATACGAAGTGAAATGCAGGCCTCAACTGGATACTCGTCGTACTAAGCATCGTGTAATAATCCCATACAAGAAACGAACCTACACCCGCAAAATGGCCGGCAATGACGATGTTAACGCACTCCGTGAACAAGTCACAAAGCTGACCGCTGACCTCGAAGGCCTTTTGACCCATCACGCCACTGAAGTCGAACGTATGGAACTCAAGATCAAAGAAGAGGCGGATAGGCACGCTAAGAAACTCCAAGCCATGGAGGTAAGGCTCTATGTCTCGAGCACTTACTCCATCCACAAGGAGAATGAAAACGTACCTGCTAGCATTAAGGATGAGCTCCCTAACAAGCTCGCCCTTAGTGATCTCCCTATCTTTCAAGGACATGAGAGCCCGATCATTCACATCCGAGCTTTCAAATCTCAAATGGCCATAAAAGGGGTCGATTCCAAACACTGGCTTACTCTCTTCCCGCACTCTCTAGCAGCAGTGCCGAAGACATGGTTCTACTCACTTGACCCACAGCGGGTCCCTACTTTCGAAGAACTCACAGTCGAGTTCGATCGACAATATCGAGACAATGAAGACACCCAAGTCTCGATCCGCACCCTGGAAGTCCTCGCTCAAAAGGACAACGAAGGCTTCACCGACTACCTTACTCGTTGGAAAAAGCTAAGCGCTCAGATTCCCAACCGTCCCCGCAAAGACGAGCTCGTACCGAAGTTCATAAATAACCTGCGACCCGTGTATCAATTTTACATGAGGTACAGCAAACTTCAGAACTTCAAAGAACTAACTAAGGTCGGCACTCAAATTGAAGATGATCTTAGGACTGGCACAATGGCTAAATACACTGGCCACGCTTATCAAGGGAAATCCTCTAAGTCCTCCCGCGCAGCCAAGAGTGAAGAGAATCGCACCGTCGGTAACCTCGACGATGATAGCCTCGACGCCTTCGCAACTACCTTCTCACCGCCTCCTAAGGCCAAGAGAAACTTCGACCCTCTTTTCATGTCCTACTCTAAGGCATTCCAAAGATTGGTCGAAAAGAATTACCTGCAACCAATCGGGCCTACTAGCGAGCTGCCGGAGGACAAAAAGCCTAAATCTTGGAACCCCAATGCCTTCTGTGCATACCACCGAGGCAAGGGGCACGATACCGAGAACTGCTTTAGGCTTAAGAATGCTATCCATGATCTTATTGATCAAGGAAAGCTCAGCAAACCATCTCAACCCACCAAGCCATCGAACAGTGATAACCCGCTGGGCAACCACGCCATCTTCGTAGGATCAATCACTATATTAGACTGCTCTTACCTCATCACACCCACTGATGATCAAATTAATGCAGTTTGGTCTAGTGATGACTGGATACCCACCGACGAGGTGATATCCCTCATCAATCGATTCGCCAAGGACATCGACAACTTGAAAGCCTTACATCGCACCGAAGTCGAACGTTTGGAACGACGCATTAGGAAGGAGTTCGACAACCCAGCCTCACTTGATATCCTCGAGGCCTTCCGTCAAAAGGATGATGAGGACTTCATTGAATACCTCGCCCAGTGGAGAGGACTACTTGCCCGAGTCCCGGACCACCCGCATGAGGACGAGCTTATACCTACTTTCCTCTACAGCTTGCGACCCGCTTGGCGATATTACTTTCACTTTTGCGACGTTCGAAATTTCGAACATCTCGTTGAAATTGGCACCCGCATTGAAAAGGATCTCACATCTAGCTATGATGATCCCGCTTATCAAGATAGCTCTCCAGGACATGGTCACACGACCAGGAACCGGAGAAACCATACCGCGAATGGCTCTGCAAGGAATTTCGACAAACTCTACATGCCATACGCTATAGCATTGCAGAAATTAATCGAAAAGGACTACCTTGAACCAATCGGTCCTACAAATGAGCCACCCATGAGTAAGAAATCAAAGTCGTGGGACTCCAACGCCTTCTGTGCATACCACAGGGGCATGGGACACAGCACTGAAAGTTGCCTCAAACTCAAGCACGCCATCCAAGATCTGATCGATCAAGGAAGAATCAAGAAACCTAGGATGAAAAATGCACTGCCCAACAAAGGCAACTCCTCAGCAAAGCATACGGTCTCCACTGACCCAAGGGATAGTCAAGACGACAATCCCTCATTCTACAACAAGAAGAAAAGGTGGTTTCGACCTAGGCACAACCAAAACAACGACACAATCTACCTCACCGTTTCATCACCAACCTCAAGAACAAGGACGAAAGCGACTCAAGCTCGAGCAGCTCCAGCAGCGATGAAGACAACAAAGAGGAAGAAGAGATTCTATTAGCTTCTAATGCTCTTAGTGTCGGGTCATCTGTCGACCCATCTATCCTAGATTCTAGCTTTAGCTTAGATTTTCTCTTTACGGAGGCTAGCTCCATGCAATTTTCTGAGTTGTCGAATAATTCTTTTCAAAATAATGAAATGAACAAGTTTGCTTACGTCTTGTCTCAAGCTAAAACGAACAACAAAGAACAAACAATCAAGAATCAACAAACAACAAACAAATCACGAAATGCAAAAGACACTAACTCATGCGATGAAAATGAACAAACAAATGAATCCTTAAACAAATACATTGCAAACATTGTCTCTCCACAAACACAGGACCCTATCATCGAGGAAACCATAACCATAAACGTGGGAACCCCCGAAGAGCCAAGGGAACTACAACTAGGTGCCTCACTGAACGAAGACGAGCGCGCCCAATTTACACAACTCCTAAGCGAATTCAAGGACGTATTCGCATGGTCGTACAAGGACATGCCCGTAATCGAACGAAGCATCGCTGAACATCACATCCCCATTAAACCTGGCTACAAACCAATCAAACAAAAGCTAAGGAGACTACGTCCCGAATGGTCCCTTATGGTGAAGGAAGAAATCAAGAAACAACTACAAGCCGGTTTCATCCAGGTCATCGAATATCCTGAATGGGTCTCAAACATGGTCCCAGTCTTGAAAAAGAATGGTAAAATCCGAGTATGCGTCGACTTTCGTGACTTAAACAAAGCCAGCCCGAAAGATGACTTTCCATTACCCCATGTGGACGTCCTAGTCGACAATACCGCCGACCACGCCCTTCTATCCTTCATGGACGGCTACGTAGGCTATAATCAAATCAAAATGGCTTGCGAAGACATGGCAAAGACGGCCTTCATTACACCGTGGGGCACATACTGCTACACGGTCATGCCTTTCGGCCTAATCAATGCCGGTGCTACATACCAACGCACCGCCACAACCCTCTTACATGACATGATGCACAAAGAAGTCGAAGTCTACGTCGACGACATGATCGTGAAGTCAAAGGAGAGAAGTGGTCATATCACTAACCTCCGCAAGTTGTTCACTCGCCTACGACAATACAAAATGCGCCTCAATCCCCAAAAATGTACTTTTGGTGTCAAATCCGGTAAACTACTAGGACACGTAGTGAGCCAAAGAGGCATCGAGGTCGACTTCTCGAAATTCAAAGCAATTCTCGAAATGCAACCCCCGAAGAACCTCGACGAAATTCGAAGTTTCTTGGGCCAAATCCATTACATCTCACTCTTCATCACCAAGCTCACCATGATATGTGAACCAGTTTTCAAGAAGCTCAAGAAAACCGACCACGTTGAATGGGACGAAGAATGTCAAAAAGCATTTGACAAGGTCAAAGAATTACTAACCAACCCGCCAGTTCTACGACCACCCCAAAAGGATTTGCCACTATCCTTATACCTTACAACAACCCCACCGCCATTGGCGTCATGCTCGCTCAAGAAATAAATGGTGAAGAACACGCAATCTATTACATAAGCAAGAAATTTCTCGATTACGAAACTCGATATTCACCCGTCGAGAAGAGTTGTCTAGCTTTAGTATGGTCATCCAAGAAACTCCGTCACTATATGCTAGCACACCAAACGAAGGTCTACTCCAAAATGGACCCCGTAAAGTACCTTTTCGAGAAACCCGTGCTTAACGGACGAATGGCCAGATGGACGCTGCTCCCAGCCGATATCGACCTTAAGTACGTACCCCTCAAAGAAATCAAGGGACGAGCAGTCTCTGATTTCCTAGCCGAAAATGCAATCGTCGAAGAACCAATCATAGACACAACATCCCTCCCAGACGACGGGATTTACAACATCGACCAAGAGCAATGGAAGTTATACTTCGATGGCTCCTCCAACTATCGAGGATGTGGAGTAAGAATACCTCTCATATCCCCGAATGGCGAACACACCCCCTTATCCATCAAACTGGATTTCGACGTAACAAACAACGCCGCCGAATACGCAGCATGCTTGCACGGTCTCCAAGCAGCGCTTGTACTCAACGCCCGCAACATAAGAGTCTATGGGGACTCATCCCTCATAATCAACCAAGTGTCCGGAGCATGGAAGATACTTAATGAAAACCTAGCACTATACCAGAACAAGATACAAGAGCTCATAAACGAATTCTATCACGTAGAATTCATACACCTCCCACGCGAAGAAAATCAATTCGCCGACGCGTTATCCAAACTCGCATCACTAATCAACATACCCCCGGGAATGGAAACACTACCCATTGTCGTGGAACGACGGAACGAACCCGCTTACATCTGTGACATCGAAACCGAGGAAGAACAAACCGACCCTTGGTACCAAGCAATCATCAATTACAAAACAAACGGCGAATACCCATTAAACATCTACAAGCGGGGCAAAAGAGCCCTACGCCTTTTATCATCACAATTTGTGATGGAAATGGGCAAACTTCTCAAAAAGACGCCTCAAGGTACACTACTCTTGTGCGTCGACCACAAAAAGAGACAAGAAATCATGTCTCAAGAAGTACACGATGGCGAGTGCGGATCACACCTGAACGCACGAGCCATGTGCAAACAAATCATAAGGCTAGGATGGTATTGGACCACCATGGAAGCCGACTGCGCAAAATATGTCAAACACTGCCATAATTGCCAAATTTTCGCAAACGTGCAGCACATACCTCCTTCACCACTCTATACCTTAACCTCGCCATGGCCGTTCTCGACTTGGGGAATTGACGTCATTGGCAAAGTTCAACCCGTGGGAGCATGAGGACACTGCTTCATTCTCGTGGCCATCGACTATTTCACCAAATGGGTCGAAGCCGCTTCATACCGTACGCTGGGCACAAAAGAAGTTGCGAAATTCATACAAAACAACATCATTTGTCGCTACGGCATACCCCACGAATTCATAAGCGATCAAGGCACACACTTCCGAGGGGAAGTCGAACCGCTTCTTCTCAAATACAAGATACAACGACACAAATCATCACCCTATCGACCACAAACCAACGGCGCGGTCGAGGCAGCAAACAAAACCGTCATATCAATCCTTAAAAAGATGATCGACACCTGCCACGACTGGCCCAACAAAATCCCATTTGCATTATGGGGATACCGTACCACTATCCGCACACCCACGGGTATGACACCCTATATCCTAACCTATGGGATGGAAGCCGTTCAACCTGTAGAAATCGAGATGCAATCCCTTCGAATTCTCATGGAAGCAGACATTCATGAAGCCGAATGGGCACGCGAACGATATGAACAACTCATCCTTTTAGACGAAAGACGGTTACATTCACTAAGTACAGTCCGAATGTATCAATCTCGCCTACAACGCGCCTACAACAAACGGGTCAAGCCACGAAATATCAAAGTGCGTGACCTAGTACTCAAATCAGTCCGAGCACCATTACCAGTCGACCCAAGAGGGAAATTCAAACCCAATTGGGTCGGACCGTACTTGGTCAAGGATATCCTTCCCGGAGGAGCCGTAAGGCTAACTGACCTTGACGGTCAAGAATTCAGCCTACCAACAAATCTTGATCAACTCAAGAAATACTATCCCTAAGCCTAGACAAAATTGCAATGTATTTCAAAAATAAATAAAAAACTCGCTCTCGCATGGGTGAACTACGCTCGGTTTGATTCCACGCACTGTGGATACGTAGGCAGCTTTGCAAAGAGCTCAACCGAATAACACGAACTACGCCGGTTTGATTCCGTGAAACATGGATACGTAGGCAGCTTGTCAAAAGCACATCTGAACTCCTTAGCACGCACGCCCAAAGCTTAAAAAGGTCGAGGGCGTTTCACTCACAAAATGACACGCTCTCGCATGGGTGAACTACGCTCGGTTTGATTCCACGCACTGTGGATACGTAGGCAGCTTTGCAAAGAGCTCAACCGAATAACACGAACTACGCCGGTTTGATTCCGTGAAACATGGATACGTAGGCAGCTTGTCAAAAGCACATCTGAACTCCTTAGCACGCACGCCCAAAGCTTAAAAAGGTCGAGGGCGTTTCACTCACAAAATGACACGCTCAAAGCTTAAAAAGGCCGAGAGCACAGTCAACACAAAAAATCTAAGTCCAAAGCTTAAAAAGGTCGAGGATTTAAGACAAAATACAAGTGTTCAAAGCTTAAAAAGGTCGAGAACATTTCAAAACAAAACAAAAGAAAGCAATGAGACAAGACAAAAGCAAATTAATTCTATTTTATTACTTTATTTAGAATTTTTCACAATTTAGAAATGAGTTAGAAACAAGTCTCCTTAACCCTTTATTCGAAACTAAAAACATGTATTTGAATAAAGAAAATTTTCTAAGCAAAGCAAAAGCAAACTACTAAGCCGTCTTCTGTCGCTTCGGATTAGCCTCCTCATCTTCAAGAGGCCGATCCGCCACAATCTTCGAACTGATCACGGGAGCAGTCCTCTCAAATCCTGGGGGCTCGATCGGATCCTCGTCCTGCTCGACTGGGGGCTCCTCGGTCCTTGGCCCTAGGCGATCTCTAACGGTCGCCCTCGGCCCAAGCCTTTCCCGCGCCGGTCTCGAAGTAGAAGCATCTGAACTCGAAGCACCAAGATCACCATAGTCCCTCTTTCCGCGTACCGCCTCATGCGCCAAAGAGGGCCTTGGCCCGTTCTTCTCCCTTCTCCTTTGGTTCTCCCGCTCTCGAGAATCCTTGGAATGACACCACCACGTATAGAAGTCCGTGACACGAGTAGACTCTATATGCGCCGGAACCGCCCAAGTGACACGATCCGACCATCCTCGGATCCAAGCATCGACCATCTGGTTGTTTAGAACAACAACCACTCCAACCTGAGTATCGTGCGCATGGATGGTCTGAGCAAGCCCGATTTGCCTCTTCAAGCGAAGAGGATGAATCCACACACCTCGCTCAAAGCCGCACAACATCAACCCGTTAGCCGCATTCGCAACTGATGGCACTATAATCGCTGTAATTTGCCACCATGGCACATACCAACGAATGGTGCTTTCCTTTACAAACCCCCGGAAGTAGTTGAGTGAACGCTCCTGAGGGTCAACCCAGTCCGTCTTCCGAGACGTCGTCGCCGCCGCCTTGAAGACACCATCAAGGGGAAGAGCAGCATAAATACTCAGCCTCTCCATGAGCCAAAGGTTGAGAATCCTAACGCAACCTCGGTACGAGCTCAGACGATTAGCATAACGGTCGTCTAAGCCCAGTATGGTCTCCGCTAGGATCAAAGCAGAAGGATCGTATCCCCTTTCCATCTCTTCGACAACACGAGCATACCTCGCGTTCCCGAACACCCCATCCGGCATCGACCCCGCAAAAGCATAGCGGTGAATTAAGCAAAAAGAAAGGGCCCTCCGCCTAGAACGGTCCGAAATGCTAGTGTCGGCCCGGTTCATGTATCTTTGACACAAGAGAAGCATGTTCACCTTACCTCCTTCAAACAAACCCGCAGCATGAGCATTTGTCATCCCAAGGAAGTTCCGCAACCTCCCGTTGTAGCAAAGCTCACTCTTCACAACCACCGGAGTAGTCCGTTTCGACCATCCTGCAATGGCCGCGAACTCCTCCATCAAAGGGCATGCCTCTCCCCCTGGAAATCAAAACACGTGCAAGCTAGGGTCCCAGTAATCCAAGCATGCATCCAGGAAGTCTAGCTCGACCTTCATTTGGCGAAAGCCAATAAAAACACCCGCGCCGTCATCATACACCGCCTTCTTCATCGCCGAACTTAGCGAAGAAGTCCACCTCTTCAAAAGAGCATCAAAATGCTCAACCATTTTTCTTGAGTACAAAAAACTTTTGTAAATATACCTAATATATTTATGAGAGCAAAAACTTGTAATAAAAGAAAAGAGAGAAGTGATTTTGATTGAAGATTATGGCACGCTCCCCCTCTTCTTATATAGGAAAAACATATCCGAAATATGGAAATACAGCGTTACCAGCCAAGCCACCAAACCGCATAGCCTTATGCGATTTGCACCCCAAACCGCATAAGCCTATGCGGTTTGCACCCCAAACAGCATAGAGCTATGCGGTTTCCGGGGCTGGCTTTTCTCACGATTTTCCTAATTTCGTCTTTCCTAAGCACGACATTCCACATTATACTACGACATACTTTTGTTGTTCCCCATGCAGCAACATCACATTCGTCTTAGCAAATACGATTCATACCACGAGTCAAAACATAACATTTTCAACATTCGTTCAAGCTCATTTCGCATTTCAAAATGACTTTTTTGCAAAACATTTTCACAAACTAATTCAACATCAAAGCATCCCACTCGGGAATCATTTCGTTTTTCAAGCAAGCTTGCTAACACAACAGGTTATCGAACAACGATCAAGTTCAAGCTACAAAGACATGTAAACAAAGGTTCATACAATCTTTATTACACAAGTTCAATCATGATAACGACGATGATACTCGTCGAATTCACGTCGAATCTGAGCCGCCTCGGTAGCGACTGACACAACCTGAGCCGCTGCTCATTGAGCCATCCTCCACTGGTCAGTCCTCCACAGCTTCTTGTGCACCTCCTTGGCTACCTGCAACACACAACACCACACACGTCACACTTTTCTCCATTTTGCCTTAATTTCACCCAAATTAAGCCAAACTTAGGGGGAAATTTCAAAACAAAACACACTTTTCTCCATTTTGCCTTAATTTCACTCAAATTAAGCCAAACTTAGGAGGGAAATTTCAAACCCAACCTCGCACAACCCCACTTTGCCTTAATTTCCTTCAAATTAAGACAAACTCGAAGGGGTAACACAAAAACACGAATCTCACTAGTTTGATCATCGCTATATTCCATACCTCGATCAAACTGGGGGCTCACACATATACAAAGACAGAGATACATACCCTCTTCACTTTGCCGCTCCAGCTGTCCATCCCCGCGTCAGTAGTCATCGGCAAGTACGTCGGCAACGTAAAAGTACGACGGACGCCCGAGTCATCCCACTCAACGGTAGTAGGAAAGTCACCGGGATGCTCCGCCATCTCAGGGTCAAACTTCTGCAAAACAAATACAAAACGCACACGTCAGGTAAATTTTTCGCAAAATTACCTTACGCACCCCTTAAACCAACGTACACATACCTCAATCGGCCCACAAGCAAGCCGAGACTGAGCGAACTGGCCATAGTCCTCCCCAGGACAAAGAAGACTCCCCGACTCTCCTTCCCCGTACAGCGTCATGCGATCCTGCGCGGAAACTCCCCTTTCAAAAAGGACTCTCAGCGGGTCCCTATACACAACAGGAGCCGGCCACCCCGCCTGGTAAACCAAGCGCTCTCCAAGATACCAAACCGGTCCATACGGCGTCGCCAAGTACAGACACTGGGTATCTCGCAACGCAAACCGCGCCCCGATGCCCTCAGGAATACCCGTGTACTGACCCCACGGGAACGGCACGAACTGCAAAAAGAACAAACACTCATTAATACAAATCATTTTAAGTACATTCTATTTAAAATGGTTCAAGCACAAACCTGATCAAACTCCATGAGGTCCTGTGGAACCCGGGAAATCGAGACGAGGGACCCAACTCGACGTCTTGCTTAAAGGGCAGTTTAAAGTTAAAAAAAGATTAAGCTAGAAAAACCTTTAAGAACTGTATGGAGTCGCCACCTAATTATCGCGGAAATTAGGAACCTGCTACCATGTTCTAAGCTAAAAACATGTCTTAGATTTTGGAGCACGCCGACACCCCTAGATCTAAGGCTTGTGAAACCAGAATGGATTCGGGGTGAGGGTACTTTAGAAAAAGAGTAATTCAGTTAATGATTTATGAAAACCTTTTAGAAAAGCCTATGTAAAAATAGCCTCTACTGTCCTAGAACAATCCTTGTAAGATGATAATTGAGCTAATGTTATCGCTACGTACAAGTGCGAAAAAGTTTGTAAAAGAATGCAGATGCAGATGCAAAAAGATTGATTAAAACCCTCAGTTTAGCATGTTTAACTTGTTAACGAAAACGGTTCAGTTAAAGGTCGAATTCATTGTTTAATTTGATTTAATGCAAAAGAAAAGGGTGCAAGATGCATGCAAATAAAATAAAGTTCAATTGTCCATTGGTTTATTTTATAAGGGTCGGTTGCTTATGCGACTTTGGCGTGTCATCGGATATGGAGTGTACCCGAAGTAATAAGAACACTTGGAAGGCAAGCGCGTTCGGTGCCAAAGCCGGGGGGGCGCTAAAGTGTAGTCCCCTTTGTTAGTCCATAGAAAATAAGAAAAAGCTTTGATCCAAGTGGATCGGTACCTACCTTGTCCTGACGCTTCAGATCTGGGCAGAGCTTCGCTTCTTGAACTTGAAAGGAGGATGAATTCAACACGGGATGGTGTGTTGAACTCAAGGATTTGAGTGCTTGAGGCTTTGAGAGAGTTTAGAGGAGTGTTTGCTGTGAAAGCTGGTTGTGAATTGTGTTTTTCGAGGCTGGGTATAGGGGAGTATATATACTAAAAGTCTCGGAGAAATTAGGAAATCCGGGGATAAAAACAAGCCAGGAAACCGCATAGCCTTATGCGTTTGCCAGGGCAAACCGCATAGGCTTATGCGGTTGCCACCCCAAACCGCATAAGGCTATGCGGATTGGAGGTGTGGTTCTAGGCCTAGTTTCCTAGTTCCGGTTTGATTATATCTTCGAAAGATTGCGTGATAATCCTAACTTGCACTTCAAGGAAACACCTGGGATATTTCTGAGATATTTTGATATTCAGGGCTTTGGAGTGAGGGCCAAAGGCTTGGGTTTGGGCTCGGTTTTGGGCCCGAGACCCGAAAAAATGAAAGAGGTGTATTGTATTGCATTTTGTGAAATAAGGTAAGACGTGAGGGTGTATTTTGTGTAAGAGGAGGCTAAAGGGAAGATCTAGCCACCGGGCCTAAATTTAGGAATTTAGGAATGCTGAATCAGACCTCGTTAATGTAAAAGGGCTGATTGTAGTGCAAATGTGAAGCTCATGCCAAATGAAGCAGGACAAGGACCTAGCTAGACTCCAAATGGACAAAATGAACGTGTATTTAAATGCGATGTGATGCGACCTGACTCACTTAACATTTCAAACGACTCAAAAATGAATTCGACATTATTAGAACCGTTTAAGTCAACGTTAAAACATGCGTAATAAAAGTCCGTGTTACATCACAGGGTTTTGTTTGGGAGGGTACGGATATGGGTACCACAGAGCCCCCAGTTTGACTGAGCTCGGACTAGAGCGCTATTCAAACTCCTACGACCATATCCGGACCATTAAAGTCTCGATACAGTCAGCGGAACGAAGCATGTGTCCATGGGTGAGACTAGGACTTCGAACCGGGCTATGCGGGGAGGGACGTGCGCATTTTAAGGACTTGGCGGTCCGTGCATATTATAAGGGCCTGCCGGCCTGCTGGATGCCTTCGTTGTGCTTGTCGTGCTTCATTGTCGGATAATGCCTTCGTATATGCTTAGTGCCGTCGTATGCTTGATGTTGATGCTTGTCGTCGTCATGTAAGGTGTAGTGTGTAGGGCGTAGTGCTTGAGTGGGATCGCATAGTGTATAGTCTCGCAAGGAGTGCGTGCGTGAGGTGTATGATCCCGCCGAGGAGCGTATATGTAGGAGTGTAGATGTAGAAGTGCGTGTGTAAGGGTTAAAAATGTAAGGTAAGGGTTGCCTGGTTGTGTATATGCGTCTTGTAAGGATTCGTGCTTGGACTCGCCGAGGAGCGCTTATGTAGAGTAGGGGATGCTTGTAATTGAGGTGTATTGCGGGGTGTCTATGCTTGAGCTCGCCGAGGAGTGTTTATGTAGTCGTCTTTGCATATGGTTGCCTTCCGTTTTGAGGGAAAAATGGATGTAGATGCTCGTAAAGAGCGTTCGTGCTTCTGCTTCTGTACCGTACATTAAATGCTTAATATACGCGTATGGCGGACTGTAGGTGACGCCTTAACCCAAGCACGGGACGTACTTGGAGTTGCATTGGGGCTAGGGTGAATTAGGAATCGAAAAGTAGGCGTAAAACGAGAAAAACCGCAGAAAAACCAAGGGCAGGAACCGCATAAGCTTATGCGGTTCAGGGTGCAAACTGCATAAGCTTATGCGGTTTCCCCTGTGGCTGGGAGAGCTGTTTAAAGCTCGAGGATGTCGTGAGTGAGGCTCATTACTCATTTACGGTTTTCTTGCTCTAAAAACACCATTTTTCGATTTCTCAACCAAATTTGCTCGTTTTTCTTGCGTTGCCTTGCTATGGAAACAGGTAATGCTCCATTTTAACTTGCTTTTTCGTTATTTGTCGTTGTAATTAGCTAGTTTTGCCTTGAAATATTGAAAAGACGGGTTTTGAATGAAAACCCGAGTTTTGCTTGAAATTTGTCGTTTGAATGCTTGAAGTTGACGTCATTATGTTGCATTATGCCATGCTAGCATGTATGTGTGAATTGATTATGATTTAGACCGTCTTTGTTTGAAAAACGTCCAAATTAGATTTCCGACCCGAAAACGGGCCCAGATTTTCGACCCGGAATTTCAATTAAACTTCGGTGTAGGATGCCCATAGTGTGTATAGCATGCCTATAGCGTTAATTTTGCGAAAATGTCGAGCCAAGGCTTTCAATTCGCCGTCTTAAGTCGTAGTTATACGGAGTAATTAGAGCGAATTGGGGGTTTTTGATCGGGGTGACTGGTAGCGTGTCGTTAAGCGCTACAAATTAACAATTTATAAACCTATCTTAGCCTCAAAAATATAAACGATAGTAAAGGATAAGTAGGGTCGATCCCACGGAGAGATTGGAAAAACTATAAATGTGGTGATTTAATTAGTTAAGTAAACTATAAAGTAAAAGTGTTAGTCGTATTTACAATTTAAGGGGGGATTATTTTCTGGTTTCGTAAGCTTAAAAATAATTAACAGAACAATAAAGCAAACCTAACTAATATTTACACGCGACAGTCAAATACCCACAATTTAAGTCCGTATTTCATATAGGTAATCTTAGTTTGTTAATCGACAACAAATTGTTTCGATTTCAAAGTGATTAATGGATTAATCATGAGATTAAGATAGCAAAACCTCCCTATCCTCTCTTAGATTACAACTAATCAACTAGGCCGAGATTAATTCTTAACTAATCGATTTAGCAAAGATTCTTGAACAAAGAAGACATCATTAACCCAATTAATTCTCAAGTGTCGTCAATACTCAAGCCTTAACTGATCCTGTTTCATCCTAATCCAAACCAAACTCAATTCGCAGATTTCAGTTTAAATTAGTCGCTACTCACTTTATGCAATTCGAACTAGGCCAAAATCACACAAATAGCAGATAATTCAATCATCACTCACAATAAGATAGCAAATTATGAATAAAAATCGAATCTTATAATAAAATCGGTAAAACAAGAACACTAATCAACTCAAAAATCAACTCAACTCAAAATCAGTTTACAAAACTAAAATTAATCAACGAATTCGAACCGTAATTAGATACAAAAGAATAAAGAGAACTTAATTTTAGCCCGGAACTTGCGAACTCGGAATTCGGATGTCGCACCTCCAACACGAGCTCCAAATTCACCCTTACTCGACCGTGTACTAGGACGACGACCAAGCACTGTCTCCTACTGCTCTCTCGACCCAATTCGGTCTAAAAATCGTCACTCAAATCGCTCTAAATTTCTGTAGAAAAGTCGGGTATTTTTTTCCGCCTCCGCTGTATTTTTTTTTCTTGTGAATGCAAATCGGTGAATATATATACAAACTTTGGGGTCGATTCCTGATGAAATTTGGAAAGATTTTGAGATAGATCCTCCGTGGAATAAATGGAAAATAGATAGATTGTAAGATTTTAATTTGGAAATCAGATCGAATTTGAAGAGGAGGGCACTGTATTTCCAAAGGTGCGCTGCGTTTCCTTACTCTTCTAATATTGCTCCTGGGTCAATTTGTTGCAACGTGGTTTAACTCCACATTCACTTCTTTTATTTTTTATTTAATTGATTTTTCTTTGTGTCTTGAGAATAATCAATTCTTGTACTCCGTTTTTAATTCCCGACAAGTACCTGACAAATAAATATGGAGTATAAAGTATCAAATTATCATAAAATAATATTCAACTCATAATAAATCTAATTTTACCGAAATATATAAACGTAGCTCAAATAAAATAAAATACGACTCTAAAAGTGTAAAATTATATAAATAAAATACATCCATTTACGCACTTATCAAATTCCCCCACACTTAGCTTATTGTCGTCCTCGACAATGACAAACCGAGCTACTACAATTATAACCATACTCAACCTTAGAATGACTTAAGAACGGTCAACGACAAACTTAAAATATATTTCAAGATCATTTCAAACAAATCATATGAATTAGCAGCGTATACAATGAAATTTCTCCTCCACTACAAACTATACAATCGATTAATTAAACAACATTACAAATTTTAGACGCTTTTAAATTAAAATTATTAACGAACTTTTCATCCTTCACAACTCGTTTTCACTCTCTGTCACCCCAGGTATCAACTATTAGACGGTGGGTTTTAGCCAAATATTAAGGTCTATAAGGGAAGGGGTTTACTTTCGGCACCTCGTATTACCACATCAGTGCGTGGATCGTTCTCCCGGTTACCTAAGGTGTACTCGATACCTCCTCACAAAATTTATTATTTTTTTTCATTTTTTTTTTCTTTTTTTTTTTCTGATTTTTTTTCAACATTCTCTGCTTTTTTTTTGCTTTTTTCTTTCACTTTTTCTTTTGAAGTATCCGTCCTGTGACCCATGTAGCGAGCCTCAACCGATGGATCCCGTCCAACCGGACAAGTCATCAGGCATTCTCCCAATAGCTAAGATTGGGTTCCCCTCGGGCTAAGAACTCGAATCACAAGACAGACAATTACGCTCTTTTGAGGTCGAGTAATCTCCCTGTCGGTCCATTAAAGGAGTCACCACGAAAGTAAATAATTAAGCACAAGACCAGCTTACACACCACACTACTAATAAGTCAAAATGGGGTTAAGATCGTTAAACGAGTGCTATTCTTTATTATCCACTCATAATTCAAATTTAAAAGAGAACTAAATATGCAATGTTAAGAAATTAATCAACTGAAGTTTAAATAGGGAGGAAAAATTCATCTAATTGCTACTTTAAAATTATAACTTTTTTTCAAATTTTTCAAAAAACAGTTCGAGTTTGTCGTCGACTCATCTTAGTCTAAAAATTAAATCAAAGGTCGTATATATCATGTGTTGCCTAAGATGAGTAACAAATTTTATATACTCTTGCACCAGTGTGTATTTTTATCATCATTAGTTAACCATAATTTCAGCACATAAGCATTCAGCCCATCACTAAACCCAAATTATTACAACACTACTAAAATCAGCCAAATTTTTCAGCGTATGCTTTAATATCACCATATAGAAATGAACTTTGAACAACACTTAAAGAGCATAACAGCTAACTCATTGACCAACATACAATCAGCAGCAAAAATCGAAAATTTTAGCCCAATTTTTAACGAAATTTTTTAAGAGTTTCAGCTTGCCTCTCCCCCACACTTAATCTTGACATTGTCCTCAATGGCAAATCAACATCGAAAATATATAAAAGCAGTGCATATAAAACAAAACGAGAGGGAAATAAGACACTTAGCTGATTATTTGGCGACTACGCAGCAGGCAACAGACAGCAGTAAAATATAACAGTCGCGCAGATCAGTGTCAACTGTGACGTATGCTCCTAGTAGTATTTGAGGTACGATAGCCGCTTGAAGTAGTAATCCCAGCTCCAATTTCTGTACTTTGTTTCGTCATACTTGTATTCACCAGAAAATCGCTCTAAGTTTCAGCTTGCTTTAGCTTGCCTCTCCCCCACACTTACTCTTGACATTGTCCTCAATGACAACTCAATAACGAAATATATTAAAGAATGCAGGTAAAACAAAATGAGAGGGAAAGAAGATACTTAGCTGATTATTTGTCGACTACGCAAAGAAATCACCAATCGTGATAAAATGCAGAGTAGTATTTCTTTGTGACAGTAGCTTGTAGTACGAGTTCCAGCCCCAAATTTCTCACGCCGTAGCATCGAACACGTCCTCACCATGAAATAGTCATCCCGAGCATTCAAAGGTTATTCAACAACCTGCAAAACAAAGTACTCGACCAAGACAAGTGAAATCTGACAGAAGCGAAAAACCCATGATAATAATGAGCTGATTTGTTTTTATTTTCTAATTTTTTTTGTATTTTTTGATTTTTCTGATTTTTTTTGTGGCCGACACTATAAACATCCCCGGCAACGGCGCCAAAATTTGGTAGCGTGTCGTTAAGCGCTACAAATTAACAATTTATAAACCTATCTTAGCCTCAAAAATATAAACGATAGTAAAGGATAAGTAGGGTCGATCCCACGGAGAGATTGGAAAAACTATAAATGTGGTGATTTAATTAGTTAAGTAAACTATAAAGTAAAAGTGTTAGTCGTATTTACAATTTAAGGGGGGATTATTTTCTGGTTTCGTAAGCTTAAAAATAATTAACAGAACAATAAAGCAAACCTAACTAATATTTACACGCGACAGTCAAATACCCACAATTTAAGTCCGTATTTCATATAGGTAATCTTAGTTTGTTAACTGACAACAAATTGTTTCGATTTCAAAGTGATTAATGGATTAACTGCGGAGATTAAGATAGCAAAACCTCCCTATCCTCTCTTAGATTACAACTAATCTGAACTAGGCCGAGATTAATTCTTAACTAACTGATTTAGCAGCATTACTGAACAAAGAAGACATCATTAACCCAATTAATTCTCAAGTGTCGTCAATACTCAAGCCTTAACTGATCCTGTTTCATCCTAATCCAAACCAAACTCAATTCGCAGATTTCAGTTTAAATTAGTCGCTACTCACTTTATGCAATTCGAACTAGGCCAAAATCACACAAATAGCAGATAATTCAATCATCACTCACAATAAGATAGCAAATTATGAATAAAAATCGAATCTTATAATAAAATCGGTAAAACAAGAACACTAATCAACTCAAAAATCAACTCAACTCAAAATCAGTTTACAAAACTAAAATTAATCAACGAATTCGAACCGTAATTAGATACAAAAGAATAAAGAGAACTTAATTTTAGCCCGGAACTTGCGAACTTCGGAGTCGGATGTCGCACCTCCAACACGAGCTCCAAATTCACCCTTACTCGACCGTGTACTAGGACGGCGACCAAGCACTGTCTCCTCGCTCTCTCGACCCAATTCGGTCTAAAAATCGTCACTCAAATCGCTCTAAATTTACGTAGAAAAGTCGGGTATTTTTTTCCGCCTCCGCTGTATTTTTTTTTCTTGTGAATGCAAATCGGTGAATATATATACAAACTTTGGGGTCGATTCCTGATGAAATTTGGAAAGATTTTGAGATAGATCCTCCGTGGAATAAATGGAAAATAGATAGATTGTAAGATTTTAATTTGGAAATCAGATCGAATTTGAAGAGGAGGGCCTTTGTATTTCCAAAGGTGCGCTGCGTTTCCTTACTCTTCTAATATTGCTCCTGGGTCAATTTGTTGCAACGTGGTTTAACTCCACATTCACTTCTTTTATTTTTTATTTAATTGATTTTTCTTTGTGTCTTGAGAATAATCAATTCTTGTACTCCGTTTTTAATTCCCGACAAGTACCTGACAAATAAATATGGAGTATAAAGTATCAAATTATCATAAAATAATATTCAACTCATAATAAATCTAATTTTACCGAAATATATAAACGTAGCTCAAATAAAATAAAATACGACTCTAAAAGTGTAAAATTATATAAATAAAATACATCCATTTACGCACTTATCAGTGACCAAAATGCAATTGCCTGTAGTAGTTTGTTGTTGGGGACTATTATGGCGCATTGAAACCATAAAGTTGTAATTTTGAGGGTGCGTAAGGTAATTTTTTGTGAAAAATTTCCCTGACTTGTGCATGACGTGTGCTTTTTGTAGTTGTTTGATCCCGAGATGGCGGAGCAGCCCAGCGACTTTCCTACCACCGTTGAGTATGACGAGTCGGGTGTTCGTCGTACCTTCACTTTGCCGACGTACTTGCCGGTGACTACCGACGCGGGTATGGACAGCTGGACGGGCAGGGTGAAGAAGGTATGTATCTTTGTCTTTGTATATGTGAGTGAGCCCCCAGTTTGATCGAGGTATGAGTTATAGCGATGATCAAACTTGTGAGAGTCGTGTTTTTGTGTTACCCCCTCGAGTTTGTCTTAATTTGAGTGAAATTAAGGCAAAGTGGGGTCGACTGTGGTTTGTTTCGGAATTTCCCCTGAAGTTTTGACTTAATTTGAGTGAAATTAAGGCAAAATGGAGAAAATGCGCTTTGTTTTTGAAATTTCCCCCTAAGTTTGGCTTAATTTGAGTGAATTTAAGGCAAAATGGAGAAGAATGTGAAATGTTTTTGTGTTGTGTATCGCAGGTGGCTAAGGAAGCTCATAAGAAGCTATGGCGGATAGCTAACAGGTGGAGGATGGCTTGGGCTGAGCAGGCAGCTTAGTTGTGTCAGAGTCGGGCTGAGACGGCTCAGATTCGACGCGAGTTTGACGAGTATCGTCGTCGTCATCCTGAGAGAATTTGTGTAATAAGGATTGTATGAACCTTTGTTTACATGCCGTTGTAGCTTGAACTTGAACTTGATTGTCGTTTGTCGTAAACCTGTTAAGCTTGTTTGAAAAACGAATGATTCCCGAGTGGGACGCTTTGATATTGTATTAGGTAGTTTGTGAAAACGTTGTTTGAAAAGTTCATTTTAAAATGTGAAATGAGCTTGTACGAATGTTGAAAATGTTGTGTGTTGACTCGTGGCATGAATCGTATTTGCTAAAGCGAAATGTAACGTTGTTGCATGGGGAACAACAAAAGTATGTCGTAGCCTAATGTGAACGTCGTGCTTAGGAAGGACGAAATTAGGAAATTCGTGAGAAAACCCGCCCCTGAAATCGCATAGCTTTATGCGGTTTGGGGTGCAAACCGCATAGGCTTATGCGGTTTGGGGTGCAAACCGCATAGAGTCATGCGGTTTGCTGGTGTGGCTAGTAGCGCTGTATTTCCATATTTCGGACGCGGTTTTCCTATATAAGGAGGAGGGGTGCGTGCCATAATCTTCATTCATAATCACTTCTCTCTTTTCTTTTATTACAAGTTTTTGCTCTCATAAATATATTAGGTATATTTATAAAAGTTTTTTGCATTCAAGAAAAATGGTTGAGCATTTTGATGCTCTTTTGAAGAGGTGGACTTCTTCATTGAGCTCGGGGATGAAGAAGGCGTTGTATGATGACGGTGCCGGTGTTTTTATTGGCTTTCGCCAAATGAAGGTCGAGCTAGACTTCTTGGATGCGTGCTTGGATTATTGGGATCCTAGCTTGCACGTGTTTAGGTTTCCCGGGGGAGAGGTTTGTCCTTCGATGGAGGAATTCGCGGCCATTGCAGGATGGTCGAAGCGGACTACTCCGGTGGTTATGAGGAGTGAGCTTTGCTATAACGGGAGGTTGCGGAACTTCCTTGGGATGACGAATGCTCATGCTGCGGGTTTGTTTGAAGGAGGTAAGGTGAACATGCTTCTTTTGTGCCAAAGATACATGAATCGGGCCGACACTAGTATTTCGGACCGTTCTAGGCGGAGAGCCCTTGCTTTTTGCTTGGTTCATCGTTATGCTTTTGCGGGGTCCATTCCGGATGGGGTGTTCGGGAACACGAGGTATGCTCGTGTTGTCGAAGAGATGGAAAGGGGATATGATCCTTCTGCTTTGATCCTAGCAGAGACCATACTGGGTTTAGACGACCGTTATGCTAATCGTCTGAGCTCGTACAGGGGTTGTGCTAGGATTCTTAACATTTGGCTCATGGAGAGGCTAAGTGTGTATAAAGCTCTTCCCCTTAATAGTGTCTTCAAGGCGGCGGCGACGACGTCACGGAAGACGGAGTGGGTTGACCCTCGGGAGCGTTCACTCAACTACTTCCGTGGGTTTGTGAAGGAGAGCACCATTCGTTGGTATGTGTCGTGGTGGCACATTACAGCGATTACGGCGCCGTCCGTTGTGAATGCGGCTAATGGGTTGATGCTATGTGGTTTTGAACGAGGTGTATGGATTCATCCTCTTCGTTTGAAGAGGCAAATCGGGCTTGTGCAGACTATCCCCGAGCAGGATACTCAGGTCGGAGGGGTTGTTGTCCTAAACAACCAAATGGTCGATGCTTGGATCCGAGGGTGGTCGGATCGTGTTACTTGGATGGTCCCGGCGCACATAGAGTCTACTCGTGTTACGGACTTCTATACGCGATGGTGTTATTCCAAGGATTCTCGAGAGAGGGAGAATCAAAGGAGGAGGGAGAAGAATGGGCCAAGGCCCTCTTTGGCGTGCGAGGCGGCACGCGGAAGGAGGGACTATGGTGATCTTGGTGCTTCGAGTTCAGATGCTTCTAATTCGAGGCCGGCGCGGGAAAGGCTTGGGCCAAAGGTGACCGTTAAAGATCGCCTAGGACCAAGGATCGAGGAGCCCCCAGTTGAGCTGGACGAGGATCCGGTCGAGCCCCCAGGTTTTGAGAGACCTATTCCTGTAATTGGTTCGAAGATTGTGGTGGACCGGCCTCTTGAAGATGAAGAGACTAATCCGAAGCGACAGAAAAAAGTTTAGGAGTTTGCTTGTTTTGTTTAGGAAGTCTTTCTTTACTCAAATACATGTTTTTAGATTCGAATAAAGGGTTAAGGAGGATTGTTCCTAACTCATTCCTAATTTGTGAAAAATTCTAAATAAAGTAATAAAATAGAATTCATTTGCCCTTGTCTTGTCTCATTGCTTTTGTATTGTTTGTTTTAAAATGTTCTCGACCTTTTTAAGCTTTGAACACTCGTATTTTGTCTTAAAATCCTCGACCTTTTTAAGCTTTGGACTCGTTTGTTTGATTTGCTTTGCTTTAAATCCTCGACCTTTTTAAGCTACGGATTTACTTGTTGTATTTTTTTTGTGTTGACTGTGCTCTTGACCTTTTTAAGCTTTGAGCGTGTCATTTGGTGAATGCATTGCCCTCGACCTTTTTAAGCTTCGGGCGTACGTGCTAGGAAGGTCGGTTGTGCTTTTGACAAGCTGCCTACGTATCTGTGTTTCAAATACAGAATCAAACCGGCGTAGTTCGTGTGATTCGGTTGAGCCTTCTGCAAAGCTGCCTACGTATCCACAGTGCGTGGAATCAAACCGAGCGTAGTTCACTCATGCGTGAGTGAGTTTTTTTTTTTTTTTTTTTGAAATAAATTGCAAAATTGTTCAGGTTTAAGGGTAGTATTTCTTGAGTTGATCAAGATTTGTTGGTAATCGGAAGCCTTGACCGTCAAGGTCAGTTAGCTTTACGGCTCCTCCGGGAAGGATTTCCTTGACCAAGTACGGTCCGGCCCAATTGGGTTTGAATTTGCCTCTTGGGTCGACTGGTAATGGTGCTCGGACTGATTTGAGTACTAGGTCACCCACTTTGATATTTCGTGGCTTGACCCGTTTGTTGTATGCGCGTTGTAAACGGGATTGGTACATTCGGACTGTACTTAGTGAATGTAAGCGTCTCTCGTCTAGAAGGATGAGTTGTTCATAGCGTTCTCGTGCCCATTCGGCTTCAGGAATGTCTGCTTCCATGAGGATCCGGAGGGATTGCATTTCGATTTCTACAGGTTGGACGGCTTCCATTCCGTAAGTTAGGAAATAGGGCGTCATACCCGTGGGTGTGCGTAGAGTGGTGCGATATCCCCATAATGCAAATGGGATTTTGTTGGGCCAGTCGTGGCAGGTGTCGATCATCTTTTTGAGGATTGATACGACGGTTATGTTTGCTGCCTCGACCGCGCCGTTAGTTTGTGGTCGATAGGGTGATGATTTGTGTCGTTGTATTTTGTATTTGAGAAGAAGTGGTTCGACTTCCCCTTGAAAGTGTGTGCCTTGATCGCTAATAAACTCGTGGGGTATGCCGTAGTGACAAATGATGTTGTTTTGTATGAATTTTGCAACTTCTTTTGTGCCCAGTGTACGATATGATGCGGCTTCGACCCATTTGGTGAAATAGTCGATGGCCACGAGGATGAAGCAGTGTCCTCCTGCCCCTACGGGTTGTACTTTGCCAATGACGTCGATTCCCCATGTGGAGAAAGGCCATGGCGAAGTTAGGCTATAGAGTGGTGAAGGGGGTACGTGTTGTACATTTGCGAAAATTTGGCAATTGTGGCAGTGTTTGACGTATTTTGCGCAGTCGGCTTCCATGGTTGTCCAGTACCATCCTAGCCTTATGATTTGTTTGCACATGGCTCGTGCGTTCATGTGTGGTCCGCACTCGCCATCGTGTACTTGGGACATGATCTCGTGTCCTTTTTTGTGATCGACGCACAAGAGTAATGTACCTTGGGGCGTCTTTTTGAGTAGTTTGCCCATTTCCATCACGAATTGTGATGATAATAAGCGTAGGGCTCGTTTGGCCCGTTTGTCGGTGCTTGGCGGGTATTCGCCGTTGGTTTTGTAGTTGATGATTGCTTGGTACCAAGAATTGGTTTGTTCTTCCTCGGCTTCGATGTCACAGATGTAAGCGGGTTCATTCCGTCGTTCCACGACAATGGGTAGCGTTTCCATTCCCGGGGGTATGTTGATTAGTGACGCGAGTTTGGATAACGCGTCGGCGAATTGGTTCTCTTCGCGCGAGAGGTGTATGAACTCTACGTGATAGAATTCGTTGATGAGCTCCTGTATTTTGTTTTGGTATAATGCTAGGTTTTCATTAAGTATCTTCCATGCTCCGGATACTTGGTTGATTATGAGGGAGGAGTCCCCGTAGACCTTTATGTTGCGGGCGTTGAGTACAAGCGCTGCTTGGAGACCGTGCAAGCATGCTTCGTATTCTGCGGCGTTGTTTGTCACGTCGAAATCCAGTTTGATGGATAAGGGTGTGTGTTCGCCGTTTGGGGATATGAGAAGTATTCCTACTTTACATCATTGATAATTGGATGAACCATCGAAGTATAGCTCCCATTGTTCTTGATTAATGTTGTAAATCCCATCGTCTGGAAGGGATGTCGTGTCTATGATTGGTTGTTCGGTGATTGCATTTTCGGCTAGGAAATCGGAGACTGCTCGTCCCTTGATTGCTTTTAGGGGTATGTACCTAAGGTCGAATTCGGCTAGGAGCAGTGTCCATCTGGCCATTCGTCCGTTAAGCACAGGTTTATCGAAGAGTTATTTTACGGGGTCCATTGTGGAATAGACCTTCGTTTGGTGTGCTAGCATATAGTGACGGAGTTTTTTGGATGACCATACTAAAGCTAGACAACTTTTCTCGACGGGTGAATATCGAGTTTCGTAATCGAGAAACTTCTTGCTTATGTAGTAGATTGCGCGTTCTTCGCCGTTTACTTCTTGAGCGAGCATGGCGCCCATGGCGGTGGGGGTTGTTGTAAGGTATAAGGATAAAGGTAAATCCTTTTGGGGTGGTCGTAGAACTGGCGGGTTAGTTAGCAATTCTTTGACCTTGTCAAATGCTTTTTGACATTCTTCGTCCCATTCAACGTGGTCGGTTTCTTGAGTTTCTTGAAATTTGGTTCACATATCATGGTGAACTTGCTTATGAAACGTGAGATGTATTGAATTTGGCCCAAGAAACTTCGAATCTCGTCAAGGTTTTTCGGGGGTTGCATTTCGAGAATTGCTTTGACTTTCGAGGGGTCGACCTCGATGCCTCTTTGGCTCACTACATGTCCTAGTAGTTTACCGGATTTAACTCCAAAAGTACATTTTTGGGGATTGAGGCGCATTTTATATTGTCGTAGGTGAGTGAATAACTTGCGGAGGTTAGTGATATGACCACTCCTCTCCTTTGACTTCACGATCATGTCGTCGACGTAGACTTCGACTTCTTTGTGCATCATGTCATGTAAAAGGGTTGTAGCGGTGCGTTGGTATGTAGCACCGACGTTGATAAGGCCGAAAGGCATGACCGTGTAGCAGTATGTGCCCCACGGTGTAATGAAGGCCGTCTTTGCCATGTCTTCGCAAGCCATTTTGATTTGATTGTAGCCTGCGTAGCCGTCCATAAAGGATAGGAGGGCGTGGTCGGCGGTATTGTCGACTAGGACGTCCACATGGGGTAATGGGAAGTCATCTTTTGGACTAGCTTTGTTCAAGTCGCGAAAGTCAACGCATACTCAGATTTTGCCATTCTTTTTCAAGACGGGGACCATGTTTGAGACCCATTCAGGATATTCGATGACTTGGATAAAACCGGCTTGTAGTTGTTTCTCGATTTCTTCCTTCACCATAAGGGACCATTCGGGACGTAGTCTCCTTAGTTTTTGTTTGATTGGTTTGTAACCAGGTTTGATTGGGATGCGGTGTTCGGCTATGCTTCGTTCGATTCCGGCCATATCCTTGTATGACCATGCGAATACGTCCTTGAATTCGCTTAGAAGTTGTGTAAATTGGGCGCGCTCTTCTTCGTTGAGTGAGGCACCTAGTTGTAATTCCCTTGGCTCTTCGGGGCTTCCCACGTTTATGGTTATGGTTTCCTCGATGATAGGGTCCTGTGTTTTAGGGGAGACAATGCTTGCAATGTATTTGCTTAAACTTTCGTTAGTTTGTTCATTTTCATCGCATGAGTTAGTGTCTTTTGTGTTTTGTGGTTTGTTCGTTGCTTGTTGATTTTTGATTGTTTGTTCTTTGTTGTTTGTTTTAGCTTGAGACAAGACGTAAGCAAATTTATTCATTTCATTAATTTGAGAAGAATTATTCGACAACTTAGAAAATTGTTTGGAGCTAGCCTCCGTAAAAAGAAAGTCTAAATTGAAACTAGAATCTAAGATAGATGGGTCGACAGATGACCCGACACTAAGATTATTAGAAGTTAAAAGAATTTCTTCTTCTTCTTCGTCGTCCTCGCCGCTGCTTGAGCTGCTTGAGCTGCTTGAGTTGCTGGAGGTGCTTGAGTTGCTTGTGGTGCTTGTGTCTTTGTCTTTGTCTTTGTTTTTGAGGTTGGTGACATGGTGGTAAAGCGGTCCTTCGCCGGTGATAAGTTGGAAATGGTGACCTTGTGCATCGGTCCATTTCAGCGTTTTATACCATCCGTTAAGGGTTTTGTCGGTGGCGTCGGCTATGAGTAAGTTGGGATCGAAACGGCGGTCTCGCATGATTGTGGAAACGATCTCTTCATTTTTGGTGCTCGGTGAGGCCTTGAGTGCATTAGGCTCGGCCTCACTGGAGTAGCAAGCTTCGGGTGACTAGATGATGTCTCAAAGGGAGGTATTCCCGTCGACCATTCCTCCGGAGGTAAAGTATGCGCTTAAGTCGAGGATGTAAGGTCGCAGAGTGACCTTGTGGGTTGACCTTCGTCTTTGGACTTCTTTGACCATCTGTTCTTGGTCATCATCCTTGGGTTCGTAGCCTAGGCCCATGGTAAGCCAAAGGCTATTGTTGCTCTTTGTTTTGAAAGGTTTGTAGGTTTTGATTGGTGTATGTGTGATAGCTCCAATTTCAAAGTCGAAACCGCATAAGTCTTCTGCGGGTTCAGCCACAATTTCCGCAGAGTTGGGCTCCTTCGGTGTATCGAAAAGGGCTCGAAAGTTTGAAGCGTTCAAAGTTATGATTTCCTCGTTAAGAGGGATCTTAACTTTTTGGTGTAGGGTAGAAGTCACGGCCTTGGTGGAGTGAATCCATGGGCGTCCTAAGAGTATGTTATATGAAGGGGTAATGTCAATGACTTGGAACTCGACCTTTCTTTCTACGGGACCACTGCGTACGTGAAGGGAAACAGTTCCTTTTACGTGACGTCAGGTTCCATCAAAAGCTTTGACTCCATCCATGCTTGGGGTGAAGTCTTTATCGGAAAGGCCGAGGCGGTGTGCGGTGGCCAATGGTAGGACATTGACTGCGGACCCGTTGTCAACGAGGGACACGGGTATGGTTTTCTTCATGCATTCTACGCTAATATAGAGAGCAAGGTTGTGATTGGGTCCGAAAGCGGGCAGATCCTCGTTTGAGAAGGTAATAGCCCCCGGCAGCCAATCTCTCGTAACGTGGCTAATCATTTGGTTTGGGGAGATTTCAGAATCCGCGCATGCTATTTGTAAGGCACGGATGAACGCGTTCCTATGTTCCACCGAATCTCGTAAAAGAGCCCAAACTGAAACATCAGCCTTTGAGCGAGTGAGTTGCTTTTGAAGCACCTCGCTCGTGTTCGGCGGTGGAATTACGGATGCAGAAGGTGTGCTTGTGGAAGGAACATCTTCCTGGACTACGGCCTTACCTTTCTCGGCCGCGGTTGCTTTTTGGGCATATTCTTCAGTGAAGATATTCTGATAAGGACGACCAGAACGTGTGAGGTGCGAGACCTCGTCTTGATCTTTCTTTTCGGGCTGTTCGTCCTTTTCGTCTTGGTCTTTGTTTTGGGACTTTTTGCTTTTCTTCTTCCCCTTCCTGTTCTTTTTGGTTTTCTTCGAGGAAGGAGTAGTTGAGAGTTGAGCTACCATTTTGTTAGTGGGTGGCCACTCTTCGTCTTCGTCGTCACTGAACCAAACCCCATTGATTTGGTCATTAGTGGGTGTGACTAAGTAGGAGCAATCTATGACGGGAGCTGTTTCGAGCGTGTTATCATAGATTGCAAAGTCGCTTTGGACTTGGGTACCGACTTCAGTGAGCTCTTCAAAGTTCTCGGCATTGCCGTAGTCGAAACGTCTTTGCCATTTGGGTTGTAGACTTGTGAGAAATGTGTACATGAGTTCATCCTCGTGTGGATGGTTCGGAACTTGGGCAAGCAGTTCCCTCCATCGGGCAAGGTAGTGGGTGAAATCTTCACCGTCCTTTTGACGTTGAATTGCGAGAGTATGAAGAGAGACATGCTCGTCGGCCTTGTTCTTAGCGCGTTTTTCTAGACGATCAACTTCGATTCGATGCAAGGCCTTCAAGTTGTCGATGTCTTTGGTGAGTTGGTTAATACGGTTACGGAGAGTTCTCAGTTTTTGGAGGTTAGCCATTTTCGAGGTGTGCTTGAAGTGAGGGGTGACGACACTTTTCATAGTACGACGAGTATCCATCTGCAGCCTGCATTTCACTTCGTATATTAGTGACACGACTCGACCCACTAGACTCACGTTCATTTTAGCATTCATTTTAGCTCATTTCTTAGTTTAGAAAGACCTTTTTGTGTTTGAAAAAGAGGAGATTTTCGAAAAGGTTTTAGCTAAAAGGAAGCTTTTGGGACGAGTACGCGTGCGCACGTCTCGTCTCGATGTTAAAATGTTTTGCTTTGCACCCGTCGAACTGATATCGGTGATTTGCCGAGGTGAGCTCGAGTCGGATGTGTAAAAGAGGAAGGATTCGACTCGAGAGCGGTTAGCAAGTCGAGTCGAGGATGTTAAAACGGAGTCTAGGGCGTGTGACCTAGAGGAATAAATCCACGAGCTCGGGTTTTAATCCTTGCTCGGGTTTTTGCTTGTTAGTGGAAAAGGAAATTTTGAAAAAGCTTGTTTTCAAAAATTCGCGATAGTTTCGTTTGAAAGTTGTTAGTTTGTTAGATGTTAGGTTCATTTATCTTTGAAACGTTTAAGCGAGTTTTCGAAGATATGAATGCATATGCTTATTTTGAAAAAGGACCATGGAGTGCATAGCCTCGAACTTGTACGTATGACTCGACTCAAAGGGTAGGGTCAAGTCGGGTACACCTCCAACTACCTCGAGTACTTTTTGGCAGATACTTAACCCCTTCATTTCCTTACCCCGGGGCGATAGGTTTTCTGAAGGGAGCACTGGGGCGGTCGAGATAATCGTTTACGGCAAGCCGTGGAGGGGCGAGAGGAAAGTTAGTCCGGCATGTGCTTTATCGAGTGGACAAGCCTGCATGTGGGAACCACCTCTCGAGGGTGCAAAGGGTGCCTAGATTCCAAAAGGAATGGACTCTAAACGAATGTGCATAGCTCAATTATGTATACATGGATTGTTCAAGGCTATCAAGTTTCACCTCTTTATTTTTAAAAAGAAAAAAAGCTAGTTTTAAGTTTTTAAAAATAAAATCTCCCCAGCGGAGTCGCCAAACTGTGGAACCCGGGAAATCGAGACGAGGGACCCAACTCGGCGTCTTGCTTAAAGGGCGGATTTAAAGTTAAAAAAAAGATTAAGTTAGAAAAACCTTTAAGAAGTGTATGGAGTCGCCACCTAATTATCGCGGAAATTAGGAACCTGCTACCATGTTCTAAGCTAAAAACATGTCTTAGATTTTGGAGCACGCCGACACCCCTAGATCTAAGGCTTGTGAAACCAGAATGGATTCGGGGTGAGGGTACTTTAGAAAAAGAGTAATTCAATTAATGATTTATGAAAACCTTTTAGAAAATCCTATGTAAAAATAGCCTCTACTGACCTAGAACAATCCTTGTAAGATGATAATTGAGCTAATGTTATCGCTACGTACAAGTGCGAAAAAGTTTGTAAAAGAATGCAGATGCAGATGCAAAAAGATTGATTAAAACCCTCAGTTTAGCATGTTTAACTTGTTAACGAAAACGGTTCAGTTAAAGGTCGAATTCATTGTTTAAGTTGATTTAATGCAAAAGAAAAGGGTGCAAGATGCATGCAAATAAAATAAAGTTCAATTGTCCATTGGTTTATTTTATAAGGGTCGGTTGCTTATGCGACTTTGGCGTGTCATCGGATATGGAGTGTACCCGAAGTAATAAGAACACTTGGAAGGCAAGCGCGCTCGGTGCCAAAGCCGGGGGGGCGCTAAAGTGTAGTCCCCTTTGTTAGTCCATAGAAAATAAGAAAAAGCTTTGATCCAAGTGGATCGGTACCTACCTTGTCCTGACGCTTCAGATCTGGGCAGAGCTTCGCTTCTTGAACTTGAAAGGAGGATGAATTCAACACGGGATGGTGTGTTGAACTCAAGGATTTGAGTGCTTGAGGCTTTGAGAGAGTTTAGAGGAGTGTTTGCTGTGAAAGCTGGTTGTGAATTGTGTTTTTCGAGGCTGGGTATAGGGGAGTATATATACTAAAAGTCTCGGAGAAATTAGGAAATCCGGGGATAAAAACAAGCCAGGAAACCGCATAGCCTTATGCGGTTGCCAGGGCAAACCGCATAGGCTTATGCGGTTGCCACCCCAAACCGCATAAGGCTATGCGGTTTAGAGGTGTGGTTCTAGGCCTAGTTTCCTAGTTCCGGTTTGATTATATCTTCGAAAGATTGCGTGATAATCCTAACTTGCACGTCAAGGAAATACCTGGGATATTTCTGAGATATTTTGATATTCAGGGCTTTGGAGTGAGGGCCAAAGGCTTGGGTTTGGGCTCGGTTTTGGGCCCGAGACCCGAAAAAATGAAAGAGGTGTATTGTGTTGCATTTTGTGAAATAAGGTAAGACGTGAGGGTGTATTTTGTGTAAGAGGAGGCTAAAGGGAAGATCTAGCCACCGGGCCTAAATTTAGGAATTTAGGAATCTTTGAATCGCACTCGTTAATGTAAAAGGGCTGATTGTAGTGCAAATGTGAAGCTCATGCCAAATGAAGCAGGACAAGGACCTAGCTAGACTCCAAATGGACAAAATGAACGTGTATTTAAATGCGATGTGATGCGACCTGACTCACTTAACATTTCAAACGTCTCAAAAATGAATTCGACATTATTAGAACCGTTTAAGTCAACGTTAAAACATGCGTAATAAAAGTCCGTGTTACATCACAGGGTTTTGTTTGGGAGGGTACGGATATGGGTATCCACAGGTCCAGACGCACCCGAACCTCATCGTACGACCAATCAAAAGCCGCACGGTTACACGTACCCCAAGTACGCACCGCCGGATATTCCTTCGCGATCGTCCCGGCGTGCGCAGGCAGCAGAAAGGGGAAGTGACTGAAGATCCACGACTGCATACACAAAAACAAGTTATAAAGACAACAAAACCAAACTAGACAAAGACATATACATCAAACAAAAGCAAAATCAATGCGTACCTCCATCACAAATCCGGGCGAGACTAAAGACAGTCTCGATCCTCGTTGCATGACCCGCGGTCTCACCGCGTCCATGCAAAAGCGAATGCACAAGCCCAAGGATGGCGACACCCAGTCAAGCGACCCAATCGCACCCCAGTCTACGAGATGCATTAGGACCGACGTCGCCGCCCGCTCGCCCTTATTGCCGAAGTACACGGCGCTAATGAACCACCATAGCCACATACGAGCGTTCTGCTCGTCACTCCCAGCGGAAGGGCCTCGCTCAGTCTTCCCCTCGAAATACTCCAAGATGTAGCTCGTCTTGATAGCATAAGGTGGCTTACCCTTATACTCCACCTCAAGACCACCGCCAATCGCGGTAGTCACCACATCGTCCACAATGGACGACGCAAACCCGAAACTCATGTCACGGTCCCCGAACGGAAGCCCCGTCATGACCGCATACCCTGACAAAGTAATGCCGGCCTCAAAGCCGGGCATGTGAAATGTCGTGGTAGTGTCCCAGTACCTGTCAAGGAAGGCCCTGATCAACATCAGGTTCGCCGTCAGCTTCGACCTCGCGATCGCCCTCCAGTGCCCGACCAAGGGACCGAAAGCACTACTAAGCACCCAAGCCTTCGCTCCCTGCGAAAGCTTCTCCTCAAAAGCACACATCGCGGACGAGACGCCCGAGAAAGTCCTCATCGAACCCTTCACGCCACCATCGCCGTCGCGGATAGGAAGGATGTCTCTCCGGAGCCAACAAAAGGTTATGGCCGTCCCAGGCCTTGGCAAACGACCTGTCCGCACGTGACTTTCGCAGCCTAGAGCTACTCGCCAAACCTGACCTCGATCTCCTCAGGCTCCTCCTCCTCAACATCCATCTCAGCCTCTAGCTCGTCTACCAAGCCTAGAGCAAGCTCATCATCCTCCTCCTCAGGGTCAGGCCTAGGGTCATGCATCGCACGACCCCTGCCCCGTGACTGACCACGCCTCGTGGGCAAGTCACGAGGGTCAGCCTCCCTCTCACTTTACGAACGCCTCATACGACTACTCGAACTGGGGGCTCCCTCAGTCCTCGAGCCTGTACTCTTACGAGACGATTTTGATCTCGTAACACGGCCAGAACCTTCTCCAGCAACCAACACAACCCATACATACAATTATAACACATACAAACACACACACATGACAAATAATACACACATAATACATAAACATCCCTTTATATACACCATACGCTTCACAGAGCATTTTTAGGCCTAATTCACAATTAAGCCGAAAACCGTTCTCTACATATCAAAATCCTAACTTTATGGTTTCTATACGCCATAATAGTCCCCAACAACAACCCAGTACAAGCAATTGCAATTTGGTCGCCCCGATCAAAAACCCCCAATTTACGAAGAACACTCATGTTCAATCACGAAGAATCGTCGAATTGAAAGCCTTAGCTCGACATTTTTAAGAAATTGAAGCTATAGGCATGCTATACACACTATGGGCATCCTACACCGAAGTTTTAATTGAAATTCCGGGTCGGAAAATCCGGGCTCGTTTTCGGGCCCGAACCCTAATTCACACGTTTTTGGGCTTAAGACGGTCCAAATCATAATCAATTCACACATACATGTTCACATGGCATAATGCAACACAATGACGTCAACTTCAAGCATTCAAACGGAAAATTTCAAGCAAAACTCGGGTTTTCATTCAAAACCCGTCTTTTCAACATTTCTAGCTAAAACTAGCTAATTACAACGACAAATAACGAAAAAGCAAGTTAAAAAGGAGCATTACTTGGTTCCATAGCAAGGCAACGCAACAAAAACGAGCAAATTTGGTCGAGAAATCGAAATTTGGTGTTTTTAGAGTATGAAAACCGAAAATGAAGAATGAGGCAAGGCTACGGTGTGCACGAGCCTTTATACAGCATTAAAAGCCAGCTGGGGAAACCGCATAAGCTTATGCGGTTTGCACCCCAAACCGCATAAGCTTATGCGGTTTGTCCTTGTGGTTTTTCCTGGTTTTTCTCGTTTTACACCTACTTTTCGATTCCTAATTCATTATCACCCAAATGCAACTCCAAGTACGTCCCGTGCTTGGGTTAAGGCGTCACCTACAGTCCGCCATACGCGTATATTAAGCATTTAATGTACTGCATGTAATGTATACCTAACGCTCTTCACGAGCATTTACATCATTTTCTCCTCAACGGGAGGCACTCATATGCAATAACGACTACATAAACACTCCTCGGCGAGCCCAAGTATGAACACTCTGCAAACTACAAGCATCCCTTACTCCACATAGACGCTCCTCGGCGAGTTCAAGCACAAGTACCACACGTCCAAGCATTGCAACCCTTACACACGCGCTCCTAAGCGAGATTAGACATTTCCACATCTAGCACTCCTTTATCCACTCATACCTTGCACCCTTGCACATGCACTCTTTCACGAGACCACATGAAAACATTACAAGCAGCAACACTAAGCATCCGACGATACCAAGCATATACAACGACATTGCACAGCAGCACGACAAGCACAACGAAGGCATCCAGCAGGCCGGCAGGCCCTCATAGCATGCACGGACCGTCACGTCCTTAAACATGTATGCCCCTCCCCGTTTAGCCCGGTTCGAAGTCCTCGTCTCACCCATGGACACATGCTTCGTTCGCCGATCAGACGAGACTGTAATGGTCCGGATATGGTCGTGGAGTTTGACTAACGCTCTAGTCCGAGCTCAGTCAAACTGGGGGCTCTGTGGATACCCATATCCGTACCCTCCCGCACAAAACCCTGTGATGTAACACGGACTTTTATTACGCATGTTTTAACCTTGACTTAAACGGTTCTAACTAATGTCGAATTCATTTTGAGTCGTTTTAAATGTTAAATGAGTTAGGTCGCTTCACATCGCACTTAAATAAACGTTCATTTTGTCCATTTGGAGTCTAGCTAGGTCCTCGTCCTGCTTCATTTGGCATGAGCTTCGCATTTGCATTACAATTAGCCATTTTACATTAACAAGGTCTAATTCAGCATTCCTAAATTCCTAAATTTAGGCCCGGTGGCTAATCCCTCCTTTAGCCTCCTCTTACACAAAATACAACCTCACGGGTTACCTTATTTCACAAAATGCTACAAAATACACCCTCTTTCATTTTTCCGGGTCTCGGGCCCAAAACCGAGCCCAAACCCGCCTTTGGCCCACACTCCAAAGCCCTGAACATCATAAAAAATCTTAGAAATATCCCAGGTGTTTTCTTGACGTGCAAGCTCGAGATTATACTGTATCTTTTAGAGATATAATCAAACCGGAACTAGGAAACTAAGTTAAAAGCCACACCTCCAAACCGCATAAGCTTATGCGGTTTAGGGGCCAAACCGCATAAGCCTATGCGGTTTACCCTACAAACCGCATAGTGCTATGCGGTTTCTAGGCCTAGTTTTATCCCTAGATTTCCTAATTTCTCCGAGGTTTTTAGTATATATACTCCCCTATACCTGACCTCGAAGGACAATTTACACACAATTTACAACTAGCATTCACAGCATACACACTACAAAACTCTCTCAAAGCCTCATGCACTCAAATCCTTGAGTTCAATACACCATCCCGTGTTGAATTCATCCTCCTTTTAAGTTCAAGAAGCGAAGCTCTGCCCAGATCTTAAGCGTCAGGACAAGGTAGGTACCGATCCACTTGGATCAAAGCTTTTTCTTATTTTCTATGGACTAACAAAGGGGACTACACTTTAGCGCCCCCCCGGCTTTGGCACCGAGCGCGCTTGCCTTCCAAGTGTTCTTATTACTTCGGGTACACTCCATATCCGATGACACGCCAAAGTCGCATAAGCAACAGACCCTTTTAATATAAACCAATGGACAATTGAACTTTATTTTATTTGCATGCATCTTGCACCTTCTTATTTTGCATTAAAATCAACTTAAACAATGAATTCGACCTTTAACTGAACCGTTTTCGTTAACAAGTTAAACATGCTAAACTGAGGGTTTTAATCAATCTTTTTGCATTTGCATCTGCATTCTTTTACAAACTTTTTCGCACTTGTACGTAGCGATAACATTAGCTCAATTATCATCTTATTTGGATTGTTCTAGGTCAGTAGAGGCTATTTTTACATAGGCTTTTCTAAAATGTTTTCATAAATCATTAATTGAATTAATCTTTTTCTAAAGTACCATCACCCCGAATCCATTCTGGTTTCACAGCCTTAGATCTAGGGGTGTCGGCGTGCTCCAAAATCTAGGACATGTCTTTAGCTTAGGACATGATAGCATGTTCCTAATTTCCGCGATAATTAGGTGGCGACTCCGAAACAGTTTTAAAGGTTTTTCTAACTTAATCTTTTTAACTTAAAGCGCCCTTACGCAAGACGCCGAGTTGGGTCCCTCGTCCGATCCCCGGGTTCCACAGTACCCCCTTCACCTTTATACAGCCTCACATCGCCATGGCCATTCTCCACATGGGGAATCGATGTCATTAGCAAAGTACACCCGGTCGGCGCAGGAGGACACTGCTTCATCCTTGTGGCCATCGACTATTTTACAAAATGGGTCGAAGCCGCATCATACCGTAAGCTTGGCACAAAGAAAGTCACCAAGTTCATACATAACAATATCATATGCAGATACGGTATACCCCACGAGCTTATCAGCGATCATGGCTCACATTTCCGAGGAGAAGTCGAACCACTCCTCACGAAGTACAAAATTCAAAGACACAGATCATCACCATACCGACCTCAAACCAACAGAGCGGTAGAAGCTGCAAACAAAACTATAGTAGCCATCCTCAAGAAGATGATTGACACTTGGCAGGACTGGCCCCACAAAATTCCCTTCGCCTTATGGGGATATCAAACCACAATCCGCACACCAACAGGGATGACACCCTACTTCCTAACCTACGGCATGGAAGCTGTACAACCCGTAGAAATCAAAATGCAATCACTTCGAAGTCTCATGGAAGCAGACATACCAGAAGCAGAATGGGCACGCGAACGATACGAGCAACTCATTCTCCTAGACGAAAGACGCCTACATTCACTAAGTACGGTCCGAATGTACTAATCACGTCTACAACGCGCATACAACAAACGAGTCAAACCACGCAACATCAACGTGGGTGACTTGGTTCTCAAATCAGTAAGAGCACCATTACCGATCGATCCAAGAAGGGAATTCAAACCCAATTGGGCCGGACCATACTTGGTTAAAGAAATCCTTCGCGGAGGAGCCGTAAAGTTAACCGACCTCGACGGTGAAGAATTAAACTTGCTACAAACCTCGATCAGCTTAAGAAATACTACCCTTAAGCTCTAAACAACATTGCAATGTATTTCAAACAGACAAACACACGACACACGCACGGATGAACTACGCTTGGTTTGATTCCATGTACTTGGATACGTAGGCAGTCTCACAAAAGACCCAACCGAAGGACGACCTACGCTTGGTTTGATTCCATGCACTATGGATACGTAAGCAGTCTTGCAAAAGACTCAACCAAAATCACAAACTACGCTAGGTTTGATTCCGTAATAACACACGTATACGTAGGCAGCTTTCAAGCACAACCCAAACTTATATACGCCCAAAGCTTAAAAAGGTCAAGGGCAATGCACTCACAAAATGACACGCTCAAAGCTTAAAAAGGTCGAGAGCACAGTCAACACAAAAAACACAAGTCTAAGGCTTAAAAAGGTCGAGGACTTTAAAACAAAAGCATACGTCCAAAGCTTAAAAAGGTCGAGGACTTAGAACAACATGCATATCCGAAGCTTAAAAAGGTCGAGGACAAACAAAACAAAGCAAATGAGACGAGACAAAAGGCGAACACTTTCTTTATTAATCATTAATTTTGGAAAATGTTTACATTTTAAGTAAAAAGTTAAAAACTAGCTTTCAAACTCCTTTTTTTTTATTCTTTGAACAAATAAAAAAAATTCTTTGAATAAAACATTTAAAATCTAAAGCTAAGTATCATTCTTACGGCGCTTTGGATTCGTGTCTTCATCTTCATCCTTTGCAGCATCCGCACTAACAATCACTGAAGCAATCACCGGATTCGGAGCACTCCTCTCGAATCCTGGGGGCTCGACAGGGTCTTCTTCAGCTACATCCTTAGTCTTCTCGCCCAAACGGTCCTTCACTGTCACCTTCGGTCCGAGTCGTTCTCTAACTGGCTTGGACGAAGACGTTCCCGCACTCGAGCTTGCCAAGTCGCTATAGTCCCGCCTCCCACGCACCGCAGCATGTGCCAAGGACGGCCTTGGACCCGTCTGTTCCCGCCTTCGCATGTTCTCCCTATCCCGAGGATCTTGACAAATGCACCACGTCCGATAGAAATCCGAGGCACGTGTAGTCTCAGAACCAGCTGGCCTAGCCCAAGTCACTCGGTCAGACCATCCTCGCACCCATGCATTGATCATTTGGTTGTCAGAACAACCGACTCGCAAATACGAGTATCCTCCGCTGGAATAACCTGAGCTTGACCGATCTGCCTCCTCAGCCGGTGAGGGTGGATCCATACACCTCGCAAACTCACATAACATAATGCCATTGGCAACATCCGCAACCGACGACGCCGTGATGTGTCGAATGGACCACCACGACACGACCTACCTAATCGTCTTTTCCCGAACAAACCCTTGGAAGTAGTTCACTGACCGCTCCCGAGGCATAGCCCAGTGAAGAACACGAGTCGTCAACCTAGCCGGCTTATACGATTCACTCCCAGGTGGAGCCAATACACGCAACCGCTCCATCAGCCAAACCTGCAAAATCTCCCATTATAACCAAACTCACTCCTAACTACTACGGGGGTCGTACGCGTAGACCATCCCGCAGTAGCTGAAAACTCCTCCAGCAATGGACACACCTCACCTCCCGGGACCCTGAACACATGCACTCTAGGGTCCCAATAGTCAAGGCACGCGTCAAGGAAGTCCACCTCGACGTGCATTTGCCTAAAACCGATGAAAACACCCGCACCAGTCGTGTACAACACCCTCTTCTCCGAGTCGCTAAGAGAAGACGTCCACTTCTTCAAAAGACCGTCAAATTGGTCCATCCTTTTCAAAAATCAAAAATAATATTCTTAAAAATACTAAGCTATTTGAGAGAATACAAAACAAGCAAAGAAAAGAGATTGAATTGAATGAGGTTCATAGCTCGTACCCCCATCTTTATATAGGAAAACAAAATCTCGAATTAGGAAAATTCGACGATAGAATCGGCAGAGCAAGCCGCAAGGCACCTTGAGATTGCGTGTGCCAATCGCAATGCCGCTTGCGACTTCCTGCCCCATTCGCAACACTCCTTGCGATTCCTCAGGGCGGCATTATCCCTTATTTTCCTTATTCCCGACTTTCCAAATCCTATTCTGCATGCAACTTCGACGTACATCCGAATTGGGCTTCTTCAACTCGGGCCTAATTACACCCTTTTGAACATGGATCCTTCACATGGTCATGATGACCCGATCACAGCACATCATTTCGCAATTCGTTTAAGCTCATTTCGAATTTCCAAACTTAAAATGAACATTTTTACACGCACTTTTCAATAACATTTTGATGCAAAATCTCCCACTCGGGAATCATTTTCATTTTTCGAACGCTCTAGCTACTAACTAAACAGGTACAGTACGCAAATGTGCGAGAAGTAGACACGCCAACATAAGCAACTACATATTCAAGCTATAAGTCATGTAATAACAGGTTCATTCAATCCTAATTACACAAATTCACGAAGACAACTATGGATGACGACGACGGTACTCGTCGAAGTCTCTCTGAAGCTGGGCCGTCTCCGCCCGACTCCGGCATAGCTGGGTCGCCTGCTCCGCCCAGGCCATCCTCTAACGATGCGTTGTTCGCCACAATTTCTTGTGGACATCCTTCGCGACCTGCACGACACACAGCATTTTCCAGACATTTTACTCCATTTTGCCTTAATTTAACTTCAAATCAAGTCAAACTACAGAGGTAATTTCAAACACGTACATTTTACTCCATTTTGCCTTAATTTCATTAAATTAAGTCAAACTACGGGGGGTAATTTCAAACACGTACATTTTACTCCATTTTGCCTTAATTTCATCAAATTTAGTCAAACTACGGGGGGTAATTTCAAACACATACCTTTCTACTCCATTTCGCCTCAATTTCATACCAATTAAGACAAACTACGGGGGCAAACTTCAAACCTACACGTCCAACCTCATTTCGACTTATTTTCACACCAAATTAAGCCGAACTACGGGGGCAAAACTTCAAACTAGCAGTCCTAAACTCAAAATCTTCATTTTGACTACAGTTTCACTAAACTACAGTCAAACTCGAGGGAGTAACACAAAAAATGCCCATGCTTAAAGTTTGCCCATCGTCATCCACTAACTCGGTCAAACTGGGGGCTTACACAGATATACAAACGAAGAAGCCATACCTTTATCACCTTATCACCTCAGCTATCCATCCCTGCATCTGTGATCACCGGCAGGTACGCAGGCACGTGGAAGGTCTTCCCGTGTGCCGGCGTTATCCCACTCCACCGTAGTAAGGAAGTCTGGGGGCTGGAACGCCAAGTCAGCGTCAGGCACCTACAACATGTAACACGAGAACGAAAATTAGGGTGAAATTTTTCGCAAATTTTACTCTACACAACGCAAGAACGAAGCATACCTCGATAGGCCCGCTAGCAAGCCTACTCCACGCGAACTGCACGTAGTCCAGATCGCGACGAAGGAGACTCTCAGACGCCCCCTCGCGATACAGCCGCCTCTGCTGCTGACTCAAGACTCGTGTCTCGAAGAGCACCTTCGGTGGGTCCGCAGGCACGATGAAGTCAGGATACCTCGTCTGAGCCGCCAGGCACTCGCCCAAGTACCAAACGTACCCATGCGGTGTAGCCAAGTACAGCCGCTGGGCGTCACGCTCCCGAAAGCACGCCCACAGCCACTCCGGAACATCCAAGTACTGCTCCCACAGACGCGTACGGAACTACAACAAAAGAACATGTCAACACATTTTCACAAAATCATCTAAATACACGCTATTTAGAATGGTTCAGTACATACCTGACCACTCCTCAGCTGATTCAGCTGAACCCGAACGAAGTCATATGTCCAGTCGTACCCGATACGGCTGCACGTACCCCACGTCCACACCGCATGATACTTCTTCTCCATAGCAATAGCCTCCTCGGGCAGGAAAAAGGGGAAGTGACTGTAGATCCAGCACTACACAAGAAACATATAAAAGTTAGCACAAATACAATACAACGTAAAGCAAATCAACTCAAAGTAAGAGCAACCTACCTCCATCAGCAAGCCAGGGGACACAAGAGGAATCCTAGACCCTTGATCCATCGTCCGCGGTCTCACGGCATCCATGCAGAAACGGATGCACAAGCCCAGAGCCGGGGATACCAAGTCATATGTCCCGATTGCACTCCAATCCAGAAGATACATCAGCACTGACGTAGCAGCACGTTCTCGCTTCTCGCCAAAGTAAGCGGAACTAACAAACCACCAGAGCCACATACGAGCGTTCTGCTCGTCGCTCCAAACTCCAGGCCCATGCTGAGTCTTCCCCTCGAAGTACTTAACAATGTAGCTAGTCTTAATCGAGTTAGGCGCCTTCCCCTGGTATGGCACCTCAAGACTAGCCCCTATAGCCTCCAACAACGCCCTGTCATCAATGGGCGGCGCAAAAGCAAAATCCATATCACGATCGCCGAAGGGCAAACCTGTGATAATGGCATACGCAGACAAAGTAATGCCTGCCTCAAAACCCAGCAAATGGAACGTCGTCGTGGTGTCCCAGTACCGGTCAAAGAACGCACGAACTATCCTCAAGTTTGCCGTGGTCAGCATATCCACAATCTGCAACGCTCGACCAACGTGCCCAAAGCAAAACTATCAATTATCACCCTAGACCCGGGCGATAAGGCGTGACGATACGCCTAGATGACAGTCGAAATGCCTGAAAAGGTCCTCATGGACCCAGTCTGGAGCCCAGCAATGGCTCGGTACGACAAGTGATGCTCCTGGTCCGCCAACAGGGTGTGACTATCCCAACTCTTCGCAAAAGGGCGGTCGGCACGCGGACCATGGGTTGCACGGCCTCTACGACTACGAGACTCTGAAGCCTCTAAGAGCTCACTCTTCTCCATGGCCTCGATCTCTCGCTCCTCCTCGCCTATCGCACCACCACGACGGCCATGAGCGCCTATACCTTGCCCATGACCCCTCCGGGTCGGAAAGTCAACGGAGCCAGGAGACGGATCCCTCGCACTCGCAGCACGACGTAGACTCGAGCTGCTAGGAGTAGTACTCTCCTCAGGCCTAGAATTAGTACTCCGACGAGCCTGAGCCCTCGTCATATGGGGCGTAGACCAACTCTCCTCTATGACATTTCAACAAGAACCACAAACATTTACAAGACGCAAGTCAAATACAAAAAATAACAACAACATGACAAAACACCCTTTATAGAGCCCTTTCAGGCCTAATTCACAATTTCGCTGAAAACTGCTCTATACACGTCAAAATTTCAACTTGATGGTTTCTATACGCTATATTAACCTTCAATTACACCCCACAACAATTAATTGCTTTTTGGACTTACCGATCAAAAACCCCTAATTTTGACCTAAGTTTTTCGTTTTAATCGACTTTAAACCTCGATTTGAAGGCCGATTACTAACATTTTTCAAAAACTAAAACTAGATACATACTATACTAGTTAAGGGGTACCTACGGCGAAATTTAATTGCAATTCCGAGACAGAAAATCCGGGTCCGATTTTTGGGTCGGGACCATTTTACACGAAAATGGTCCTATATCGTCTCAAGTCATACACATTTCACACAAGCATCCAAGTATAGCATAATACAAGGGGATAGCATCGTTCTCTAGTAATCAAACGGCAAATTTCAAGCAAAAGACGGTTTTTCACAAAAAACGTTTTTTCTACATTTCTAATTCAATCTAGCAATTAACAACATCAAAACGCATAAAAAAAAGTTAAATGGAGCATTACCTCGATCCATTTTGAAGCAAAGCAAGAAAAACGAGCGAAAACGGTCTTGAAATCGCAATAGACGATTTTTTAGAGAGAAAAACGAAAATGTGAAGTTATGAGCAAAGACACGGCAATCCCGTGTTTTATAATGGTCAAAATGCCCTTGACCTTAATCGCAAGGATGCTTGCGATTCTAGGGTCAATTCGCAAGGCGTCTTGCGATTACCCCCTTGTGCATTTTCGTCCTTTTCTCGTTCTTAGGCCTAATTTGGACTCCTAATCCATTTTTAACCCCACTTGACACTTTTTCACGTCGCTCGGTTAAGGCGTCACCTAAAGTACGCCACGCACGTATATTAACACTTAATATACGGCACAAACGCAGGAATACGCAGTACGTTCCTTGCTTTTACGAAACCTCCCCATGGAGTTCAATACATATACATGTGCACGCCCCATTTTTTCACCTCTAGCAAATCACAAAGCATTCTCATTATACATGTTCCTCGGCAGAGCATTCACAGCAAATCTACATCCTCAACGGATCATTCCTCCTAAACGGAGCTAAACATAAAACACTTAAGCATCTACATAAGCACATACACACCTTAGCGAGTCTAAGCACTATACGAATCACACGCAAACGCCTTTCAACTATACATAAGCACTAAGCATATACACTTTCCCTCTGACGATAATTCCCGGCGGGCATACACCTGCACTCTTTACGAGACGAAGCACCTGCACTCTTTACGAGACGAAGCACCTGCGCTCTTTCACGAGACCAAGCACAAGCACGAAGCACCAGCACAAGCACTAGCACGAAGCAAAAGCACAAGCACAAGCACAAAGCACAAGCATTTGCGCTCCTCAGCGAGACCTAGCAACAGCAACAGCACGCAAAGGCATTCAGCAGGCAGGCATGCCCTTACAGTATGCAAGGACCATCATGTCCTTAAACATGTTTGTCCCGCCCCGGATAAGCCCGGTTCAGAGTCCTCGTCTCATCCATGGACACATACTCCGCGCCGCCGATAGTATCGAGACTGTAAACGGTCCGGATGCTGTCGTGTAGTTTGACTTTCGCTTTAGCCCAAGCTCGATCAAACTGGGGGCTATGTGGATACCCACATCCGTACCTCCCACCAAAAACCCAATGATGTAACAATGGACTTTTATATGCATGCTTTTACATTGACTTAAACGGTACTAACTATGTCGAATTCGAGTTAAGTGCAAAATGAGGTTTTTATGGGTCATCACTCTTAGGTAAGTGTCCTTAGGATAGTCTAGAGTCTAGCTTGTCTCGGGTCTAGGTCCTAATCGGCATGCGCACACCCCTTTTACAAACACATAATCCAATTGGCCCTTTTACGTTAACAAGGCCCAATTCGATTCTCCTAAATCCCTAAATTTAGGCCCAGTTGCTAAAACCATCTTTTAGCATTGACAGACACCAAATACGGCCTCACGGGTTGTCTTATTTCACAAAACACTACAAAATACACCCTTCTTACATTTTCGGGTCTCGGGCCAAGAATCGAGCCCAATAACATTCCAGGCCCACTTCCCAAGGCCCTGGATAACCTAAACAAACCCTAAATCTAGCAAATACTCCGTAACTTAGAGCTCAAGCAAGAATATCTCGTATATATCAAAAGATAATATTGAAATATACGGAAAAAGATGACTTTGCCCGCCCTCTTAATCGCATGACACCCTGCGATTGGAGCAGGCAATCGCAAGAGGCCTTGCGATTACCTCAGGCAGTCGCAAGGTGCGTTGCGATTCCTACGGCCGGTTTTATCCTCTAGGGTTTCCTAATTCTTGACGAGCTCTCTACTATAAATACAACCCCTCTACATACGTTCAAGACACAATTAACACAGCTAGAAACATCAGCAAACTCTCTCACAAGCCTCACGCATAAACATCCTTTGAATTCTTCATTTTCTCGTGTTGAATTCTCCCTCTTTGAAGCAAAGCGCTGCCGGTTTCCTTATTCGAGACAGGTAGGTCTTTGACTTGCAAGGGTCTACATTAGGCTCACCCCGACTTTGGTACGCGAGTCTGTTTTTCATAAGGCGGCCATGCACCTCGAATACACACCCTATTCGTAACACCTTTACAAAGTCGCATAAACAACTGACCCCCCTTAAAATAAACCAAATGGACTTTATTTTATGTATGCATTTAGCAAATCCTCATCTTGCATTTAATCACTAAACAATGAATTCGACATTAACTGAACCGTTTTCGTTAACAAGTTAAGCATGCTTAACTGAGGGTTTTAAACAATCTCTTTTTGCATTTGCATTTGCATTCCTTTTACAACTTAAATCGCACTTGTACGTAGCGAATTACTTAAGCTCACATATCATTCTTTGCATTGTTCTCAAGCTTAGTAGAGGCTATATTTTTATAGGCTTTTCCAAAAGATCTTTCATAAAACATTATTTGAACTATTCTTTAGAAGAGTACCCTCACCCGAATCTGAATCTAGTTTCACAATAGCCTTAGACGGGTGGGTGTCGACGTGCCTTGAACTCTAAGACGTGTCTTTGAGCATAAGGACACGGAGGCGGGTTCTAAATTTCCCTCATAATTTAGTGGCGACTCCGAAGCAGTTTTTAAAGGTTTTTCTAACTTAATCTTTTTCAACTTTTCGCCCCCTAAGCAGAAGTCGAGTGGTCCCATTTAACCCGGTACCTACACATTGATTGTTCAAATTTATTGTGTATCCATTTAACACTATCTAGCGAACAACAATAGTACCATTATTTTGATAAGTAATGGTACTAAACAAAAAAAAAAAAAAAAAAAAAACACTACAAAGAGTAACTAAAAACTCTAAGCAAATGAGAGATTTTTATTAGCTAAATAGTTGAAAAGCATCACAATATCAAATTATAATTATATTTGGAGACTTCCTACTGCTACCACTGAAGAATGTCGATTTTAGCCATGAAGGTAAACTTTTTTTTAGGGAGAAAGGTAGAATTATATTATGGCGTGTTGGGCAACCATAAATTAAAATTGCAACATTGGTCAAAAACGCTCATTCAATGGAATAGCAACAATTCATAAATACCTCTTACATAACACATTACACCCCACCAATATTTTCTCTTTTCACATACAAGGACGGATCCAGGATTCAAAAGTACCTTGGGATAAAAATGTTTTTTAGAAGATCATAAATGTATTAAAAGTGTAACAGGTCTTTATAATATCATTCGAATTTCAAAGTAATAGTGAATACATTTGTATGTCAAATGATGCCAATTACCTATTCCTATAGTTTTAAAATAAATAATAAAATTTTTAGGGCATTATTAAATAAATCAAGGGATGAAAACGTTTTAACCCATAAAATCAAGAAGAATCGATTATACTAAATAAGAATGTACAAAACACATATATACTAATATAAGAGAATAACAGTTAAAAATATAAAGAAGTAAATGAACCACATATTTACAACGTAACTTCACTTATACTAATGAGAATGTAATAAATTACTCCATAACTCTTTGCGTGAAAAGCGTTATAGATGCGTGCATTTAATTATACCATACGTCTATAAAAATTGATGAGATTTCACATAATATTTTCATTGCAAAAACAATATTTAATCTTAATATTGATTTTACTACTCAACAACATCTTAAAGCATCATTTTATCAATTATTTTACACATATTAATTAACACGTCATGAATTCATTGATAATAATTGCTTTTCTTCTTATTACATTGTTTTTCATAGCCACAGCTGATGTTCAATCTATTTATGCACAAAGTCTTTCAAAAGCCAACGAGTTACAAAAATGTGAAGGTGGACTAGGGGTTGAATGTGGTAGATCCATTTACAAACATGTATTTGAGGCTGAAAAAGAAGTATCACAAAAATGTTGTAGTCGGTTGATAACGATTGGAAAAGATTGTCATGATCTTTTAACTGAAGTGACTATAGTATATAAGCGTCTTCCTGAGAAAAAAGCTAAAGAAATTTGGCATAAAAACAATAAAGCGTGGGAAGACTGCAAGGGTGGGGTGGCACCGAGTCCTATAGGATCAAGCGAGTTACAAAATTGTGAAAACGGACTCGGCGCGAAATGTGGTCGTATCATATACCAAAATGTGTTTGAATCTAGAAAGGAAGTCTCAAAAGAATGTTGTAGTCGATTGGTGGTTCTTGGTAAGGACTGTCATGATCTTCTTACAGAGGTGACAATTGTATATAAACATCTTCCAGAGATACAAGCAAAACAAATTTGGCAAAAAAATGACAAAATATGGGAGCAGTGTAAGAATACCGAGCATGTTAATGTGTAATACTTGTTCATTATAGTTTCTAGAAAACGGCAATTGTAATAAAGTAAATAAATTACTGTTATTTCATTAATAATATAAATCATCTTGTTAAATTAGTAGTGTGTGTATGTCGCCATCACAAAAAGAAGATCGAGACCATTAGATGCAAAAGCTAATTTTCAACGCCCTCGTAATCTTGAGACGTCATTTATATTTTTTCAAAGAAAATTCATTCTTTATTAAATTGTCAAATAACACATACGATGAGTAAGTTAAGGGAAATTATGCGGTGTACCACATAATTTTTTAGAATTCTATGTTGTAGCCTTAGATTTTTTATTTTTTATCTTTTTATTTTTTAAATTTTTTTTATATATATATTTTACAGTATAACTTTGACATTCTTAATATTTCTCATATATAACCCTAAGTTCTTAATTTAATTTCCAACTTAATTATTTTCAACACGATAAATTTAAACTTTCAATAAAACTCGTAAATGTACCAATAAGTGCTCGTAAATTCTTTACTTAATCAATAACTTATCATTTTAAACCATTATTTATATTTGGGCGACTTGGATTCTCCCATATTTTATAACAAGAATTTTAAAGACTGCCACCTTTTGTCAATTTTTTTTAAATCGTCCAACTTTTTGTAAATATTTTTCAAAAAGAAAAAAACTCCCAAAAATAATGATTTTTTTTTTTTGGAAAATAAAATATCTCTTTTTAGATATATATATCTATCATGAATGGACTCCATCGTCCACTGAAACTCAAAATGTGAAAAGAACAAGAAGAAATTTAATATTTTTATAGTCAAAAGAAACATTATTTTGATGAAAATAAGGTTTTAGTGGGAGTTATTAACGAAATGCTTAGAAAACGTGAGATATTTTTAAATAAATTTGAAAAGTGGGAGTTAATAATATATAAATCATTTATATCACACCATGATTGTTATCGTTAACAACGATCAATTATCATCAAATTCAATACAAACACCATCATTCCCTTCATTAACATCAACAAAAGTAAGTTGAAGAAAAAATAATAAATTGTCAGGTTTAATGAGTTATTTAATAAATAAAATTAATAAAAAAGATAAATAAGAGTCATACTAAAGACAAATACTCGTATAAAACATAAGGGTATACCATAGAATTTTATAAAAGTAAGAATATATCATAGTGTGAATACCCACATCCGTACCACCCACCAAAAACCCAGTGACGTAACCACGGACTTTTACATGCATGCTTTTACGTTGACTTAAACGGTACTAACTGTGTCGAATTCAAGTTGAGTCGTTTTAAAATGCGAAATGAGGTCACTAGGTGTCATCACTCCTAATAAATGTCTTTTGGTTCACTTAGAGTCTAACTTGTCTCGAGTCTAGGTCCAAATCGGCATACGCGCACCCCTTTTACAAGCACATGAAACAATTGGCCCTTTTACATTAACAAGGCCTAATTCGATTCTCCTAAATTCCTAAATTTAGGCCCGGTTGCTAAAACCACATTCTTGCACTAGCAAACACAAAGTACGGCCTCACGGGTCGTCCTATTTCACAAAACACTACAAAATACACCCATTTTACATTTTCGGGTCTCGGGCCCAAAACCGAGCCCAGTGGCACTCCTGGCCCGCTTCTTAAGGCCCTGGAGATCACCAAACAAACCCTACATCCTGCAAAACACCGTAACTTAGAGCTCAAGCAAGAATATACCGTATATATCAAAAGATAATTTGGAAATATACCGAAAAAGACGACTTAGCACGCCCTCCAAATCGCAAGATGCCTTGCGATTAGGGGAGGCAATCGCATGACCCCTTGCGATTTCCTCAGGCATTCGCAAGGTGTCTTGCGATTCCTACTGCCGGTTTTATCCTCTAGGTTTCCTAAATCTTGACGAACTCTCTACTATAAATACAGCCCTTCTATGCACGTATCAGACACAATTTTGGAAGACAATTTTACACACAACATTCACAGCAAACTCTCTCACAAGCCTTACGCATACAAACCCTTTGAATTCCTCACTTTCTTGTGTTGAATTCTCTCTCTTTGAAGCGAAGCGCTGCCGGTTTCCTAGTTCGAGACAGGTAGGCCTTAATCCTAGCATGGATTAAGGTTTTCTTTACTTTTTAGACTTACAGGGACTACATTAGGCTCACTCAACTTTGGTACGCGAGTCTGCTTTTCATAAGGCGGTCATGCACCTCGAATACACACCCTATTCGTAACACCTTTCCAAAGTCGCATAAACAACTGACCCCCTTAAAATAAACCAAATGGACTTTATTTTATGTTTACATCTAGCAAATCCTCATCTTTCATTTAATCACTTAACAATGAATTCGACACTAGCATAACCGTTTTCGTTAACAAGTTTAAGCATGCTTAACTGAGGGTTTTAAACAATCTCTTTTGCATTTGCATTTGCATTCATTCATCTTTTTACAACTTAAATCGCACTTGTACGTAGCGAATTACTTAAGCTCACATGTCATTCTTAGCATTGTTCTCAAGCTTAGTAGAGGCTATCTTTGATAGGCTTTTCCAAAAGATCTTTCATAAAACATTATTTGAACTATTCTTTAGAAGAGTACCCTCACCCGAATCTGGTTTCACAATAGCCTTAGACGGATGGGTGTCGACGTGGCTTGAACTCTAAGACGTGTCTTTGAGCTAGGGACATGGAGGCGGGTTCTAAATTTCCCTCATAATTTAGTGGCGACTCCAAAGCAGTTTTTAAAGGTTTTTCTAACTTAATCTTTTTCTACTTTTCACGCCCTTAGTAAGACGTCGAGTGGTCCCTTTAAACCCCGGTACCTACAGTTGGCGACTCCGCTGGGGACAGGTTTTATTTTTATAACTAAAACTAGCATTTTCTTTTAAAAATAAAAACGAGACTCGAACACTTGAGAACAATCATTATATGTGAGCTAAGCATATTCGTTAGAGTCGAATCCAGTGGATTCAAAAGCACAAACACCCTCGAGAGGTGGTTCCAATACGTTTGCTTGTCCATTCGATAAAGCACGTACAGGACTAACTTTCCTCTCACCCCTCTACGGCTTGCCGTAGCGAACTAGTTTGACTGCCCAGGGCTTCCTTCGTATCCTACACGTTCTACTGTGTGGGCGAAGGGCTTAAAGCATCTGGCAAAGCGTACTCAAACTAGATGGAGGTGTACGAGACTCGACCAAACGACCAAGAGTCATACGTACAAATGCGAGGCTATACACTATAGCCTTTTTCAAAATTCATGTGCATTGCATATCTTCGAAAACTCGCTTAAATTTTCAAGATATAAATGAACCTAACAACTAACATCTAACATTTTACAACTAACATCTAACATTTTACAAACAAAACTCTCGCGAATTTTTGAAATAAACATTTTTCAAAATTTCCTTTTTGCAAAGCAAGCAAAACCCATGCCAAGGTTATGAACTGCGGCTCGCGGACTTCACTCTTTGGGTCACGCAACCCAAATCTCTTTTAACATCTTCGACTTGACTAGCTCGAGTCGAATCCTTTCCATACATTCAACTTTAGCCCACGACAACACACCGTCACTTGGGCTAAATGGATGCAAGACAAAACAAAACATTTTAACATCGAGGCAAATTGCGCGCACGCATCCTCGTTTCAAAAACCTTCCTACCTCAAAACTTTTCGAAAACCCTCCTTTTTCAAGCTTAAAAGGACTTTCCAAAAGACATAAGCAAAAACCCGAGCAAGGTCCAAAACCCGAGCTCGTGGGCTTTACTCCTTGGGTTACATGGCCCGACCCCATTTTAGCACCCCTTTACAAGATACGCAAAACCTGAGTACAATAGAAAAACCAATGTATTGAATAACCTATTTATATAAATTATATTTACTTTGAATATATGTAATAATGAAACTATATGCTTTGTTATTATGCCTTCAAACAATAAAAATCGCCTCTCTTATTTTTGCTATAAGCTTATCTTTATAGTATAAATCTTTGTTTAGACTTATAAATTTCTTACTTATTCATTTGGATAAAACTAATTATACAAATTTTCTTTAGTTTTACAGGTTTGTTAGAATATCAGAAGATTTTCCAAAGAAATTCATGGTGGTTCACCGCAAACTTATTTGTTGTGGATTCTATAATTTTATAAACCCTTTTATATTATTTACATATTATTTATAGCTATTTATAGCCAAATTTATATTTAGATGTACTATGTATATATTATTTGCTTATTTCAACCCAATTTTATTTTGTATGTTTTTTTTTTGTATAATAAGAATATAATAAGAAAAGGGGCTCTTCAAAAATATAATTTAATAAGATTTAACTCATTCTGAGCAAAGTTTAAGGAATTTGCTTATACAAGGTGTCTAACTTTAACATTTTAATATATAAAATTGGTATATTGATATCAAAATTACAAATTCTATGGTGCATCCGTCTCATAGTATGAGACAACTCAAAAGTAACTATATTACTTTTCAAACGTAACCTATTTATTTAACTTGAAAAATAATTGTACCTTGCTTCAAATGTAACTCTATCAGACGTGAAGCGATTTATATTTTATTAAAAAAAAATGTACATCAGAAACAAATTTTTACCGATTACGATAAAATATAAATAAGAAAATAAATTAACTTATGTACATTTTTGTTACTTTGCTACTGAATGTCGTAGCATTAAAATAATGTTGTATATAATTGATAATAATGACAAAAACTATAATAAGATTTATAATGTTATTATGTGTGGGTGAAGTATAGTATAACTATAGTGAAATATTGATGGTGTCTCATAGTATGAGACGGCCTCACCATAGAATTACTCTTAGATTTTTCGTATACGGATTTTACTCCCATTGTATACTTTTTTCATTTATTTTTCCAACTTTACCCTTTTTTACTTCCACAATATACAAAATTATCTCCATCACCCAAAAAAAACCAACCAAATACCACCGTCCAGCAACCGCGTGCCTTCGACAACCCGATACCGGCAGGACATGGGAGGGTGGTCTGCGTGATGGTGGTTATCACAGTAGGGTTAGCGGTGGTTGTGGTGGTTTTTGTAAAAAAAATTAAAATTAAATTAAAATAAAAAATCTGAAATTCTCATGATTAACAACATTGCAAATTTACAATTCATAAAGATGGATACAACTGTTCTGTACTACTACGTATCGCCTACATTGAAGATCTCCATTTGTGGTCCCCTTGTCCTACGATTTCTATCTATTTATACCCTAATACTAATTTTAGATTAAAATTTATTAAAATTAATAAAATTCGTTAATTGAATAATAAAAATAACAATTGAATTCAATTACTACCCCATCGAATAGATTATCGAAATTAATAATTGAATAATTGAACTATTGATTGAATTTAGATTAAGAAAATTTAGGGAAAAAAAAAAGAGAATTTTGTATACTTTGGGAGTAAAAAAAGGGTAAGGGTGGAAAACTAAATGAAAAAAGTATACAACAAGAGTAAAATCTGTATACGGAAAATCAATTACGTTTCTTTTAACTAATTTGTTTTTTTTTTTACTTTTTATTTTCATTCTTTAAAACCCGTACGTTGCACGGCTTTATAACTAGTAGGATAACCAAATTTACCAATTAATTAAGACAATGAAAAAGAGAGACGACACTATAGGGCGTGACTGTGTAGTACTGTAATTAGACCAACAATAATACTCCCTACTAGACTAAAGTAGTGGAGGCATTATTACCCAAAGAAACGTCAAACAAACCACTACCTCACTTTCCCTGTCTTCCCCCCCAATCATTTTTCTCCTTTCTTCCTCTCTCTTCCAACACCCACATGGACCCACCTCCGGCGCCGCAACCCACCTCCACCGCACCACCACCGTACCCCGACTCAGTCGAATCATCCCCACGCTCACGCGCCACCGACTTCGACGACCAACAACTTCACCCCAAACTCCGTCTCATGTGCAGCTACGGCGGCCACATCGTCCCTCGTCCCCACGACAAGTCCCTCTGCTACGTTGGCGGTGACACCCGCATGGTCGTCATCGATCGCTCCACCTCCCTCTCCGACCTCCTCACTCGCCTCTCCAAAACCACCATTAACCACCCACGCGCCACCGCTGTCCACCTTAAGTACCAACTCCCTACTGAAGATCTTGACTCTCTCATCACCGTCTCCACCGACGAAGACCTCGACAACCTCATCGATGAGTACGACCGGATATTCAAATCCCCCCTCAAATCGGGTCGGATCCGACTGTTTTTGTTCCCGACCAAACCCGACGTGGCCCACTCTGTGGGTCCCCTCTTAGACGGGTCGAATCGGTCTGAAGACTGGTTCCTTAACGCGCTCAACGACGCGTCGGAGCTTCATCGTGGGTACTCCGACCCGTCTTTGGTCAACAACCTTCTCGGTCTTGACCATGACGTTGGTAATGACGTCATCGGCAATAATAATAGTTTCAATAGTAATCATCATAATAATGATGATGTTAATAGTAATTTGAAGGAGGTGGAGGAGAAGAAAACGGTGGTGGGTAGTAAGAGCTTTCAGGATGTGAACACGATGCCGGATTCACCGATCATCGATACGACGTCGTCGTTTGGGTCCACGTCATCACAGCCGAGCTTTATGAATTTGCCACCGATTAGAGTACACGTGGACCAGAGGGTTGGTGGTGGGATTGAGGAGCAGTTTTCTCAGATGACTGTTGGTGGTGGTGGTGGTGGCGGTGGGGGTGGGGATTATGGGATGAGGGCGTATTTGGATGACGAGAGATCGGACCAAGGGTTGGCGGGGGGTGGGTATCGGATACAACAGCAGGTACAGCAGCAAATGGGGCAGAGTGCTGTGAATTTGAGTTTGCAAGCACAGCAAAAGCAGCAGCAATTGGGTGCTGATGTGCCTTCTCCTGATTCGGTTTCTAGGTATGCCCTCGTAAAACCTGTTACTTCTGTCATTTGTTTATGTTTTTAATCTAGAAATGTTGTAATCTCATAAATAAATTGGATTGAGGTAGTTTAGTTTCATACTCCATTAAGTAAGGTCGAAGCTTGTGTTTACATTCATGTATGGATTATATATATGTCATGTATATCTGTTTGCAGCGATACTAGCCTTTCGAGTGCAATTGCTCGACAAAAGTTGGTCATGTACCAGGATTCAAACGGTCAGCTATCGTCAGGAAGCAATAGGCCACAACAACAACAACAAGGTATGCAGCAGATGCAACAAGTGTCTGACTCTGGGTACGGATACCATCCTCAATACGAACAGCACCAACAGAAAATGCTTCAGCAGCATCAACATCAACAACAGCAGCAACAACACCAGCATCAACAGCAGCAACAAAACTTGATGCACCAGCAACAACATCAACAACAACAGCAAGGCCAAACGCAACAACAATTCGTTCAACCGGGGTCCAATTTCGTTCACCATCAACCTCAGGAGTCAATGCCCATGCCAGGATATTACCCCATGTATCCACCTCAGCAGCAGCAGCAACAGCAAAATCATCAATACCCCGTCTATTACGTGCCAGCTGGCCAAGCGCAAGGGTACGGTTTACCACCTCAGCAGCAGCGGAATATGGGCGAAGGTCGAACTTCTGCCCCTTCTAACCGTACCCAAATTCAGTCTTCAACTTACAATCCAAATCTGAATATGAATTTGGCGCCTACGAAATCTGAAATGGGTGCCGCTGTGTATAGGACAAACACTGCACCCAGCGGCACACAGCAACAACATCAACAGCAGCAGCAATTTGTCGGGTACTCTCAGACCCATCATCACCCGTCACAATCTGTAGCTCCCAATTCAGGAGGAGCATCAGGTTACACGTATGAATATGCTGACCCTGCTCGTTCCCAGATTTATTATACTCAGCCATTGTCACCTGCACTCAGTTCTCAATATCAGGGCGTAACGTTAAGTGGTCAGACAATGATGATGTCAGATGGTTCTTCTCAGCTTTCAAATGATATTGGCAAGTAGTCCACAGGCCGAAGCTCTCAGCCATTGTTGGTCAATTTTGAACCAATCCATTTGGTATACGTTAATATATGTTGTTTAATTTCTCTTAAGCATATTTTTTTTCTGCAATGGTGTGCTGGTGTTTTTATTACATATGTCAAATAATTGTCTGGGGATTCTTGTAACTTATACCGTCTCCATTACTAGTCCGAGCAAGTATATAGAAGTGAACAGTGGTTATCTGTAAAAGTTAAAACTTTTGTGTCGTGCTTGTTTAAATCATGTGAATTGATAGGTATAATAGCAAATGTAAAACAATGACATTTAGGTAAGGGCCGGGGTGAATGTCCCAGTTTGTGCAAAACCGTGAAGTCGAGGGTCATTGGTGGCTTAATTATGATTCGGTGTTTCTGCTCTGGACTTCCGAATATATTAACGCCTGAAGTTTGGTCGTGGTCTGTATTTCTTGGAGCGTAATCAGAAGCTCGAGACATGTAATCACTACTAATCAACCACAAACCGATGACAGTTTTATGTCTTGAGATCTTTGATGAAAGGTGGAGATATATAGCTTAGATTGACGTCGGACTTTTTGTTGATATTTAGAAAGCTGGTGGGGCGGACGGGGCTTATAGATTATAGAAAGTAATACGGTGTAAAATGTGTTTGCGGCATAATGGCTCACCAAGTGACTGCGCTGCTAATATATTTTATTATGATGTACTCTGTATCAATCATTCTATTCAATTACTGACACAATCTTCACCTTGAGTATAATTAAGTAATGAATTAAGTACTTGGGTTAGTTGACATGAGATCGTCTTGCACAAGACTTGCAGTTTCTTAATTTTATTTGAAACTGAGGTTTGGAAAACAATGAAATAATAATATAAAATGTAAATGGAAATTGAAAGTGATAGAATTTGGCCCTATTTCGCATCCATTAGGGCCATGCAAAGTATCTTATCAAATCCATTGGGTGAAATAGGTGTTCGACACATCAATTTCCTTCAACCAAATACTCCCTATATTTTATTTTCTTTACCTTTTTAATATAGAATTGTCAATTTGTCATATACTCCGTAGCTCATAAAAGACGAGGGTTTCATTTTCCCTTTTGTGGACGGGAGTAGTGTTACTGGGCAATTTAGGATACGCAATATAAACACTTCTTGGTGGCAAAGTCACGACCTACTGTTTTAAAAATAAAAATCTTTTACTCATATCTTCGCATAATATATGATATTTTCTCTGTCTCAATCATTTATTTACACCTCTTTTAAATCTTCATCAAAAAAAAGTTAAAAGTGTTAACAATTTAATGGAACGGAGGAGTAGAAAAATCATGTAAGTTTACAGGCAGTATTTTCTTTATAGTACCGCTTGTAAAGAATAATCACGTAGAGATCGTACAATTCATTAAAATACCGCTTGTAAACATAATCACGTAGAAAAAGAGAATTTTAGTAATATGTAAAGAGATACTCCATAGTAGGAACGAAAAACAAACATGAATCGGCCTATGTACAAAAAATAAATATACTATGTTTATTGGTAAGTCTACAATTAGGTTAGAAATAAAAGTAAAAAATGAAAAGGAAAACTAAAATAAAATTCTAAACCTACTTTCAACTCCTAAACCTAGTACAAATGGAAGAATTTGATTGGCATATTCTATATTCTTAAAAATGTTTTTATTTTCAAATGTTCAACATAAAATAATACGGAGTATGGAAAATATATAAATATTCATATTAAAAAATTTCCTACGATTCAAGATCATTCTTGACATACTTTCGTTACCTTGATATTTTTTACAATGTTTATTTACCTATATTTAATACTGAATTTTATATATATTATGTGAAGTTTTTCTAATATCAACATTTTTTTATAATTTAACTAAAACTCTAAAATAAGAAGTACTCATAATATTTTTTAAAATAAGATAAAATATGAATAAAAGGTAGGTTAAAGTATGTTATGTGAACTTACCTTCTCAATAAAGTGTTAGAAAAGTGAGGTAGATTTTGAAGTAGGTTTAAAGAATAAAAATTAATTTTTTAATTCTTAACCTAGTTAAAGTTAGGTTAGCAAAACTACCAATAAACATGGTCAATAAAACCTATGGAATAAAATAGTGTATTCATTCATATTCATAAAACTCTAAACGAATATTTGGTGCAAACTTAAATTTTGGATTAAATATCTAAAGATGTAAATTAGAAACACAATTTTTTTTAGGTGGTTACTATAATTGCATTTCTTACTATTTCTGGTGGCAACAATGACTGCAGTTTTGTCTTTGTTTTAGAAATATAACAAGATAAGCTTATCATAATGTTCTCAGTTTGTCGTAACGTAGCTCCATAATGCATTTCACGGCTTTCTTTAACTTTTTTCCATAGCGTCTAACTTCATCATAATTGACTTTCATGCTCTATCCTTCTCTCTTGCCCAATGTTTAAAATTAGTCTAGGGAATTAGTAGGGATTAGAAGAAAAGTTTATGAAAGGACTCGTTTTCTCTAAGGTAAAAGACGAGTCTCTCTATGCATGAAAATTGCGATCACTAGTGATCATAAATAGCCTAAATGCGATCACATTTTACGTATCAAAAAACGTGTCTTTTACTTTATTAGTGAAAAACATGTCTTTTTACTTTATTAGTGAAAAACAGTCATTCCCGAGTCGCTTGGGATATGTTCACTTGACAACGTTTACAACTTAGCAAATGAATCGTATGCTTACAAGCAGACTTTTCTTTATAATTAAACACAACATTTTTTATTTTATTTTTTTGCCAATAAACACAACATTTTTTTATTTTTATCGCCATAAACACAACATTGATTAACTACTGGTCGGGAGTTTCTCGTTATGCTAAGGAGTTGGAAGACGAAGCTCGTGCTCAATCCACTGCACTCCACCAACATATATCTTTTAATCGAAGCTCGATATGTAGTTTTATTTATTATGTTTCTAATTTTGTAATTTTAGTTTGTAATTATGGATTGGAGTGCCGCATAATTAGGCCAAAAAAAAATTAACTGAAAGTCCTAGCTTTTTCTCTTTTTCAATGATCCTCAATTTTAATTAGAGTTGATGAATTTTATGTTATGAAAGTCCTAGCTTTTTCTCTTTTTCAATGATCCTCAATTTTAATTAGAGTTGATGAATTTTATGTTATTGCAAAGTGTGAAATTTGAACAAAACAAAGCCATCTTTGGCATGCATGTACTCCGTAAGAGATTAGAGTTAACTACTTCTTGGAATTGGAGAAAGCATATGGCTTATATGCTTAGCACAAATTCTTATTGAAGACCACCATACCGTCTTAAGTTTAAGACGGGTCAACTATGATCCGTTTTTCCTTTTTTTTTTTTCTTTTTTTTCTGAAATTTTTTTCAAGACCCAAATTTTATTTTTAAAAATTTTTGTCGAAAATCGTGTTTATAGGGTATTTGAAAATGGTAACAAAGCGACCAAAATGGTAACATATTATATTATATTTGTAACATATTATGAAACATAGAGAATAAAAAATTGTCATAATATTTGTTTAATATGTTACCATAATTGTATAATATGTTACCAAAATAGGTTAATATTAAATGATAAAATATTATACTTTAATGTAACATATTTGTTTTTGCATTTTCATACTAAAAAACTTAATAACAATTCATTAATAAATGATAACATAATATATTATGATCCAAACATAATTAATTTATACTCCGTATATTCGTAACATGTATTATGTTTTCTATGTTTGCGAAATGTCACCAATATAATATACTCCGTAGTATGTTACCATTTCTATCAATATTGTTACTATTTAAAGTTTGTGTTTTTCCGCTTTTTGAGTTAAGTTAAAAAAAAAAAAAAAAAAAAAAAAATTGGGTCTTAAAAAATATTTCGAAAAAAAAAAAGAAAAAAAGATTAATGGGCCAAAACAGGTCAAATTTGACCCGTCTTAACCTTAAGTCGGATCTTTTGGTCTTAAGGGAGACTTTATTGTATGCTTAGTACTGCGATGAGAATTCACATTAGTTGTACACATGTACTGACTGTACTGAAAGAAAATACTCCATAGTAAATATCTTAAATGATCGCCTTATAATGAGAGAAAATATTTCCAGTTTCAAAATTACTGAAGACGAAAACTGAAATACAAAAAAGTAATTATCACTAAGAGAAATCTCACGATAACTTTATTGTAATATTATTTTTTAAACTTTTTTATAAAAACAAGGGTTTTTTTTTTCACAACTCTCACCTTCTATAATACACATTTTCAAAACTTTCACCTTATATAGTTTTTTTTAAACCCCCACCTTATATGACAAAAATATTTTAAAACATAAATGAAGATTTGATGATGTGAGTTAAGATTAATTAACGAATAAATCGTAAGTTTAAACATAAGTTAGGGACCGCTATAGCCGGAGCGAATTTAATCTCACGTTTTACGGTGTAGGAATAAGAATTTAGTAGTGTAATTTAAACATTATGGTTATAAAAGGTGGGAGTTTCAAAAAAAAGTGTATTATAAAAGATGGAAATTACTAAAAAAAAAAACCCTAAAAAAAAAAAAACCTTGCAAACACTATTTCATCGGCATAAAATCAAAATAATAAAAATTATACTGTATTAGATTTACAAATTTACAATTAAATTAAATTTACAAATTTACAATTAAATTAAATTTTGGAATACTTACCCCTGTAACTCCAAGCATCCCATTTACTACTCCGTATTAAAAATAACTTTCATCAAATTGGACCTCTTAAATAAGTTATGAAATACGAAAAAATCAAATTATAGCGATAACATAATAAAAGGCCTTTCACAAAATTATACTTAGTTTTATCGGGAAAAAAAAAAATCATTTTTACATATCAGCGTTTTATGACTAATAGAAATAGATAAAATAGAATCCCCATAATAGAATCTCATCTAATCGCCAACATAAAAATAAAATACGAGTATACAAATTTAACTTAGCAAAATTTTTGAATGCTGAACGAAATAGTCTATGACGATTATGCTGAAAACTGCAAAATTAATTCTTCCAGGCCTTCTTGCCACGGAACTGTTTACCAGAGGTCTTCTTTTTCATCTTCCTGTTTTGTTTCTCTCTATTAACCTTGTCTAACTTCGCTCGGAAAGGCATCTGTTTCTTGCGTTGCTTTTCAGAGTTACTTGTGCCCGCATTCTGTTAGGCATCACAAACACGATTTTAGTACAGCCAAAAAAAAAAAAAAAAAAAAGTCGGCACAAAGCTTATGATACTAAGCCAGACATCAAACTCAATGGTACTACGGAAATTGATATAGAATCGTGATACACGGCTAGCTATAGACTAAGAAACAAGCACCGTGGGTTGTTCAATGAAAGCATGCGTCAGATTGTTACAGAACACAGCTTTCCACTTGATTTTTGCATCATACACGGTGACACGATTAGTATGCCTAGAATGAGGCTGGTTTACACAACAAGACATTGATTTTTACAACATACACACACGGTGACACGATCAGTATGCCTAGGAAAAGGTAGGTTCATACTACATAGTTCATAAAACAAGACGTTGATTTTCGCAACATATACACACGGTGACACGATTATTATGCCTAGGATAAAGCTGGTTCATACACAACAAGACATGCTGAGTGCAGTATAGTTTAGCATACGGGTTCTCTTTTGTCTTGCGTCTTACGGTATATGATCATTTTCCGTCTAATTTGAATTCATATTATCACCTCTTTTTTTTACCTTCACTTTACATGTTCTTCAAGGTAACACTTAAACAATAATTTTTTGCCCACTGAAATACTATTTTTTGAAAGACTTGCAGTCAACTTGCTCATGGTCAAATTTTCATACCTTTGAACCCTAAATATGAAATGGGACGGAAATGATAAGAAAAGGTGGTAGTCCCAACTTTTCAAAACAATAACGTGAGAACAACTTATTGCGTCACTGAATCATCAACATGCACCGCTATCTAAGTCTCATGTTAGGAAAGTCAAATAAAATTTTAGTTGAGCAAATAAACATGCACTGCTATCTAAGTCTCGTGTTCGGCCGAAAGCAGCTCGGCCATCAAGACTAAATATGCTAACCAGTGGTCATGTCATACAATCCATGCCAGACATGAAGATTTTCTTAAAAAGAAAAGTAAATGCCGTGATAAGAAAGGATTACGATACAAATAAGAAAATGGTGACTGTAAAAGGATAGAATACCTTGTTCTTCTTCACAGCAGCTTTGGCTCTGTACTGCTCTCGGTCTTCTCTCCCAGCTTTCATTACTGCTATTCTTTGCTCCTTCGTCAGCTTTCTTTTACTTTTAGACTATCAATGCATCACAAAAGAAGCAAACTCTTTAGAAAGTGAATTATGCCGTTACTGGCATGGGAAAAAAGTATCGAAAATCATGGCGGTGAAAAGTGAAAAGTACACACGCCAGCTTATCTCTACACTATCATCTCTGAAAACAGACACTTGTGCTTCTTGCATTGCATAGATTGCAAAAATCAATCCAAAGAATATTTAAATTCCTCCCTTGAAAAACAATGGCAAACAACCTAAAGCAGAAAACTCACTTCAAATTTGGACGGATCGATAGGCTTGAGACTTAATTGCCCAGGCTCTGGAATTTTAATGCTTGCCGCTCGGGAATTTCCACCTTTTAGCAATCCATGCTGAGTCAACGCAGTTTTTGCTTTCTCCTTTGCCTAAATCATAAGCATAATGATCCAAATATGAAACGAGACAAATTAGTAATGGCAGAGTTCAGATAACTAATACTTTGGACATTATAAGAAAAATAACAGCATATCAGGTCGTAAAAAGCTATAGCGTGATACAATGTATCGAGCAACAACTAGCTTGTATACCTGTAACTCTTTGATACGTTGGAAGTCCTCATTAGAATAAATGCGATCTTCCGTGTCTGAGGCATCCTCCAACTTGGCTGTAGCCAATTTCTTTAGGGCTCGAAGACTGTTCTTCGCAGCATTCAATTGTTGGTCGAAATCTGCGAATTTTCTTTTTCGTCTTACTTTAGGATCAATGCCTGCATCGCTGTTATCAGAGTCACTCAAGCTACATGGATCTTCATCTCCTAAATCTTCTGCATCGCTACTTCCTTCTTCACTTCCCTCTTGGCCGACACTCGAATTTTTATCATCCTCGTCGTCATCCTCATCGTTATCCTCATCCTCAAACTCTTCACCATCTTCATCAGAAACATCAATTTCACTGTCAGAATCAATGTAATTAGCACCATCAGCATCACCCACAGCATCATCACCATCAATTTCTTCGGAACTATTAAGACCATCACTATCCAAGTCGCTATCATCGTTTTGAGACTGCAATAGTTCAGCACCGGGGACATTGGTAGCAACAGTCACCTGCCCGTACTCTTTAGGTTTAGCTGTTGGGTCCGTGGGCCGCCCTCGGTCCTTTTTCACCAGCAGTGAAGGGCAAACCTACGAAGAATGACACTGTCACATACAAAACCCTCAAAAGAAAGAGAGCCGTGGTGCAAAGACTCTTAACCAAGACGAAATACCTCCCGAAACAGTGTCATGAGGGAGCGAGCGGCACTTGTAACTGCTTTCTCATGAGACTTTCTGTATAAAACAAGATCTTGTAGCAACTCCTCTGTCATCAACTAAAACCCAAACAGAAATAAAAAAAAAAAAAGTGTTATCAGCAAACAAGAGAACATTCAAAAAGCATAGGCATCATACAGAAATTGAAAATGCTTTTAGCAACCAAGAGAAAATTAAAAAAGTATAAGCATTGGTGTGCAAAATGAAGGATAAGGTATGCAATTGGTGTGGCTGGGTAGCCGCTTTCAATGTCTATATAAGGCAACAACACCACTCATATATGCTCTGCCCATACAAATGTCAAACAAAGATGCACCTACCAGTCACGTTTCTAGCCCATTCTCTCACAAAAATTTGGGCAAGTTCACACCATTGAATCCACAAGAAATTCCATCTAGACTGTTTAACATGTACGAGACATAAAAAGGTGAGAACAATACCAGAGGCATTCGCAGACATAGCTCTCGCACCACGTTCAGCCCAACAGCTATTGCCTGTCACCAGATTAACAATACAGCTCTAAGAACAGATGATGCAAACATTTACAGCTAGCAATTTTTCGAAATTTGCGACAGCATTTTGACGAGGCCATTTGAATTACAAAACTGAATCAAAGAGAATTCCACAAATTTAGCATTTCTTGAGAGTTGAGATTCCAAATTCCCTAGCCTAAGTACATAAAACATATCGAGAACAATAAGTACCTCCGTCCGAGAGCGGTCATGTACAAATTGATTTACAATCTGCCTGAAGAGAGGTTCAACAGCATCAGGTGGTACCTGATACATGTTTAGGTGTTAGACGAGTGATAAAGTTAATAGGAAGCCTTTATAGCTGCGTTACAGGACTATAGTCATGAAGAAAAGTTATTGCTAAAATGCAAAGGTATAGCTTAAAAAATGGAAACAAGGAAATCGAAATATATAAAGAAGAAAAAAACGCAGACCATTTCATGGCAGGCTTGAACTGCAGCAGCAAGCAAATTGGTTATATCACGTTGATGAGGCTGCACAGAGGAATTATAAACTGTAAATACTATGCACTCTTAAAACCCATGATATACCCATCAATAGGACCACCACACACTTGAACATATTTTTGGATGAAGGGATAAAAGTTCAGCAAAATCAACTGGTGTAGCCCAATCGTCCTAGCAACCACTTTTAGCATCATCATTTTAACCTACAGCCACATATATTAAGTAACACATCAGCGGGTCATCAACTAATTTCATGAGAAAAAAAAAACGAATCAAACATTAGAATGACACAAACCTCAAAGCGCTCATTACATCTTTGAAGTCGAGAAAACAGTTTTTCAGCAAAGCCCTGAGAAGAAAACACACAGTCAATTGACGATACATAATATTGGATGACCAAATAGCAAGGATAATAACAAGACTGCCGTGATCCAAACAACAAACCTGAGCATCATTCAATCTAGTAAGTGGTGAGTAATAAGTAGGGCCTGTTTTTTCTGAATCACGACGTTGATGTCTCTTCATACTACGAACAACACGTTCCAATTTTGCTTTCTTTTTCTTTTTGCTCTTCAAAGTACCTTTCTTGTGAGCCTGAAGTAGTTGATACAAACACCCATAAGTTGTGCCCAATCTCATGCTTCTAAATGCAAGGAAGAGATACATACAAACTTCACCCAAAGATAAATTCTATAAACAGATAACAAAAAAGAACAAACCTTATAGACATCTTCCCTACTAAGAACCACATGAGGTTGTTGAGTGGGGTCCTCATCATCGTCACTCGATTCATCACTGTCATCATCATCTTGGATCTTCTCAAAATCAAGAAGGAAGGAAAGAGCAGCAATCATGATCCTGGAATAAAATAGCAAAAAAAAAAAAAAACATTATATGCACGCTCATGACTGAAGCTATCATATCGAGACTACTCAACAATGTTAGGAAACAAGAATTGGAACCTTGACGAATGATGGAAACAAGCCTCACAAATCGCATTTACAGTTCTATCATCGGTCCAAACTTTTCTACGATGAAGATCACAGAGTGTGACGAGCGCGCTCTTTGCTTTGGGCACATCCTCCAGCTGTAACAATATAAATTTATAAAATGCAAACAAAATTATACAAGCTCTCAAGGAAGAACAGGAGCCTCAACACGAACCTGTAACCTCTGAAAAAGAATATTCTGAAGAGGTTTATTCTTAGAATCATCTTTATGCTTCTTATTCATGCGTTGAATAAAGCGAATGACATGTGAATAAGCCAACTTCTTCAAAGACTTATCGCCAAGCGTCTGGAGGTCCATGAACAAGGGCAGTGTACCAACAATGTCAACTTTCTGCAACCCAATACATCATCATTGTTAAGATTCTAAAGTGCTATAAATAATCTTGAGGTTTACTATGAGTAAAAATCCAAACAAACCTTGCGATTGACGAGAAGAATAAGGCCGTCTGTAAGGTGAGACCGCAAGGAAGACGGAAGGGAGCGAGCTTAGGCGAGCAGGCCAGCGAGCAAAACGGGGAAATCGGAGAGATGATTGGGGTAATGAGGGAACATGTGAGACAAAAACGACACTTCAGCAAGGGTTTTAGAATTGTTACGGTCAGCTTCGACGCCGGAGAGTGTGCTGAAGTTCAAGGCGGCTCCTTGTCGGAAAAGATCCAGCAGTGACTTGAAATTGCGGTATATATCGACCAGCTCCGATGTGTAGCTCTCAGGGTCGCACTTCATTTTCGACTGCAGGTTTTGGAGAGAGACTTTGCCGGCCGACACACTCGCCGCCGACATTTCCTCCGCCGACAGTATTACGGCGTTTCTATTTGTGTTCATCGCAGAGGTTGCGGTGGTTATCACGGCGGTGGTGGGAGAGGGTGTGGATTCAGGGACGACGACGTTATACTGTTTAACCAAATCAGAAGTTAATACGGTTGGGACCTCAAACAGGCGGCGTGGGGCCCGCAAGAGGTGGCTGGGGGCCGCAGGAGGCGGCCGTGAGGTGAGCCGCAGGTGGCCGGAAAAAAAAAAAAGGAAAACTGAAGACTCACGGTGGAAGAGCCGGAGGAGGCTGCAATTAGGGTGTCGCCGGAGTGCACGGAGGCTGTCGGAGCCGGAGCCGACGCAGGAAGGAGGAGGTGTTGTTAGGGTTTTGTTTTTTAAAAATGATGTGAGATAGTCTAACCAAATCAGAAGTTTAGGGTTTTGAGTTTTTTTTTACACTATCGCCGTATTTTATTTTATTTTTTTTGGATTTGTTAAGAAATCATGGTGATAAGGGGAAAATCTCACCATTACGGATTTTTGCTTAAAAATATGCAAAACTCCATCCCTAAAAATAGTTTATGTACAATTATTTTTGTATTATAAAAGAGCAAAACTCAAAGTTGAAACATATACAAAAACATAACTTTCATTCTCTAATCTTTAATTCTCAATACGTTATCATCACGAATCGCTCTGAATTCGTAAGTTAAAAATAATTCATAGTATTATTAGTAGTATTCACAACTATTGTTAAAATATTATTACCATCTTTTAAAAAAAAATTATTTTATGGATCACCATTGTCATGGGATCAACCCTATTTTTAGCTATATCACAAATTCAAATATATACCTCATTACTGAGCCTTATAGTAGCATTCCCGTTCATTATCCCATCTTACCAGTTGTCTATCCTATGGATACCCATATCCGTACCCTCCCAACCAAAACCCTGTGATATAACTCGGACTTTTATTATGCATGTTTTAACGTTGACTTAAACGGTTCTAAATAATGTTGAATTCATTCTTGAGTCGTTTTGAAATGTTTAAATGATTTAGGTCGCTTCACATCACGCTTAAATAAATGTTCTTTTGTCCATTTAGAGTCTAGCCTGGTCCGCGTCCTACTTCGTCTGGCATGAGCTTCGCGCTTGCGCTACAATTAGCCATTTTACATTAACGAGGACTAATTCAGCATTCCTAAATTCCTAATTTTAGGCCTGGTGGCTAGATTTGCCTTTTAGCCAAAATATAGCCTCACGGGTTACCTTATTTCACAAAATGCCACAAAATACACCCTTTTCATTTTTCCGGGTCTCGGGCCCAGAACCGAGCCCAAACCCGCCTTTGGCCCTCACTCCAAAGCCCTCAACCCTCAAAAATATCTTAGGAAGCCCTCAGCTGTTTTCTTAACGCACAAGCTAAAGATTATACTGTATCTTTTCGAGATATAATCAAACCGAAATTAGGAAACCAAGTTAAAACCACACCCTCAAACCGCATAGCCTTATGCAGTTTAGGGGTCAAACCGCATAAGCCTATGCGGTTTATTGGGCAAACCGCATAGCCCTATGCGGTTCCCCTGCCTGATTTTATTCCGAGATTTCCTAATTTCTCCGAGGTTTTTAGTATATATACCCCCTATACCCGACCTCATAATCACAATTCACAACCAGAAAACACCAGAAATCCTCTCAAAGCCTCACGCACTCCAAATCCTTGAGTTCAACACACCATCCCGTGTTGAATTCATCCTCCTTTTAAGTTCAAGAAGCGAAACTCTGCCCAGATCTGAAGCGCCAGGACCAGGTAGGTACCGATCCACTTGGATCAAAGCTTTTTCTTATTTTCTATGGACTAACAAAGGGGACTACACTTTAGCGCCCCCCCCCCCCCCCCTTCTAAAATAAACCAATGGACAATTGAACTTTATTTTATTTGCATGCATTTAGCAACCCTTTTTCCTTTTGCATTAAAATCAACTTAAATCAATGAATTCGACCTTTAACTGAACCGTTTTCGTTAACAAGTTAAACATGCTAAACTGAGGGTTTTAATCTATCTTTTTGCATTTGCATTCTTTTTCAAACCTTTATCGTTCTTGTACGTAGCGATAACATTAGCTCAAATATCATTTTCCATGGATTGTTCTAGGTCAGCAGAGGCTATTTTTACATAGGCTTTTCTAAAAAGGTTTTCATAAATCATTAATTGAACTACTCTTTTTTTAAAGTACCTTCACCCCGAATCCATTCTGGTTTCACAGCCTTAGATCTAGGGGTGTTGGCGTGCTCCAAAATCTGTAGATACCCGTATCCGTACCCCCCATAAGCAAACCCGATGACAAAAAGGACTTTTCATGCATGTTTTAAATAAGACGAAACGGTACATAAGTGTCTAAAACATTTTAGTCATTTTTAACGTATTAATTTGAATTTGCATATTTCGTAAAAATGAATATTAATTTAGTCATTTTAATAGTAAGTCGACACAATACGCACAAGCACGACACAAGGACGCCTCACAAAAACGGCCCAAGAACACAAAAACGACCCAAACACACAAGAACGGCCCAAAACACGCAAGAAGGCCCAAACACACGAAACGGACCAAAACGCGTTCCGAGTCACATTCTTACGAAACAAAATCTCACAAGATCGTAAAATAATATATTACAATATTATTTTATTTCGAGCCAAAATCGAAAAACACGACGAAAAACCGAAGCACGAAACACGAAAACGGGACCAAGTGAAACAAGTGAGCCAAGTTGATGGATCAACTTGTGCAACTCGACATCCCAAAGCCCTTAAAGTCAACAAAGCACAAACATCGTCTTACATACCTACGCCAACATGCTATACGAAATATGGCGCTACAAATTTGTCAGAAATAGGGGTGAAAATCGCCAGTCTTCTGGCGATTTTCCCCCTCCCCTCTGACATTCTGGCGATTTTGTGAGTAATCGTTGGTTCTCTGGCGATTTTCTGAGCAACTAGGCATAAAACACGAAGCATTTGCTATAAATAGCAGACCTTATTCGATCATTCGACACATCAATACACAATACATTCAACATCTTTTCTCAACACATTCTCTTCTTCCACACAAATCAACACTCATACTCACACAAAGCCTCTCGCACTTATAAATCTCCACTCTAAAAACCGTCTTTGCATTTCAAGGTAAAGAAATTTTACCTTCAGATTGGACGTCCGAGACTTATGGGGTTACCTTAACCCACCCCGATATTGGCATTAACGAACCCGTATTCGCAATACGATTGTAGTAATTCGAATCGAAAGATTCGTCTAAACCTCGCCAATATCGCATAAACAAACGACTCAAAATCGCTAAATTAAACACCACTTTTACATTATGCAAATTCTCGATTCATGCATTAAATTACGACTAAAACACGGATTCGACATTTAACTGCATCAAGCCAGATAGTCTTTTAAACATGCAAAACCGAGGGTTTTACAAAATCTTAGAATTGAACACAAGTCGGAGAATAACATTTAGTTATTAATTCAAATACAATGAATTAGTAATTTTACGTATATTTCCTATAGCAAATCGTCATGGTTTTGACGGCTTACATTTATTTTACATATTTGTCGAGTCACATATTTGCATTTGTACGTAGCGTCCTATTAGCCCAAATATCGAAATTAAAGCATTTGTTTTCAAATTAGTAAAGACTACTTTTACGTAGGCTTTTTTATTACAGTTTTCATAATACATTTTGTCAAAACTTTCGAAAAGTAACCTCACTCCGAATACTCTCTGGTTTCACAATAACCTCAGACGGATAGGTATCGACGCACCTTGAAATCTGAGACACCCGTGTCTTATATTTTAAGACGCGTTGAATAGGTTCCAAATTCCTTTAATATTTGGTGGCGACTCCAAAAATACATTTCAAAAGGACTTTTATATTTCTTTTTGTTATAATCACATGCAATGACATTCCCCCATAAGCAAAAGAACGCTCGAGCGGGCTGAGCAAGAGCAAACCGCAAAAAGTGAAGCTCCAGGCCCCCCGCGAGCGAGCTTCTTGCAAAATTTATTTTCCCGCGCCTTGCATTCCGCCCCATGACACGAGGGCGGGCGCGAGCGGGGCGTCGAGAAGGGATATCCCCGGTATCCTCAGTTGTAACACCCCGACTTTTCCTAATATTTATTATTTGTCTCATTTATATTCGTAAATTATTTCTCTTGATTTTCTCATTTCTTTTAGCTCGAGAAAATCATTTTTATTGTCGCGTGGATAAGCTACTCTGTAGTCGGAACTTAAATACGGAGTAATTTAGCTAAAGACGGTGTAACTTCCTCGTCATTTAACTCCGATTCAAGTGATTCAAAAGGCTAAACTGCGTATTTTTTCGACACCGTTGCATCTGCCAACTTTTCAGAAGCTAGTTTGGACCGGCCCAACTTGGGCCGAACCAAAACCTCCTTTACACGGGTGGAGACTAGGGTTTTGGTTGGCTTTTTGAGCAAGATAGTAATTATCCTATTATCTCCTAATCTTGGCATTATGATAATCTGATTTCTACCCTAATCTCTCATTCCTCTCATTCCATCCACATTCATTTCTCCTTTCCCTCTCAAAATATCTCTCCATTATCATTCAAACTCCATTGTTGCTCTTCCAAGCTTTCATTCCTTTCACCCTAGGTCTTTCCTAGCCTTTTCCTTGGTGTATGATCTTCTTTTTCTCTCTTTTATTTTTTGGTTTCTTATTATTTTATGTGTTATGTTGTGTGTATTCATTATTTGCTTGTTTGGCTTGGATTATCAAAGGAGAAGAGGGCTTTGAAGAAGGAGATACCATCCTAATTGAAGAGGAGGAGGAGTAGCACGTTTTGGAGACTCTACAAAGGTAATTAGGTGTGATCTAGTTGTGTTTTAACATGTATGAGGCCTAGGTTGATTTGTATGTGTTGGTTGCATTGTTGTCATGATGTTTGGTTTATGATTAATCATGAAATCATGCTAGGATTGTTGGCCTCATACTAGGGTTTGTCTTATAATCATATGTTCATGCTTAAATCTCATGTTGTATCATAAATCATGCTAGTAGATTGATATAAAAATCGATTTGGTGTTGTGTGTTGGTGATGCCGTGTGCATGGGCATGGGGGCCGAGCCCCTTTTGCTTGTGTGCCTCTTGTTTTCTCCTTGTTTTAGGCTTGTTATTGTTAGATCTAATTGTTAGCATGAATCACCTATTGTTAAACATGTGTAAGATGTTATATTAAAGTTTAATGATGTTTTTATGCATGTTTAATCGTATTAATCATACAAATCATTAATTGTCACATGGAAATTGGGTATGATGCATGAGATTGGATTGTTTGTGCCTTGTACGTGTGATGGATGTGCACACCGAGAGGTGTGTGTATGTGTATTGAAAGTTTGTCACTTGTTTTGAGTCTTGGCATGTCTTAGAATGTTAACATGTTTTAATGAATCGGTTTATGCTTTGCTTGATCACTAATTAATGAATTATGAGCATGTTAATTGAATCTAGGACTTGTAAAGCATGTTGATCTTATTGTACTCCGTATGTATGGTTGGTTATGATGATATTGTGACTTGTGTGTGTATGAGTATGGATGTTGTGGTTGTATGGTTGTGTTGGAGTATTGGAGACAGGTTAACAGGTTAACAGGTTTATGCTTGGGTTAAGTTTGCACATGGGTACTGTCCTGGCACATGTGTGAGGAGATACAACGTCCTAGGATGGACGGATACCGCTCATGGTCCCCTCGGCTACTCTTGTTGTTTAGCTAGAGCTATCATGGGATCTCAACCAGAAGGGTTAGAGACTATGGTTATTTATGTCGCCACCGTTCTTGTTGCTCGGTGGAATTTGGCCAAATTTAGACTTGTGATTATTGAGGAACTTCTTGTTGCTGTTCCGCCATAGGGTTTGGGTGATTCTTGTTGCTTTACCCGGGGTGGTTCTTGTTGCTCCACCCAGTTCTCCGCGCTTACTCTCGCAATTGGTTGGAGGATGGATCGCCGTGTGAGCTCAGTTGGTTTAGCCACAACATTGGTTGTCTTGCAGTGATTGTACTTGTGATTGTATTATTGTTTTATTGTTGTATGATTTGTTGTACATGTATTTATACTTTGGTTTAGGCCGTAGGCCAGGTGAGCTTGTTGCATTGTTGTTGTTTGCATTTGTTATGTTAAAATATGACTGGGGAACACCTAGTTACTCCCCACTGATTGTGGTTGTTGCTTCTCTTTTTATAGGTATGCGCGTGACGGGATTTGAGTGAGAAGAATGCGAGAACATGACCGTGTACCTTAGAAGAGATGTGTTTTGTCGGACTATTTGGATTTGTGTTTTGGATTTGTTTTAGTCTTTGTTTCGGACTTTGGACTTTGTTTTGGATTTGGTTGTAAGGGGTATTTATTCCCCACTTTGTTAGGCCTCAAGGCCTACTCTTTTCTTTCTGTTTTGTTTTAGTAGTTGTTTGAGTAATAATCCGGGCTACGGTGTTTCCGCCACCGTGACTTCAGTTTTAAAACCTTTATCTTTTCTAAAACCTTTTTAAATCGTATTTTATTTCTTTTGAAAAACCCGGGTTGTTACAGTTGGTATCAGAGCGAATACGCTCCCAACTCTACTAGGTGAGTGAGTAGGATTTGACTTAGAACACCGAGTGGAGTGTGGGGTAGACATATTAGGGGGCTGCGTTGTTTGTCTTTGAGTAGTTGTTTGTAGCGGCATGTATAGTTGTTGCTGCTATTAATTATGCAATTGTATTTCAGATGGCCAGAAATAGAAATGCCGCACAACAAGATCTTCAACGCATGCGCCGAATTGAGGATGCAATCTTAGCTTTGACGGAGGCACGTGAGAACAACCAGTCCGTCTTTGATCGCTTTGACCGTCATCATCCACCCACGTATGATGGCAAGGCAGATCCAGTGGTGCTCGAGAGCTGGATTAGGGAGATCGAGAAGCTGTTCGTGGCTACACGCTGCCCCGAGGCACAGAAGGTGGATATTGCCACCTACTATCTGAAGGTGGAGGCCGAAAACTGGTGGGCCTTATCTAGAGCTACTCTTCAGGCTCAGGTTGGGTTCAATTGGGCTATGTTCTGTGAAGCGTTGAAGAAGCGCTTCTACCCTGATGAGCTCCGCTGGGAGAAGGAGCAAGAATTCATTAATCTTGTACAAGGTACCATGTCAGTGCAGGAGTACACTGACAAGTTCACAGCCCTAGCTCGTTTTGCGCCACACATCATTCAAGCGAAATTTGCTCGCGTTAAATCGATATGAGAAGAACTTGTCCTTTGGAGTTCGGACTGTGCTAGCTGGAATGCCTTCCACTACATTCCAGCAGGCTTATGATCGAGCTCTGAGTGTGTATGCATCCATCCAGGCTGAAGAGGCTGAAGCTGCTAAGAAGAACAGGTTTGTGAAGAGGCCGTTTGTTCCCCAAACTTCTTTCCAGGTAGCGAAGAAGGGTAAATTCGAGCCCCGACCGTTTGTGAACCGGAACCAGGCCACTGCTAGGCCAAGTATGTTGTGCTACAAATGCAAGAAAGCTTACCACCCAGGTAAGAATTGTGATGGGACGCCGACATGCGTGTTACGCCTGCAGCGAGCAGGGCATAAATCTAATTAGTGTCCTAAAGCCGGGTTCTCTTTGTTCTTCTTTGGGTCTTCATCTGCTGTGGTTCCTGCGAAGACTAACCCGCCTGCTCAGAAGGGGCGAATCTTTGTTATGAGTCGAGCTGAAGCTGAACTGCATCCTGATGTGATCACGGGTACATTCCTTGTTAACTCTATACCTGCTTATATTCTGTTTGACACGGGTGCTTCTATGTCCTTCATATCGTCTTCCTTGATCGCGAAAGCAAAGCTTACTCCATCCTCTACCGTGGATACTCTTATATCTCTTCCCACGGGAGAAACTATCGCTTGTTCGCTGCTTTTCAAGGACGTTCCTATTTCCTTTGGGACTTCCATCCCGCCGGGCCGACTGGTTCGCTTTGAGCTTTGAGTTCGACATCATCTTGGGTATGGATTGGCTGGCTAAGTACGACGCTCGCTTTGTGTGCCGGGATCAGAAGATTTTATTGAAGGGTCCGTCTGGTTGCAAAATATCTCACACGTGTGTTACTTCAAAGCCGAATGTGAGATGGGTATCCGCTCTGAAGATGAACAACATGAGAAGAAAGGGGCATAAGGTGTATCTGTGCATGGTAAAGGATGTCTCCAAGGAGTTGAAGCTAGAGGACATTCCTATTGTTCGAGAGTTCGCAGACGTCTTTCCTGAAGAGTTGCCTGGGATTCCACCTGAACGTGATGTGGAGTTCGCAATTGAACTAGTGCCAGGTACAGGGCCTATCTCTAAGGCTTCGTATCGTATGGCTCCGGCAGAGTTACAAGAGTTAAAGAAGCAGCTTGAGGAGATGATCGAGAAAGGGTTCATTAGACCGAGTGTGTCGCCGTGGGGTGCTCCAGTGTTGTTCGTGAAGAAGAAAGATGGGAGCATGAGGCTGTGTATTGACTATCGAGAACTGAACAAGGTAACGATCAAGAACAAGTATCCTTTGCCACGCATCGAGGACTTGTTCGACCAGCTGAGGGGTGCTAGTGTGTTCTCAAAGATAGACCTGAGATCGGGTTATCACCAGATTCCAGTTCGTGAACAGGATATTCCCAAGACCGCGTTTCGATCGAGGTATGGGCACTATGAATTCGTGGTGATGCCGTTTGGTTTGACTAATGCTCCTGCGGTGTTTATGGACCAGATGAACAGGACGTTTGGCGAGTACTTGGATCAGTGTGTTGTTGTTTTCATTGACGACATATTGATTTACTCTTGAGATGAAGCTGAGCACGAGAAACATCTACGTCTAATCTTGGGAGTGTTACAGAAGCAGAAGTGGTACGCAAAGTTCTCCAAGTGCGAGTTCTGGTTGGGGGAAGTCGCTTTCTTGGGGCATGTGATCTCGGGTGAGGGTGTGAAGGTTGATCCGTCTAAGGTTGAGGCTGTGATGAATTGGGGGAGTCCAAGAACGCGTTAATGAGATCTGAAGTTTCCTTGGACTTGCTGGCTATTACAGGAGGTTCGTTCAGGACTTCTCAAAGGTAGCTAGACCTTTGACTCAGTTGCTGCGTAAAGAGTCGAAGTATGTATGGAGTGAGGCGTGTGAAGCTGCATTCCAAGAGCTGAAGAAGAGGCTGACGATCGCTCCGGTGTTAACATTGCCTCAAGATGGGGTTGAGTTTGATGTTTACGATGGCGCTCAAGCCGGGTTTGGGCGTGTCTTTGATGCGAGAAGGGTAAGGTGATTCTTACGCGCCGAGGCGATTCTGGGTGCCTGGCGCATTATCCTATGCATGATTTGGAGCTTGCTGCTGTGGTTTTCGCCTTGAAGCTGTGGAGACATTATCTTTATGGGGCTTCGTGCAGGATCTATACCGATCATAAGAGTTTGAAATACATCTTCACGCAGAGACTTGAACATGAGGCGAGACGCGTTGGTTGGGTGATCAAGGATTATAACATCGAGCTCTGATACCACGAAGGAAGGCAAATGTGGTAGCGACCTTTGGCGAGAAAAAGGAGACATGGGTTGAATGCTGCTTGGGTTCTTCCAGATGAGTTATGCCGTGACTTCCAGAAGCTAGAGTTGGAGGTTGTGCATCGTGGAGTTGATTTGGGTGCTATGGTGGCTGAACCTGAGTTGTATCACGAGATTCGGGTCAAGCAACATGAGGACCTGATGCAGAGACTATCCGCGAGGCGAAGGCAGGTGGTGGTGCTGAGAATTTCGAGATTGGTGCTGATGGTGGGTTGAAGTTTAAGGGTAGATGGTGCGTTCCGAGCTGCGAGGTTCTTAAGGGGAAGATTTTGAGGGAAGCTCATAGTTCTCCATACTCTGTACATCCTGGAGGCGATAAGATGTACAAGGATTTGAGGCTGCATTTCTGGTGGCCTAATATGAAGAGGGAAGTGGCTGAATACGTGTCGAAGTGCCTAGTGTGTCAGAAGGTGAAGTTTGAGCATCAGAGACCTGGTGGTTTGCTGCAACCTTTGGAGGTTCCTATGTGGAAGTGGGATTCCATTTCCATGGATTTTGTGATGGCCTTACCTAGAACCCCTACAGGTAAGAATGCAGTGTGGGTTGTGGTGGATCGATTGACGAAGGTAGCGCACTTCATACCGATGAAGGAGACATGGAGCATGGAGGAGCTAGCGAATGCATACCAGCGCGAGATTGTACGTCTACATGGGGTACCTAAGGATATTGTTTCGGATCGTGATCCCCGATTTTGCTCACAGTTCTGGAAGAAGTTGCAGGACGCGTTGGGTAGTGAAATGAAGATGAGTACTGCGTTCCATGCTACTACAGATGGTCAGACCGAGAGAACCATCCAGACCTTGGAGGATATGCTGCGGGCTTGTGCGTTAGAGTTTCACGTCGGTTGGGAAAAGAGTTTACCATTGGTCGAGTTTTCCTACAACAACAGTTATCAGGCAAGTATCAGGATGACACCGTTCGAGGCCTTGTATGGGAGGAAGTGTCGGAGTCCTATGTGTTGGGACGATATTTCTGAAGCTAATGTGGTTGGACCAGAGATGATACAGGAATCGATCGAACAGGTGAGAGTGATTCGAGAGAAGCTGAAGGCCGCGCAGGATCGACAGAAGTCCTACGCAGACCTGAAACGAAGACCAATCGAGTTTGGAGTAGGTGACAAGGTGTTCCTTAAGGTGTCACCGATGAAAGGCGTGAAGCGGTTTGGGTTGAAAGGCAAGCTGAGTCCTAAGTTCGTGGGACCGTACGAGGTGCTTGAGAGGATAGGTGAGGTGGCTTATAGGTTGGCTCTACCACCGAACCTAGAGAGGGTACATGATGTGTTTCATGTGTCCCAGCTGAGGAGGTACCGTAGTGATCCCTCCCATGTGATTGAGGATGTTGGGTTGGAGGTTGAACCGAATCTGACGTATGAGGAGAGACCAGTTCGTATCCTAGACCGGAAGGAGAAGAGGCTCAGAAACAAGGTGGTTCCGCTCGTGAAGGTGCTCTCGAGGAGTCAGAAGTATGAGGAAGCTACTTGGGAGACCGAGGCTTCCATGCTCGAGAAGTATCCTTTCCTTTTCGCTTCAGGTAATTCTATGTTCTCAAGTTTCGAGGACGAAACTTCTTTTTAGGGGGTTGGATTGTAACACCCCGACTTTTCCTAATATTTATTATTTGTCTCATTTATATTCGTAAATTATTTCTCTTGATTTTCTCATTTCTTTTAGCTCGAGAAAATCATTTTTATTGTCGCGTGGATAAGCTACTCTGTAGTCGGAACTTAAATACGGAGTAATTTAGCTAAAGACGGTGTAACTTCCTCGTACGAACTCCGATTCAAGTGATTCAAAAGGCTAAACTGCGTATTTTTTCGACACCGTTGCATCTGCCAACTTTTCAGAAGCTAGTTTGGACCGGCCCAACTTGGGCCGAACCAAAACCTCCTTTACACGGGTGGAGACTAGGGTTTTGGTTGGCTTTTTGAGCAAGATAGTAATTATCCTATTATCTCCTAATCTTGGCATTATGATAATCTGATTTCTACCCTAATCTCTCATTCCTCTCATTCCATCCACATTCATTTCTCCTTTCCCTCTCAAAATATCTCTCCATTATCATTCAAACTCCATTGTTGCTCTTCCAAGCTTTCATTCCTTTCACCCTAGGTCTTTCCTAGCCTTTTCCTTGGTGTATGATCTTCTTTTTCTCTCTTTTATTTTCTGGTTTCTTATTATTTTATGTGTTATGTTGTGTGTATTCATTATTTGCTTGTTTGGCTTGGATTATCAAAGGAGAAGAGGGCTTTGAAGAAGGAGATACCATCCTAGTTGAAGAGGAGGAGGAGGAGCACGTTTTTGGAGACTCTACAAAGGTAACTAGGTGTGATCTAGTTGTGTTTTAACATGTATGAGGCCTAGGTTGATTTGTATGTGTTGGTTGCATTGTTGTCATGATGTTTGGTTTATGATTAATCATGAAATCATGCTAGGATTGTTGGCCTCATACTAGGGTTTGTCTTATAATCATATGTTCATGCTTAAATCTCATGTTGTATCATAAATCATGCTAGTAGATTGATATAAAAATCGATTTGGTGTTGTGTGTTGGTGATGCCGTGTGCATGGGCATGGGGGCCGAGCCCCTCTTGCTTGTGTGCCTCTTGTTTTCTCCTTGTTTTAGGCTTGTTATTGTTAGATCTAATTGTTAGCATGAATCACCTATTGTTAAACATGTGTAAGATGTTATATTAAAGTTTAATGATGTTTTTATGCATGTTTAATCGTATTAATCATACAAATCATTAATTGTCACATGGAAATTGGGTATGATGCATGAGATTGGATTGTTTGTGCCTTGTACGTGTGATGGATGTGCACACCGAGAGGTGTGTGTATGTGTATTGAAAGTTTGTCACTTGTTTTGAGTCTTGGCATGTCTTAGAATGTTAACATGTTTTAATGAATCGGTTTATGCTTTGCTTGATCACTAATTAATGAATTATGAGCATGTTAATTGAATCTAGGACTTGTAAAGCATGTTGATCTTATTGTACTCCGTATGTATGGTTGGTTATGATGATATTGTGACTTGTGTGTGTATGAGTATGGATGTTGTGGTTGTATGGTTGTGTTGGAGTATTGGAGACAGGTTAACAGGTTAACAGGTTTATGCTTGGGTTAAGTTTGCACATGGGTACTGTCCTAGCACATGTGTGAGGAGATACAACGTCCTAGGATGGACGGATACCGCTCATGGTCCCCTCGGCTACTCTTGTTGTTTAGCTAGAGCTATCATGGGATCTCAACCAGAAGGGTTAGAGACTATGGTTATTTATGTCGTCACCGTTCTTGTTGCTCGGTGGAATTTGGCCAAATTTAGACTTGTGATTATTGAGGAACTTCTTGTTGCTGTTCCGCCATAGGGTTTGGGTGATTCTTGTTGCTTTACCCGGGGTGGTTCTTGTTGCTCCACCCAGTTCTCCGCGCTTACTCTCGCAATTGGTTGGAGGATGGATCGCCGTGTGAGCTCAGTTGGTTTAGCCACAACATTGGTTGTGCCGTGTGATTGTACTTGTGATTGTATTATTGTTTTATTGTTGTATGATTTGTTGTACATGTATTTATACTTTGGTTTAGGCCGTAGGCCAGGTGAGCTTGTTGCATTGTTGTTGTTTGCATTTGTTATGTTAAAATATGGTGGGAACACCTAGTTACTCCCACCGATTGTGGTTGTTGCTTCTCTTTTTATAGGTATCTGCGTGTGGGATTTGAGTGAGAAGAATGCGAGAACATGACCGTGTACCTTAGAAGAGATGTGTTTTGTCGGACTATTTGGATTTGTGTTTTGGATTTGTTTTAGTCTTTGGTTCGGACTTTGGACTTTGTTTTGTATTTGGTTGTTAGGTGTATTTATTCCCCACTTTGTTAGGTCTCAAGGCCTACTCTTTACTTTCTGTTTTGTTTTAGTAGTTGTTTGAGTAATAATCCGGGCTACGGTGTTTCCGCCACCGTGATTTCAGTTTTAAATCATTTATCTTTTCTAAAACCTTTTTAAATCATATTTTATTTCTTTTGAAAAACCCGGGTTGTTACAGTTGGTATCAGAGCGAATACGCTCCCAACTCTACTAGGTGAGTGAGTAGGATTTGACTTAGAACACCGAGTGGAGTGTGGGGTAGACATATTAGGGGGCTGCGTTGTTTGTCTTTGAGTAGTTGTTTGTAGCGGCATGTATAGTTGTTGCTGCTGTTAATTATGCAATTGTATTTCAGATGGCCAGAAATGGAAATGCCGCACAACAAGATCTTCAACGCATGCGCCGAATTGAGGATGCAATCTTAGCTTTGACGGAGGCACGTGAGAACAACCAGTCCGTCTTTGATCGCTTTGACCGTCATCATCCACCCACGTATGATGGCAAGGCGGATCGATGGTGCTCGAGAGTGGATTAGGAGATCGAGAAGTCGCTCGTGGCTACACGCCTCGAGGCACAGAAGGTGGATATCGCCACCTACTATCTGAAGGTGGAGGCCGAAAACTGGTGGGCCTTATCTAGAGCTACTCTTCAGGCTCAGGTTGGGTTCAACTGGGCTATGTTCTGTGAAGCGTTGAAGAAGCGCTTCTACCCTGATGAGCTCCGCTGGGAGAAGGAGCAAGAATTCATTAATCTTGTACAAGGTACCATGTCAGTGCAGGAGTACACTGACAAGTTCACAGCCCTAGCTCGTTTTGCGCCACACATCATTCCCGACGAGGCTGCTCGCATTCGTCGATATGAGAAGAACTTGTCCTTTGGAGTTCGGACTGTGCTAGCTGGAATGCCTTCCACTACATTCCAGCAGACTTATGATCGAGCTCTGAGTGTGTATGCATCCATCCAAGCTGAAGAGGCTGAAGCTGCTAAGAAGAACAGGTTTGTGAAGAGGCCGTTTGTTCCCCAAACTTCTTTCCAGGTAGCGAAGAAGGGTAAATTCGAGCCCCGACCGTTTGTGAACCGGAACCAGGCCACTGCTAGGCCAAGTATGTTGTGCTACAAATGCAAGAAAGCTTACCACCCAGGTAAGAATTGTGATGGAACGCCGATTACGTGTTACGTCTGCAAGGAGCAGGGGCATAAATCTAATCAGTGTCCTAAAGCTTCGGGTTCTGCTGTTGCTGCTGGGTCTTCATCTGCTGTGGTTCCTGCGAAGACTAACCCGCCTGCTCAGAAGGGGCGAATCTTTGTTATGAGTCGAGCTGAAGCTGAACTGCATCCTGATGTGATCACGGGTACATTCCTTGTTAACTCTATACCTGCTTTTATTCTGTTTGACACGGGTGCTTCTATGTCCTTCATATCGTCTTCTTTGATCGCGAAAGCAAAGCTTACTCCATCCTCTACCGTGGATACTCTTATATCTCTTCCCACGGGAGAAACTATCGCTTGTTCGCTGCTTTTCAAGGATGTTCCTATTTCCTTTGGGACTTCCATCCTGCTGGCTGACCTGGTTCGTTTTGAGCTTTCGGAGTTCGACATCATCTTGGGTATGGATTGGCTGGCTAAGTACGACGCTCGCTTTGTGTGCCGGGATCAGAAGATTTTATTGAAGGGTCCGTCTGGTTGCAAAATATCTCACACGTGTGTTACTTCAAAGCCGAATGTGAGATGGGTATCCGCTCTGAAGATGAACAACATGAGAAGAAAGGGGCATAAGGTGTATCTGTGCATGGTAAAGGATGTCTCCAAGGAGTTGAAGCTGGAGGACATTCCTATTGTTCGAGAGTTCGCAGACGTCTTTCCTGAAGAGTTGCCTGGGATTCCACCTGAACGTGATGTGGAGTTCGCAATTGAACTAGTGCTAGGTACAGGGCCTATCTCTAAGGCTCCGTATCGTATGGCTCCGGCAGAGTTACAAGAGTTAAAGAAGCAGCTTGAGGAGATGATCGAGAAAGGGTTCATTAGACCGAGTGTGTCGCCGTGGGGTGCTCCAGTGTTGTTCGTGAAGAAGAAAGATGGGAGCATGAGGCTGTGTATTGACTATCGAGAACTGAACAAGGTAACGATCAAGAACAAGTATCCTTTGCCACGCATCGAGGACTTGTTCGACCAGCTAAGGGGTGCTAGTGTGTTCTCAAAGATAGACCTGAGATCGGGTTATCACCAGATTCCAGTTCGTGAACAGGATATTCCCAAGACCGCGTTTCGATCGAGGTATGGGCACTATGAATTCGTGGTGATGCCGTTTGGTTTGACTAATGCTCCTGCGGTGTTTATGGACCAGATGAACAGGACGTTTGGCGAGTACTTGGATCAGTGTGTTGTTGTTTTCATTGACGACATATTGATTTACTCTCGAGATGAAGCTGAGCACGAGAAACATCTACGTCTAATCTTGGGAGTGTTCTGAGCGAAGTGGTACGCAAGTTCTCCAAGTCACGAGTTACGGTTGGGGAAGTGTTTCTTGGGGCATGTGATCTCGGGTGAGGGTGTGAAGGTTGATCCGTCTAAGGTTGAGGCTGTGATGAATTGGGAGAGTCCGAAGAACGTTAATGAGATACGAAGTTTCCTTGGACTTGCTGGCTATTACAGGAGGTTCGTTCAGGACTTCTCAAAGGTAGCTAGACCTTTGACTCAGTTGCTGCGTAAAGAGTCGAAGTATGTATGGAGTGAGGCGTGTGAAGCTGCATTCCAAGAGCTGAAGAAGAGGCTGACGATCGCTCCGGTGTTAACATTGCCTCAAGATGGGGTTGAGTTTGATGTTTACAGTGACGCTTCGAAGCTGGGTTTGGGCTGTGTGCTGATGCAGAAGGGTAAGGTGATTGCTTACGCATCGAGACAGTTACGGGTGCACGAGCAGAATTATCCTATGCATGATTTGGAGCTTGCTGCTGTGGTTTTCGCCTTGAAGCTGTGGAGACATTATCTTTATGGGGCTTCGTGCAGGATCTATACCGATCATAAGAGTTTGAAATACATCTTCACGCAGAGAGACTTGAACATGAGGCAGAGACGTTGGTTGGAGCTGATCAAGGATTATAACATCGAGCTACAGTACCACGAAGGGAAGGCAAATGTGGTAGCAGACGCGCTGAGCAGAAAAAGGAGACATGGGTTGAATGCTGCTTGGGTTCTTCCAGATGAGTTATGCCGTGACTTCCAGAAGCTAGAGTTGGAGGTTGTGCATCGTGGAGTTGATTTGGGTGCTATGGTGGCTGAACCTGAGTTGTATCACGAGATTCGGGTCAAGCAACATGAGGACCCTGTTCTGGAGACTATCCGCGAGGCGAAGGCAGGTGGTGGTGCTGAGAATTTCGAGATTGGTGCTGATGGTGGGTTGAAGTTTAAGGGTAGATGGTGCGTTCCGAGCTGCGAGGTTCTTAAGGGGAAGATTTTGAGGGAAGCTCATAGTTCTTCATACTCTGTACATCCTGGAGGCGATAAGATGTACAAGGATTTGAGGCTGCAATTCTGGTGGCCTAATATGAAGAGGGAAGTGGCTGAATACGTGTCGAAGTGCCTAGTGTGTCAGAAGGTGAAGTTTGAGCATCAGAGACCTGGTGGTTTGCTGCAACCTTTGGAGGTTCCTATGTGGAAGTGGGATTCCATTTCCATGGATTTTGTGATGGCCTTACCTAGAACCCCTACAGGTAAGAATGCAGTGTGGGTTGTGGTGGATCGATTGACGAAGGTAGCGCACTTCATACCGATGAAGGAGACATGGAGCATGGAGGAGCTAGCGAATGCATACCAGCGCGAGATTGTACGTCTACATGGGGTACCTAAGGATATTGTTTCGGATCGTGATCCCCGATTTTGCTCACGATTACGGAAGAAGTTGCAGGACGCGTTGGGTAGTGAAATGAAGATGAGTACTGCGTTCCATGCTACTACAGATGGTCAGACCGAGAGAACCATCCAGACCTTGGAGGATATGCTGCGGGCTTGTGCGTTAGAGTTTCACGTCGGTTGGGAAAAGAGTTTACCATTGGTCGAGTTTTCCTACAACAACAGTTATCAGGCAAGTATCAGGATGACACCGTTCGAGGCCTTGTATGGGAGGAAGTGTCGGAGTCCTATGTGTTGGGACGATATTTCTGAAGCTGCTGTGGTTGGACCAGAGATGATACAGGAATCGATCGAACAGGTGAGAGTGATTCGAGAGAAGCTGAAGGCCGCGCAGGATCGACAGAAGTCCTACGCAGACCTGAAACGAAGACCAATCGAGTTTGGGGTAGGTGACAAGGTGTTCCTTAAGGTGTCACCGATGAAAGGCGTGAAGCGGTTTGGGTTGAAAGGCAAGCTGAGTCCTAAGTTCGTGGGACCGTACGAGGTGCTTGAGAGGATAGGTGAGGTGGCTTATAGGTTGGCTCTACCACCGAACCTAGAGAGGGTACATGATGTGTTTCATGTGTCCCAGCTGAGGAGGTACCGTAGTGATCCCTCCCATGTGATTGAGGATGTTGGGTTGGAGGTTGAACCGAATCTGACGTATGAGGAGAGACCAGTTCGTATCCTAGACCGGAAGGAGAAGAGGCTCAGAAACAAGGTGGTTCCGCTCGTGAAGGTGCTCTGGAGGAGTCAGAAGTATGAGGAAGCTACTTGGGAGACCGAGGCTTCCATGCTCGAGAAGTATCCTTTCCTTTTCGCTTCAGGTAATTCTATGTTCTCAAGTTTCGAGGACGAAACTTCTTTTTAGGGGGTTGGATCAGAACACCCCGACTTTTCCTAATATTTATTATTTGTCTCATTTATATTCGTAAATTATTTCTCTTGATTTTCTCATTTCTTTTAGCTCGAGAAAATCATTTTTATTGTCGCGTGGATAAGCTACTCTGTAGTCGGAACTTAAATACGGAGTAATTTAGCTAAAGACGGTGTAACTTCCTCGTACGAACTCCGATTCAAGTGATTCAAAAGGCTAAATTGCGTATTTTTTCGACACCGTTGCATCTGCCAACTTTTCAGAAGCTAGTTTGGACCGGCCCAACTTGGGCCGAACCAAAACCTCCTTTACACGGGTGGAGACTAGGGTTTTGGTTGGCTTTTTGAGCAAGATAGTAATTATCCTATTATCTCCTAATCTTGGCATTATGATAATCTGATTTCTACCCTAATCTCTCATTCCTCTCATTCCATCCACATTCATTTCTCCTTTCCCTCTCAAAATATCTCTCCATTATCATTCAAACTCCATTGTTGCTCTTCCAAGCTTTCATTCCTTTCACCCTAGGTCTTTCCTAGCCTTTTCCTTGGTGTATGATCTTCTTTTTCTCTCTTTTATTTTCTGGTTTCTTATTATTTTATGTGTTATGTTGTGTGTATTCATTATTTGCTTGTTTGGCTTGGATTATCAAAGGAGAAGAGGGCTTTGAAGAAGGAGATACCATCCTAGTTGAAGAGGAGGAGGAGGAGCACGTTTTTGGAGACTCTACAAAGGTAACTAGGTGTGATCTAGTTGTGTTTTAACATGTATGAGGCCTAGGTTGATTTGTATGTGTTGGTTGCATTGTTGTCATGATGTTTGGTTTATGATTAATCATGAAATCATGCTAGGATTGTTGGCCTCATACTAGGGTTTGTCTTATAATCATATGTTCATGCTTAAATCTCATGTTGTATCATAAATCATGCTAGTAGATTGATATAAAAATCGATTTGGTGTTGTGTGTTGGTGATGCCGTGTGCATGGGCATGGGGGCCGAGCCCCTCTTGCTTGTGTGCCTCTTGTTTTCTCCTTGTTTTAGGCTTGTGATACACGTTGTTTATATCGTTTATATGCCCCCGTTATACATGCATTTAGCTCGCGCTTACGTGATTTCACTAGTACTTTAGTAGCTATTTGCGTTATATTGCGATACTGTCGTTCCTCGTGTGTATTTTGCAGGTTTTGGCGGTCCTGAGCTAAAACCCGAGTCAAATGGAGCGTTCACGAGTATCGAGACGTCAACACGAAGCCCGAGAGTCGATTCGGAAGTCATACTAGGTGTTGGGACGTCAAACCTATAGGTTCAAAGTGAACCTATCGGTTCAGAGTGCAAGAACAAGGCCTAAAACGTGCTGTAATCTTCTGTGATGCTTAATGCCGCTCGGTTCAAGGGTGAACCGATCGGTTTGCCCCCAGAACCGATCGGTTCTTGCCCGAACCGCTCGGTTTGCCTGCCCTGTTTCTCCGGATTTGCGTGGCCTATAAATACAATTCGAGTTAGGGCTTTACACTTATGCTTTTTATTAGTTTTCTCTGCCTTAGAATAGAACTTAGTTTTCTCTCCTTTTAAACTCTCAAAACATTTAGATTAGCTTTAATTATTCTTGCAAGATCGATACTTTGGATTCAATTTCTCCCAGGTTTAATTTAATCGTTCCTCTTTATTTCATCATGTTATTTATTATTGTTTTAATTGCTTTCCCTTTAATCATGTCTAGCTAATTCTCAATTAGGGTTTAGGGTGATTGTGACAATGATTCAGAACATGTTTTAATGGCTTCAATCGCTTGAATTTGTGCATATGATTTCTTCCTGCGCGTTTTGATTATCAATTGAATTTAGGGACGCCTTTATTGAATTGAATTTAGGTTGTTTCAGTTTAAGATCGAAAGCCGAATTGAAACTAGACTCACGCGTAATTGATAAGTCGAATTTAGTACGTAGCGAGAGCCCGCTAAATTTGCTTAAGGTTGAAATTGACTCGAGAGAGCGTTTTCCTAAAACCTAATCACTTGCATGATTTCAGTTGATTGGTTAATCCTTTGAGTTAGTTCTTGAATTGCTGTCACATGAACCCCGACACCCTAATTTCCCTCTCATATACTTTCATTACTCTTTCCTTTGCTTGATTAGTTTAGTTCGCACAATCAACCCCTTTTCATACTCCGAGTTAAGCCTAGTTTAGCTGAGCATTTCATTGACTTCGTCCATCTCCCTGTGGATTCGACCCTGCTTACCACTAGCTTCTGTTAGTAGTTTGTCTAGGTTTATTTTGATTGAGGTGACGCGACTTTACCCTCATCAATTTTGGCGCCGTTGCCGGGGAGACGGTTAGCTAGTTGTTGTTTTTGCTTGGTTTTCTTAGGTTTTTCTCTCTTGTCTCAAGGAACCTAGTTCCTTGAGACCGTTTCTCATTGTTTTGTGTAGTTGTGTTTATGCGCAGGTCACCTACAGGTCTAGTTCCTTTTGAGCCTGAACCTGAACGAGCGCTACACAGGTTACGCAGACAAGCAATTCGAGTTATTGATATTGAGGAAGCGTCGTCTAGTACTACGCAATCGTCCTACGAAGAGGACACACCTCCATTTACTCCGCCTTCTACTTCGCCGCCAGTGACAATGCCAAAACTATACAGTCACTCGGTTCCTAAACCGGAATCCATACCTAATGGATTCACGATGCCCGAGACGCTACAGGGCAATTTCGAGATCCGCCCCGCCTTCCTCAACTTGGTGGAGCGGAATCAATTCGGTGGTTACCCAACCGAAGATCCCGGTCGGCACATGCAAGTGTTTACTGACTACTGCTCCACGATCAAGCAAGCCGGGATTACGCAGGAGCAAATAAGGGAAATGCTGTTCCCTTTTTCACTGAAGGACCGTGCACGTGAATGGATAACGGACCTTGACAAAGTCAGCGCCAGACATCGATTGGCGTGGTTTGGCTCTTGCGTTCTACTCCAAATTTTACCCTCCCGAGCGTACTAATCAGATGAGGAGCCAAATTCAAGGCTTCAAGCAAACATTCGATGAGACTTTGGCTGAAGCTTGGGAGCGATACAAGAAGCTCATCCGAGATTGTCCTCACCACGGGCTTAATGATTGGTTGGTGATCATGACATTCTACAATGGGTTATACGCGGAGAGCCGGGCTATCCTTGATTCAGCTGCAGAGGGACGTTTCGCTAACAACGTCGATGATGACAAAGCTTGGGGTTTGATCGAAGAGATGGCGGTTCACTCATCTCAATTTGGACAGCCACGGGGTAATTCACGGTCTGCTCATCAAGACCGTGAAAAAGAGAGCATTAGCGCGCTCACTAGTCAAGTTGCCGCGCTAACCACGACGATTGAGATGCTGCATAGGGGTGTTACTTCTGTTGCCCACGTGAATGCTGTTGCGGGGCATGATGCTAGCTTTTATTCTACGGGGTATGCTGCACCCCAAGAGCAGGTTTATGCTTATCAATCCTACAACCAAAACCTGCCGTACCAAAACCAGCCGGGTTACGATCGTTCTCTCCTATCCTACCGTAACCAAAACACCCTTAACCCGACCACCCAACCACCACAAAATGCTCCCTACATCCCTCCCCATAAAGCCTTCCCACAGCAACCACCTAACTACCAAAGGCCCCCGTTCGTCCCACCACCACCAGTTCAACCCGCTCCTACTCCTGTCGTCGATTCGGGTGTGAATGAATTGAAGGCCATGATGCTGCAGATGGCCAAGTCTCAGGAGCTAATGATGCAACAAATGCAGAAGAGTGATCAGGCCAAAGACGCCGCGATTAAAATGCTAGAGAATCAAGTGGCGCATTTCGTAAGCCACAGGCTTCAGCGTCGGCGGGTACTCTTCCACCCCAAGGTAATCCTCCTAACCCTCCTCACGATACAAAGATGTGCTATCACGTTCTTGTGATGGTACGATTCTGATGCCCGAAGCATCCGGGAAGAAGAGAGGAGAAGAGTGGAAGCGTCAGCGAAGGCAGCCGTGTGATGCTCTAGCTGCTTTGCTCCTCGCCCCTATCCGGATCAGGCTTCCTTTTTAGAAGCCGTGTACTCCCGGCTACTGTGGACCCCAAGCTCAGCAAGTTCTTTGAGATTCTCAAGCAATTGCAGGTGAACATTCCTTTTATTGATTTGGTTAAACAGATTCCTGCTTATGCTAAGTTTCTTAAAGAGGTCATATCTAGGAAGCGTTCAATAGACGGAGTTGAGACCGTGTCTTTTGTGGGGGAGGGTAGTGCTCTTTTGCAGGGTAGTTCACCCCCTAAGCTGAGTGACCCCGGGACCTTCTCCATCCCTTGTTCTATAGGGAGATATGTTGTGCAGAACGCCTTGTGCGACCTAGGGGCCAGTGTGAGCGTCATTCCCTACTCCATCTGCAGGAAACTGAACATGACCAAGTTAGGAGTTACCTCCGTGACTTTGCAGATGGCTGACCGTAGTGTCCAGAGACCCTTAGGCATCCTGGAGGACGTCCTGCTAAGGTAGGGAAGTTTTACATACCCAGACTTCATTGTCCTAGACATACCCGAGGACCCCACATCCCGATCATTCTAGGTCGACCTTTTCAGACACCGCCGTGCAGTCATAGATGTTGGGAATAAGACCCTGACATTCTCGGTGGGAGGTGAGAAGCTCACGTATACGAAGTCTAGTATCCCCCGCTCCCCTATGCAGCCTGAGCCTGTCTTTCTTTGTTGACTCGCCCTCCGTCTCACTCTACTGGAGACTCTTTGGAGGTTGTTTCTTCTGGTGTTTCTTGTGCAGGTCTTACGCAGGTTGGCTGTGCTCCTGGTTTGGGGGAAAGGAAGGTCACAAGGGCGGGTGTCTATGATCCGGTTGATGAAGGTGGAGCCCCAAAGTCTGCAATGCTTGGAGCACGGGGGCGATATGGTGAGTCGCTGGAGATGGAGACCTGCAGCTTGAGACGCCAGCGCCAGGGGAGATATGGAGCGCTTTCCGCGATGGAATCCCTTGTTTGATGGACTATTCTGCTCTTCCTCGTGGAGATCGCATTTTGTGGCGAACGGATGCTGTTACGCCAAGTGAAGCTGCTGCAAGTGGCCAACGTCCTTGGCCCAATTTGACGTGATTCGAGCTTGACGACTGGTCGTGCGGGACCATTATAAACCCATTTATCCGGAGGCAACCCGATGACTTTGTAATCGGTTGTACTCTGCTTTGGTTTTGTTTGTTTTTGACTTTGACTTTATTACTTTTAGACCTTTTTGTTGAGCGTGAGGATGAGGATTATTATCTGCTTTAGCATGCAGTACTCCAGACTTTTGTCCTTGGTATTCTTGAGAATAGGCCTCTCTGCTGTTCGGCCTTGCTTTTTCTCGCCTGCTGCTCCGAAGTATCTTACAGCTGGACTGAAATGGACGCATATTCGTGGATCATAAGCCGCACTCCACGCTTCACTTGGTTTGGGAGCTCCTTCACGAGCATGTGAGCTTTCTTTACTCCTTTTCCCTCGCTTCCTCGCTTTCATTTTCCTACCCCGCCCTTTGTGTCCTCCTCTTGCTTGTGGTTATCTTTGCTTTCCACATTGAGGGCAATGTGTGATTCTGGTTTGGGGAGGAAAGCTCATCAGCGCTTTTCATTTGCATTTGCATTTCCGTTTTTGTGTGCTTTATTTTATATCAAAATTTTAAAAATTTTAAGATTTTTCTAAAAACCAACCTTTTAAACTGACTTGTCTAGTTTGGAGAATTGATTAGTGTGCTGTTTTGATCTTTAGTATCTCCAAGTCGACTTTCTATCGTCGTAGCATGCACTATATGTTTGTTTCCTTTAACTAGATTGCGAGCCTCAAACACTAGCCCACTCATTTGCTTAATTCTTATCGCTGTTTCTTTTACTTTCGATATTTGGTATTCTTGCGAGGCATTTGGCTTGTGGAAAGTTTGGAATGGTGGTTTGTGGTTTGTTGGAAAGATCATATAATGTGGGAGCAATGCTTCGATGCTCTCGGAGGAGACTCATTGATATGAGTAACCACAATGCCATGAATTTGGTTGCGACCGAGAGTATGAGCAATGATGTAACCCTTAAGGAAATATGTGTACCCGAGCGCGATTTTTACCGAGTGAACGTCAAGCTAAACGGTACCACATACGAGGGATGCTCCACATTTGCAAAAGAAAAAAAAAGAAACAAAAGAAAAGAAAAGGAACAAATGGAATGATGTGGTAAGAATGGTTTAATGGATGTGGTATGCGCGGTTGGCCTTGCTTGAGTTTAAATATCCTTTATCGTTAGTTTTATTGCGGCGTAGGAGTCTAGCATTATGATGTGGTGTGTATGGTTGAGACTTGTGCTCTATTTTCGTGAATTAGACTATGGTTGTAAGTTTATGTGCATAGGTCGCCCACTTTGAGATGCTAACGTGATTAACTAGCTACGCTTTGATGTTCTTCGACGCTATTTGCTTGAGGACAAGCAAAGGTTTGGTTTGGGGGAGTTTGATACACGTTGTTTATATCGTTTATATGCCCCCGTTATACATGCATTTAGCTCGCGCTTACGTGATTTCACTAGTACTTTAGTAGCTATTTGCGTTATATTGCGATACCGCTGCTCCTCGTGTGTATTTTGCGTGTTTTGGCGGTCCCGAGCTAAAACCCGAGTCAAATGGAGCGTTCACGAGTATCGAGACGCCAACACGGCCCGAGAGTCGATTCTAAGTCATACTAGGTGTTGGGACGCCAAACCTATAGGTTCAAAGTGAACCTATCGGTTGCAGTGCAAGAACAAGGCCTAAAACGCGTCAGTAATCTTCTCGTGATGCTTAATGCCGCTCGGTTCAAGGGTGAACCGACGGTTTGTTTTCGAACCGATCGGTTCTTGCCCGAACCGCCGGTTTGCACTCGCCTCTGCTTTCTCCTGATTTGCGTGGCCTATAAATACAATTCGAAAGTTAGGGCTTTACACTTATGCTTTTTATTAGTTTTCTCTGCCTTAGAATAGAACTTAGTTTTCTCTCCTTTTAAACTCTCAAAACATTTAGATTAGCTTTAATTATTCTTGCAAGATCGATACTTTGGATTCAATTTCTCCTGTGTTTAATTTAATCGTTCCTCTTTATTTCATCATGTTATTTATTATTGTTTTAATTGCTTTCCCTTTAATCATGTCTAGCTAATTCTCAATTAGGGTTTAGGTGATTGTGACAATGATTCGTAACATGTTTTAATGGCTTCAATCGCTTGAATTTGTGCATATGATTTCTTCCTCGCTGCTTTGATTATCAATTGAATTTAGGGACGCCTTTATTGAATTGAATTTAGGTTGTTTCAGCTTAAGATCGAAGTCGAATCAAACTAGACTCACGCGTAATTGATAAGTCGAATTTAGTACGTAGCGAGCCCGCTAAATTTGCTTAAGGTTGAAATTGACTCGAGAGAGCGTTTTCCTAAAACCTAATCACTTGCATGATTTCAGTTGATTGGTTAATCCTTTGAGTTAGTTCTTGAATTGCTGTCACATGAACCCCGACACCCTAATTTCCCTCTCATATACTTTCATTACTCTTTCCTTTGCTTGATTAGTTTAGTTCGCACAATCAACCCCTTTTCATACTCCGAGTTAAGCCTAGTTTAGCTGAGCATTTCATTGACTTCGTCCATCTCCCTGTGGATTCGACCCTGCTTACCACTAGCTTCTGTTAGTAGTTTGTCTAGGTTTATTTTGATTGAGGTGACGCGACTTTACCCTCATCAATTTTGGCGCCGTTGCCGGGGTGACGGTTAGCTAGTTGTTGTTTTTGCTTGGTTTTCTTAGGTTTTTCTCTCTTGTCTCAAGGAACCTAGTTCCTTGAGACCGTTTCTCATTGTTTTGTGTAGTTGTGTTTATGCGCAGGTCACCTACAGGTCTAGTTCCTTTTGAGCCTGAACCTGAACGAGCGCTACACAGGTTACGCAGACAAGCACCGAGTTATTGATATTGAGGAAGCGTCGTCTAGTACTACGCAATCGTCCTACGAAGAGGACACACCTCCATTTACTCCGCCTTCTACTTCGCCGCCAGTGACAATGCCAAAACTATACAGTCACTCGGTTCCTAAACCGGAATCCATACCTAATGGATTCACGATGCCCGAGACGCTACAGGGCAATTTCGAGATCCGCCCCGCCTTCCTCAACTTGGTGGAGCGGAATCAATTCGGTGGTTACCCAACCGAAGATCCCGGTCGGCACATGCAAGTGTTTACTGACTACTGCTCCACGATCAAGCAAGCCGGGATTACGCAGGAGCAAATAAGGGAAATCTTTGTTCTTTTTCATCAAGGACCGTGCACGTGAATGGATAACGGACCTTGACAAAGTCGGGCAAATTCAGATCGATTGGCGTGGTTTGGCTCTTGCGTTTACTCCAAATTTTACCCTCCCGAGCGCACTAATCGGATGAGGAGCCAAATTCAAGGCTTCAAGCAAACATTCGATGAGACTTTGGTCAAGCTTGGGAGGCGATACAAGAAGCTCATCCGAGATTGTCCTCACCACGGGCTTAATGATTGGTTGGTGATCATGACATTCTACAATGGGTTATACGCGAGAGCGGGCTATCCTTGATTCACCGCAGAGGGACGCTTTCGCTAACAACGCCGATGATGACAAAGCTTGGGGTTTGATCGAAGAGATGGGGGTTCACTCATCTCAATTTGGACAGCCACGGGGTAATTCACGGTCTGCTCATCAAGACCGTGAAAAAGAGAGCATTAGCGCGCTCACTAGTCAAGTTGCCGCGCTAACCACGGACGATTGAGATCTTTGCGTAGAGGGTGTTACTTACATGCCCACGTGAATGCTGTTGCGGGGCATGATGCTAGCTTTTATTCTACGGGGTATGCTGCACCCCAAGAGCAGGTTTATGCTTATCAATCCTACAACCAAAACCTGCCGTACCAAAACCAGCCGGGTTACGATCGTTCTCTCCTATCCTACCGTAACCAAAACACCCTTAACCCGACCACCCAACCACCACAAAATGCTCCCTACATCCCTCCCCATAAAGCCTTCCCACAGCAACCACCTAACTACCAAAGGCCCCCGTTCGTCCCACCACCACCAGTTCAACCCGCTCCTACTCCTGTCGTCGATTCGGGTGTGAATGAATTGAAGGCCATGATGCTGCAGATGGCCAAGTCTCAGGAGCTAATGATGCAACAAATGCAGAAGAGTGATCAGGCCAAAGACGCCGCGATTAAAATGCTAGAGAATCAAGTGGCGCAGCTCGCCGCTTCACAGGCTTCACGTCAGCAGGGTACTCTTCCACCCCAAGGTAATCCTCCTAACCCTCCTCACGATACAGCATGTGCTATCACGTTGCGCAGTGGTACAGTTTACGATGCCCCGAAGCATCCGGAAGAAGAGGAGAAGAGTGGGGCCGTCAACAAGGCCAAGCCGTGTGATGCTCCTGCTGCTGCTCCCTCGCCCCCTATCCAGATCAGGCTTCCTTTTCCGAGCCGTGTACTCCCGGCTACTGTGGACCCCAAGCTCAGCAAGTTCTTTGAGATTCTCAAGCAATTGCAGGTGAACATTCCTTTTATTGATTTGGTTAAACAGATTCCTGCTTATGCTAAGTTTCTTAAAGAGGTCATATCTAGGAAGCGTTCAATAGACGGAGTTGAGACCGTGTCTTTTGTGGGGGAGGGTAGTGCTCTTTTGCAGGGTAGTTCACCCCCTAAGCTGAGTGACCCCGGGACCTTCTCCATCCCTTGTTCTATAGGGAGATATGTTGTGCAGAACGCCTTGTGCGACCTAGGGGCCAGTGTGAGCGTCATTCCCTACTCCATCTGCAGGAAACTGAACATGACCAAGTTAGGAGTTACCTCCGTGACTTTGCAGATGGCTGACCGTAGTGTCCAGAGACCCTTAGGCATCCTGGAGGACGTCCCGGTTAAGGTAGGGAAGTTTTACATACCCGTAGACTTCATTGTCCTAGACATACCCGAGGACCCCCACATCCCGATCATTCTAGGTCGACCTTTTCTGCACACTGCTGGTGCAGTCATAGATGTTGGGAATAAGACCCTGACATTCTCGGTGGGAGGTGAGAAGCTCACGTATACGAAGTCTAGTATCCCCCGCTCCCCTATGCAGCCTGAGCCTGTCTTTGCTGTTGACCTCGCCCCTCCGTCTCACTCTACTGGAGACTCTTTGGAGGTTGTTTCTTCTGCTGTTTCTTGTGCAGGTCTTACGCAGGTTGGCTGTGCTCCTGGTTTGGGGGAAAGGAAGGTCACAAGGGCGGATGTCTATGATCCGGGTGATGAAGGTGGAGCCCCAAAGTCTGCAATGCTTGGAGCACGGGGGCGATATGGTGAGCTGCTTGGAGATGGAGACCCTGCAGTTGAGACGCCAGGCGCGCAGGGGAGATATGGAGCGCCTTTCCGCGATGGAATCCCTTGTTTGATGGACTATTCTGCTCTTCCTCGTGGAGATCGCATTTTGTGGCGAACGGATGCTGTTTCGCCAAGTGAAGCTGCTGCAAGTGGCCAACGTCCTTGGCCCAATTTGACGTGATTCGAGTTTGACGACGGTCGTGCGGGACCATTATAAACCAGCGCTATCCGGGAGGCAACCCGATGACTTTGTAATCAGTTGTACTCTGCTTTGGTTTTGTTTGTTTTTGACTTTGACTTTATTACTTTTAGACCTTTTTGTTGAGCGCGTGAGGATGAGGGATTATTATCTGTTTTAGCATGCAGGTACTCCAGGACTTTTGTCCTTGGTATTCTTGAGAATAGGCCTCTCTGCTGTTCGGCCTTGCTTTTTCTCGCCTGCTGCTCCGAAGTATCTTACAGCTGGACTGAAATGGACGCATATTCGTGGATCATAAGCCGCACTCCACGCTTCACTTCGGTTTGGGGGAGCTCCTTCACGAGCATGTGAGCTTTCTTTACTCCTTTTCCCTCGTTTCCTCGCTTTCATTTTCCTACCCCCGTCCTTTTTGTGTCCTCCTCTGCTTGTGGTTATGCTGCTTTCCACATTGAGGGCAATGTGTGATTCTGGTTTGGGGGAGGAAAGCTCTGTCGCGCTTTTCATTTGCATTTGCATTTCCGTTTTTGTGTGCTTTATTTTATATCAAAATTTTAAAAATTTTAAGATTTTTCGGAAAAAAAACCAACCTTTTCGGCTTGACTTGTCTAGTTTGGAGAATTGATTAGTGTGCCAGTTTTGATCTTTAGTATCTCCTAGTCGACTTTCTATCGTCGTAGCATGCACTATATGTTTGTTTCCTTTAACTAGATTGCGAGCCTCAAACACTAGCCCACTCATTTGCTTAATTCTTATCGCTTTTCGTTTCTTTTACTTTCGATATTTGGTATTCTTGCGAGGCATTTGGCTTGTGGAAAGTTTGGAATGGTGGTTTGTGGTTTGTTGGAAAGATCATATAATGTGGGAGCAATGCTTCGATGCTCTCGGAGGAGACTCATTGATTTGAGTAACCACAGCGGCCATGAATTTGGTTGCGACCGAGAGTATGAGCAATGATGTAACCCTTAAGGAAATATGTGTACCCGAGCGCGATTTTTACCGAGTGAACGTCAAGCTAAACGGTACCACATACGAGGGATGCTCCACATTTGCAAAAGAAAAAAAAAGAAACAAAAGAAAAGAAAAGGAACAAATGGAATGATGTGGTAAGAATGGTTTAATGGATGTGGTATGCGCGGTTGGCCTTGCTTGAGTTTAAATATCCTTTATCGTTAGTTTTATTGCGAAAGCGTAGGAGTCTAGCATTATGATGTGGTGTGTATGGTTGAGACTTGTGCTCTATTTTCGGTGAATTAGACTATGGTTGTAAGTTTATGTGCATAGGTCGTCCACTTCGAGATGCTAACGTGATTAACTAGCTACGCTTTGATGTTCTTCGACGCTATTTGCTTGAGGACAAGCAAAGGTTTGTTTTGGGGGAGTTTGATACACGTTGTTTATATCGTTTATATGCCCCCGTTATACATGCATTTAGCTCGCGCTTACGTGATTTCACTAGTACTTTAGTAGCTATTTGCGTTATATTGCGATACTGTCGTTCCTCGTGTGTATTTTGCAGGTTTTGGCGGTCCTGAGCTAAAACCCGAGTCAAATGGAGCGTTCACGAGTATCGAGACGTCAACACGAAGCCCGAGAGTCGATTCGGAAGTCATACTAGGTGTTGGGACGTCAAACCTATAGGTTCAAAGTGAACCTATCGGTTCAGAGTGCAAGAACAAGGCCTAAAACGTGCTGTAATCTTCTGTGATGCTTAATGCCGCTCGGTTCAAGGGTGAACCGATCGGTTTGCCCCCAGAACCGATCGGTTCTTGCCCGAACCGCTCGGTTTGCCTGCCCTGTTTCTCCGGATTTGCGTGGCCTATAAATACAATTCGAGTTAGGGCTTTACACTTATGCTTTTTATTAGTTTTCTCTGCCTTAGAATAGAACTTAGTTTTCTCTCCTTTTAAACTCTCAAAACATTTAGATTAGCTTTAATTATTCTTGCAAGATCGATACTTTGGATTCAATTTCTCCCGTGTTTAATTTAATCGTTCCTCTTTATTTCATCATGTTATTTATTATTGTTTTAATTGCTTTCCCTTTAATCATGTCTAGCTAATTCTCAATTAGGGTTTAGGGTGATTGTGACAATGATTCAGAACATGTTTTAATGGCTTCAATCGCTTGAATTTGTGCATATGATTTCTTCCTGCGCGTTTTGATTATCAATTGAATTTAGGGACGCCTTTATTGAATTGAATTTAGGTTGTTTCAGTTTAAGATCGAAAGCCGAATTGAAACTAGACTCACGCGTAATTGATAAGTCGAATTTAGTACGTAGCGAGAGCCCGCTAAATTTGCTTAAGGTTGAAATTGACTCGAGAGAGCGTTTTCCTAAAACCTAATCACTTGCATGATTTCAGTTGATTGGTTAATCCTTTGAGTTAGTTCTTGAATTGCTGTCACATGAACCCCGACACCCTAATTTCCCTCTCATATACTTTCATCACTCTTTCCTTTGCTTGATTAGTTTAGTTCGCACAATCAACCCCTTTTCATACTCCGAGTTAAGCCTAGTTTAGCTGAGCATTTCATTGACTTCGTCCATCTCCCTGTGGATTCGACCCTGCTTACCACTAGCTTCTGTTAGTAGTTTGTCTAGGTTTATTTTGATTGAGGTGACGCGACTTTACCCTCATCAGCTTGTTATTGTTAGATCTAATTGTTAGCATGAATCACCTATTGTTAAACATGTGTAAGATGTTATATTAAAGTTTAATGATGTTTTTATGCATGTTTAATCGTATTAATCATACAAATCATTAATTGTCACATGGAAATTGGGTATGATGCATGAGATTGGATTGTTTGTGCCTTGTACGTGTGATGGATGTGCACACCGAGAGGTGTGTGTATGTGTATTGAAAGTTTGTCACTTGTTTTGAGTCTTGGCATGTCTTAGAATGTTAACATGTTTTAATGAATCGGTTTATGCTTTGCTTGATCACTAATTAATGAATTATGAGCATGTTAATTGAATCTAGGACTTGTAAAGCATGTTGATCTTATTGTACTCCGTATGTATGGTTGGTTATGATGATATTGTGACTTGTGTGTGTATGAGTATGGATGTTGTGGTTGTATGGTTGTGTTGGAGTATTGGAGACAGGTTAACAGGTTAACAGGTTTATGCTTGGGTTAAGTTTGCACATGGGTACTGTCCTGGCACATGTGTGAGGAGATACAACGTCCTAGGATGGACGGATACCGCTCATGGTCCCCTCGGCTACTCTTGTTGTTTAGCTAGAGCTATCATGGGATCTCAACCAGAAGGGTTAGAGACTATGGTTATTTATGTCGTCACCGTTCTTGTTGCTCGGTGGAATTTGGCCAAATTTAGACTTGTGATTATTGAGGAACTTCTTGTTGCTGTTCCGCCATAGGGTTTGGGTGATTCTTGTTGCTTTACCCGGGGTGGTTCTTGTTGCTCCACCCAGTTCTCCGCGCTTACTCTCGCAATTGGTTGGAGGATGGATCGCCGTGTGAGCTCAGTTGGTTTAGCCACAACATTGGTTGTCTTGATGTGATTGTACTTGTGATTGTATTATTGTTTTATTGTTGTATGATTTGTTGTACATGTATTTATACTTTGGTTTAGGCCGTAGGCCAGGTGAGCTTGTTGCATTGTTGTTGTTTGCATTTGTTATGTTAAAATATGACTGGGGAACACCTAGTTACTCCCCACTGATTGTGGTTGGTGCTTCTCTTTTATAGGTATGCTGGCGTGTGGGATTTGAGTGAGAAGAATGCGAGAACATGACCGTGTACCTTAGAAGAGATGTGTTTTGTCGGACTATTTGGATTTGTATTTTGGATTTGTTTTAGTCTTTGTTTCGGACTTTGGAATTTGTTTTGGATTTGGTTGTAAGGGGTATTTATTCCCCACTTTGTTAGGCCTCAAGGCCTACTCTTTTCTTTCTGTTTTGTTTTAGTAGTTGTTTGAGTAATAATCCGGGGTACAGTGTTTTCGCCACCGTGACTTCAGTTTTAAAACCTTTATCTTTTCTAAAACCTTTTTAAATCGTATTTTATTTCTTTTGAAAAACCCGGGTTGTTACATCAGTTGGCGACTCCGCTAGGGACGAGCATGTTTTTTTTTTTATTTTGAAAATTAACTTTTCATTTTATTTTAAAAACATAAAGAAGTGAAACTTGAAACTTTGAAAACATTTCTGCTTTCGATATTTGGGCAATAGTACGTTTGAGTCGAATCCTCCTGATTCATAACCACATCCTTCGAGGGACGGCCCCAAGTAAAAACTCGTTTCCTAAGCGAGTATACTCTGGACACGTCGATCTCTCACCCTTCCACGATCACAAGTATGACATCCGTACAAGTGAATCGTAACAGTCAAACTCGAACGCTCTAGACCCCGTATTGAATCCACACTAATGTGAGTGATCTTGCGGATAACTCTACACAAACGTTGCGGGAATGACCGGAAGGAACCTTACCCTGAAAGCCAAAAACCCGCGTCTATACTTACAAATCCAAAGCTATAGCACCCTCGCTATGGTCGTCTTCTAAACAAATGCATACAAAAACATTTCAAAACGCATTACACATTCAAAAGACGTCTGTTTTGAAAATACATTTTCAAACATTTTTCAAAAGACATACTTTTTAAGCATACCGTCAGGATCATTGACCTATAGTCAACTGAACCTGACAAATTATACATCACGATATTCAAAACCGATCGGAAATAATCACTACATTTCCTATCCTTTACAAAACATAAATACATTATACGACTGACGTATCGTCATAATGCATTTATCGCAAAAACATTTCGCAAAGCAAAACCCGAAAATGTCAATTCATTTCGGATATTTCAATAAAGACAAACACCCTTACATTTTTGAGATAGCTCTGAGTCGAGTGACATGCTAGTCACCCCGACTTAAGCAAACTATCTCTCTCAAAAATAAACAAAACGCGGGTTTGTTCAAACACGAACCCGTCGATTTACATGTCAAGTCAAGTGACTTATCGTCATTATGACTCGACACCCTGTGTCGCACATAAAAAGCGAACAACCACCGCTTTTTACCCAATTTAAAATCTTCAGGTCAACTAGCCTATCGCTACTCCGGTCTGACTCCTTTTTACATCACGATCTAACGATAAACCCCTGGCAACATACCGCTAACTTGGGTTAATCAGATTGTGATCATACAAACTTTTATTTACATCGAAGTTAGGGACGCACGAACGCATCCTTACCTCAAGAGCTTCCCGTGTCTTTTAAGCTAAAAACACGAGTCGAGTCCTGCACACGCTTTTCACACTTTTACTTTTTCTTTACTACAAATGCGACTTTTCTTTGAGTCTTTTATTTTCTTTTGGAGGTCACTAAGGTTTGAAACTCTGACAGGTTCATTTCCCTAAAAAGTCCTGGATACGCGACGTACTAAAGACCGTCATCTGAACCCTCCGCCACCTCCAAAGAAACGTACCTACAATAGATCAAAGCCTGCTAGAACTGTCATGACGCTTAACAATGAAGAAAATATCGGAGGAACCACAACTCCTCCCCCATCAGTAGTTACCGCAGAACATGTTCAACAACTTAACAGCAAAATCCTTAGCCTCACGGCTGCAATCGAACAGATGGCCACAATGCAGAAACTCGAGGCCGAGAAAAATGCCAAATACCTTGCTGAAGAGGCTGAACGAAATGCCACGAGAATTCGCCCAATGGAAGAACGCCTCACAAACTCAAAGGGGTATTCCATTTATGAGGAAACCGAACACGTCCCAAAAAGCGTCAAGTCCTTGCTACCTGCTAAACTATCACTCAGTGACCTCCCCATCTTCAAGGGTCATGAAAGTCCGCTCGTGCATATCAAGGATTTCAAGGCTAAAATGGCCGTCATGGGCGTCGATCCCTCAGCCTGGGCTACTCTATTCCCACATTCTCTGGACGCACAACCTAGAGCCTGGTTCTATGCTTTGGACCCACACAAGGTTACCACCTTCAAAGAAATCACGGTCCAGTTCGACAATCAGTATCATGACAATAACGATACTCAAGTCTCACTACGTACTCTGGAAGTTCTTGCACAAAAAGACAATGAGGGCTTCACTGAATACCTTACGCGCTGGAAGAAACTCAATGCCCAAATACCCAACCGTCCTAAGGATACAGAACTAGTCACCAAATTCATCAACAACCTCACCCCTGCATATCAACAGCACTTGCGATACGGCAACTTTGACAATTTCTCTTCACTCAGCGCTGTGGGTGAATTAATCGAAGACGATCTCCGCAAAGAAAAACTAACCAAGGCTACAGGCCGAGGTTACCAGGGAAGCTCATCACGAGCCGTCACGAAAGCAGAACCAGTCCACTGTATCAATGCATTGGAAGCACTAGCGGCCTCCCCAACTTTCACAACACCAACAAAGTACACCGCGCCTCCTCCTAAGGCGTCGTACTCATCTGCAGGGCAAACTTCGTCGAAACCACGACGAAACTTTGACCCAATCTACATGACTTATTCCAAGGCACTGCAAAGACTTGTGAGCCGAAATGTGCTTCAACTCCTACGACCTACTAGCGAGCCTCCTCAGGACAAAAAGCCTAAATCATGGGATCAAAATGCCTACTGTGAGTTCCACAGAGGAAAAGGACACGACACTGAACAATGCTTCCACCTAAAGAACATAGTTCAAGACTTAATCGACTACAAGACCATCGAGAAACCTACGCCAGGTCCTAAACCCTCGAACCAGCTCAACCCCCTGCATACCCACGCCATCTTCGTGGGTACACATCCCATCCTCGATTGCTCTCACCTAATTATCCCGAATGACCACGAAATCAATGGTATCTGGGATAGTTCTGACGAAGAGAATAATCACACCGACAACAATTGCTACTTATTCCCTCCAGAAGAAGAAGAAGAGCGAGAACCCACTGGGATATACGGGAAAATGCCCCACAAATACCCGATCAGGCTGTCTGATAGTGATGACGAGATAGCTTACTTAACCCGCTCCGGTCGTCCGTACAGAGCCTCGCTGAGTTTACTTGAGCCCCCGGGTTTTCCGTCAAAAACAACTAGCCAAGACAAAAACAAAGGTATAGTCACAGACGAGGCAACGCCACCGCCTACAATGACTACGCCACCACCTCCAGTCACTACACCTACACCTACAATTACTACACCAGTTCAACCGCAAACTGACGTAGCATCGTCAAGCGCCACTCCAGCACCCATGCCTGAAATTGGAGACTCAATTCAAAAACAGCTCCTCAAGACAAAAGCAGATATCTCGATCTGGCAGCTCCTAAGGGAATCGCTGGGACACCGCGAAGCTCTTTACCGAGCCTTGCAGGTCACCCCTATTACAACAGAGATGTCTCCTGAAAAACTCATCAGCCACATTACTCTTGAATGGCAAGCTAGCGCCATCACTTTCTCCGACAAAGACCTCCCGCCATTTGGAGGCACTCACAACCTAGCACTCTACATTAATGTAGAATGCCATGGCATGACACTACCTATTGTCCTCATCGACAACGGATCTGCAGTCAACGTCCTGCCCTTAGAAACAGCTAAAAAGCTAGGGATCAAGGAAAATGACTTCATCCCCTATGCAGACGGCGTCAGGGCTTACGACGGTACCCGCCGCAGCATAAAAGGGACCATCTCTTTTCCTATCATGACAGGACCTGTCATAAGGGAAACTGAATTCCAGATAATCGACATACCCCCCGCATACAACATGTTATTGGGTAGACCCTGGATCCATGCAACCAAAGCAGTCACCTCAAGCTTACACCAAAAAATTAAGCTTCCCCTGGACGATGAGGTCGTCACCATCCATGCTTCGAACTTCCGAGCCTCCTTACAGCAGCAGAAGCTCGATAATGACACTGCAAGAATAAGCACCGAAACCCCAGACATCACCTGTGGTTTTGATTTCGACTTTGACATCTGCACATTGACTCGCGAGGAGGAAATTGCAGTGCTCTATGTGAAGGATAACGATAACAAATGGCCAACCATGGGCCTAGGTTATGTACCATGGTCCTACGAAGTTACCCGTGGGGAACAGGCATTCAAAGACCGTAAGAGATGTCGTGACTTTCACATGGAACCATATCACATCTTCACTGACAAATACTTCGTCAAGGAAGGTGTGGGTAAAATGCCCAGAGACTTCTTCTCATGCACTATCGCCGGGATCGAACTCGTCTCCGACATCCTGCGCAACTACAGCTTTAACCCCACCGACCTGATTGTCCCATTTGAAGAGAAGACACACGACGGATGGTCAAAGACTCTTCAGTGGACCGATGAGCAAGGTCGCACTTTCAAAATCACTACTGGAAAAGGCTACACCTTCGAAAACTCTGACTCTGATGAAAGCGAGGACAAGGATCCTAACAGCAAGTCTATCATAGAATTTAGGCTCCCGCGTCGCCACTTCAAGTCTTTCACCCCAACTAAGCCTCCGGGCTATATTCCTGATGTGATAGACATAGACAAAGAACTAGAGTCTCTAAGGTTGTCCAAAGCTCCCCTGTCTGAGTTATCTTCAAATGTAACTGCTTTTGAAAACAATAATAATAACAACGTTTCTGGTTACTACTTGCCTTGTCTTCCTTTAAAATCTGCATTTTCTAATGCTTACGATAACATTAAACAAAACAACATTGAATTATATAAATACATTGCAAACATCGTTTCAAAACCCGAGCAAGACCCCATCATCGAGGATACAACAACCATCGATATAGGAACACCTGAAGAACCTCGAAAACTACAGCTAGGAGCTTCCTTAAGCAGGGAAGAAAAAGCTACTTACATCGAGCTACTCACAGAATTCAAAGACGTCTTCGCCTGGTCCTACAGGGATATGCCTGGCATCGACCGCGAAATAGCTGAGCACCGCATCTCACTCAAACCAGGTGCCAAGCCTGTTAAACAAAAACTACACCGCATTAAACCTGAATGGTCTCTCATGGTCAAGGAAGAGATCGAAAAGCAATTACAAGCAGGTTTTATCCAAGTCATCGAATACTCAGACTGGGTATCGAACATGGTCCCAGTCATGAAGAAAAATGGAAAGATACGAGTATGCGCAGACTTTCGTGACCTAAACAAGGCTTGCCCAAAAGATGACTTCCCATTGCCCCACATGGACATACTCGTAGACAACACCGCCGACCACGCATTACTGTCATTCATGGATGGATATGCGGGATACAACCAAATCAAAATGGCAACAGACGACATGTCAAAGACGACCTTTGTGACACCTTGGGGAACGTACTGTTATACCGTCATGCCTTTCGGACTCATTAACGCAGGTGCCACTTATCAACGTACCGCAACTACTCTAGTGCATGACATGATGCATAAGGAAGTAGAGGTCTACGTCAACGGCGACATGATTGTAAAATCAAAGGAAAGGCATGATCACATTGCCAACCTTCGTAAACTCTTTAACAGAATCAGGCAATACAAAATGCGCCTCAACCCACAGAAATGCACTTTTGGGGTTACGTCAGGCAAACTACTGGGTCATATCGTAAGCCAACGTGGAATCGAAATCGACCCTGCCAAAATCAAAGCAATAATGGAGATGAAAACCCCAAGCAACCTCGACGAGATCAGGAGTTTCTTGGGACAAGTCCAATACATCTCTCGATTCATCAGTAAGCTCACAATGGTTTGCGAACCGATTTTCAAGAAGTTGAAAAAGGAAGAGCACACGAAATGGGACGACAACTGTCAGCAAGCATTCGACAAAGTCAAAACCCTACTCACAAATCCACCCATTCTGGTGCCACCCCAGAAGGACCTACCTCTATCATTATACCTAACAACTACACCTAACGCCATGGGCGCCATGCTCGCCCAGGCGGTTAACAACGAAGAAAGAGCAATCTACTACATTAGCAAGAAGTTCCAGGATTACGAGACTCGCTACGAGCCTGTGGAGAAAAGCTGCCTCGCTTTAGTCTGGGCTACCAAAAAACTCAGACATTACCTCCTCGCCCACACAACAAGGGTATACTCCTTAATGGATCCACTCAAGTACTTGTTCGAGAAACCAGTACTAAACGGCCGCATGGCCAGATGGACACTACTGCTAGCCGAATACGAACTCAAATACTTGCCTCTAAAAGTCATTAAGGGAAGAGCAGTCTCAGATTTCCTTGCAGAGAACGCTATAATCGAACAACCTAAAATCGACACAACATCATTCACTGACGATGGAATTTTCGCTGTCGAAACTGAGTACTGGCAACTTTACTTCGATGGAGCCTCGAACTACCGTGGCTACGGCGTGGGGATACTCCTAATATCCCCTAACGGCGATCACACGCCCATCTCAATCAAACTCGACTTTAACGTCACCAATAATGCTGCAGAATACGAAGCTTGCATTTACGGCTTACAAGCAGCCATGGCACTCAACATAAAGCACCTGCGGGTACATGGAGATTTCTTCCTCATCATAAATCAAGTGACAGGAGCATGGAAAATCATGAATGAAACCCTCTCAAAATACGAAGCAAAAATACAAACACTCCTGACAGAAATTGACTGCATAGAATTCTATCACCTCCCAAGGGAAGAAAACCAATTTGCCGACGCGCTGTCAAAACTTTCATCCCTTCTCAACATGCCACCAAATGTTGACACACTACCCATTGTCGTCGAAAGACGTGGTGAACCTGCATACATCCACACCATTGACATCGACGAAGCTGAACACACAGAACCATGGTACCAAGCCATACTCAACTACAAAACAAGCAACTCTTATCCACCTAACACCGACAAACGAGGTAAGAGGACCATCAGACTTCTCGCATCCCAATTCGTACTAGAGATGGGACAATTACTCAAAAAGACACCACAAGGCACCCTACTCATGTGTGTCGACTACAAGAAAGGGCAGGAAATCATTGCCCAAGTGCACGATGGCGAATGTGGCCCACACATGAACGCAAGAGCCCTATGCAAACAAATCTTACGATTAGGATGGTATTGGACGACTATGGAAGCAGACTGCATTCACTACGTCAAACACTGCCATAATTGTCAGGTATTCAGTAACGTACAACATGTACCTCCTTCACCCCTCTACAGCCTCACATCTCCGTGGCCCTTTTCAACTTGGGGCATCGACGTGATAGGCAAAATCCATCCCATCGGAGCAGGAGGACACTCGGCTCAAAAGAGGTCGCCAAATTCATACAAGCGAACATCATATGCTGGTACGGCATACTACACGAGTTTATAAGCGACCAAGGGTCACATTTCCAAGGCGAAGCAGAAGCTATACTCGTTAAATACAACATACAACATCACAAATCCTCTCCTTACCGACCCCGAACCAACGGAGCCGTGGAGGCAGCAAACAAAACTGTAGTCACCATCCTGGAGAAAATGATCGACAGTTGTCGGGATTGGCCCAACAAAATTCCATTTGCACTTTGGGGGTATCGTACCACCATCCGCACACCCACAGGCATGACGCCTTATTTCCTCACTTACGGCATGGAAGCCGTACAGCCAGTGGAGATAGAAATGCAATCCCTACGAATATTAATGGAAAGTAGCATTCCAGAAGCAGAATGGGCCATGGCGCTATGAGCGACTTCATGCTCCTGCGACGAAGGCTAAATTCTTTGAGCATTGTACGAATGTACCAAGCACGACTACAAAGAGCATTCAACAAACGAGTTCGACCACGAAACATAAAAGTGGGAGATCTAGTGTTGAAGTCAGTACGCGCACCACTCCCTGTTGACCCACGAGGAAAGTTCAAACCTAACTGGGCCGGACCTTACCTCGTCAAGGAAATCTACACAGGCGGAGCGGTCAAGCTAACTGACCTAGACGGTCAAGAGTTTAACTTAACAACCAACCTCGATCAGCTGAAGAAGTACTACCCTTGAAACACTTGCAATGTATTTATAACATGTAATCAAATACAATTCCACGGGCCGGCATGCCCCTAAACGTGCACCCTTTTTAAACACAATTCTACGGGCCGGCATGCCCCTAAACGTGCACACCCACCACAAAAAGCAAAACACAATTCCATGGGCCAGCATGCCCATAAACATGCATTTCCTACAAAGAAATAACGGGCCGGCATGCCCTTAAACGTGCCTTCGCAAAAACACAACTCCGAACTACGCCGGCTTGATTCCATTTACATGGATACGTAGGCAGCTTTTCAAAAGTACAACCGACATTCAACACAAAATAGCATGCCCAAGACATCCAAAGTTAAGGGTATAACCAACAAAATTCAAATACACATATCTTTAATTCTAAAGGAAACGAGGTAAGTTATATACAAAGAACTTTCGTTTTATTATTAAAAGAAAAACAGTACAATTTGGATTTTCCTAGTTGGGAGCCTAACCAAGCACTACATTACAAAGCCCGGCATGACCATCGGGTTTTAGGGAATTAAAAACAAAAAAGCAAAGAAAACAACAAGCATACAACCAGTAACTAGACAACAGCACAAGCAGACATCATTCTTCACGACTGAAAGGAGGGCTCAACCCATATGCGGGGCACAATCACTACCATCCTGGCCTGGAGCGTTAACCATGACGAAGCCAAGATGACTGAGTTCCGTCTCCATGGACGGTGCACTGCCAGAGCTCGAACTCCCACGACTTCTGCGACCAAAACGCACTAGATCAAAGGCAGACGTCGGCGGTGGCTCATTTTGCTCTATAGCACGAAGACGGGCCCTCTGGCAAGTAGTTGGTGCCGTAGTCCACCGGATATACGACCTCGAAACTCTCACCGTAGCCGGTAACCCCGCTACATGCCACCTGGGGCGCATCACCCAGCCCTGCGACCATGCGTCGGTGATTTGGTTGTTAAGCACAACCAAGTCCTGGATCATGGTATCCTGCCCTGGGATAAACTAAGCGTAGCCCATTTGCCTTCTCACCCTCAAGGGGTGAATGTACACGCCTATCTGAAAGCCACACAACATCACCCCGGAAGGGCCATCACCAACCGCACTGCCCGTCACGGTGACTACTTCCCACCATGGCACGACCCAACGGATAGCAGACGCTCTTACAAAGGTGGGGAAGTAGTCATTAGACCGGCCATTGGGGCCCCTCCATCTCAGCCCACGACTGGTCACGCCAGCCGCCATATAGGATGCGCCATAGGGAATAGCACCCAACACACTTAAGCGCTCCATAAGCCACACTTGCAAAATAAGGGGGCAACCACGATACGCATGCATTCTATTGCACGCCCGGTCATCCAGGCCAAGAATCGTCTCAGCAAGGACCAAAGACCGCAGGTCAAACCCATCTCCATCTGCTGCACAACGCAGACCAAACGCGCCTCGCCAAACCCCATCCCATCCACTGAATCGGGGAACATAAAACAGTGCACAAGGCAAAGGGCCAGAGCTCTCCTGCGAGCAACAACGCAAATGCTCCCATTATCATAATCCATGAACCTCTGGCAGAGTCGGATGATATTCAAGCGCCCATCTAGGAACAAGTCCTCCGTCTCGAGCCTCGTCATCTTAAGGAAGTTTTGCATGTTCCTTTGGTATCCGAGCTCCTGGCGAACACACACTGGAGTGACAGTGCGAGTCCAACCTCCGATGGCAGCAAACTCCTCGACCAAAGGGCAAACCTCCCCGTCAGGGAAGCGAAACACATGGTACGCCAAGTCCCAGTATCGCAGACAGGCATCCAGGAACTCAGGCTCCATTCGAACCTGCCTTAATCCTAGGAATACGCCCAGGCCACAGCCTCTGAGGTTCCTCTTCTCGACACCCGACAGCATAGCACACCATACTCTCACAAGTCCCTCCAAGTGCTCCATTACTCACAAGAAACGCTCTACACGATATTATGAATACTATTATAATATGAGTAATGAAGTTGCAAGTTAAAGCGAGATATGAAGTATGAATGGAGAGATGGATGAATGAGCTAACACAAGCATCCTTCTTATAGGCAACGTCTTCAAGAGGCAACGACACGAAGTATAATCGCTAGTGAACCAGCGATTAGCCAAAAAATCAAAACAAAAAGCCAAAAACAACGCAAAAATCGCCAGAAAACTGGCGATTTACACAAAATCGCCGATTGATCGGCGATTTTCCATAAATCATCGCTTTGGCGATTTTTGTGAAAATCGTTAATTATCTGGCGATTTTCTATGTTATTTCTGACATTGATGCGACGACTGCGCACCGTCTTGCAGCCTACGAGTTGCAGTAAGTTTTTCACAGCCTACGCAACGCTGTTTTTACTTTTTACGGCGTATTATCGATTACGTTTCCGATACTCGGCTTTACGTCGTATTGTGTCATGTTGTCATCGACTTTCGACTATTATTTTGCACATACACTTCACAAGATCCAAACGTCACATTTCGCAAGCTTACGATAAAGCACGACGTTCTTAATCCACATTTTTACGAACGTCAAAAACACCTTTTACGGTCTCACAAAATTCAATCGTCATTTTTTTTTTTTTTTTTGCGCAAGCTTACGATAAAGCACGACGTTCTTAATCGACATTTTTACGAACGTCAAAAACACCTTTTACGGCCTCACAAAATTCAATCGTCATTTTTCACAAGCTCACGTTAAAACACGACGTTCTTAATTCACATTTTTACGAACGTCAAAAGCGTCTTTTACGGACTCAAAATATTTTCCTCAAAACTACATATTTTGTACAAATATTTTAAACATGCATACTCTTATTACGAGTAAGAAAATCTCAATCGAGATTTGTGTTTTCTTTTTTTTTTCTTTTTTTTTTTTACGACTAACAGTCTAATGCAGGAACATAAAATGAGCAAGTCGCGTGGACTTCAAACGCTGACAATGACACAAGCGGTCATACTACAAAAACGAGGCAAAATAACCAACAAGGCTTATGGCACCTAACGCATGATCATCAGTCACGAAAGCTACGCCAACAAGGGCGATTACCATAGTCAAAAAGTAAACCTGCTACATGACCAAAGCACGCATACAAGATCGCGGAACATACTCGCGTCAAGCTATGGCCATAAATCAACGTCATACGACTCCTGCAAAGTACAACCATACAAAATAACCGAAGCACGCGCACGAGGTCACAGGGCTCTCTCGCGTCAAGCCATGGTCAAAAAATTGACCTCGTACGAACTCCTACACATACAACCAAACACAAGTACAACCACAAGATAAAACAAGTCCATGAAATAAGCCTACGATCCTAGCATACATCCCAAATCAATTAGCTTGATCTCTACGACTAAGCTCTGCGCGCAATGAGTCAATCTCAGCACGATAGGCGGCTAACTCCTGGTCACGTTGAGTCTCCGCAGCCCGAGCCCGCCCTAACTATATCTGACTCTGCGCAAGTGCACCCTGCAAATCTGACACGTACTTCTCAGCCTTGCAAAGCGCGACCGCTTTATCATTAAAAGCCACGCGCCACCGGTTAGCTACCCTCCATAAATTCTTGTGGACATCTAGAGTCACCTGCAAGCAAATACGGCCTTCATATGCTCAAACTGGGAGCTATACTAAAAAAGCAGCTTCAACAAAAGTTTGACTAACGATTTTAGGACAAAATCTAACTCAAACTGGGGGCTATAATCAAAAGCAGCTTCAACAAAGTTTGACTAACGATTTTACCTCAAAATCTAACTCAAACTGGAGGCTATAATCAAAAGCAGCTTCAACAAAGTTTGACTAACGATTTTACCTCAAAATCTAACTCAAACTGGGGGCTATACTCAAAAAGCAGCTTCAACAAAAGTTTGACTAACGATTTTACCTCAAAATCTTACTCAAACTGGGGGCTATAATCAAAAGCAGCTTCAACAAAGTTTGATTAGCGATTTTAGGACAAAATCTAACTCAAACTGGGGGCTATAATCAAAAGCAGCTTCAACAAAGTTTGACTAACGATTTTACCTCAAAATCTTACTCAAACTGGGGGCTATATACTACATATCACGCAAGCATAGAAAACAAGTCATACCTGCTTCACCCGAGGGCTCCAACTATCCATACCAGCGTCAACCACGGCAGATAAGTACTGCGGCAGTACGACCGAATGCCGACAGCCATCATCATGCTCAAAATCCAGACCCTCATAGAACGGAGGAGGCTGAACCTCAAGGTCAGGGTCACGTGGTGATACAGCTGAAGTCGTATCGCCTATATCAAAATAAACCTAAATGACAACTAACAGCAGATAGCAGCAAGTAGGGATCGAATCCACATGGAGACGGAGTAGTTCTAGGCTAAAGTCGGCAAAACAGGTCAATCTCAAAGGTGTGAAAAAGGTGTTGGTTTAGCTATAAACTAAAGCAGGCAATTAAACAGATAAATAGGAATATAATAGGGGGAAAGATTAGGGCGTCAGGTTCATATATGACAATGATTCAGAGCATAAGTTAATAAGACGGAAGAGTTAAACTGTGCAACTTGACTAGGTTTGTAAAACGCTCTCTCGAGTCAATTTTAGCCTTAAGCAAATTTAGCGGGCTCTCGCTACTTACTAAATTCAACTTATCTAACTCGCGTAAGTCTAGTTTTAACTCGGCTCTCGATCTTAAGTCAAAACATACTCAGGTTCAATTAAACTCAGTTAAATCGGTGATCAGGCGAAATAAACCTAATTCAATTGACATAAAACGCGTAGAAAGAAATCAAGAGCACAATTTAATCAACCAATTTAATCCCAAAACATGTTCCTAAATCATATGTCACAAATCACCCTAACCCTAATAAGGAAATTAGCTAGACATGATCAAATTAAAAGCAAAGCAATTAAATAGAGTAAACATGATAATGAAAGTAGCAATTAAAATTAAACCTGACGGAATCTTGAAGTGCAAAGTAAAGAACTTGAATCTTGAAATTAAACTAAAAGAGAGAGAACTTAAAAACCAAACCTAACTTTGAACTATAAAATAAAGCATAAGTCAAAAGATAGTCCTCAATTCTCGAGCTTAGGTTTTTATATAAGATTTCCTAAAATAAAACTCGGATAAAAACCAAAACCGACCAAAATAACACATGGGCGGCCGTGTCTGCAGGCTGGCATCGGCACGACCTCCTGACTGGGCCGGCTCCTTTGCTCTTCATTCTTAGCCCAACACTTCCTCTTGGGCTTGACTTATTCGTGGCCCTCTTGACTTTGGCCTTATTTAGCTCGTGATCTTCTTTATCTTTGGTCCTTGGCTCGTGTCTCGAGCTCTCATGTGAGCTTGAGCTTGGTCTTCTCGGCTCAGTTCTCGTATTTGCTCCAATGTCCCGGGTTTTGGCTCAAAACCACCAAAACCTGCAATATGTAAATGAAATGCAGCAGTAACGAGAAGTATAACATATAGCTCATAAAATCATAATGAATACGAGTAAATGTAAGCTAAATGCGACTGAACCGGGGGCATAAAATGTATATAAATAACATGTATCAAACTCCCCCAAACCAAACCCTTGCTTGTCCTCAAGCAAACATCGTCGGAGAAAATCAAAGCAACACGAACTAATCACGTTAGTATCTCGTAGTGGACGACCTATGCACATAGACAATACAACCATAGCCTATTTCACCGAAAATAGAGCACAAGTCTCAACCATTCACGCCACATTATACTACTAGCCTCTAACGCTTACGCAAAGTTAAACTGACGACATTTTCAATTCGAGCAAGGCCAACCAAACAAACCACTTTCCGACCGACCAATCTTACCACATCATTTCCTTTTTCTTTTCTTTTGTTCTTTTTCTTTTCCGCAAATGTGGAGCATCCCTCGTATGTAGTACCGTTTAGCTTGACGTTCACTCGGTAAAAATCGCGCTCGGGTATACATTTTTCCTTAAGGGTTACGTTATTGCTCATACTCCCGGTCGCAACCAAATTCATGGCCACTGTGGTTACTCAAATCAATGAGTCCCCTCCGAGAGCATCGAAGCATTGCTCCAACATATAAGATCTTTCCAATCAAACCTCAAACCAACAAACCAAACATTCCACAAACCAATTGCCTCGCAAGAATGTCAAAGTCGAAAGCAAACAAGCGAAAAGCGATAAGAATTAAGCAAATACAAGTGGGTTAGTGTTTGAGGCTCGCAATCTATTAACAGGAAACAAACCAATCGTGCAAGCTAAGGCGATAGAAAGTCGACTCTGAGATACTAAAGATCAAAGTAAATGCACTAATCAATTATCCAAACAGGACAAAGCAGGACAAAGCAGACCAAAAAGACTCGTATTTTTGTAAATTTTTTGAATTTTTCAATTTTTTTGGGTTTTTCATAATAATGCACACAAAAATAAAATGCAAACGCGTAAGTGTTTCCCTCCCCCAAACCAAATCACACATTGTCCTCAATGTGGAAAACAGCATAACCACACAAGCAGAGGAAGACACAAAACATACGGGGTAAGGAAAACAAATGCGAGAAAAGAGGGTAAGAGGGGGTAAAGAATGCTCACATTATCAAGTCGGAGCTCCCCCAAACCGAAGTCGATCAAGGAGTGGGGCTAAAAATCCCCGTATATGCGTCCAAATCAGTCCAACATCGAGGTACTTCGGTATAGCACGCAAGAAACAACAAAACGAAGCAGCAGGGGGGTCCAGCCGGTCCAGACCGGCAGCCGACCGGCCGGCTAAGGCCCCCTGACGTGATTTTTTCGATTTTTCTTCAGCTCCCAAATTTGGCCTACGGTTCCTGTCCTGGCCCGGCAGCCGGTTGGCCGGCTGGGAGGCCTTTTCTTGAGTGTTTTCAACATACTAAGGTCCCAAAAGGCCTTAAGTACCTGCGCGCTAAAATCATTCATAAAAACCCTCGTCCTCGCGCGCTCAATAAAATCCGAAAGTCATAAAAACAAGCAAACCAAAAGTACAAATGCTAAATGAAAATACAACGTCATCGGGTTGCCTCCCGGAAGCGCTGGTTTATAGTCCCGCACGACTCTTCACAGCTTCAAAGATCAAGTATAAGCAGGCCAAGGTTGTTGGCCATTCGCAACAGCTTCACTTGGCGATACAACAGATGATCGCCATAAAACATCTCCTCCTCGAGGCAAAGCAGCATAATCCATCAACGTAGGGCCTCGATCTCGGAATGGCTCTCCATACTTCCCTCGTGCTCCAAGTGGCTCAACCGCAGGCCCTCCGTCCCCAATGCTAACGTCGTAGAGATCAGCCTTTAGCAACTTCCTCTCCCCCAAACCATCCTTGCAGCCATCCTGTGAAGAACCTGCAAAAGGAGAAGAGACATGCAAACCCTCCAAAGTGTCTCCAGTAGAGTGAGACGGAGGTACAGAGTCAATAAAACAAACTGACTCGAGACGCATAGGAAACCGCGGGGTATCCGAATGGGTAAATGTGAGCTTTTCACCCCCCACCGTAAAGGCTATCGTCTTGCTACCCACATCAATAACTGCACCAGCAGTGTGCAGGAAGGGTCTCCCCAGAATGATAGGGATGTGGACATCCTTAGGCATGTCAACTACGACAAAGTCTACAGGGATAAAGAACTTTCCAACCTGTACAGGGACGTCGTGTAGGATTCCCAAGGGACGCTTTACGGAGCGGTCAGCCATCTGCAGGGTAATGCTAGTGGGTTCTAAAGCTGACAAATTCATCTTCTGGTACAGAGAGTAGGGGAGGACACTCACACTGGCTCCTAGGTCACATAAGGCATTACGAACTACAAACCTGCCTACAGAGCATGGAATAGAGAATGTCCCAGGATCGCTAAGCTTAGGGGGCTTACTACCCTGTAGCCTAGTACTAGCTTCCCCCACAAAGGCTACGGTCGACAAGTCATCAAGCGTACGCTTACGAGCTAAAACATCCTTCAAAAACTTAGCATACGCAGGTATTTGAGTAACGAGGTCTATAAAAGGGACGTTTACCTGAAGGGCTCGAATGACGTCCACGAACTTTTTGAACTTGGCCTCGGGCTCTGCACCTCGTTGACGACCGGGAAACGGAAGCTTGACTTGAACTGGGGGCGTTGGAGCAGCAGGAATACCAAAATCATCACCTAATACATTCTTTCCTCAAGAAGACGTCCAAATGGCCATTGACCGGCCACGGCCGACCTACCGAGACCTCTTTTTCCTCGGATTACTCACGTTTTCTTCCTCTTCCTCCCCCAAATGCTTAGAACCATCATAGAACGTACCGCTTCTCAAAGTTATAGCACATGCGGTATCATGGGGAGGATTACCTTGGGCGGCAGGGTGCCCTGTTGACGCGATGCTTGCGAAGTGGCCAACTGAGCCACTTGATTTTCCAACATTTTAATCGCAGCATCCTTGGCTTGGTCGCTCTTCTGCATTTGCTGCATCATGATCTCCTGCGACTTGGCCATCTGCATCATCATGGCCTTCAACTCACTCACACCCGAATCAACAATAGGAGCAGGTTGAACTGGTGGGACATATGGGGGGTCGTTGGTAATTTGGAGGGGTTTGTTGGAAATTTTTGTGTGGGGGTATGTAAGGTTGATTTTGTGGAGGTTGGGTGGTTGGGTTTAGGACATTCTGATTACGGTAAGACAAGAGTGATCTATCGTAACCAGGTTGGTTTTGGTAGGGCAAGTTTTGGTTGTAGTTTTGATATGCAAAAACCTGCTCCTGGGGTGCAGCATGCCCCGTAGAATAACCCATATCGTGCCCTGTGACAGCATTCACGTGAGCACTAGAAGAACCACCGCCCGTCATCATGCTAATCTGCGCAGTCAGTGCAGCAACCTGACTAGTGAGCGCAGAAATACTCCCCTTATCACGGTCATCATGCGCGGACCGTGAATTCCCTCGCGGCTTACCAAACTGAGAAGAGTGAACGGCCATATCTTCAATCAACCCCCAAGCTTTATCATCGTCGACGTTATTAGCGAAACGTCCCTCCGCAGCAGAATCAAGAATAGAACGACTCTCAGCATATAGGCCGTTATAGAAGGTCATAATCACGAGCCAATCGTTCAGCCCATGATGAGGACAATCCCGAATCAGCTTCTTATACCTCTCCCACGCTTCAGCAAAAGTCTCATCGTATGATTGCTTGAAGCCCTGAATCTGACTGCGCATTTGATTGGTGCGCTCTGGAGGATAAAACTTCGAGTAAAAAGCTAGAGCCAACCCCCTCCAATCTGTTATACCAGCAGCCTCCTTATCGAGGTCCGTGATCCACTCACGAGCTCGATCTTTCAAGGAAAAAGGGAACAGCATTTCCCTTATCTGATTCTGAGTGATCCCAGCCTGCTTTATCGTCGAACAGTAGTCGGTAAACATCTGCATATGTCGACCAGGATCCTCCGTAGGGTAGCCGCCAAACTGATTCCGCTCCACCAAATTTAAGAAGGCGGGGCGAATCTCGAAATTGCCCTGAACAGTATCGGGCATGGTGAATCCATTCGGAATGGACTCCGGTTTCGGCACCGAGTGACTATAGAGCTTAGGCATGATCACCGGTGGTGGAGATAATGGAGTAACTGGAGGTGTGTCCTCTTCGTAGGACGATTGCGTTGTACTGGATTCCGCAGCAGACGCTTCCTCAAGCTCAAAATTTGCGATTTGAATCGCTTGTTTGCGTAGTCTGTGTAGCGCTCGTTCAGGTTCAGGCTCGAATGGAACTAGACCTGTAGGAGACCTGCGCATAAAACAAAACTACAAGCAAACAATTAAAAACGGTCTCAAGGAACTAGGTTCCTTGAGACAAGAGAGATAAACCTGTAAAACTAACTAAAACTAAAACTAACTAAGCCGTGTCCCCGGCAACGGCGCCAAAATTGATACAGCTGAAGTCGTATCGCCTATATCAAAATAAACCTAAATGACAACTAACAGGAGATAGCAGCAAGTAGGGATCGAATCCACAGGGAGACGGAGTAGTTCTAGGCTAAAGTCGGCAAAACAGGTGAATCTCAAAGGTGTGAAAAAGGTGTTGGTTTAGCTATAAACTAAAGCAGGCAATTAAAAAGATAAATAGGAATATAATAGGGGGAAAGATTAGGGCGTCAGGTTCATATATGACAATGATTCAGGAACGCAAGTTAATAAGACGGAAGAGTTAAACTGTGCAACTTGACTAGGTTTGTAAAACGCTCTCTCGAGTCAATTTTAGCCTTAAGCAAATTTAGCGGGCTCTCGCTACTTACTAAATTCAACTTATCTAACTCGCGTAAGTCTAGTTTTAACTCGGCTCTCGATCTTAAGTCAAAACATACTCAGGTTCAATTAAACTCAGTTAAATCGGTGATCAGGCGAAATAAACCTAATTCAATTGACATAAAACGCGTAGAAAGAAATCAAGAGCACAATTTAATCAACCAATTTAATCCCAAAACATGTTCCTAAATCATATGTCACAAATCACCCTAACCCTAATTAGGAAATTAGCTAGACATGAACAAATTAAAAGCAAAGCAATTAAATAGAGTAAACATGATAATGAAAGTAGCAATTAAAATTAAACCTGACGGAATCTTGAAGTGCAAAGTAAAGAACTTGAATCTTGAAATTAAACTAAAAGAGAGAGAACTTAAAAACCAAACCTAACTTTGAACTATAAAATAAAGCATAAGTCAAAAGATAGTCCTCAATTCTCGAGCTTAGGATTTTATATAAGATTTCCTAAAATAAAACTCGGATAAAAACCAAAACCGACCAAAATAACACATGGGCCGGCCGGCCGGCTGCCGGTCTGGCAGACTGGCCTGACCCTCCTGACTGGGCCGGCTCCTTTGCTCTTCATTCTTAGCCCAACACTTCCTCTTGGGCTTGACTTATTCGTGGCCCTCTTGACTTTGGCCTTATTTAGCTCGTGATCTTCTTTATCTTTGGTCCTTGGCTCGTGTCTCGAGCTCTCATGTGAGCTTGAGCTTGGTCTTCTCGGCTCAGTTCTCGTATTTGCTCCAATGTCCCGGGTTTTGGCTAAAAACCACCAAAACCTGCAATATGTAAATGAAATGCAGCAGTAACGAGAAGTATAACATATAGCTCATAAAATCATAATGAATACGAGTAAATGTAAGCTAAATGCGACTGAACCGGGGGCATAAAATGTATATAAATAACATGTATCACGTGGCTACAAGATACAAAAATCGCGGTCAATTTTTGCTTTTTGAACAAGCAAATGTATACAAAACAAATGCAAAAACAAAAATACACCTCAATCACGGCAGGCGCCGAAGCAAGGCGCGCCCACGACGTATAGTCCTCATCTAGCCTCAACAGGGACTCCGACTCACCCTCGTGATATACATCGCGGCGAATATCAGCATCCGGTGTCTGTACGAAGAGGACCTTAGGAGGGGCCACAGGCACAACAAACTCGCCCCCAGCCGTCTGTGCTGACAGACGCTCGCCTAAAAACCAGTACGAGTCATACTGAGTCGCAATGTACAACCTCTGTGTATCGCGAAGAGCAAAGCGAGTCGCAATCGATGCATGGACATTCTCGTAATTTGCCCAAGGATTACGAACAAACTACAGAAACAAAAAAATAAATCAAGATCCGCAAACACAATCAAAGCAGGAACACAAAGCATAAAAGGAATACAGACTCCTTTTACCTTATCAACGGTCATCCCGTTGAACAGCACTCGAGCAGCCTCATAAGTCAAGCGAATGCCCTTCCTATTTGCCGTCGCATAGGCGTGAAAAGTAGGGTAATTCGCCTCCACGGCAAATTTGTCAGGAAGCAGCGACGGGAAATGAGCATAACACCAAGACTACGGAAAAACAGAAAATACATCACCGAAGGAGGAAATAACAGCGACGAAGCAATAAGACATCACAAAAGGAGAGAGCAAAACAATCATACCTCCATCAGCAGGCCAGGGCCAACCAAGGACGGTTGGGACCCATCATAACCTGATCAGGACGAACCGCGTCCCTACAAAATCGAATCAAGAGACCCATGGCAGGAGTGACCCAGTCGAAATCACCCAATCTAGACAAGTCCTCAGCGCCATTAAAACAGCAGTTGATGCCCGCTCGCCTTTATCTCCGAAGTGAGTGGACGTCAGAAACCACCATAGCCACAATCGAGCGTTCTGCTCATGACTAACTTCACTCACCTGTTTCTTCCCCTCGCCTTTAAAATAATCATCAAACCATGATGTCCGAGGCTGAAAAGTGTTCTTCTCATCCCTCGCACACCTAATACCGCCTCCGATCAAACGAAAAACAGTAGGGCTTGAGATAGCAGGACGCACTCTGTCCCACTCAATCATCTCCTCTCCATGAGGAAGCCCCGAAACAATCGCAAGAGACGAGAAGGTAATGCCAACCTCGTACCCAGGCATATGGAACGTGTTAGTAGTGTCCCAGAATCTATCTAGCAACGCTCGAAGCACAGAAAGATGCGAATTCACGTTTTGCTTACGCGCCTCCTTCCACTTCGTCACCAACGGACCAAAAGCCGTGCCAAGGATTATCTTCCGCGACTCAGGAGGCAACTGCTTGTTAAAAACATCCATAACAGTGCGGAAACCAGAAAAGGTCCTCATGGTACCCAACTTGAAGCCAACCTTCACCCGAGTAGACAAATGCTCCAATGGGTTCCAAACTAAGCTCACACCTTCCCAATCCTTGGCAACCTTCGCCCACAGTCTCGGCCCATGGGGAAACGATGGCCTCAAGCCTAACTCATCAACCACGCCCATAAACATATCTTGCGCAGGAGCCGGCCCAGCACCAACACCCCCAACGCCAGCAACCGCAGCGTCACCTCCAACATCACCTGCAACCTCACCTCCGACTGCAGCCTCAGCCGCGTCATCCGCAACCTGCTCATCATCCTCCTGCTCTTCCTCGGGCTCAGGAACGTCCTCAAAAGCATCCTCAAGTCGACGGGGAGGACCTCGTCTTGGCTTATCAACAGCAGGATCATCTCCAGACTCGTCAGAACTCACCTCACCAGAAACGCCAGCACTACTACCCTCGCCTCGCTCACAACTACCACTAGCTTGTGCTGCGCGACGACCACGCGTCCGAACACCACCCTCAGCAAAACTAAGCAAGCCATACACCATACAAGTCATCATGACCCAAGACAAAAGTTTCGGAACCAAAAATTTCGACCCAAAAACCGTCTCCCACGTAAAAACACACGAAAATCACGGATTTTCAAACCGTTTTTCGTACACAAGTCACCCAAAGCCTCGTCACTAGCATACAAGGACGTTTCAAAAACAACAAGGCCACTCAAGATCGTCCCGCACGACAAAAACAGAGCACAACTACTAAAAAAACGCTCTCTTTACACGGTTTTCAACCCGAAAAACCCGCTTTCCACGCCTATTTCAACCAAACAAATTTACCCGTGCATTATACTACTAATGGGTAACCTACATTGAAACTTTGAGCATGTTTCGAGACAAAAACGAAAAATGACCAAAATACCCTTGACCTTCTACACGAAAAACAGCCCCAAGACACGGGTTTTTCACATACAATCATCAACAATAGCAAGACAAGCCTCTTAATACTCTCAAGCATCGATTTTAAGCAACAATGATGGCAAAATTCGAATCATGCAAAGCGGTTTAACACAAACCCTAAAAAATGAATTTTCAGTTAAAACCGACTCAAACCGACTTCAAGACACGAAATAGCAACTTGATTGAGTGCATACCTTGGTCCATTGCGAATCGTAGGAGGCGGAATCACGAATTTTGGTTGAAAAATCGCCAAGAACGAGTTTTTCGATTAAAGTGTGTTTGTGTTTTGTTTTTTCGGCTGCTTACAAACCTTCCCCTCAACCGTGTTTTTGAGCAAAATTGCACACACACACACTAAATCGCCAGACCTCTGGCGATTTTATGGTCAGGCACGGGTCTATTTTTAGTTTGGACTGGTTACTATGGTCCATTACGCTGTTAATCCGCTCTTTTACGCCTTGTTATGAGGAAAACACAAGAATACACGCGCTCGTTACAAGTCGAAAACCTTATTTCACAAAATAATAACACATATACGCTCTTTACGAGTCACAATACGTATACTCCTCACGATTTAAATACGTATGTTTTTCAAAACAAGTACGCTCTTTACGAGTCACAAATCAAAATACGTATACTCCTCACGAGTTAAGTACGTATATTTTTGAAAACAAATACGCTCTTTACGAGTCACAAATCAAAATACGTATACTCCTCACGAGTTCAATACGTATATTTTTCAAAAAAAAAACAGAGACACTCTTTACGAGTCAAAAATCAAAATACGTATACTCCTCACGAGTTCAATACGTACATTTTTCAAAAAACGCAGACACTCTTTACGAGTTAAAAATCAAAAATACGTATACTCCTCACGAGTTAAATACGTATATTTTTCTAAACAAATACACTATTTACGAGTTACAAATCAAAATACATATACTCCTCACGAGTTAAATACGTATATTTTTCAAAACAAATACACTCTTTACGAGTCACAAATCAAAATACGTATACTCCTCACGAGTTCGATACGTATAATTTTCAAACACAGACACTCTTTACGAGTTAAAAATCAAAAATACGTATACTCCTCACGAGTTAAATACGTATATTTTTCAAAACAAATACACTCTTTACGAGTCACAAATCAAAATACGTATACTCCTCACGAGTTCGATACGTATAATTTTTAAACACAGACACTCTTTACGAGTTAAAAATCAAAATACGTACGCTCCTCACGAGTTAAATACTTATATTTTTCAAAACAAATACACTCTTTACGAGTCACAGATCAAAATACGTATACTCCTCACGAGTTCAATACGTATAATTTTCAAACACAGACACTCTTTACGAGTCAAAAATCAAAAATACGTATACTCTTCACGAGTTAAGTACGTATATTTTTCAAAACAAATAAACTCTGTACGAGTTACAAATCAAAAATACGTACACTCCTCACGAGTTGAATACGTATATTTTTCAAAAAACAAATACACTCTCTACGAGTTACAAATCAAAAATACGTATACTCCTCACGAGTTAAATACGTATATTTTTCAAAACAAATACACTCTTTACGAGTTACAAATCAAAAATACGTATGCTCCTCACGAGTTAAATACGTATATTTTTTCAAAACAAATACACTCTTTACGAGTTGCAAATTAAAATACGTATGCTCCTCACGAGTTAAATACGTACATTTTTCAAATACATACAAAACAAAAACAAAATACGCACTTTTATGCAAATCAAAAAGCAGAAACACGACTTCCTTTCGCGAAGCAAGAACACAAACACCCATGCTCTCTGCGAAAGAGAAAGTCAAAACACAGATACACAAGCAAGCACACAGCAGACACGCAAGACGCAGAATATGGCCAAGCTACAAAACGCCATCAAATGACATCCTAACAACAGCAGGCCGGCAAGGCCTTAAACATGCAGGACCATCATGTCCTTAAACATGCCGTCCCTCCCCGCGTTCCCGACACTAAGTCCTCGTCTCTCCCCGAGACACATACTTAGCGTCGCCAGGTAGTATCGAGACTGTAATGGTCCGGATACTATCTTTTAAAGTTTGACTAGCGCTTTAGTCCAAGCTCAGTCAAACTGGGGGCTCTGTAGATACCCGTATCCGTACCCCCCCAAAAGCAAACCCGATGACGAAAAGGACTTTTCATGCATGTTTTAAATAAGACGAAACGGTACATAAGTGTCTAAAACATTTTAGTCATTTTAAACGTATTAATTTGAATTTGCATATTTTGTAAAAATGAATATTAATTTAGTCATTTTAATCGTAAGTCGACACAATACGCACAAGCACGACACAAAGACGCCTCACAAAAACGACCCAAGAACGGCCCAAAACACGCAAGAAGGCCCAAACACACGAAACGGACCAAAACGCGTTCCGAGTCACATTATTACAAAACAAAATCCCACAAGGTCGTGAAATAATGCATTACAATATTATTTTACTTCGAGCCAAGATCGAAAAACACGACGAAAAACCGAAACACGAAACACGAAACACGAAAGTCGAACCAAAAATCAAGTTGATTGATCAACTTGTATCAATTATACGTACCAAAGGCCTCAAAAGTCAGCAGCAAACAGGCTACGCCTTACACACCTACGATAACGTAATACGGCGCTACGAATCTGTCAGAAAAGGGGCTGAAAATCGCCAGAATACTGGCGATTTTCAAGTAAATCGCCAGACCTCTGGCGATTTTCCCCTCCTCTTCTGACATTCTGGCGATTTTATGTTTAATCGTTGGTACTCTGGCGATTTTCTGAGAAATTAGGCGTAAAACACGAAGCGTTTGCTATAAATAGCAGCTCTTGTTCGATAAAAAAGGACATCAATTTTTCACATCATCAAAACATCAATCTTTCATATAATCAACATTCACAACAACAACTCGATTCAATACTCATATTCACACAAAACCGTCTTTGCATTTCAAGGTAAAAAAATTTTACCTTCAGATTGGATGTTCGAGACTTATAGGGTTACTTTAACCCACCCCGATATTGGCATTAACGAACCCGTATTCGCAATACGATTGTAGTAATTCGAATCGAAAGATTCGTCTAAACCTCGCCAATATCGCATAAATAAACGACTCAAAATCGCTAAATTAAACACCACTTTTACATTATGCAAATTCTCGATTCATGCATTAAATTACGACTAAAACACGGATTCGACATTTAACTGTACCGTTTCATATAGTCTTTTAAACATGCAAAAGCGAGGGTTTTACAAAATCTTAGAATTGAACACAAATCGGAGAATAACGTTTAGTTATTAATTCAAATACAATGAATTAGTAATTTTACGTATATTTCCTAAAGCAAATCGTCATGGTTTTGACGGCTTACATTTATTTTACATATTTGTCGAGTCACATATTTGCATTTGTACGTAGCGTCCTATTAGCCCAAATATTGAAATTAAAGCATTTGTTTTCAAATTAGTAAAGACTACTTTTACGTAGGCTTTTTGATTACAGTTTTCATAATACATTTTGTCAAAACTTTCGAAAAGTAACCTCACTCCGAATCCTCTCTGGTTTCACAATAACCTCAGACGGATAGGTATCGACGCACCTTGAAATCTGAGACACCCGTGTCTTATATTTTAAGACGCGTTGAATAGGTTCCAAATTCCTTTAATATTTGGTGGCGACTCCAAAAATACATTTCAAAAGGAATTTTATATTTCTTTTTGTTATAATCACATGCAATGACATTCCCCCATAAGCAAATGAACGCTCGAGCGAGCTGAGCTGAAGCAAACAACAACCAAAAGCGAAGCTCACGCCCGCGAGCTTCTTGCAAAATTCATTTTTTCCCGCGCCGTGCATTCCGCCCCATGACACGCAATTCGAGGGCAGGCGCGAGCGGGGCGTCGAGAAGGGATATCCCCCGGTATCCTCACTTACCTAACCCGCTCCGGTCGTCCGTACAGAGCCTCGCTGAGTTTACTTGAGCCCCCGGGTTTTCCGTCAAAAACAACTAGCCAAGACAAAAACAAAGGTATAGTCACAGACGAGGCAACGCCACCGCCTACAATGACTACGCCACCACCTCCAGTCACTACACCTACACCTACAATTACTACACCAATTCAACCGCAAACGGACGTAGCATCGTCAAGCGCCACTCAAACGCATGTGCCTGAAATTGGAGACTCAATTCAAAAACAGCTCCTCAAGACAAAAGCAGATATCTCGATCTGGCAGCTCCTAAGGGAATCGCTGGGACACCGCGAAGCTCTTTACCGAGCCTTGCAGGTCACCCCTATACAACACAGATGTTTCCGGAAAAACTCATCAGCCACATTACCCGTGAATGGCAAGCTAGCGCCATCACTTTCTCCGACAAAGACCTCCCGCCATTTGGAGGCACTCACAACCTAGCACTCTACATTAATGTACAATGCCATGGCATGACACTACCTGTTGTCCTCATCGACAACGGATCTGCAGTCAACGTCCTGCCCTTAGAAACAGCTAAAAAGCTAGGGATCAAGGAAAATGACTTCATCCCCTGTGCAGACGGCGTCAGGGCTTACGACGGCATTCGGCCGCAAAGATAAAAAGGACCATCTCTTTTCCTATCATGACAGGACCTGTCATAAAGGAAACTGAATTCCAGATAATCGACATACCCCCCGCATACAACATGTTATTGGGTAGGCCCTGGGTCCATGCAACCAAAGCAGTCACCTCAAGCTTACACCAAAAAGTTAAGCTTCCCCTGGACGATGAGGTCGTCACCATCCATGCTTCGAACTTCCGAGCTTCCTTACAGCAGCAGAAGCTCGATAATGACACTGCAAGAATAAGCACCGAAACCCCAGACATCACCTGTGGCTTTGATTTTGATTTTGACATCTGCACATTGACTCGCGAGGAGGAGATTGCAGCGCTCTATGTGAAGGATAACGATAACAAATGACCAACCATGGGCCTAGGTTATGTACCATGGTCCTACGAAGTTACCCGTGGGGAACAGGCATTCAAAGACCGAAAGAGATGTCGTGACTTTCACATGGAACCATATCACATCTTCACTGACAAATACTTCGTCAAGGAAGGCGTGGGTAAAATGCCCAGAGACCTCTTCTCCTGCACTATCGCCGGAATCGAACTCGTCTCCAATATCCTGCGTAACCACAGCTTTAACCCCACCGACCTGATTGTCCCATTTGAAGAGAAAACACACGACAGATGGTCAAAGACTCTTCAGTGGACCGATGAGCAAGGTCGCACTTTCAAAATCACTACTGGAGAAGGCTACACCTTCGAAAACTCTGACTTTGAGGAAAGCAAGGACAAGGATCCTAACAGCAAATCTATCATAGAGTTTAGGCTCCCACGTCGTCACTTCAAGTCTTTCACCCCAACTAAGCCTCCGGGCTATATTCCTGATGTGATAAACATAGACAAAGAACTAGAGTCTCTAAGGTTGTCCAAAGCTCCCCTGTCTGAGCTATCTTCAAATGTATCTGCTTTTGAAAACAACAATAATAACAATGTTTCTGGTTACTACTTGCCTTGTTTTCCTTTAAAAATCTGCATTTTCTAATGCTTGCGATAACATTAAACAAAACAACATTGCATTATATAAATACATTGCAAGCATCGTTTCAAAACCTGAGCAAGACCCCATCATCGAAGATACAACAATCATCGATATAGGAACACCTGAAGAGCCTCGAAAACTACAGCTAGGAGCTTCCTTAAGCATGGAAGAAAAAGCTACATACATCGAGCTACTCACAGAATTCAAGGACGTCTTCGCCTGGTCCTACAAAGACATGCCTGGCATAGACCGCGAGATAGCCGAGCACCGCATCCCACTCAAGCCAAGTACGAAACCTGTTAAGCAAAAACTACGCCGTATTAAACCAGAATGGTCTCTCATGGTCAACGAAGAAATCGAAAAGCAATTACAAGCAGGCTTCATCCAAGTCATCGAGTATTCAGACTGGGTATCGAACATGGTCCCAGTCATGAAGAAAAATGGAAAGATACGAGTATGCGCAGACTTTCGTGACCTGAACAAAGCATGCCCGAAAGACGACTTCCCATTGCCTCACATGGACATACTTGTGGACAACACTGCCGATCACGCGTTACTATCATTCATGGATGGATACGCAGGATACAACCAAATCAAAATGGCAACAGATGACATGCCTAAAACCACCTTTGTAACACCCTGGGGCACGTACTGCTATACTGTCATGCCCTTCGGACTCATTAACGCAGGCGCCACTTATCAACGTACTGCAACTACTCTACTACACGACATAATGCATAAGGAAGTAGAAGTATATGTCGACGACATGATTGTGAAATCAAAGCAAAGGCAGGATCACGTTACCAACCTCCGTAAATTCTTCACCAGAATCAGGCAGTACAAAATGCGACTAAACCCACAGAAATGCACTTTTGGGGTTACGTCAGGCAAACTATTGGGTCATATCGTAAGCCAACGTGGAATCGAAATCGACCCTGTCAAAATCAAAGCAATAATGGAAATGAAACCGCCAAGTAACATTGATGAGATCAGGAGTTTCTTGGGACAAGTCCAATACATCTCTCGATTCATTAGCAAGCTTACAATGGTCTGCGAACCAATTTTCAAGAAGCTGAAAAAGGAAGAACACACAAAATGGGACGACAACTGTCAGCAAGCATTCGACAAAGTCAAAACCCTACTCACAAATCCACCCGTTCTGGTGCCACCCCAGAAGGACCTACCTCTATCATTACACCTAACAACTACACCAAACGCCATGGGTGCCATGCTCGCCCAGGAGGTTAACAACGAAGAACGAGCAATTTACTACATTAGTAAGAAGTTCCAAGATTACGAAACTCGATACGAGCTTGTGGAAAAGAGCTGCCTCGCTCTGGTCTGGGCCACCAAAAAGCTCAGGCATTACCTCCTCGCACACACAATAAGAGTGTACTTCTTAATGGATCCACTCAAATACTTATTCGAGAAACCGGTACTTAACGGCCGCATGGCCAGATGGACACTACTGCTAGCCGAATACGAACTCAAATACTTGCCTTTGAAAGTCATTAAGGGAAGAGCAGTCTCAGATTTCCTTGCAGAGAACGCTATCATCGAACAACCTAAAATTGACACAACATCATTCCCTGACGATGGAATTTTCGCTGTCGAAACTGAGTACTGGCAACTTTACTTCGATGGAGCCTCGAACTACCGTGGCTACGGCGTAGGGATACTCCTAATATCCCCTAACGGCGACCACACACCCATCTCAATCAAACTCCACTTTAACGTCACCAGTAATGCCGCAGAATACGAAGCTTGCATTTACGGCTTACAAGCAGCTATGGCCCTCAACATAAAGCACCTGCGAGTACATGGAGACTCCTTCCTCATCATAAATCAAGTGACAGGAGCATGGAAAATCATGAACAAAACCCTCGCAAAATACCAAGCAAAAATACAAACACTCCTGGCAGAATTTGACTGCATAGAATTCTATCACCTCCCATGGGAAAAAAACCAATTTGCCGACGCACTGTCAAAGCTTTCATCCCTTCTCAACATGCCGCCAAATGTTGACACGCTGCCCATTGTCGTCGAAAGACGTGGTGAACCCGCATACATCCACACCATTGACATCGACGAAGCTGAACACACAGAACCATGGTACCAAGCCATACTCGACTACAAAACAAGCAACTCTTACCCACCCGACACCGACAAACGCGGTAAAAGGGCCATCAGACTCCTTGCATCCCAATTCGTACTAGAGATGGGACAATTACTCAAAAAGACACCACAAGGCACCCTACTCATGTGTGTCGACTACAAGAAAGGACAAGAAATCATTGCCCAAGTACACGATGGCAAATGCGGCCCACATATGAACGCAAGAGCCCTATGCAAGCAAATCTTACGACTTGGATGGTATTGGACGACCATGGAAGCAGACTGCATTCATTACGTCAAACACTGCCATAATTGTCAGATATTCAACAACGTACAACATGTACCTCCTTCACCCCTCTACAGCCTCACATCTCCGTGGCCCTTTTCAACTTGGGGCATTGACGTGATAGGCAAAATCCATCCCATCGGAGCAGGAGGACACTGCTTCGTACTAGTAGCAATCGACTATTTCACAAAATGGGTAGAAGCGGCGTCTTTTCGCACCCTTGGCTCAAAAGAGGTCGCCAAATTCATACAAACGAACATCATATGCCGGTACGGCATACCACACGAGTTTATAAGCGACCAAGGGTCACATTTCCAAGGCGAAGCAGAAGCCATACTCGTTAAATACAACATACAACATCACAAATCCTCTCCTTACCGACCCCAAACCAACGGAGCCGTGGAGGCAGCAAACAAAACCGTAGTCACCATCCTAGAGAAAATGATCGACAGTTGTCGGGATTGGCCCAACAAAATTCCATTTGCACTTTGGGGGTATCGTACCACCATCCGCACACCTACAGGCATGACGCCTTATATCCTCACTTACGGCATGGAAGCCGTACAGCCAGTGGAGATAGAAATGCAATCCCTACGAATACTAATGGAAAGTAGCATTCCAGAAGCAGAATGGGCCCGCAAGCGCTATGAGCAGCTCATGCTCCTAGACGAACGTCGGCTAAATTCTTTGAGCATTGTACGAATGTACCAAACACGACTACAAAGAGCATTCAACAAACGAGTTCGACCACGAAACATAAAAGTGGGGGATCTAGTATTGAAGTCAGTACGCGCACCACTCCCTGTTGACCCACGAGGAAAGTTCAAACCTAACTGGGCCGGACCTTACCTCGTCAAGGAAATCTACACAGGCGGAGCGGTCAAACTAACTGACCTAGACGGTCAAGAGTTTAACCTAGCAACCAACCTCGATCAGCTGAAGAAGTACTACCCCTGAAGCACTTGCAATGTATTTATAACATGTAATTAAACACAATTCCACGGGCCGGCATGCCCCTAAACGTGCACACTCATCACAAAAAGCAAAACACAATTCCATGGGCCGGCATGCCCCTAAACATGCATTTCCTACAAGAAACTGACGGGCCGGCATGCCCTTAAACATGCCTTCGCAAAAACACAACTTCGAACTACGCCGGCTTGATTCCATTTACATGGATACGTAGGCAGCTTTTCAAAAGCACAGCCGACATTCAACACAAAATCACATACCCCGAAAACATCTCAGGTTAAGGGTATAACCAACAAAATTCAAAAAAAAGAAACACAAATCTTTAATTCTAAAAGGAAACAGGGCAAGTTATATACAAAGAACTTTCGTTTTATTATTAAAAGAAAAGCAGTACAATTTGGATTTTCCTAGTTGGGAGCCTAACCAAGCACTACATTACAAAGCCCGGCATGACCATCGGGTTTTAGGGAATTAAAAAAAACAAAAAAAGCAAAGAAAACAACAAGCATACAACCAGTTCCTAAACAACAACACAAGCAGGCTTCATTCTTCACGACTGAAAGGAGGACTCAACCCATATACGGGGCACAACCATTACCATCCTGGCCTGGAGCGTTAATCATAGTTAAGCCAAGACGACTAAGCTCCGCATCCACGGACTGTGCGCTCCCAGAGCTCGAACTCCCGCGGCTTCCACGACCAAAACGCACTGGATCAAAGGCAGACGTCGGAGGCGGCTCATTTTGCTCTATAGCTCGAAGGCGGGCCCTCTGACGAGTAGTTGGTGCCGTAGTCCACCGGATGTACGACCTCGAAACTCTCACCGTGGCCGATATCCCTGCCACCTGCCACCGGGAACGCAGGACCCATCCTCGCGACCATGCATCGGTAATTTGGTTATTAAGCACAACCAAATCCTGGATCGTGGTATCCTGCCCTGGGATGAACTGGGCATAGCCCATTTGCCTCCTCACCCTTAGGGGGTGAATAAACACCCCAATGTCAAAACCGCATAGCATGACTCCGGAAAGACTATCGCCAACCGAACTGCCCGTCACAGAGCTAACCTCCCACCATGGCACAACCCATCGAATAGCAGACGCCCTCACAAAGGTGGGAAAGTAGTCATTAGGCCGGCCATTGGGACCCCTCCACCTCAGGCCACGACTGGTCACCCCAGCCGCCGCATAGGATACGCCATAGGGGATAACGCCCAACACGCTCAAACGCTCCATAAGCCACACTTGCAAAAAAGGGGGCAACCACGATATGCATGCATTCTATTGCACGCCCGGTCATCTAGGCCAAGAATCGTCTCAGCAAGGACCAGCACCGCAGGGTTATAACCCATCTCCATCTGCTGCACAACGCAGACCAAACGCGCCTCGCCAAACCCCATCCCGTCCACTGAATCGGGGAACATGAAAAAGTGCACAAGGCAAAGGGCCAGGGCTCTCCTACGAGCAACAACGCAAATGCTCCCATTATCATAATCCATGAACTTCTGGCAAAGTCGGATGATATTAAGGCGCCCATCTAGGAACAAGTCCTCCGTCTCGAGCCTCGTAATCTTGAGGAAGTTTTGCATATTTCTTTGGTACCCGAGCTCCTGGCGAACACACACAGGAGTGACCATGCGAGTCCAGCCTCCAATAGCAGCAAACTCCTCAACCAGAGGACACACTTCCCCATTAGGGAAGCGAAACACGTGGTACGCCAAGTCCCAGTATTGTAGACAGGCATCCAGAAACTCAGGCTCCATTCGAACTTGCCTTAAACCAAGGAATACGCCCAGGCCACAACCCCTAAGATTCCTCTTCTCAGTACCCGACAAAGTAGCGTACCATATCCTTACAAGTCCCTCCAAGTGCTCCATTACTCACAAGAAACGCTCTACAAGATATTATGAATACTATTATAATATGAGTAATGAAGTTGCAAGCTAAAACGAGATGTGAAGTATGAATGGAGAGATGGATGAATGAACTAACGCAAGCATCCTTCTTATAGACAACGTCTTCAAGAGGCAACGACACGAAGTATAATCGCTAGAGGACCAGCGATTAGCCAAAAAATCAAAACAAAAGCCCAAAACAACACAAAAATCGCCAGAAAACTGGCGATTTACACAAAAATCGCCAGTTGATTGGCGATTTTCACATAAATCGCCTGTTTTCTGGCGATTTTTGTGAAAATCGTTGGTATACAGGCGATTTTCTGTGCTTTTCTGACATTGATGCGAGGACTGCGCACCGTCTTGCAGCCTACGAGTTGCAGAGAAGCTTTTTCACGCTTCACGACCGCTTATTTTATTTTTACTACAGATTATCGACACGTCTTCGCTACCCGGCTTTACGTCGTATTGTGTCATTTTGTCGTCAACTCCCGACTATTATTTTGCACGTACATTTCACAAAATTCAACCGTCGCATTTCGCAAGCTTACGTTAAAGCACGACGTTCTTAATTCGCATTTTTACGAACGTCAAAAACACCTTTTACGATCTCACAATATTCAATCATCATTTTTCGCAAGCTTACGTTAAAACACGACGTTCTTAATTCACATTTTTACGAACGTTCAAAAACGCCTTTTACGGTCTCACAAAATTCAATCGTCATTTTTCACAAGCTTACGTTAAAGCACGACGTTCTTAATTCACATTTTTACGAACGTCAAAAGCGTCTTTTACGGACTCAAAATATTTTCCTCAAAAACAGCATATTTTGTACAAATATTTTAAGCATGCATACTCTTATTACGAGTAAGAAAATCTCAATCGAGATTTGTGTTCTTTTTACGACTAACTGTCTAATGCAGGAACACTACATAAGCAAGTCACAAAGACTCCAAACGCAAACGACGACACAAGCGGTCATACTACAAAACGAGGCAAAATAACCAACAAGGCTTATGACGCCACGCGCATGATCATCAGTCACGAAAGTAAACCTGCTACATGACCAAAGCACGCATACAAGGTCGCGGAACATACTCGCGTCAAGCCATGACCACAAATCAACGTCGTACGACTCCTACAAGTGTGACCGTACAAAATAACCAAAGCACGCACGCGAGGTCACAGGGCCTACTCGCGTCAAGCCACAGTCACAAAATTGACCTCATACAAATACGTACAAATATGACCACAAAATAAAACAAGTCCATAAGATGAGCCAATGTCCTAGCATACATCCCAAATCAACTAGCTTGATCTCGACGACTAAGCTCTGCGCGCAATGAATCAATCTCAGCACGATAAGCAGCTAACTCCTGCTCACGTTGAGTCTCCGCAGCCCGAGCCCGCCCTAACTCTATCTGACTCTGCGCAAGTGCACCCTGCAAGTCGGTCACATACTTCTCAGCCTTGCAAAGCGCGACCGCTCTATCATTCAAAGCCACTCGCCACCGGTTTGCCGCCCTCCATAATCTCTTATGGACGTCCAAAGTCACCTGCGAACAAATATGGCCTTCATATACTTAAACTGGGGGCTATAACCAAAAGCAGATTCAACAAAGTTTGACTAACGATTTTACGACCAAAATCTAACTCAAACTGGGAGCTATAATCAAAAGCAGCTTCAACAAAGTTTGACTAACGATTTTACGACCAAAATCTAACTCAGACTGGGAGCTATAATCAAAAGCAGCTTCAACAAAGTTTGACTAACGATTTTACGACCAAAATCTAACTCAAACTGGGGGCTATAATCAAAAGCAGCTTCAACAAAGTTTGATTAACGATTTTAGGACAAAATCTAACTCAAACTGGGGGCTATAATCAAAAGCAGCTTCAACAAAGTTTGGCTAACGATTTTACGACCAAAATCTAACTCAAACTGGGGGCTGTAATCAAAAGCAGCTTCAACAAAGTTTGACTAACGATTTTACGACCAAAATCTAACTCAAACTGGGGGCTATAATCAAAAGCAGCTACAACAAAGTTTGACTAACAATTTTACCTCAAAATCGTACTTAAATTGGGGGCTATATACTACATAACACGCAAGCACAAAATACAAGTCATACCTGCTTCACCCGAGGGCTCCAGCTATCCATGCCAGCGTCAGTCACCGCAGATAAACACTGCGGCAGTGCCATCGAATGCCGACAGCCATCATCATGCTCAAAATCCAGACTCTCATAGAAAGGAGGAGGCTGAACCTCAAGGTCAGGGTCATGTGGCTACAAGATACAAAAATCACGATCAATTTTTGCTTTTTGAACAAACAAATATATACAAAACAAATGCAAAAGCAAAAGCACACCTCAATCACGGCAGGCGCCAAAGCAAGACGAGCCCACGACGTATAATCCTCATCTAGCCTCAACAGGGACTCCGACTCACCCTCGTGATATACGTTGCGGCGAATATCAGCATCCGGCGTCTGTACAAAGAGGACCTTAGGAGGGGCCACAGGCACAACAAACTCGCCCCTAGCCGTCTGTGCCGACAGACGCTCGCCTAAAAACCAGTACGAGTCATACTGAGTCGCAATGTACAACCTCTGTGTATCGCGTAGAGCAAAGCGAGTCGCAATCGATGCAGGGACATTCTCGTAATTCGCCCAAGGATTACGAACAAACTACAGAAACAAGAAATAAATCAAGATCCGCAAACACAATCGAAGCATGAACACAAAGCATAAAAGGAATACAGACTCCTTTTACTTTATCAACGGTCATCCCGTTGAACAGCACTCGAGCAGCCTCATAAGTCAGGCGAATACCCTTCCTGTTTGCCGTCGCATAGGCATGAAAAGCAGGGTACTTCGCCTTCACGGCAAATTTGTCAGGAAGCAGCGACGAGAAATGAGCATAACACCAGGACTACGAGGAAACAGAAAATACATCACCAAAGGAGAGAATAACAGAAACAAAGCAATAAAACATCACAAAAGGGGAAAACAAAGCAACCATACCTCTATCAGCAGGCCAGGACCAACCAAGGACGGTTGGGACCCATCATCGACCTGATCAGGACGAACTGCGTCCCTACAAAATTGAATCAAGAGACCCATTGCAGGAGTCACCCAGTCAAAATCACCCAATCTAGACAAGTTCCTCAGCGCCATTAAAACAGCAGTCGATGCCCGCTCGCCTTTATCCCCAAAATGAGTGGCCGACAGAAACCACCATAGCCACAACCGAGCATTCTGCTCATGACTCACATCACTCACCTGCTTCTTCCCATGACCTTTGAAGTAATCATCAATCCATGACGTCCGAGGCTGAAATGTGTTCCGCTCGTCTCTCGCACATCTAATACCGCCTCCAATCAAACAAACAGCCGTTGCACTAGAGATAGCAGGACGCGCTTTGTCCCACTCAATCACCTCCTCTCCGTGAGGGAGCCCCGAGACAACCGCAAGAGACGAGAAGGTAATGCCAACCTCGTATCCAGGCATATGGAAAGTATTAGTAGTATCCCAGAACCTGTCTAGCAACGCTCGAAGCACAGAAAGATGCGAATTCACGTTCTTCTTACGCGCCTCCTTCCACTTCGTCACCAACGGACCAAAGGCAGTGCTAAGGACTATATCCCGCGATTCGGGAGGAAATTGCTTGTTAAAAACATCCATGACAGTGCGGAAACCAGAAAAGGTCCTCATAATACCCAACTTGAAGCCAACCTTCACCCGAGTAGACAGGTGCTCCAATGGGTTCCAAACTAAGCTCACACCGTCCCAATCCTTGGCAACATTTGCCCACAATCTCGGCCCATGGGGAAACGATGGCCTCAAGCCTAGCTCATCAACCACGCCCATAAACATATCTTGCGCAGCAGCCGGCCCAGCATCAGCACCATCAACGCCAGCAGCCGCAGCATCACCTCCAACATCACCTGCAACCTCACCTCCGACTGCAGCCTCAGCCGCGTCATCCGCAACCTGCTCATCATCCTCCTTCTCCTCCTCGGGCTCAGGAACGTCCTCAAAAGCATCCTCAAGTCGACGGAGAGGACCTCGTCTTGGCTTATCAACAACAGGATCATCTCCATACTCGTCAGAACTCACCTCACCAGAAACGCCAGCACTACTACCCTCACCTCGCTCACAACTACCACTAGCCTCTGCTGCACGACGACCACGCGTCCGAACGCCACCTCAGCACTACTAGTAACATCAGCTACTTTACGCTTCTTAGTAGGCCTATCATTCTTACGTCCACCCCCACGATCTCTACCTCGGCCTATCCCGGCAGACACCAGTGGCTCAGGAACCCCACGTCCACGCCCAACACCTTGCAAAGGCACGCACCCGACTCGCGCTCGCCGGACGTAAGGCCTAGGCGACTCAACAGTAGCCCCACGTCCACTAGCAGGAGGCCTAGGCAACTCAACAGTAGCCCCACGTCCACCTACGGAAGGCATAGGTAACTCTATGGCCGGCTCCACAGGACCCCTGGCCAGACTGCAACGCGCGCCTGCATCACCAATGTAAGGCTGCTCGGCTTACCCACAGTAGTACTATGATCGCTAGCAGAAGGCATAGGAGACTCCGGAACAGGTCCATGTACCTCATTCCCTAGCGTCAAAGCGGGAGGAGTCTTGAACAAATCAGACTGAGACGGACCTTCAGAACTCGCTAAGTGATGACGCAGCTCGGATATTGGGGTACGCTGCTCCCCTGTAGCACTAAAATCGATGCTCTGGATGACATCCTGCATAGCACTGGTCGTAGGTATCACGATCTCAGGGTCACCTGCACGAATTCAAGAAACGCTCTTAAGCCACGCAGCAATGTGATAAGACAAAATACAATTCAGTCAAAGCAAGTTCATGACCAACAGAAGAATGTACACGTACAAAGATAGCAGAAAAACAAGCGTCAGGCCTATCTTTGACAGAAAAGGCTAAAAAAGGAGCAGAAATACAGAAATGCATATTTCATGACACAGATGCTATATCTACGTCATACACATTTAATCCGATGCACAAGGATGCACAAGGACAGAGAAAAAAATCAAGCAGAACAGCAAAAAGCAAGCTTCAGGCCTATCTTTAACAGAAAAAGCTAAAACGAAGCACAGACGCGAAAATGCATATTTTATGACACATATACAATGTACATGGCATGCACGTTCAAGTCCAAAGAGCAAGGATACGCAAAAGCAAAGGAAAAGCAGACGAAACAGCAAAAAAAAAAAGCTTTAGGCCTGTTTTTGACAGACGAGGCCAAAACAACGCAGAAGTACAAGAAATGCGCATATTATGACACGTATACGATATATACGTCATACACGACCAATACAAAGAGCTAGAAAGTACAAAAAATGACAAAAAACCAAGCAAAACAACAGAAAATACGCTTTAGGCTTATTTTTGACAGATAAGGCTAAAACGGCGCAGAGACACAGAAATACCCAGTTCATGACACGTATACGACATACAAGTCATAATGAACACCCACAAAAAGTTTCGTACAAAAATCATGTCCCGAACACCTCGACTGAATAGCTTTTGTAAAACGCACGCAAGCTACAAAAACGGCCTTTTCATGGCCTTTTCTTGACCAAGGAAGCCCCAAACTCCCACGAACCAACACTTTAGCCAACCCAAACAGCCTACAATACATCCAAAACCCGAAGCACGGATAGCAAGAAAAACGGTTTCAAGAAGCCTAGCTCAATTACACGAAAATACTCCAAAACACCCCAAAACACCCCCAAATGACACATGCTCAGCAAAATTAAGGAAGCCATACGCCATACAAGTCATCATGACCCTAGACAAAAGTTTTCGACAAGTTTCGGAACCAAAAATTTCGACCCAAAAACCGTCTCCTACACAAAAACACACGAAAATCACAGATTTTCAAACCGTTTTTCACACGCAAGTCACCAAAAGCCTCGTCACTAGCATACAAGGACGTTTCAAAAACAACAAGGCCACTCAAGATCGTCTCACACGACAAAAACAGAGCACAAACACCAAAAACACCCTCTTTACACGGTTTCCAACCCAAAAAACCCGCTTTTCGCGCCTATTTCAACGAAACAAATTGACCCGCGCATTATACTACTGATGGGTAGCCTACATTGAAACTTTGAGCATGTTTCGAGACAAAAACGAAAAGATAACCAAAACCCCCTTGACCCTCTACACGAATGGCAGCCCCAAGACACGGGTTTTTCACATACAATCATCAACAATAGCAAGACAAGCCTCTTAATACTCTCAAGCATCGATTTCAAGCAACAATGATGGCAAAATTCGAATCATGCAAAGCGGTTTAACATAAACCCTAAAAAACGAATTTTCGGTTAAAACCGACTCAAACCGACTTCAAAACACGAAATAGCAACTTGATTGAGTGCATACCTTGGTCCATTGCGAATCGTAGGAAGCGGAATCACAAATTTTGGTTGAAAAATCGCCAAGAACGAGCTTTTGATTAAAGTGTGTATGTGTGTTGTTTTTCGGCTGTTTGCAAAACCCTCCCCTTCCCGTGTTTTTGAGCAAAATTGCACACACACACACCAAATCGCCAGAACTCTGGCGATTTTATGGTCAGGCACGGGTCTATTTTTAGTTTGGACTGGTTACTATGGTCCATTACGCTATTAATCCGCTCTTTTACGCCTTGTTATGAGGAAAACACAAGAATACACGCGCTCGTTACAAGTCGAGAACCTAATTTCACAAAATAATAACACATATACACTCTTTACGAGTTACAAATTACAAATACGTATACTCCTCACGAGTTAAGTACGTATATTTTTCAAAACAAATACACTCTTTACGAGTCACAAATCAAAATACGTATACTCCTCACGAGTTAAATACGTATATTTTTCAAAACAAATACGCTCCTTACGAGTCACAAATCAAAATACGTATACTCCTCACGAGTTAAATATGTATATTTTTCAAAACAAATACACTCTTTACGAGTCACAAATCAAAATACGCATACTCCTCACGAGTTAAATACGTATATTTTTCAAAACAAATACACTCTTTACGAGTCACAAATCAAAATACGTATACTCCTCACGAGTTTAATACGTATAATTTTAAAACACAGACACTCTTTACGAGTTACAAATCACAAATACGTATACTCCTCACGAGTTAAATACGTAGATTTTTCAAAACAAATACACTCTCTACGAGTTACAAATCAAAATACGTATACTCCTCACGAGTTAAATACGTATATATTTTTCAAAACAAATACACTCTTTACGAGTTACAAATCAAAATACGTATGCTCCTCATGAGTTAAATACGTATATTTTTCAAAACAAATACGCTCTTTACGAGTTACGAATAAAAATACGTATGCTCCTCACGAGTTAAATACGTATATTTTTCAAAACAAATACACTCTTTACGAGTCACAAATCAAAATACGTATACTCCTCACGAGTTAAATGCGTATACTTTTCAAAGCAAATACACTCTTTACGAGTTACAAATCAAAATACGTATACTCCTCACGAGTTAAATACGTATATTTTTCAAAACAAATACACTCTTTACGAGTTACAAATTACAAATACGTATACTCCTCACGAGTTGAGTACGTATATTTTTCAAAACAAATACACTCTTTACGAGTCACAAATCAAAATACGTATACTCCTCACGAGTTAAATACGTATATTTTTCAAAACAAATACGCTCCTTACGAGTCACAAATCAAAAATAGGTATACTCCTCACAAGTTAAATACGTATATTTTTCAAAACAAATACACTCTTTACGAGTCACAGATCAAAATACGTATACTCCTCACGAGTTCAATACGTATAATTTTCAAACACAGACACTCTTTACGAGTCAAAAATAAAAAATACGTATACTCCCCACGAGTTCAATACGTATAACTTTCAAAACAAATACACTCTTTATGAGTTACAAATCAAAATACGTATACTCCTCACGAGTTAAATACGTATATTTTTCAAAACAAATACACTCTTTACGAGTCACAAATCAAAATACGTATACTCCTCACGAGTTAAATGCGTATACTTTTCAAAGCAAATATACTCTTTACGAGTTACAAATCAAAATACGTATACTCCTCACGAGTTAAATACGTATATTTTTCAAAACAAATACACTCTTTACGAGTTACAAATCAAAATACGGATACTCCTACGAGTTAAATACGTATATTTTTCAAAACAAATACACTCTCTACGAGTTATAAATCAAAATACGTATGCTCCTCATGAGTTAAAAACGTATATTTTTCAAAAACAAATACACTCTTTACGAGTTACAAATCAAAATACGTATACTCCTCACGAGTTAAATTCGTATATTTTTCAAAACAAATGCACTCTTTACGAGTCACAAATCAAAATACGTATACTCCTCACGAGTTAAATGCGTATACTTTTCAAAGCAAATACACTCTTTACGAGTTACAAAATCAAAATACGTATACTCCTCAAGAGTTAAATACGTATATTTTTCAAAAACAATACACTCTCTACGAGTTACAAATCAAAATACGTATACTCCTCACGAGTTAAATACGTATATTTTTCAAAACAAATACACTCTTTACGAGTCACAAATCAAAATACGTATACTCCTCACGAGTTAAATGCGTATACTTTTCAAAGCAAATACACTCTTTACGAGTTACAAATCAAAATACGTATACTCCTCACGAGTTAAATACGTATATTTTTCAAAACAAATACACTCTTTACGAGTTACAAATCAAAATACGGATACTCCTACGAGTTAAATACGTATATTTTTCAAAACAAATACACTCTCTACGAGTTATAAATCAAAATACGTATGCTCCTCATGAGTTAAAAACGTATATTTTTCAAAAACAAATACACTCTTTACGAGTTACAAATCAAAATACGTATACTCCTCACGAGTTAAATACGTATATTTTTCAAAACAAATGCACTCTTTACGAGTCACAAATCAAAATACGTATACTCCTCACGAGTTCAATACGTATAATTTTCAAACACAGACACTCTTTACGAGTCAAAAATCAAAAATACGTATACTCCTCACGAGTCGAATACGTATATTTTTCAAATACATACAAAACAAAAACAAAATACGCACTTTTATTCAAATCAAAACGCAGAAACACGACTTCCTTTCGTGAAGCAAGAACGCAGACACCCATGTTCTCTGCGAAAGAGAAAGTCAAAACACAGATACACAAACAAGCACACAGCAGACGCGCAAGACGCAGAAGATGGCCAAGCTACAAAACGCCATCGAATGACATCCAAACAACAGCAGGCCGGCAAGCCCTTAAACATGCAGGACCGTCATGTCCTTAAACATGCCGTCCCTCCCCGCATTCCCGACACTAAGTCCTCGTCTCTCCCTGAGACACATACTTAGCGTCGCCAGGTAGTATCGAGACTGTAGTGGTCCGGATACTATCTTCTAAGTTTGACTAGCGCTTTAGTCCAAGCTCACCAAACCGGGGCTCAGTAGATACTGTATCCGCATTCCCCCAAAAGCAAACCCGATGACGAAAAGGACTTTTCATGCATGTTTTAAATAAGACGAAACGGTACATAAGTGTCTAAAACATTTTAGTCATTTTTAACGTATTAAGTTGAATTTGCATATTTCGTAAAAATGAATATTAATTTAGTCATTTTAATCGTAAGTCGACACAATACGCACAAGCACGACACAAGGACGCCTCACAAAAATGGCCCAAGAACACAAAAACGACCCAAACACACAAGAACGGCCCAAAACACGCAAGAAGGCCCAAACACACGAAACGGACCAAAACGCGTTCCGAGTCACATTCTTACGAAACAAAATCTCACAAGATCGTAAAATAATATATTACAATATTATTTTATTTCGAGCCAAAATCGAAAAACACGACGAAAAACCGAAGCACGAAACACGAAAACGGGACCAAGTGAAACAAGTGAGCCAAGTTGATGGATCAACTTGTGCAACTCGACATCCCAAAGCCCTTAAAGTCAACAAAGCACAAACATCGTCTTACATACCTACGCCAACATGCTATACGAAATACGGCGCTACAAATTTATCAGAAATAGGGGTGAAAATCGCCAAAACACTGGCGATTTTCATGAAAATCGCGAGTCTTCTGGCGATTTTCCCCTCCCCTCTGACATTCTGGCGATTTTGTGAGTAATCGTTGGTTCTCTGGCGATTTTCTGAGCAACTAGGCATAAAACACGAAGCATTTGCTATAAATAGCAGCCCTTATTCGATCATTCGACACATCAATACACAATACATTCAACATCTTTTCTCAACACATTCTCTTCTTCCACACAAATCAACACTCATACTCACACAAAGCCTCTCGCACTTATAAATCTCCACTCTAAAAACCGTTTTTGCATTTCAAGGTAAAGAAATTTTACCTTCAGATTGGACGTCCGAGACTTATGGGGTTACCTTAACCCACCCCGATATTGGCATTAACGAACCCGTATTCGCAATACGATTGTAGTAATTCTAATCGAAAGATTCGTCTAAACCACGCCAATATCGCATAAACAAACGACTCAAAATCGCTAAATTAAACACCACTTTTACATTATGCAAATTCTCGATTCATGCATTAAATTACGACTAAAACACGGATTCAACATTTAACTGTACCGTTTCGTATAGTGTTTTAAACATGCAAAACCGAGGGTTTTACAAAATCTTAGAATTGAACACAAGTCGGAGAATAACGTTTAGTTATTAATTCAAATACAATGAATTAGTAATTTTACGTATATTTCCTATAGAAAATCGTCATGGTTTTGACGGCTTACATTTATTTTACATATTTGTCGAGTCACATATTTGCATTTGTATGTAGCGTCCTATTAGCCCAAATATCGAAATTAAAGCATTTGTTTTCAAATTAGTAAAGACTACTTTTACGTAGGCTTTTTTTATTACAGTTTTCATAATAACTTTTGTCAAAACTTTCGAAAAGTAACCTCACTCCGAATCCTCTCTGGTTTCACAATAACCTCAGACGGATAGGTATCGACACACCTTGAAATCTGAGACACCCGTGTCTTATATTTTAAGACGCGTTGAATAGGTTCCAAATTCCTTTAATATTTGGTGGCGACTCCAAAAATACATTTCAAAAGGACTTTTATATTTCTTTTTGTTATAATCACATGCAATGACATTCCCCCATAAGCAAAAGAACGCTCGAGCGGGCTGAGCAAGAGCAAACCGCAAAAAGCGAAGCTCCAGGCCCCCCGCGAGCGAGCTTCTTGCAAAATTTATTTTCCCGCGCCGTGCATTCCGCCCCATGACACGAGGGCGGGCGCGAGCGGGGCGTCGAGAAGGGATATCCCCGGTATCCTCAAAATCTAGGACATGTCTTTAGGCCTAGGACATGATAGCAGGTTCCTAATTTCCGCGATAATTAGGTGGCGACTCTGAAACAGTTTTAAAGGTTTTTCTAAATCAGTCTTTTTAACTTAGCACGCCCTTAAGCAAGACGCAGAGTTGGGTCCCGCTCGATCCCCGGGTTCCACAGTTTGGCGACTCCGCTGGGGAGATTTTATTTTTAAAACTTAAAACTAGCTTTTTCTTTTTAAAAATATAGAGGTGAAACTTGAAAGCCTTGAACAATCCATGTATACATATTTGAGCTATGCACATTCGTTTAGAGTCCATTCCTTTTGGAATCTAGGCACCCTTTGCACCCTTGAGAGGTGGTTCCCACATGCAGGCTTGTCCACTCGATAAAGCACTTGCCGGACTAGCTATCCTCTCTCCCTTCCACGGCTTGCCGTAAACGGCTATCTCGACCGCCCCAGTGCTCCCTTCAGAAAACCTATCGCCCCGGCGTAAGGAAATGAAGGGGTTCAAGTATCTGCCAAAGCGTACTCGAGGTAGTTGGAGGTGTACCCGATCCGACTGACCCTTTTCACCCTTTTTGAGTCATACGTACAAGTACGAGGCTATGCACTCCATGGTCTTTTTTCAAATGAGCATTTGCATTCATATCTTCGAAAACTCGCTTAAACTTTTCAAAGATAAATGAACCTAACATCTAACAAAGTTAACACCTTTCTAAACAAAACTATCGCGAATTTTTGAAATAAATGTTTCTCAAAACTTCCTTTTCACTAACAAGCAAAAACCCGAGCAAGGATTGAAACCAAAGCTCGTGGATTTAGTCCTCTAGGTCATACGACCAAGACTCCATTTTTAACATCCTCGACTCGACTTGCTAATCACTCTCGAGTCGAATCCTTTCTCTTTTACATATCCGGACTCGAGCTCACCTCGGCATATCGCCGACACTAATTCGACGGGTGCAAACAAAATCTTTAACATCGAGACGAGATGTGCGCACACATCCTCGTCTCAAAAGCTTTCCTTTAGCTAAAACCTTTCCGAAAACTTCCTTAAAAGGTCTTTCCAAAACAAAGAAATGAGCTGAAAATGAACGCTTAGAATGAACGTGAGTCTAGTGGGTCGAGTCGTGTCACTAATATACGAAGTGAAATGCAGGTCTCAGCTGGATACTCGTCGTACTAAGAATCGCATAGTAATCCCTTAAAAAAAACGAACCTACACCCGCAAAATGGCCGGCAATGACGAAGTTAACGCACTCCGTGACCAAGTCACAAAGCTGACCGTTGACCTCGAACGCCTTTTGACCCACCATGCCACCGAAGTAGAACGTATGGAACAAAAGATCAAAGATGAAGCGGATAGGCATGCTAAGAAACTCCAAGCCATGGAGGAAAGGCTTTATGTCTCGAGCACCTACTCCATCCACAAGGAGAACGAAAATGTACCCGCTAGAATCAAGGATGAGCTCCCTAACAAGCTCGCCCTAAGTGATCTCCCTATATTCCAAGGACATGAAAGCCCGATCATCCACATCCGAGCTTTCAAGTCTCAAATGGCCATAAAGGGGGTTGACTCCAAACATTGGCTAACTCTCTTCCCGCACTCTCTAGCAGCGGTGCCGAAGACATGGTTCTACTCACTCGACCCACAGCGGGTCCCTACCTTTGAAGAACTCACAGTCGAGTTCGATCGACAATACCGAGACAATGAAGATACCCAAGTCTCGATCCGTACTCTAGAAGTCCTTGCTCAAAAGGACAACGAAGGCTTTACCGACTACCTCACTCGTTGGAAGAAGCTAAGCGCCCAAATTCCGAATCGTCCCCGCGAGGACGAGCTCGTGCCGAAGTTCATAAATAACCTGCGACCCGTGTATCAATTCTACATGAGGTACAGCAACATCCAGAACTTTAAGGAGCTAACTAAGGTCGGCACCCAAACTGAAGACGATCTTAGGACCGGCACAATGGCCAAATACACTGGCCATGCTTATCAAGGTAGCTTATCCAAGTCCTCCCGCGCGGTCAAAAGCGAGGAGAACCGTACCGTGAGTAATCTCGATGACGATAGCCTTGACGCTTTCGCAACTACCTTCTCGCCGCCTCCTAAGGCCAAAAGAAGCTTTGACCCTTTCTTCATGTCTTACTCCAAGGCATTCCAAAGGCTGGTCGAAAAGAACTACCTACAACCCATCGGACCTACTAGCGAACCGCCCGAAGACAAAAAGCCCAAATCTTGGAACCCCAATGCCTTCTGTGCATACCACCGAGGCAAGGGGCACGATACCAAGAACTGCTTTAGGCTTAAGAACGCTATCCAGGATCTCATTGATCAAGGAAAGCTCAACAAGCCATCTCAACCTACCAAGCCATTAAACAGTGATAACCCACTCGGCAACCACGCCATCTTCGTGGGGTCGATCCCAATATTAGATTGCTCTTATCTCATCACACCCGCTAATGACCAAATCAATGCGGTTTGGTCTAGTGATGACGACGACGAAGATTGGCTACCCACCGACGAAGTGGTGGCCCACATCAATCGACTCGCTAAAGACATCGACAACTTGAAGGCCTTGCATCGGATCGAAGTCGAACGTTTAGAACGACGTATTAAGAACAAGGCCAACAAGCATGCCTCGCTCGACACCCTCAATGCCCTACGTCAAAAGGACAGCGAAGACTTCATTGAATATCTCGCCCAATGGAAAGAACTACTCGCCCGAGTCCAGGACCATCCGCATGAGGACGAACTTATACCTACGTTCCTCTACAGCCTACGACCCGCCTGGCGATATTACTTTCATTTCTGCGATGTTCGAAATTTCGAACATCTCGCCGAGATTGGCACTCGAATCGAGAATGATCTCACAGCTAGCTACAATGATCCCACTTACCGAGATAGTTCTTCAAGATGTCCTCGTGCGAACGAAAACCGGAGAATCCGCACCACGAATGGCTCTACAAGGAATTTTGACAGGCTCTACATGCCTTATGCCAGAGCATTGCAGAAATTAATCGAAAAGGACTACCTGGAGCTAGTCGGTCCTATTAACGAGCCACCCATGAGTAAGAAACTGAAGTCATGGAACCCCAATGCCTTTTGTGCATACCACCGGGGCATTGGGCACAATACTGAAGATTGCCTCAAACTCAAACAAGCCATCCAAGATCTCATCGATCAAGGAAGAATCAAGAAACCTAGGGCGAAAAATGTACTGTCCAACGGAAGCAATCCCTCAGCAAAGCATACAGTCTCCGTCAAACTAAGGGATAGTCAAGATAATAACCTTTCCTCCAGCAACAAGGAAAAAGAGTGGTTTTGGTCTAAGCAAGACCAAAGCAACGATACAATCTACCTCACCATGTCACCAACCTCAAAGACAAGGATGAAAGCGATACCAGCTCGAGCAACTCAAGCAACAATGAAGACGACGAAGAGGAAGAAGAGATTCTATTAACTTCTAATGCTCATAGTGTCGGGTCATCTGTCGACCCACCCAGCTTAGACTCTAGCTTTAGCCTAGATTTTCTTTTTACGGAGGCTAGCTCCAAACAATTTTCTGAGTTGTCGAATAATTCTTTTCAAATTAATGAAATGAACAAGTTTGCTTGTAACAACCCGGATTTTCCAACAAAATAAAATAAGCTTTTAAAAAGGATTTATAAAACAAAATGAATAAAAATGAAGACCACGGTGGCGGAAACACCGCGTAATCCGAGTCGTCACTCACTAAACGAACATAAGCTAAAAGAGTAGGCCGTGTGGCCTAGCAAACGGGGAGTAAATACCCCATACAATCCAAAACTCCAAAGTACATGCCACAACGAAACGATATGAAAGATGAAAACTAGTTTAAAACTAATCAAGTCTAATCCAAGGCTCAACAGAAGCTAGCTACGGGGTCAATTCTCACGGCTTCTCACACTTCAAACCCAAACCCGCGCTAACCTGCCGCAAGACATGCAACAGCCACAGTCAGTGGGGAGTAACCTAGACGTTCTCCCAGCCATATTACACCACAATAAAGTTAACAAGTAAATAAAACAGCTTATAAAATAATAATATGTGATAATCACAAGCTATATAACAATAGTTAACAATACTACGACAATCTCAATACAACTCAACAAGCACCTTACCTGGCCTACGGCCTATGATCAAAGTCCAATGGCCAATAATTATTCCTCAGCAATACAATATGTAAACAGCCATTTACAAGCCCCATGATAAACATCCCTTTGGTTGACTTTTTCCCATGATAAACATCCCATGATAAACACACGTTACGTACATATATATAGCTATTTACATGAAGAAACGCACAACAACACATTCATACTCGCAAGTCGCAACCCACGTACACAACATTTTCGGCCTATCATTGCTAAAACTATCAAACAAAGCAACACGTAAACCCTATAGTAACGTAATATCGAGTAACGTCATCACCGTTACCTTTTCGCGCTAGTCCTCAATTGAGTCGTTTACTACGTACGTGTCAGCGTCAGGGTCGTCCCGGTTCAGTCCTACGATCGATGAGGGTGAAAAACGAGTATAAATACGAGTTACGATATCGGCGGCGATCCGAGCGACTGAGACGAAACGGAGTATAACTTACCTTAATGTGAAGAGGATGAAGAGAGGATAATTATGGCGCAAGAACGGAGTAAAACGGTCAAGAAACGAAGAATTAAGGAAGGATTAAAGAGTTAAGGAAGGTGTTAATGGAGGTTTAATTTAGAAACGAAGACGACAGAAGCGTGTCGACTCTTGTTATACGGAGTACTTGGATTAATTACCTAGGTTTTGATTATGTGTATTTATATATATAATATTGTATGAGTTCAATTCATACCAAAATTAAAGTTAATTAATTGTCTTACGTAACTTTACAAGATAAAATTTAGATTTAAATTTCTTTTACGCAAGTTTAGAATACTAGTTTAAATTATTAAAATAAATAAAAGAAATATTCAACAAAATATTTGAATATATTGAGTATATAAACAGTACTACAATGAAGATATTAGCTAAGAATTATTATTTACCTAATTTACAAAAAGGAAAGTAATATATATATAATATTTTACTATAAAAGCCTCTGCATCATATCATAATGAATTTATTAAAGTTTAGTCGAAGATAGTATTAAACATATTATTTAAGGGTTCACAAATATTATTTAAAATTATTAAATATATAAGGTATTATCAAAAATAAATAGAGTTTTTAAATAAAGTTGTGAATTAAAATATATTTTAATTTAATTATGAAAATACGGGGTGTTACATTGCTTACGTCTTGTGTCAAGCTAAAACAAATAACAAAGAACAAACAATTAAAAATCAACAAACAAATAATACAAAAGACACTAACTCATGCGATGAAAATGAACAAACTAATGAATCATTAAACAAATACATTGTGAACATTGTCTCTCCAAAAACTCAGGATCCAATCATCGAGGAAACCATAACCATAAACGTGGGAACCCCCGAAGAGCCAAGGGAATTACAACTAGGTGCCTCATTAGACGAAGACGAGCATGCCCAATTCACACAACTCTTAACCGAATTCAAGGATGTATTCGCATGGTCCTACAAAGATATGCCCGGAATCGAACGAACCATCGCTGAACATCGCATCCCCATTAAACCCGGTTACAAACCAATCAAACAGAAACTAAGGAGACTACGTCCCGAATGGTCCCTTATGATAAAGGAGGAAATCGAGAAACAACTACAAGCCGGTTTCATCCAAGTCATCGAGTATCCAGAATGGGACTCAAACATGGTCCCAGTGTTGAAGAAAAATGGCAAAATTCGAGTGTGCGTCGACTTCCGTGACTTAAACAAAGCTAGTCCCAAAGATGATTTCCCATTACCCCATGTGGACGTCCTAGTCGACAATACCGCCGACCATGCCCTTCTATCCTTCATGGACGGCTACGCAGGTTATAACCAAATCAAAATGGCCTGCGAAGACATGGCAAAGACGGCCTTCATTACACCGTGGGGCACATACTGCTACACGGTCATGCCTTTTGGCCTCATCAACGCCGGTGCCACATACCAACGCACCGCCACTACCCTTTTACATGACATGATGCATAAAGAAGTCGAGGTTTACGTCGAGGACATGATCGTGAAGTCAAGGGAGAGAGTTGGTCATATCACTAACCTCCGCAAGTTCTTCACACGCGTACGGCAATTCAAAATGCGTCTCAATCCCCAAAAGTGTACCTTTGGAGTGAAATCCGGCAAACTACTAGGACACGTAGTAAGTCAGAGAGGCGTCGAGGTCGACCCCTCGAAAGTCAAAGCAATCCTCGAAATGCAACCCCCTAAGAACCTCGACGAAATTCGAAGTTTCCTAGGACAAATCCAGTACATTTCCCGTTTCGTCAGCAAGCTTACCATGATATGTGAACCAGTTTTCAAGAAGCTCAAGAAAACCGACCACGTCGAATGGGATGAAGAATGTCAAAAGGCATTCGACAAGGTCAAGGAACTACTGTCCAACCCACCGTTTCTACGACCACCCCAGAAGGACCTGCCGCTGTCCTTATACCTTACAACAACCCCCACCGCCATGGGAGTAATGCTCGCGCAAGAAGTCAATGGCGAAGAGCACGCCATCTACTACATAAGCAAGAAATTCCTCGATTACGAAACTCGATATTCACCTGTCGAGAAAAGTTGTCTAGCCTTAGTGTGGTCATCCAAGAAGCTCCGGCACTATATTCTAGTGCACCAAACGAAGGTCTATTCCAAAATGGACCCCATAAAGTACCTATTCGAGAAACCTGTGCTTAACGGACGAATGGCCAGATGGACTTTTCTCCTAGACGAATTCGACCTTAAGTACGTACCCCTCAAGGCAATCAAGGGCGCGGGCAATCTCTGATTTTCTAGCCGAAAACGCAATCGTCGAAGAACCAATCATCGACACGACATCGCTTTCCGACGACGGAATTTACAACATTGACCAAGAACAATGGGAATTATACTTCGATGGTTCATCCAACTATCCAGGATGTGGAGTAGGAATACTTCTCATATCCCCAAATGGCGAACACACACCCTTATCCATCAAGCTAGATTTCGACGTAACCAACAACGCCGCCGAATACGAAGCATGCTTGCACGGTCTCCAAGCAGCGCTTGTAATAAACGCCCGCAACGTACGGGTCTACGGGGACTCCTCCCTTATCATCAACCTGAAGGTACCGGGAAATTTCTGGGAAAACCTATCGACGCCTGCTTGGCGGCCTCGCCGTGCGGGCGTAGAGGCGAAATCTTTCGCGAGAAAAAGCGTTCTTGCGATGTTTGCTAAAAATGGGGGGGATCATTGCATGAATTTGTGATCAAAAAGAAAAAGTAGAAAATCCTTTTTGAAAATGTATTTTCGGAGTCGCCACCAAATATTAAAGGAATTTGGGACCTATTCAACGCGTCTTGAAATACAAGACACGAGTGTCTCAGATTTCAAGGTGCGTCGATACCTATCTTATCTGAGGTTTGAAACCAGAGAAGGGGTTCGGAGTGAGGTTACTTTTCGAAAGTTTTGACAAAATGTATTTTGAAAACAGTAATCAAAAAGCCTACGTAAAAGTAGTCTCTACTAATTTGAAAACATTTGCTTAATTTCGATATTTGGGCTAAAATGACGCTACGTACAAGAGCGGATATATATGACTCGGTAAAAATGCATAAATAATATAGAACGTCAAAGCTACGATATAATGCTGTGGGAAATGTACGTTAAATAATAATTTATTGACTAAATTATTACCATAGACGTTATTTTCCGACTTCGTATTTGACTCTAAGATTTTGTGAAAAACCCTCGGTTTGGCATGCTAAAAGACTGAATGAAACGGTACAATTTAGTGTTGAATCCGTGATCTAGTCGTAATTTAATGCATGAATGAGGACTTGCATAATTATAAAAGTGACGTCGGTTTGTTTTAGTGATAATGAGTCGTTTATTTATGCGATATTGGCGAGGTTTAGACAAATTATGAATCCGAATTGCTACAACCGTATTACGAATACGGCTTCGCTAATGCCAATATCGGGTTGGGGTTAATGTAACCCCTATTGTCCGAGTCTCAAACGTCCAAAACGTAGGTAAAATGTTTACCTTTCGAAAATGCAAAGACGGTATTTTTGAGTGGATTTTAAGTGTATTTTGTGAATAGTGTATGTGTGTTGAAAAACCGATGATTTGAAATGAAGGTAAGGGGTTGGTATTTATAGAAAATGGCTTGTTTTTGTGCATGGACAAAACTTAATCGCCAGTGAGCCTGTGATTAAGTTTCAATGCAGCCGCCAAATGGAATAAAAGAACCAGGGTTGGGAGAGGAAAACATAATCGCTGTAAGCGAGCGATTTAGTTAATCACTTTGTTCTGACGATTTTATTTTTGTTTTGGTGTGCTGCTTAAGCCGCCTTTGGCTTTGGGACGTATGATTAGGTGATGATTATGTTTTGTTTGGATATTTTTGGCCAAATTGGTTTTTTGGTCCAATTTCGATTTTCGTGCTTCGGTTTTTGTCGTGTTTTTCGGTTTTGGCTCGAAATAAAATAATATTGAAGTATTTTATTTTACGGTATCGTAGAGTCTAGTTTTGTGAGAAAGTGACACGGGACGCACTTTGGCCCGTTTTGCGTGTTGCGTTAGGGTGCGTTTTGGGTCGTTTTTGTAAGTTTGGGCCGTTTTGTAGCTAGTTGGGCTGTTTTTGTGGCTCGTCTTAATAGAACGTTCCTGTACCGTGCTCGTGTTAAGCCTATAATGACTAAGAGTGACATTCATTTTTATGATTATGCAAATTCAAATTAATACGTTAAAAATGACTAAATACGTTTTAAACACTTTTGTACCGTTTCGACTCTTTTAAAAGCATGCATGAAAGTCCTTTTCGTCATCGGGTTTGCTTTTGGGGGGTACGGATCTGGGTATCTCTGAGCCCCGGTTTGGTAGAGCTTGGACAAAGCGTTAGTCAAACTTGAAGATAGTATCCGGACCATTACAGTCTCGATACTACCTGGCGGTACTAAGCATGTGTCTTATGGGAGAGACGAGGACTTAGTGCCGGGAAATGCGGGGAGGGACGGCATGTTTTTAAGGACATGACGGTCCTACATGTTCTGAGCATGTCGGCTGCATGTGGCCTGAGTACTCCCGGTGGCGCCTTGCGTCTTACCTTGTGTTTTGCTTGCGCTTCTGGCTTGCGCTCCTTGCTTGCGCTTCTGGCTTGCGTTCCTTGCTTGTGCTTTGCTTGCGCTTCTGGCTTGCGCTCCTTGCTTTGCTTTTCTTGCGCTTCTGGCTTGCGCTCCTTGCTTTGCTTTGCTTGCGCTCGGCGCTCTTGTGCTTTGCTTGCGCCGGCTTTGCGCTCCTTGCTCGTGCTTTGCTTGCGCTTCTGGCTTGCGCTCCTTGCTTTGCTTTGCTTGCGCTTCTGGCTTGCGCTCCTTGCTTTGCTTTGCTTGCGCTTCTGGCTTGCGCTCCTTGCTTTGCTTCTTTGCTGGACGTCTCGTAGAAGAGGTTACGCCTTTTGGGGTTTGGTTTATAAGAGTGGTTAGTGTAACAACCTGGTTTTTAGTCGACTTTAATTACTAAGGCGGAAATTAATTAAGTTTTAAACCAGCGTTATTAATTATACAAATAACCCAAAATATTACATCATCGTTTAAGAGTCGAATAAAACGACTCTAAATACGGAAATTACAAAGAGTAAAGTGTTGTATATTACAAATCTCTCAAAATACGACTAAAGGTAAAGCATAACATGTAGCGTGGCCCCGTCCAAAATCCACTCGATCCACGATCATCCTCAAGACAATAAAGCGAGGGGATGCGCATTGAGCGGACAGTGACTAGCTATGCTCATACTTACCCTCGATTTCAATTACTTTGGTTTAATATTATCGCTTTATAAACATAACATTATGATAAAACATAAACATGCTTATTACATATAGCATATAAAGACATATAAGCCATAATAAGCATGCGGTTAAAGCGATAAGTCATATAAGCATGATATTCAATTATGAAAGCAATAACAATTAATATCATAGCAATAGTATCACAATAATTCAACAGGATTACAAAGCGATATCAGATCGCAAACAAACATACGTATTGTAACATTCACGTCATGCAGACTCGATTCAGTTCAGAAAGTTGTGGTCTTTAGTTTTCGAAGATGGTACACACTCATTCTCATTTAATCAAACATCAAACAACACATACTGCTTACGAGCCTGACCACTGAGTAGGCTATTGTACTCTAGTCGCTTGCATCTCACTACCATAGTGCAGCAGCTTACTCGACTCGTAAACCACGCCGAATACTATAGTACTTGCATCTCATCTTCTAGTGTTCGAAATGATTCGAACTTCAGATACAATCCCGTCAAGTAATCTTTACGCAGGGTAAGAACGAATGCAAGTATCGCGCCCACTAAGAACGAAACACGGCAAGGAGACAGAACCGCAAGATGCACTAAGCATATAATGTCACGGTGGCCCTGGTAACTTTAGCGAAATAGGGGAATAAAACCCTTGTCTAGTACATGTACACTAGTATCCAATTTAAGAGTGGGCTATGCTATTCATAGAGCACCTTAACTCAGGATAAAACGACTATTTCCTAAAGCCTGACCCACTAAGAGCTGGCATATTCTTTATCTTGTACGGCAATGGCGACCGCTACAAGACTATCTTAATCCCACTTCACTTACGATTGACGTTTTAATATCGGAGGCTCAAGCGTTTGACCTTTTATTTAACTTACTCAATGTTTATTATTTATCTGATATTTACATATCAGATGTTACTAGTCTCTCCTAGTCTCATCGTCAAACGTTTAAGTATTTGTATTGTAGGTTTCATATGATCACATAACACGTACGTTTATTATTTGAAATGTTGTCAATTATTAATGTTTTTAGATTTCTATACTAATACGTTTATTAGTATGTCCAATTTTATTTAAGTGTTTTTCAAACACTTTAAGTCATTTACTTATTCATTTTCAATTTTCTATACTTAGTAAAATTTTCAATTATTTTCAATATTTTACTATTCACTTTTCACTATTCACTATTCACTATTCACCGTATTTTATACGTATTTTTATACGTATTCGTATTTTTATACTTCGGATTCTATACGTATTTTTATACGTATTCCTATTCTTATACTTCGTATTCCAAATGTATTTTTATATTTATACGTATCCTTATACTTGTACGTATTTTTATATTTATACGTATTTTTATACTTAAGGCATTTTATTATAATACTAAATCATTTTTATTTCCTAAGTACAAATTTCTAGTTTCAAAGTCGTTAGGTTCGTTTTGTACTTAGTGATTTATGGAAATATTTTAAAAGTCTAGTTTTAAAAATGTTAAGTTCGGTTTGTAAAAAGTGATAATGATATTCATTTTAAAATTCTAGTTTTAAAAATGTTAAGTTCGATTTATAAAAAGTGATAATGATATTCATTTTAAAATGAGACATAGTTAATTTTAGTCGTCTATTAACTAAAGCTAGTGATTTTCATTTTAAAATAATAGTATCGTGGATGATTCATTTTAGTCCGTAAGTCCAAGTTCAACAGTCCAATATGCAAAGGCGGTAGCACACGATTTATTTCATTTTTATAACGGTTACATATTTTTATCGGTTTATAATATTTCATTTCTAACTAAATCGATTTATACAAAAATTCAATTCTAATTACTATTTAACTTTAGTGACTTAGTGATAATTTCATTTTGACCAAATTTAGTCCATTAAAATGAAAATGCCGTGTGGATTATATATATATCAAAATTCATTTATTTCTTTTAATTTCTTAATTCTAACTTATTAACTACTAACTAAATTATTTTAACAATAAACTAAAAAGTGATAAAAACAAATTTTAACCTAAAAATAGCCTAGATGCCGTGAGCTATACAAGGTGGTGGTCAAATTTTCATTTTTTAATTTTAACGGTTTCTAGCTTAAAGTCTTTATAATTTAATTATTATAATTATACTAAAATGATTTAAACTAAAATGAAATTTACTAAAAATTTCATTTATATTTATGAATAGTGTTTTTCAACACTTTAATTTTCTAACTTTTTATTCTTAATGATTTAGCTAGTTTAATTTTTATAGTTAGTAATATAATTACTTGTTAGTTAAATAAAACAATAAATAACAACAAACATAAAATAATCAAGAATCAAAATAAGCTAAAATGAAGAACACACATGAAGATACATATGAACATACATGAAGATCAACAATAAGTTCAAGAACACCATTTTTAATTTTAACAACTTATAAATTATTTTCCTAATTTAATTCTTTTCACATGGTAACATCCATTTTAACTAACTTAACACTACATATTATTTAAAAAAATTAAAAGTGAAAATATATTAAAAAAAAATGGAAATGCCGTGAGTAATGAATATGAGCATACAATTTTTATTTTTGATTTTTAACTACTTTAAACTCATTGTTAATATTTCACATAAATTTTATATATGATTATGTCATAACTAAAACATAACTAAACATAAAAATCATATGAAACATAATTAAAATGCTCAAAAATAAATTAACTACACATATGAATATATGACTACAATAATCTATTTAACATATTATTTAGTTATTATCATTTTATTATACAACACATAATCATACAAGTGCACTCATGTGATGTTTAACATATTTAACATAATTTTCATACTCATAAAATTATAATAACAAAACAAATTAATTTACTAAGAGGCCAAAATAAGACAAAGCTAGTCACCTTAATTAGGATGTTAATCGTCGGGGATCTAAAATAAATTTTAGATCGGATTTTTCTTCACCCATAATACCCAAGTTATTCACCCAAATAAATCATGCAAGTTAGCTCCTAATACCCACTAATATAACTAGAATTACTTAGGATATATTAGAAATATTATTAGGATTTTATTTAAGGTGTTTTAGGAATAAAAATGGAAGAAATAAAAGAGAGAAAATGGAGTTAAGGGGCACGACATTTTGAGGCTCAAAATGTTGATTTTTGCACATGGAAATAATGAGGACAAGTTGTAAAATTATTAGGTTAAGTAAATTTGTTAGATATGTTTTGATTTAATTAGAAAAATAATGTTTAATTAAACTAATTAATACATCATTCACTCCATCATCACCTCATAAGTCCACAATACTATTTGGTGCATTAAAAATGTCTTTTTGATGTTTTAAAATGTTTTCCTCGAATTTGGTCAGTTTTAAAAAGTCGGGCGTCAAAAGCGATAAAAGTTAAAATGTGTTGTTTTGGCGATTTTCTGAAAAGTATTCATTTTATAAATTTAAGACTAAAATATTTTATTTACTACTTTAGAAAACTTTTAAAAGTGACGGAAATGAAAATGGTAATATTAAAGTAGTAGTATTGTATTTGTATAAGTATTTTTTATTAAAAGTATAACCTTTAAATTTAAATATAAAATAAAATAAAAGTGATGATGATAATTATAATGGTGTAAGTAAATGTGTAAGAAAATGGAAGAAGATAAAATTTGATTAAGGAAAGTCAAAAGTCAAAAGTCAAATTTTCGGGCTTGATTTTTCATTTCTCGAAATTTCCGATTTGCGCGATCGCGAAAGGTTTCGAAATAAAAGATATGGTCTTAAAATAGTGTTTTGAAATAAAATCGGAAATAAAAATAAAACTAATTTTCAAAAGGTACTAAATATAAAAATCGAGTTTTAATCCTTGAAATTTTGAATAAAAATTTCCTAGGTTGAAATACTTATTTTTTTTGTTGAATGTTATAGATTTAAATAATTATAATCAAACGTCGAAAAGTTTATCAGTTTAAATTAAGTATAACTTAGAATTTCGACATTATGTGAGAATGTTAGTTAAATGAAATTGAAATAGTAATTATATATTAATATTTAATTATTTATTAAAAATAATCAAAATAGGTACATTTTCATTAAAAATGACGTTGAGTTTGATTTTCAAAATGTTGATGTTGATTATTTGATTTTTGATTTGCGTGTTCGAAATTGTTGACCCGAATTTCAAAGACGGGAAAAGTATAAGGGTTCATTTTTATTTGAAAATGAAAAATGTTTAAAATTGAATTTAATGAACAAAAGGTTTTACATTTATTTTTATGAATAGTAAACATAACTTAACATTTTTGAAATTTGAAAGGCGATATAAATTTTCTGTTGATTTTTATAAAATTTTGAAATGTGTTTCATTTTCGATTCTAAAGATAATAGAACAAACTTTATTTTTCAAAATTTTTAAATTTGGACTTAGGAAATTTTAATATTATTTGGCGAAAAAAATTCAGACGTATTTTTATTATTAGGAAAACGGATGAATTTAATTTAAGGAATTAAGTTCTTTTATCAAATTGTGTTAAAATAACACGGGGTGTTACAGTTAGTGCTTTTGTGGTTCTCATAAAAAGGGTTAGGTTTTTATGAATGTCTCGTGAGGGAGGCTACGTGTTTTTGTGTTTCTCATAAAAAGGGTTAGGTTTTTATGAACGTCTCGTGAGGAGGCTACGTGTTTTTTCTCATAAAAAGTTAGGTTTTTATGAACGTCTCGTGAGGAGGCTACGTGCTTTTTGGTTTTTCTCATAAAAAGTTAGGTTTTTATGAACGTCTCGTGAGGAGGCTACGTGCTTTTTGGTTTTTCTCATAAAAAGTTAGGTTTTTATGAACGTCTCGTGAGGAGCCTACGTGTTTTTTGGTTTTTCTCATAAAAAGTTAGGTTTTTATGAACGTCTCGTGAGGAAGCTACGTGTTTTTTTTTTCTCATAAAAGTTAGGTTTTTATGAACGTCTCGTGAGGAGGCTACGTGCTTTTTGGTTTTTCTCATAAAAGTTAGGTTTTTATGAACGTCTCGTGAGGAGGCTACACGCTTCTTGGTTTTTCTCATAAAAAATTAGGTTTTTATGAACGTCTCGTGAGGAGGCTACGTGTTTTTTGGTTTTTCTCATAAAAAGTTAGGTTTTTATGAACGTCTCGCGAGGAGGCTACGTGCTTTTTTTTTTCTCATAAAAAGTTAGGTTTTTATGAACGTCTCGTGAGGAGGCTACGTGCTTTTTGGTTTTTCTCATAAAAAGTTAGGTTTTTATGAACGTCTCGCAAGGAGGCTACGTGTTTTTTTTTCTCATAAAAAGTTAGGTTTTTATGAACGTCTCGCGAGGAGGCTACGTGCTTTTTGGTTTTTCTCATAAAAAGTTAGGTTTTTATGAACGTCTCGTGAGGAGGCTACGTGCTTTTTGGTTTTTCTCATAAAAAGTTAGGTTTTTATGAACGTCTCGTGAGGAGGCTACGTGCTTTTTGGTTTTTCTCATAAAAAGTTAGGTTTTTATGAACGTCTCGTGAGGAGGCTACGCGCTTTTTGGTTTTTCTCATAAAAAGTTAGGTTTTTATGAACGTCTCGTGAGGAGGCTACGTGTTTTTTGGTTTTTCTCATAAAAAGTTAGGTTTTTATGAACGTCTCGCGAGGAGGCTACGTGCTTTTTTTTTTCTCATAAAAAGTTAGGTTTTTATGAACGTCTCGTGAGGAGGCTACGTGCTTTTTGGTTTTTCTCATAAAAAGTTAGGTTTTTATGAACGTCTCGCGAGGAGGCTACGTGCTTTTTGGTTTTTCTCATAAAAAGTTAGGTTTTTATGAACGTCTCGTGAGGAGGCTACGTGTTTTTTGTAGGTACTTATATGTGTTTGTGTGGGTGTGTTGTAGGTTTTTAAATGTGGTCGTTTGGGCTTTACTTATGGCTGAAAACCCTGTGCATGGTGTCCTAGGCCTTGGTTATTTTGTCATGTTGCAAAAAATGCATTCTTGCGTCGTGGCTGTGTCTGAAACCTTTGCGTATTTGCTTTTCAAACGTACCTGCAAAGCATCGTTAGTCGTAAACATATGCATGTGTCTCGATTGAGACTGACTCATTTTAGGATTAAACTAAATGAAAATGCAAAGTTTTGAAATATGCTGTTTAGAAAGTATTTTAGACTCGTGAAAAGACGTTTTTGATTTTGTTAAAATGTGAGCCAAAACGACGTTTTGAGACGAAAATTGTGAATGCGAGAATCGTGTTTTGTGTAGTGTCTAATTTTTGGGTGATTATCGTGTTTTGTAAATGTGGAAAATTTGAAAAACGGGAGTTGGTTACGCAAATCGAGACGACGCGACGGGACCGTAAACGTCGACTACGAGGTCGGTAAAAGGGTAAATGGGAGTAATAAGTTAAAAATATAGGGTATAGGCGTGTAAGAGTGTAAGAAAAATCGAATAATTTTGTCAGGGGGGAATTTTAAATCGCCTGTAAACTAGCGTTTATGTTTTGTGTTCTACTTCGTTATGCAAATCTTGGCTATAAAAGGAGGGCTAGGTTAACTCATTTTACTCATCCTTTCAACGTTCTATTCTTGGCATTCCAAAGATATTCAAAATATTTACGGAACGTTAGTCGAGTTATGGAAAATTTTGAAGGTAATTTGCGTCGTTGGTGTTCATCTTTGTCGGGACTGGAGGAGAAGCACTTGAAGGATTGTGGCGTTGGCGTATTTCGTAGGCTGAGGCAGGTTCGAATGGAGTACGAGTTCCTGGATGCTTGTCTCGATTATTGGGACCCGAGCCTTCACGTGTTCTGCTTTCCTTGCGGGGAGGTTTGCCCCTTAGTTGAGGAGTTTGTAGCTATTGGTGGCTAACTGAATCTGGTGTTTGTTTTATTGTGTTGTTGTTAGTATTATGTTCATATTATGTTGTATTTTGTTATGTTCGTATTACGTCTATCCTAAACCCGATGTACATGCCGGGATAAGTATTGTAATATATATTGTAGTGTTGTTAGTGTATCTCTAAGGTTGTAGTTATGCTCCTACTTTGAAAAATCCAAAATGTAATCGTTCTTTTTAAGATTAATAAAAATCAGGTTTTTTGTTTACGACTTTGCCTCATTTTGCTTATTATTCTGTGTAAAATTCCTTGGCTCTAATCCTTTTTTCAAAGTTTAGAGTGTAAGCATGGTTTTTTGTTTTTAGGAATTTTTGTATTGACTATTCCCTCGACTTTTTTAAGCTTTGGGTTTGTCGCTTATTGTTGAACGTTGTTCCTTTTACCCTTTGGGTTATGGAACAATTTTGTGATGACTATATCCTCAGCCTTTTTAAGCTTTAGACGTGTCATTTTTGTGTTGAATATCGCCCTTTTAGCCCTTCAGGTTTAAAAGACGAATTTTTGTGTTGACTATGTCCTCGGCCTTTTTAAGCTTTAGACGTGTCATTTTTGTGTTGAATATCGGTTGTGCTTTTTTTTTGCAAAGCTGCCTACGTATCCATGGAAAATGGAATCAAACCGGCGTAGTTCGGGAAATGTATGTTTAGGGGCATACCGGCCCAAGAGTTGTGTTTGTTTTTTCGTGGTGAATGTGCATGTTTAGGGGCATGCCGGCCCAAGAGTTTGTTTATGGAATGTGCACGTTTAGGGGCATGCCGGCCCATGAATTGCTTTTGATTTTTGTGGAGAGAAAGAGCATGTTTAAGGGCATGCCGACCCATGAATTGTTTTTTGGAAAAATGTATTTTATAGATACATTGCAAGGGTTTTTTAAGGGTAGTATTTCTTGAGTTGGTCTAGGTTCGTTGCGAGGTTAAACTCTTGACCGTCCAAGTTAGTTAGTTTTACTGCTCCGCATGTGAAGATTTCCTTGACGAGGTAGGGTCCAGCCCAATTAGGCTTGAATTTTCCTCGTGGGTCGAGTGGAAGCGGTGCTCAGACTGACTTTAGTACGAGATCACCTACTTTTATGTTTCGTGGCTTGACTCGTTTGTTGAATGCTCGTTGTAGTCGTGCTTGGTACATCCTTACGGTGCTCAGGGAGTGAAGTCGGCGTTCGTCCAGGAGCATGAGTTGTTCGTAGCGTTCACGGGCCCGTTCTGCTTCTGGGATGCTACTTTCCATTAGTATGCGTAGTGATTGTATTTCTATTTCCACTGGTTGGACAGCTTCCATGCCGTAGGTGAGGAAATAGGGGGTCATGCCTGTAGGGGTTCGGATGGTAGTACGGTATCCCCAGAGTGCATATGGTATCTTGTTGGGCCAATCTTTGCAACTGTCGATCATCTTCTCGAGTATGGTGACGACTGTCTTGTTTGCTGCTTCAACGGCTCTATTGGTTTGGGGTCTATAGGGTGAGGATTTGTGATGCAGTATGTTGTATTTTGTGAGTATAGCTTCTGTCTCGCGCTGAAAGTGCGAGCCTTGATCGCTGATGAACTCAAGGGGTATGCCATATCGGCATATGATGTTCGTCTGGATGAACTTGGCGACTTCTTTGGAGCCGAGGTTCGAAAAGATGCTGCTTCTACCCATTTGGTAAAGTAGTCGATTGCCACTAGCACGAAACAGTGACCTCCTGCTCCGATAGGGTGGACCTTTCCTATTACGTCGATGTTACTTGGCGGTTTCATACCCATTATTGCCTTGATTTTGGTCGGGTCTATTTCGATCCCGCGCTGGCTTACTATGTGGCCTAACAACTTGCCTGATATGACCCCAAAGGTGCATTTCTGTGGGTTTAATCGCATCTTATACTGCTTGATTCGGTTAAAGAACTTCCGAAGGTTTGTGATGTGGTCATTCCTTTCTTTTGACTTTACGATCATGTCATCGACGTATACCTCGACCTCCTTATGCGTCATGTCGTGGAGCAAGGTGGTAGCAGTGTGTTGGTAAGTAGCGCCGGCATTGATGAGCCCAAATGGCATGACTGTGTAGCAGTACGTTCCCTGGGGGTGACGAAGGTTGTCTTTGGCATGTCGTTTGTTGCCATTTTGATTTGGTTGTATCCCGCATACCCATCCATGAATAAGAGTAGGGCGTGGTCTGCTGTGTTGTCGACTAGAACGTCCATGTGAGGTAATGGGAAATCGTCTTTTGGGCAGGCTTTATTCAGGTCCCGAAAGTCGGCACATACTCGTATTTTACCGTTTTTCTTCATAACCGGGACCATGTTGGTGACCCAGTCAGAGTATTCGATGACTCGGATGAACCCAGCTTGTAGCTGCTTTTCGATCTCTTCTTTGACCATGAGAGACCATTCTGGCTTGATGCGTTGCAGTTTTTGCTTGATCGGTTTGCTACCTTGCTTGATTGGGATGCGGTGTTCAGCTATCTCACGGTCGATGCCGGGCATGTCCTTGTATGACCATGCGAAGACGTGCTTGAATTCTGTGAGGAGCTTGGTGTATGTGGCCCTTTTTTCTGTGCTTAGAGAAGCCCCCAGCTGTAGTTCTCGAGGTTCTTCGGGCGTGCCTATGTTGATGGTTGTTGTGTCTTCAATAATGGGGTCCTGTTCGGGTTTCGAGACAATGCTTGCAATGTATCTATATAATGCAATGTTATTTTGTTTAAAATTATCGCAATCATTAGAATATGTAGATTTTAAATGAGGCAAAGAGTAACCAAAAACTTTCATGTTATTAATGTTATCAAAAGCGGTTACATTTGAAGATAGCTCAGGCGAGAGGAGCTTTGGATAACCTTAATGGCTCTAGTTCTTTAGCTATATTGATTACATCAGGGGATAGCAGGGCTTAGTTAGGGTGTATGACTTAAAATGGCGGCGTGGGAGCCTAGACTTTCCGACGGTCTTGGGTGTGTGTTTGCGGTAGGCGAAATAGGCGGCGTGTCCTCATTTATGATTATTCCCTTGTTCTTCTCTTGAGTAGTCAACCTTGGTGGGAGATTTTGAGGTTCAAGTAATTCCAGAGAAGCTCGGTATGGGCGCCCAGGACGTGTCTGGTAAGCTACTTCGTCATCACTATCAGATAGCTTTGATTGGGTATTTGTGGCGTAGTTCTCGTATTTACCTGGCGAGGCGGCGGGGTTGGGTCTCCTCTTCCTCGTAGGGTTCGTTCACGGAGACACATGCGGATGTCATCATTGTCGGCTTCGTCCTCAGAAGTATTCCAGATGCCGTTGACTTCGTGATCACTTGAGATGATTAGGTTAGAGCAGTCGATGATGGGGTGTGTCTCTATAAATACAGCATTGTTATGCAAAGGATTGAGCTGGTTTGAAGGCTTAGGGCTTGGGCTAGGCTTCACAATAGTATTGTCGTCGATCAAGTCCTGAACTATGTTCTTTAGGCGGAAGCATTGCTCGGTGTCATGCCCTTTTCCTCTGTGAAACTCGCAGTATGCGTTTTGATCCCACTCCTTTGATTTCTTATCCGGGGTAGGTTCGCTAGTAGGTCCCAAGAGCTGGAGTACATTGCGAGTCACAAGCTTCTGTAATGCTTTTGAGTAAGTCATGTATATTGGATCAAAGTTCCGTTGTGCTCTTATCGAACTAGGACCCGCGGGTGAGTATGATGCTTTCGGCGGAGGCGCGGCAGGCCTTGGTGGTGTTGCAAAAACTGGCGGTGCTTCTAGCGTGTCTAGTGCGTTGATAGCATGTATGGGCTCGACCTTGGCAGTGGCCCGAGACGAGCTTCCTTGATATCCGCGACCCGTACTTTTATTCCTATCTTCTTTGCGGAGGTCGTCTTCAATGAGTTCACCGACGACGCTGAGTGTTGAGAAGCTGTCGAAGTTCCCGTACCGTAGGTGTAGTTGGTATGCAGGGGTGAGATTGTTGACGAACTTGGTGATTAAATCAGTGTCGCTTGGGCGGTTAGGTATTTGGGCACAGAGTTTCTTCCAACGTGTCAGGTACTCGGTAAACCCATCATTGTCCCTCTGAGTCAGGACCTCCAAAGTGCGTAGTGAGACTTGGATGTCGTTGTTGTCCCGGTATTACAGATCGAACGCAACTGTTATGTCCTCAAAACTACCAGTCTTGTGTGGCTCTAAAGAATAGAACCATGCTCTGGGTTGCGCGTCCAGTGAGTGTGGGAATAAAGTGGCCCAGGCGGGGGGGTCGACCCCCATGATGGCCATCTTGGCTTTGAAAGCTTTGACATGTACGAGCGGGCTTTCGTGACCCTTGAAAACGGGAAGATCGCTGAGCGCTAGCTTGTCGGGTAACATGGATCTGACATTCTTTGGGATGTGCTCATTCTCTTGGTGAATGGAGTAACCCTTGGAGTTTGTAGGCGTTCTTCCATGGTTCGGATCCTTTTTGCGTTTCGTTTGGATTCTTCGGCGAGGCGCGCGGCGTTTTTCTCTGCCTCAAATTTTTGCCTGATAGCCATTTGCTCGATCGTTGCGGTGAGGCTAGCTATCCTGTCATTGAGTTGTCGGGTCTGCTCGGCAGTTACCTCTGGGGGAGGTGGTGGTGGTCCGGCGAAACTTTCATCGTGTTGAAAGGCCATGACGATTCTTGGTTTTGATCTGTTGTAGGTGCGCTTCTTTGGCGGTGGGCGAGGGTTTAGGTGGCGATCCTTAGTCCGTCGTGTATCCTGTAACAACCCGGATTTTCCAACAAAATTAAATAAAGAAATAAAGGATTTTAAAGAGAAAATGAAAATGAGATGAAAACCACGGTGGCGGAAACACCGTGTAATCCGAGTCGTCACTCACTACACAAACATAAAACAAAGGGTAGGCCTTGAGGCCTAACAAACGGGGAGTGAATAGCCCTTACAATCCAAAATGAAATATAGATATGAAAGAAATAATAAAGTCTAAATCAACAAGTCTAGACCAAAATCTCATCCAAGGCTAGATATAGGTCATCCTCACGACATCCTCACTTGACAAACCCGAACCCGCGCTAACCTGCCACAAAGAAAGTAACAGCCACAATCAGTGGGGAGTAACTAGGTGCTCCCCAGTCATATTTCAACATCATAAACATAATTAGCAACCTATGCAAGCTTACCGGCCTACGGCCTATAATCAGAGTACAAACAACCGACAATCCAAAGAACAACGACAACAACCAACTCGGCACACACAACAATAATACACGGCACAACCATACACACACCAACCTCCTCCACTCAATCCAACTCGTAACCAACCATCACAAGCGCGGGAGTAAGCGCAGAGCACTAGGTGAAGCGAACAAGAATCACCCAGTGGGCGAAGAAGAATCACTCAAACCCTATGGCGGAACAACGAACAAGAAGTTCCTCAAACTCATTAGTCTAAATTTGGCCAAATTCCACCGAGCGAACAAGAACGGTGACGACGTATATCAAACCATAGTCCAACCATAACAGGTTGAGAACCCATAGTCGCTCTAACTAAGCGAACAAGAATAGCCGAGGGATTATGGGCGGTATTCGTCCAAACTAGGGCGTCGTAGCTCCTCACATACGTGCGAGCGGCACGCATGCAAACTTAACTCAAGCATAAGCAACACGATCAAACCATCCTTCAAATCAACCCAACACCGTCAACACAAGCCATGATAACCTCATGACAATCCAACAATACTCCAACCATCATTATAATGCGATCAATACAATAATTACAACCATTAAAGCAAACCAAGTAACCCCAATCAATATCATATCTCAACAAAACATAATTATAACAAAGGTAAACACCTTAACAATATACCACTCATAATTCATATCTAATCAATCATCCTCGAGCCAATTAAGTAATCAATAGCAATTTAATCCATCTTTAACCCAAACTCATCACAACATCCATCTTAAACTCATTAGCAACATAATTATCTCTTTTATAATCATTCTCAACATTAACTATAGTCAATAGTAAACTAACAAGCTTAATACGGAGTAATTACCTTATGAACTCATAACTAATCATAATAACAATCTCCAACCATCCCAAAATTTCCATCTTTAATCAACATAACAACCATATAACCCAAATTCAATATATCAAACATCCCAATTTAAGTTATTAGACACAATAGTGTGAGACCAATTCAATTAAGACCTAAGAACATAATTTCATAGCACAACCAACCCAAAGATTATAACTTTGCATACATAACAATAACCAATTTATCCTCAATCAATTATATGGTCTCACACAAGTCAAAATATCACTAAGGCTACACCTAGTTACCTTGTTAATGCTCCAAAGCTAATTAAACTCATTCCTCCTCAATCAAGATGGTGTCTTCCTCGGTTAGGTCTCCTCCTCCTTCGATCAAACATCACATAGAACACATACAATCATAAGAACACAATAAACAATCATAGAATAACAACATAATCAGAAAACTAGACCAATAGATAAGAATTACCGAAGGAATTAGCAAAGGAATGAATTAGGATGATTAGGGCTTGATTAGGAGAAGAATTGAATGATTTTTATGAGATGATTTGATGAGAATTAATGAGGGAATGAAGAGAGAGAAGAGAGAATTATGAGAGATTAATGTTTCTGAGTGTTTAGAATGATTTTAGGGTTTAGAGAGTCATAGGAGTATAAGGGGTTTCGTGCTTAACAAATTAAAACAACACGAAAGTTACTGATTCGGAAAACACAGAAGAACCGGTCGGTTTGGACCTGAACCGATCGGTTCAACTTGAAATTTTGGCAGTTGCGACGGCGTCGGAAAAATACGCAGTTTAGCCTTTTGAATCGCCTGAATCGGAGTCCGTATGAGGAAATGGCATTGTTTTTAAGTTAATTACTCCGTTTTTTAAGTTCTGACTACAGTGTAGCTTAATCCACGCGACAAGTGAGCTGGTTTTCTCGAGCTAAAAATGAGAAAATCAAGTGAAATGAAATACGAATATTATTGAGACGAATAATTAATATTAGGAAAAGTCGGGGTGTTACACGTGATGATTAAATGCATTGAAAATCAAGGTAAAATCCTACCAAAATGGCATGCCCAACAAGTGGCCTTCTTTTTGGGTGCATGGTGGACAAGTGTCCACATGCATGTGCACCTTTGGTGCATGGGAGACAAATGTCCTCCTTCGTGTGCATGGGAGACAAGTGTCGGAAAGGTGGCACCGACTAATGAGGATTTGACATGTGAATGAAAGTGATTAGTTGATATATGGTTCCGTAGAAAGTATACAGTATGTCGTAAAATGACATAACCGTATGAGAATATTGGTTGGAAAAATTATGAAAGGTGATTTAATAACGGAACCAAATGTACCGTCCATAAAGTGGACGTTACAGAATTATTTGTATTTTTCTGTCGAGGAAACACAGGGCATTGTGGAACCCGGGAACCGCCGTCGAGGGACCCAACTCGGCGTCTTGCTTAAGGGCGGATTTAAAGTTAAAAAAGATTAAGTTGGAAAAACCTTTAAGAACTGTATGGAGTCGCCACCTATTTATCGCGGAAAATAGGAACCTGCTACCATGTTCTAAGTTAAAAACATGTCCTAGATTTCGGAGCACGCCGACACCCCTAGATCTAAGGCTTGTGAAACCAGATTGGATTCGGGGTGAGGGTACTTTAGAAAAAGAGTTATTCAAATAATGATTTATGAAAACCTTTTAGAAAAGCCTATGTAAAAATAGCCTCTACTGACCTAGAACAATCCGAAATAAGATGATAATTGAGCTAATGTTATCGCTACGTACAAGTGCGATAAGTTTGTAAAAGAATGCAAATGCAGATGCAAAAAGATCGATTAAAACCCTCAGTTTAGCATGTTTAACTTGTTAACGAAAACGGTTCAGTTAAAGGTCGAATTCATTGTTTAAGTTGATTTAATGCAAAAGAAAAGGGTGCAAGATGCATGCAAATAAAATAAAGTTCAATTGTCCATTGGTTTTATTTTATAAGAATTCGATTGCTTATGCGACTTTGGCGTGTCATCGGATATGGAGTGTACCAGTAATAAGAACACTTGGAAGGCAAAGCGGCTCGGGTGCCAAAGCCGGCGCTAGAGTGTAGTCCCCTTTGTTAGTCCATAAAAGATAAGAAAAAGCTTTGATCCAAGTGGATCGGTACCTACACAGTCCTGGCGCTTGAGATCTGGCGAGCTTCGCTTCTTGAACTAAAAGGAGGAGGAATTCAACACGGGATGGTGTGTTGAACCCAAGGATTAGGTGCTTGAGGCTTTGAGAGAGTTTGGGAGTGTATTAGATGAGAATCTTTGTGAATGAATGATGATCTCAGAAAGTGGGTATAGGGGGTATATATACTAAAAGACCTCGGAGAAATTAGGAAACACGGGATAAAAACAAGCCTTGAAACCGCATAGCCCTATGCGGTTGCAGACAAACCGCATAGGCTTATGCGGTTTCCCCCTCAAACCGCATAGGCTTATGCGGTTTGAAGAAGCTGGTTTTTGTGTAGTTTCCATGTTTATTTCGACGCAATCTTTGCAAGATTACGTGATAATCCTTGCTTGCTCGTCAAGAAAGAGCCTAGGGTTTCTTTGGGATATTTGCTAGGGTTTTTGTGAGGGCCAGGGCTTTGGAGTGCGGGCCAAAGGCTTGGGTTTGGGCTCGGTTTTAGGCGAGACCGGAAAAATGAAAAAGGTGTATTGTGTTGCATTTTGTGAATCGAGGTAAGACGTGCCGCCGTATTTTGTGAAGGGAGAGGCTAAGGGAAGGCTTAGCCGCTAGGGCTAAATTTAGGAGATTAGGAATGCTGAGTTAGACCTTGTTAATGTAAAAGCACTAGTTGTAGTGCAAATGCGGAGCTCGTGCCAAATGAAGCAGGACGAGGGCCAAGCTAGACTCCAAATGGACAAAATGAACACTTATTTAAATGCGATGTGATGCGACCTGACTCATTTAACATTTCAAACGACTCAAAATGAATTCGACATTATTAGAACCGTTTAAGTCAACGTTAAGACATGCGTAATAAAAGTCCGTGTTACATCACAAGGTTTTGATTGGGAGAATGCGGATATGGGTATCCACAGAGCCCCGGTTTGGCCCGAGCTCGGACTAGGCGCTAGTCAAACTCCTTCGACTCATATCCCAGGACCATTACGGTCTCGTCTGATCGGTGAGCGAAGCATGTGTCCATGGGTGAGGCGAGGACTTGAGCAAGACTCTGTGAGGGAGGGACGTGCGCATTTTAAGGACTTGGCGGTCCGTGCATACTATAAGGGCCTGCCGGCCTGCTAGAGTGTCCTGTGTTGATGCCGATGCCTTTGTATATGCCTGGTGCTGATGCTTGTAGTGTCTTCATGTAGTGCATGTGTAAAAAGGGGCTAAAGTGCAGGGGTGCATGTGCTTGTGAGGTGTATAATTGTGGTGTATAATTGAGTAAGGGTGTTTATGTAGGTGTCGGTGTAGGTCTCGTGAAAGAGCGCATGTGTAATGCTTATGCTTGAACGTGTTCTGCAAGGTATTTGTGCTTAAACTCGCCGAGGAGCGTCTATGTAAAGTGAAATGCTTGGAGTTGAATATATTGAGGGTGTCTATGCTTGAGCTCGCCGAGGAGTGTTTATGTAGTCGTAGTTGCATGTGATTGCCTTCCGTTTGGGGAGGAAATGATGTAAATGCTCGTGAAGAGCGTTAGGTATACATACATGCAGTACATTAAATTCTTAATATACGCGTATGGCGGACTGTGGGTGACGCCTTAACCCAAGCACGGGACGTACTTGGAGTTGCATAGGGGCTAGGATGAGTTAGGAATCGAAAAGTAGGCGTAAAAACGAGAAAAACCTGGAAAAGCCAAGGGCTGAAACCGCATAGCCTTATGCGGTTCATGGGGCAAACCGCATAAGGTCATGCGGTTTCCCCTGTTGGTTATAAGAGCTATATAAAGCTCGAGTTCAGCCGTGAGTATGCCATTACACTCATTTACGGTTTCTTTCACTAAAATACACCAAATTTCGATTTCTTAACCGATTTTGCTCGTTTTTGTTGCGTTGCCTTGCTATGGAACCAGGTAATGCTCCATTTTAACTTGTTTTTGCGTTATTTGTCGTTGTAATTAGCTAGTTTTGCCTTGAAATGTTGAAAAGACGGGTTTTGAATGAAAACCCGTGTTTTGCTTGAAGTTTGCCGTTTGAATGCTTGAAATTGCCGTCATTGTGTTGCATTGTGCCATGTGAACATGTAGGTGTGAATTGATTGTGATTTGGATCGTCTTAATGCCCAAAACGTGTAACCTAGGGTTCGGGCCCGAAAACGAGCCCGGATTTTCCGACCCGGAATTTCAATTAAACTTCGGTGTAGGATGCCCATAGTGTGTATAGCATGCCTATAGCGTTAATTTTGCGAAAATGTCGAGCTAAGGCTTTCAATTCGCCGTCTTAAGTCGTAGTTATACGGAGTAATTAGGACAAATTGGGGGTTTTTGATCGGGGTGACCAAAATGCAATTGCTTGTAGTAGTTTGTTGTTGGGGGTTATTATGGCGTGTTGAAACCATAAAGTTGCAACTTTGAAGTGTAGAGAACGGTTTTCGGCTTAATTATGAATTAGGCCTAAAAATGCTCTGTGCAGTGTATAATGCAATGTGTAAAGGGTGTATATATATGTATTATGTATGTATTATTGTTGTGTATGTGTGTGTGTGTATAATGGTTGCATGTGTTTGTCATGTTTGTTGCAGGAGAGAGTTCTGGTTATGTTACGAGGTCAAGGGCTCGTAAAAGCAGAGATCGGCGGAAGAAACCCGATTGAGTCGTATAAGGCGTTCTTATAGTGAGAGGAGGCCGACCCTCGTGACTTGCGCCGCGAGGCGTGGTCGATCCGCAGGGTAGGGCCGAGAATGTCCACTGTGCACGATCCTGAGGAAGGAGGGCGCTTGCTCAAGAGCTAGTAGATGGTACAGGCGGAGATGGGCGTTGTCGAGGAGGCCGAGGAGGCAGCACCTAGGGCGAGTGGCTCTAGGCCGCGGAAGTCGCGCGTGAACAGGGCCTTTGCGAAGGGTTGGGATGGTCATAACCTTCTGTTGGCTCCGGAGAGGCACGTTTCCTATCGAGCAACGATGGGTTGGCAGAAGGGTCCGATGAGGACCTTCTCGGGCTTCTCGTCCGTGATGTGTGTGTTTGAGGAGAGGCTTCACGGGGCGCAAGCAGGTGTTCTTGTGATGCTTTTGGCCCGTTGGTTGGCCATTGGAGGGAGATTGCAAAGAAAGAAGCGGGGCGGCGAACGATCTTGTCGGGGCCTTCCTAGGCGGTATTGGGACACCACGACGGCGTTCCATATGTATGCGGCCGGCCGGCATTACCTTGTCTGAGTATGCGGTTATCACGGGGCTGCCGTTTGGGGACCGTGATATGAGCTTTGATTTTGCGCCGTCCGTTGTGGACGAGGTTGTGACTGCTGCGGTTGGTGGCGGTCTGGAGGTGGTTTGTGAGGGTGCACCACCACATATCTTCAAGACGAGTTACATCTTGGAGTATTTTGAGGGGAAGACCGAGTATGGCCCCTCGGAGTGGAAGCGGCAGCGAGAATGCTCGTATGTGGTTGTGGTGGTTACGTCGGTAGCCGTGTACTTCGGCGATAAGGGCGAGCGGGCATCGACCTCGGTCCTTATGTATCTCCTGGATTGGGATGCAATGGGGACGTTTGATTGGGTGACACCGTCTCTGGGTCTGTGCATTCGCTTTTGCATGGACGCGGTGAGGCCGCGGGTGATGAACCGAGGGTCGAGACTGTCCTTGGTTTCGCCTGGGTTCTTGATGGAGGTACGTATTGACTTTGCTTTTGTTTTAGGTGCATTGTTGCTTGCTTTTGTTGTTTTTGTAACGTGTATTTGCTTCTTGCGTGTGCAGTCGTGGATTCTGAGCCATTTTCCATTTCTGCTTCCCGCGTACGCCGACGATCGTGAGGAGTACCGTGATGCGCGCAGAATGCGTCTGGCCGTCTTTGCGTTATTTGGTCGTACGATGAGGTTCGGGTGCGTCTGAACCTTATGGAGTTTGGGCAGGTTTGTATTTGAATCATTTTAAATAGAATGTACTTGAAATGATTGCATGTGCTATTGATGATGTTATTGCTTCTGTTTGCAGTTCGAGCCTTTCCCGTGGAGGCAGTATGCGGGTATTCCTGATGGCATTGGAGCTAGGTTTGCAGTGCGTGATACCCAGCGTCTGTGCCAGAGAGACGCCGTGCGGGCGGTGTGGTATCTCGGAGGCGCTTGGTCTATCGGTGGATGGCGGCTCAGATGGTGCTGAGGATCCGCCGAGTGTCTTGTTCCAATGAGGGTTTCCGAGATCGGGTGGCGCTGCATTTTATGCGGAGAGGGAGTCGGTGAGCCTTCTGTGTCTTGGGGAAGACTCCGGCCATTTTGCTGAGTCTCGGCTTGCTTGTGGGCCGATCGAGGTACGTTAGATTTGTTGTTGCTATGTGCGTAGGATAAAATTTTGCGAAAAAAATCGAAAAATTTCCCTGACGTATTTGTTTTGTATTTGTTTTGCAGAAGTTTCATCCCGAGATGGCGGAGCGACCTCTGACTTCCTACCACGATCGAGTATGGCGACTCGGTGTCGTCGTACCTTTGCGTTGCCTCGTACTTCTGCGGTGACTCTTGACGGGGATGGGCAATTTGGGCCGGGCAAGGTGAAGAAGGTATGTTTTTTTGTGTTTGTATGTGTTTGAGCCCCCAGTTTGATCGAGGTATGAAATATAGCGAAGATCAAACTAGTGAGAGTCGGTTTTTGTGGTTTCCCCCTCGAGTTTGTCCCAATTTGAATGAAATTAGGGCAAAATGGGGTGCCTGTGATAGGTTTTGAAATTTCCCCTAAGTTTGGCTTAATTTGAGTGAAATCAAGGCAAAATGGGAAGGGTTATAACGTGTTTGTGTAATGTGTTGCAGGTGGCCAAGGAGGTGCACAAGAAATTGTGGAGGACATACTTAGGTGGAGGATGGCACAGGCCGAAGCGGACCGCTCAATTGTGCTGCAGTCGTCTTTGAGGCAGCTCGGTCCGGCGGGGAGTTTGACGCGTATCGGCGTCGTCATCCTGAATGAGTTTGTGTAATAAAGATTGTATGAACCTTTGATTACATGTTGCGTGAACTTTGAACTTGATTGCAGCTTGAACTTGAACTTGTCTTTGTAGCTTGTAGGCCTGTTTAGGAGGCTTGTTTTGGCGAAGTGATTCAGGTTGGGATGCTTTGACGTTGATTTTAGGTTTGTTAAGATGTTGCTTGAAAAGTTCATTTTAAGTGCGAAATGAGCTTGCGTGAGTGTTTAAAATGTTATGTGTTTGACTCGTGGTGTGAATCGTAGTTGCTAATATAATGCTGTTGCTAGGGGAACAACAAGAGAATGTAGTAGTGTAGTTTAGAATTTCGTGCTTAGGACAAACGAAATTAGGAAAATTTGTAAGAAAACCAGCCCCTGAAACCGCATAGCCTTATGCGGTTTGGGAGTCTGAAACCGCAAAGGCTTTGCGGTTTGGGGAATCAAACCGCATAAGCGTCATGCGGTTAGTGGGTGTGGGCGATCTTTGTATTTCCATATTTAGGACGTGGTTTTCCTATATAAGGAGAAGTGCGTGTGATATTGCTCATTCACAATCAACTTCTCTTCTTCTCTTTTGTTACAAATTTTGCTCTTATAAATATATTAGGTATATTTACAAAAGTTTTTGTATTCAAGAAAAATGGTTGAGCACTTTGATGCTCTCTTGAAGAGGTGGACTTCTTCATTGAGCTGGGGATGAAGAAGGCGTTGTATGATGATGGTGCGGGCGTTTATTGGCTTCGTCAAATGAAAGTCGATCTAGACTTCCTTGACTCGTGCTTAGATTATTGGGATCCTATCTTGCATGTTTTTAGGTTTCCGGGGCGAGTTTGTCCTTTGATGGAGGAGTTCGCGGCCATTGCGGAGATGGTCGAAGCGGACTACTCAGGTGGTTGTGAGGCGAGCTTTGCTATAATGGGTTCTTCGCGGAACTTCCTTGGGATGACGGATGCTCATCTTTGCTGAGCTTGTTTGAAGGAGGCAAGGTAAACATGCTCCTTTTGTGTCGGCCGGTACATGAATAAGGTTGACACTAATATTTCGGACCGTTAGGAGAAGGGCCCTTGCTTTTTGTTTGGTTCATCGTTATGCTTTGCGGGGTCCATGCCGGATGGAGTGTTCGGGAGCGAGGTATGCTCGTGTTGTCGAAGAGATGGAAGCGAGGATATGATCGCCTGCGTTGATCCTAGCGGAGACCATCTTTGGGTTTAGGCAGCCAGATTATGCTAATCGCCGAGCTCGTATCGCGGCGTGCTAGGATTACGACCGTGTGGCTCCTGGAGAGGTTGGCGTGTATCTTGCTTCTTCCCATCAAAGGTGTGTTCAAGTCGGCGGCGGCGACATCTCGGAAGATGGAGTGGGCTAACCCTCGAGGCGTTCACTCAACTACTCTAGGGGTTTGTAAAGGAGGCGAGGATTATTTGATGCGTGCCTTGGTGGGATGTTTGGCGATTCTGGCGCCGTCATTGTAAATACATTCGCATGGTGATGTTGTGTGGCTTTGAGCGAGGTGTTTGGATTCATCCTCTTCGCCAAGAGGCAAATCGAACTTGCGCAGACCATTCTGGCGGGATACTCGAGGTTGGAGGGGTTGTTGTGCTAAACAACCAGGATGAAGGATGCTTGGATCAGGGGTGGTCGGGCCAGAGTGTTACTTGGCGGTTCAGGCGCATATAGAGTCTACTCGTGTCACGGACTTCTACACGCGTTGGTATCGTTCCAATGATCCTCGGGGCGAGAGAACGGCGGAGGAGGGAAAGAATGGGCCAAAGTCCTCCCTTGGCGTCTGAGGCGGTCGCGATAGGAGAGACTATGGTGATCTTGTTAGTGCGGATGCTTCTACTTGAGGCCGTGGCGGGAAAGGCTTGGGCCAAAGGTGACCGTTAAGGATCGCCTAGGGCCAAAGGTCGAGGAGCCCCCAGTCGAGCTGGACGAGGATCCCATCGAGCCCCCAGGTTTTGAGAGGACCATTCCTGCTATTAGCCCGAAGATCGTGGCGGATCGGCCTCTTGAAGATGAAGAGGCTAATCCGAAGCGACAGAAGAAAGCTTAGTGTTTTGCTTGTTTTGCTTAGGAAGTTTATTTTATTCAAATGCATGTTTTTAGATTCGAATAAAGGGTTAAGGAGGGTTGTTCCTAACTCATTCCTAGTTTGTGAAAAATTCTAAATAAAGTAAAAAAATAGAATTCATTTGCCTTTGTCTTGTCTCGTTGCCTTTGTATTGTTTTGCTTTATAATGTTCTCGACCTTTTTAAGCTTTGAACACTCGTCTTTTGTTTCAGAATCCTCGACCTTTTTAAGCTTTGGACTTGTGTGTTGTTAAATTGCCTTGCTTTAAATCCTCGACCTTTTTAAGCTTTGGATTGATTTGTTTGATTTTTGTCTTAAATCCTCGACCTTTTTAAGCTTCGGATTTGTGTGTTGTTTTTTTTTTTTTTTTTTTGTGTTGACTGTGCTCTTGACCTTTTTAAGCTTCGAGCGTGTCATTTTGTGAATGCGAAACCCTCGACCTTTTTAAGCTTCGGGCGCGCGTGCTAGGAAGGTCGGTTGTGCTCTTGGCGAGCTGCCTACGTATCTGTGTTTCAAATACAGAATCAAACCGGCGTAGTTCGTGTTATTCGGTTGAGCCTTTTGCAAAGCTGCCTACGTATCCACAGTGCGTGGAATCAAACCGAGCGTAGTTCACCCATGCGAGAGTGAGTTTTGTTTGTGTGAAATACATTGCAAATTTGTCTATGTTTAGGGGTAGTATTTCTTGAGTTGATCAAGATTTGTTGGTAATCGGAAGTCCTGACCGTCAAGGTCAGTTAATTTCACCGCTCCTCCAGGGAGGATTTCCTTGACCAAGTACGGTCCAACCCAATTGGGTTTGAATTTCCCTCTTGGGTCGACTGGTAATGGTGCCCGGACTGATTTGAGTACTAAGTCACCCACTTTGATATTCCGTGGTTTGACCCGTTTGTTGTATGCGCGTTGTAGGCGAGATTGGTACATTAAATCTTGTACTTAGTGAATGTAGCGTCTCTCGTCTAGGAGGATGAGTTGTTAAGTAGCGTTCGTGCCCGTTCGGCCGAGGAATGTGCGCTTCCATGAGGATTCGAAGGGATTGCATTTCAATTTCTACGGGTTGGGTGCCTCCATTCCATAGGTTAGGAAGTAGGCGTCATACCGTGGGTGTCGCGTATGGTGGTGCGATATCCCCATAATGCAAATGGGATTTTGTTGGGCGATCGTGGCGGTGTCGATCATCTTTTTGAGGATTGATCGACGGTTTTGTTCTTTGCCTCGGCCGCGCCCGTTGGTGCGTGGTCGATAGGGTGATGATACGTATGCGTTGTATTTTGTATTTAAGGAGGAGTGGTTCGACTTCTCCTTGAAAGTGTGTGCCTTGATCGCTTATAAATTCGTGGGGTATGCCGTAGCGACAAATGATGTTGTTTTGTATGAATTTTGCAACTTCTTTTGTGCCCAACGTACGGTATGTGCGGCCGACCCATTTGGTGAAATAGTCGATGGCCACGAGGATGAAGCAGTGTCCTCCTGCTCCTACGGGTTGTACCTTGCCTATGACGTCAATTCCCCAGGTTGAGAAAGGCCATGGCGAGGTTAAGCTGTAAAGTGGTGAAGGGGGTACATGTTGTACATTTGCGAAGATTTGGCAATTGTAGCCGGTGTTTGGCGTATTTTACTGTCGGCTTCCATGGTGGTCGATACCATCCTAGCCTTATGATTTGTTTGCACAGGGCTCGTGCGTTCATGTGTGGTCCGCACTCGCCATCGTGTACTTGGGATATGATCTCGTGTCCCTTTTTGTGGTCGACGCACAAGAGTAGGGTACCTTGGGGCGTCTTTTTGAGTAGTTTGCCCATTTCCATCACAATTGTGGCGATAATAGGCGTAGGGCTCGTTGCCCGGCTTGTCGGTGTTTGGTGGGTATTCACCGTTTGTTTTGTAGTTGATGATTGCTTGGTACCAAGGATCGGTTTGTTCTTCCTCGGCCGATGTCACGGATGTATGCGAGGTTCGTTCAGTCGTTCCACGACAATGGGTAGGGTTTCCATTCAGGGTATGTTGATTAGTGATGCGAGTTTGGATAATGCGTCGTGAATTGGTTTTCTTGGCGGGAGGTGTATGAACTCATTGATAGAATTCGTTGATGAGCTCTTGTATTTTGCTTTGGTATAGTGCTAGGTTTTCATTAAGTATCTTCCATGCTCCGGATACTTGGTTGATTATGAGGGAGGAGTCCCCATAGACCTTATGTTGCGGGCGTTGAGTACAAGCGCTGCTTGGAGACCGTGCAAGCATGCTTCGTATTCTGCGGCGTTATTTGTTACGTCGAAATCCAGTTTAATGGATAAGGGTGTGTGTTCGCCATTTGGGGATATGAGAAGTATTCCTACTCCACATCCTCGATAGTTGGATGAACCATCGAAGTATAATTCCCATTGTTCTTGATCAATGTTGTAAATCCCATCGTCTGGAAGGGATGTTGTGTCGGTGGTTGGTTCCTCGTCGATTGCATTTTCGGCTAGGGAATCGGGGGCTGCTCGTCCCTTGATTGCTTTGAAGTGCGTGCCTTAAGATCGAATTCGGCTAGGAGCAATGTCCATCTGGCCATTCGTCCGTTAAGCACAGGTTTCTCGAAGAGGTATTTTGCGGGGTCCATTTTGGAGTAGACCTTTGTTTGGTGTGCTAACATATAGTGACGGAGTTTTTTGGATGACCATACTAAGGCTAGACAGCTTTTCTCGACGGGTGAATATCGAGTTTCGTAATCGAGAAACTTCTTGCTTATGTAGTAGATTGCGTGTTCCTCGCCGTTCGTTTCTTGAGCGAGCATGGCGCCCATGGCGGTAGGGGTTGTTGTGAGGTATAAGGATAATGGTAGATCTTTTTGAGGTGGTCGAAGAACTGGCGGATTGGTTAATAATTCCTTGACCTTGTCAAATGCTTTTTGACATTCCTCGTCCCATTCGACGTGGCCGGTTTTCTTAAGTTTCTTGAAAACTGGTTCACATATCATGGTGAGCTTGCTTATGAAACGTGAGATGTATTGAATTTGGCCCAAGAAACTTCGGATTTCGTCGAGGTTCTTCGGGGGTTGCATTTCGAGAATTGCTTTGACTTTCGAGGGGTCGACTTCGATGCCTCTCTGGCTTACCACGTGTCCTAGTAGTTTACCGGATTTGACTCCAAAAGTACATTTTTGGGGATTGAGGTGCATTTTGTAGTGAAGAACTTGCGGAGGTTAGTGATGTGACCACTCCTCTCCGTTGACTTCACGATCATGTCGTCGACGTAGACTTCGACTTCTTTGTGCATCATGTCATGTAAAAGGGTTGTAGCGGTGCGTTGGTATGTGGCACCGGCATTGATTAGGCCGAAAGGCATGACCGTGTAGCAGTATGTGCCCCACGGTGTAATGAAGGATGTTTTTGCCATGTCCTCGCAGGCCATTTTGATTTGGTTATAGCCTGCGTAGCCGTCCATGAAGGATAGGAGGGCGTGGTCGGCAGTGTTGTCGACTAGGACGTCCACATGAGGTAATGGGAAGTCATCTTTTGGACTGGCTTTGTTCAGGTCGCGAAAGTCAACGCATACCCGAATTTTGCCATTCTTCTTCAAGACTGGGACCATGTTTGAGACCCATTCAGGATACTCGATGACTTGGATGAAACCGGCTTGTAGTTGTTTCTCGATTTCTTCCTTCACCATAAGGGACCATTCGGGACGTAGTCTCCTTAGTTTTTGTTTGATTGGTTTGTATCCGGGTTTGATAGGGATGTGGTGTTCGGCTATGCTTCGTTCGATTCCGGGCATATCCTTGTATGACCATGCGAATACGTCCTTGAATTCGCTTAGGAGTTGTGTAAATTGGGTGCGCTCGTCTTCGTTCAGTGAGGCACCTAGTTGTAGTTCCCTTGGTTCTTCGGGGGTTCCCACGTTTATGGTTATGGTTTCCTCGATGATAGGGTCTTGTGTTTTAGGAGAGACAATGTTTGCAATGTATTTGTTTAATGATTCATTAGTTTGTTCATTTTCATCGCATGAGTTAGTGTCTTTTGTGTTTTGTGATTTGTTGGTTGCTTGTTGATTTTTGTTTATTTGTTCTTTGTTGTTTGTTTTAGCTTGAGACAAGACGTAAGCAAATTTGTTCATTTCATTAATTTGAGAAGAATTATTCGACAACTTAGAAGATTGCTGGGAGCTAGCCTCCGTAAAAAGAAAGTCTAAATTGAAACTAGAATCTAAGATAGATGGGTCGACAGATGACCCGACACTAAGATTATTAGAGACTAAAAGAATTTCTTCTTCTTCTTCGTCATCTTCACTGCTGGAGGAGCTGCTTGAGCTGCTTGAGGTGCTCGGGGTGCTTGGGTTGTGGTCTTTGTTTTTGAGGTTGTTTTTGGTGATGTGGTCGAAAAGTGGTCCTTCGCCGGTGATAAGCTGGAAGTGGTGACCCTGTGCATCGGTCCATTTCAGCGTTTTATACCATCCGTTGAGGGTTTTGTCAGTGGCGTCGGCTATGAGTAGGTTAGGATCGAAACGGCGATCCCGCATGATTGTGGAGACAATCTCCTCATTTTTGGTGCTCGGTGAGGCCTCAGGTGTTTTAGGCTCGACCTCACTAGAGTAGCAGTCTTCAGATGATTGGATGGTGTTCCGAAGGGAGGTGTTCCCGTCGACCATTCCTCCGGAGGTGAAATACGCTTTCAGGTCGAGAATATAGGGTCGTAGGGTGACCTTGTGGGTTGATTTTCGTCTTTGGACTTCCTTGACCATTTGTTCTTGGTCATTGTGCTTGGGTTCGTAGCCTAGGCCCATAGTGAGCCAAAGGCTGTTGTTGTTTTTGGTTTTAAAGGGTTTGTAGGTTTTGATGGGTGTATGTGTGATGGCGCCGACTTCAAAGTCGAAGCCGCATAAGTCTTCCGCGGGTTCAGCCACGATTTCCGCAGAATTGGGCTCTTTCGGTGTATCGAAAAGGGCTCGAAAGTTCGATGCGTTCAAGGTTATGATTTCCTCGTTAAGAGGGATCTTAACTTTTTGGTGTAGGGTAGAGGTCACGGCTTTGGTGGAGTGAATCCACGGGCGTCCTAGAAGTATGTTATATGAAGGGGTCATGTCGATGACTTGGAACTCAACCTTTCTTTCTATGGGACCACTGCGTATGTGAAGGGAAATGGTTCCTTTCACGTGACGTCGGGTTCCATCGAAAGCTTTGACTCCATCCATGCTTGGCGTGAAGTCTTTATCAGACGGTAGAAGCGGTGTCGCGGTTGCTAATGGTAGTACGTTGACTGCGGACCCGTTGTCGACGAGGGACACGGGTAAGGTTTTCTTCAAACACTCTACACTGATATAGAGAGCAAGGTTGTGATTTGGTCCAAACGGCGGTAGGTCGTCGTTTGAGAACGTGATAGCTCCCGGTAGCCAATCTCTTGTCACATGGCTAATCATTTGATTTGGGGAGATTTCAGGATCCGCGCAAGCTATTTGTAAGGCACGAATGAATGCGTTCCTATGTTCCGCTGAGTCCCGAAGGAGGGCCCAGATTGAAACGTCAGCCTTTGTGCGAGTGAGTTGCTTTTGAAGCACCTCACTCGTGTTCGGCGGTGGAATTACGGATGCGGAGGGTGTGCTTGTGGAAGGAGCGTCTTCCTGGACTACGGTCTTGCCTTTCTCGGCCGCGGTCGCTTTTTGAGCATATTCGTCAGTGAAGATATTTTGATAGGGACGACCAGAGCGTGTGAGGTGTGAGACCTCGTCTTGATCCTTCTTTTCGGGCTGCTCGCCCTCTTTGTCTTGACTTTTGTTTTCGGGCTGCTTGCCCTTTTGATCTTGACCTTTGGTTTTGGACTTCTTGTCTTTCTTCTTCCCCTTTTTGTTCCTCTTGTTTGAGGAGGAAGTGATTGAGAGTTGGGCTACCGTCTTGTTAGTGGGTGGCCATTCCTCTTCTTCGTCGTCACTAAACCAAACGCCGTTGATTTGGTTATCATCGGGTGTGGTCAAGTAGGAGCAGTCTATGATTGGGTCTGATTCGACGAGGGTCGCATAGTTTTGGGCTCGGATGCCGATCTCAACGAGTTCTTCGAAGTTCTCGGCATCTTCATAGTCGAAATGCTTTTGCCATTTGGGTTGTAGACTGTTGAGGAATATGTGCATGAGTTCATTTTCATGTGGAGCGTTTGGACATTGGGCAAGTAGTCCTCTCCATCGTGTGAGGTAGTGGGTAAAATCTTCCTCGTCTCTTTGACGTGGACCTGTGACGGCATAGAGGGAGGAGACATGCTTGTCGGCCTTGTTCTTAGCGAGTTGCTCTAGACGATCAACTTCGATTCGATGCGAGGCCTTCAAGTTGTCAATGTCTTTGGTGAGTTGGTTAATACGGTTACGGAGAATTCTCAGTTTTTGGAGGTTAGCCATTTTCGAGGTGCGCTTGAAGTGAGGGGTGACGACACTTTTCATAGTACGACGAGTATCCATCTGCAGCCTGCATTTCACTCCGTATATTAGTGACTCGACTCGACCCACTAGACTCGCATTCATTTTAAACACTCATTTTAGCTCATTTCTTAGTTTAGAAAGACCCTTTTATGTTTTGAAAAAGAGGAGATTTTCGAAAAGGTTTTAGCTAAAAGGAAGCTTTTGGCGATGCTGGCGTCGCACGCGTCTCGTCTCGATGTTAAAGTGTTTTGCTTTGCACCCGTCGAACTGGTATCGGTGTTTTGCCGAGGTGAGCTCGAGTCGGATGTGTAAAGAGAGTGGATTCGGCTCGAGAGTAGTTAGCAAGTCGAACCGAGGATGTTAAAAGTAGAGCCTAGGCCGTGTGACCTAGGAGATTGAAATCCACGAGCTTGGGTTTTAATCCTTGCTCGGGTTTTTGCTTGTTAGTGAAAAGGGAATTTTGAAAAAGCTTGTTTCAAAAATTCGCGAGAGTTTTGTTTAAAAAGTGTTAGATGTTAGGTTCATTTATCTTTGAAACGTTTAAGCGAGTTTTCGAAGATATGAATGCAAGTGCTCATTTTGAAAAAGACTATGGAGTGCATAGCCTCGAACTTGTACGTATGACTCGACTCAGAGGGTAGGGTCAAGTCGGGTACACCTCCAACTACCTCGAGTACGCTTTGGCAGATACTTAACCCCTCTATTTCCTTCTGCCGAGGCGATAGGTTTTCTAGAGAACCTTTGAAGCGATCGAGATAGCCGTTCTGACAGTCGTGAAGAGAGAGGAAAGTTAGACCTGCACGTGCTTTATCGAGTGGACAAGCCTGCGTGTTGGAACCACCTCTCAAGGGTGCAAAGGGTGCCTAGATTCCAAAAGGAATGGACTCTAAACGAATGTGCATAGCTCAATTATGTATACTTGGATTGTTCTAGGCTTTCAAGTTTCACCTCTTTATTTTTAAAAAGAAAAAGCTAGTTTTAAGTTTTAAAAATAAAATCTCCCAATGGAGTCGCCAAACTCATGGAACAGGACCCGCCGGCGAGGGCCCCAGCTCGGCGTCTTGCTTAAGGGCGGATTTAAAGTTAAAAAAGATTAAGTTGGAAAAACCTTTAAGAACTGTATGGAGTCGCCACCTATTTATCGCGGAAAATAGGAACCTGCTACCATGTTCTAAGTTAAAAACATGTCCTAGATTTCGGAGCACGCCGACACCCCTAGATCTAAGGCTTGTGAAACCAGATTGGAATCGGGGTGAGGGTACTTTAGAAAAAGAGTTATTCAAATAATGATTTATGAAAACCTTTTAGAAAAGCCTATGTAAAAATAGCCTCTACTGACCTAGAACAATCCGAAATAAGATGATAATTGAGCTAATGTTATCGCTACGTACAAGTGCGATAAGTTTGTAAAAAGAATGCAAATCTGGATGCAAAAAGATCGATTAAAACCCTCGGTTTAGCATGTTTAACTTGTTAACGAAAGCAGTTCGATTAAAGGTCGAATTCATTGTTTAAGTTGATTTAATGCAAAAGAAAAGGGTGCAAGATGCATGCAAATAAAATAAAGTTCAATTGTCCATTGGTTTATTTTATAAGAATTCGATTGCTTATGCGACTTTGGCGTGTCATCGGATATGGAGTGTACCCAAGTAATAAGAACACTTGGAAGGCAAAGCGCTCGGGTGCCAAAGCGGGGGCGCTAGAGTGTAGTCCCCTTTGTTAGTCCATAAAGATAAGAAAAAGCTTTGATCCAAGTGGATCGGTACCTACACAGTCCTGGCCTTGAGATCTGGCGAGCTTAGCTTCTTGAACTAAAAAGGAGGAGGAATTCAACACGGGATGGTGTGTTGAACCCAAGGATTGGGTGCTTGAGGCTTTGAGAGAGTTTGGGAGTGTATTAGATGAGAATCTTTGTGAATGAATGATGATCTCGTGGGTATAGGGGGTATATATACTAAAGACCTCGGAGAAATTAGGAAACACGGGATAAAAACAAGCCTTGAAACCGCATAGCCCTATCACGGTTGCCGGGACAAACCGCATAGGCTTATCTGGTTTCCCCCTCAAACCGCATAGGCTTATGCGGTTTGAAGAAGGCTGGGTTTTGTGTAGTTTCCAAGTTTATTTCGGCGCAATCTTTGCAAGATTACGTGATAATCCTTGCTTGCTCGTCAAGAAAGAGCCTAGGGTTTGCTGGGATATTTGCTAGGGTTTTTGTGAGGGCCAGGGCTTTGGAGTGCGGGCCAAAGGCTTGGGTTTGGGCTCGGTTTTAGGCCCGAGACCCGGAAAAATGAAAAAGGTGTATTGTGTTGCATTTTGTGAATCGAGGTAAGACGTGAAGCCGTATTTTGTGTAGGGAGAGGCTAAGGGAAGGTTTAGCCGCTAGGCCTAAATTTAGGAATTTAGGAATGCTGAATTAGACCTTGTTAATGTAAAAGGACTAATTGTAGTGCAAATGCGAAGCTCATGCCAAATGAAGCAGGACGAGGGCCAAGCTAGACTCCAAATGGACAAAATGAACACTTATTTAAATGCGATGTGATGCGACCTGACTCATTTAACATTTCAAACGACTCAAAATGAATTCGACATTATTAGAACCGTTTAAGTCAACGTTAAGACATGCGTAATAAAAGTCCGTGTTACATCACAGGGTTTTGTTTGGGAGGGTACGGATATGGGTATCCACAGGCATGAACAAATATCATCTTAATCTTCGTCGATTTAAAGTGTAAAGATGATTATAAAGCAACTCTAATAAAAGATTCTTCTAATTCTAGGGTTAATATTATATATTTATTATTATTTTAATACGGATTATTACAGTCCTACCCCCTTAAAGAAAGTTTCGTCCTCGAAACTTAAGAACGAAAGAATACCCAAACGTGTGGGACAAGTCTTAATCCCAATGATTACGATTCTAAGGGTACTAACGCTACTCACCAAGATAACAAGGGTATAGGTACGAATAACAACGCTTAGATTAGCTCAATATCACCAACTGCTCGGGTGTGGATCGCTAGTTTATGTAAACTTGTATACCATAGATACAACGTATGCTCGACAAACCCAAATTGATTATTCTTAGCTTCGTATGTCCATATCAACTCAACATAGTATCTCAATCCAAAATCTCAACACAACTCTAAACGTATTTTAAACCCATGGACATCCTAACTCACGTCACCAATACAATTGCCGCACAAACTAATCCTCAAATCAATGCCAATGACAAACCTCATACCCTCAATCATAACGTGATCCAATTCAAGCTCAAGTCTACATTGTTTTCCCATATCTATCCATACTCTCCACAACGAAATAACCATAATTATGTCATACCATATCGTCCCATCCCCAAATCAAAGGTATATTATCACGTAGCTATCAAAATGTGTCGTCAAAAGTTTACTACTCTCTCAACCCATTGTTACCATACACAAGTCTATCCATACTTTCCTCGAACGTTACTACCTTACTGACCTCGAATTCTCTCCTTCCATTAATGAATTTCCCTACACTCAACACCTACGCAAAACCACAAGGTGCACACTTAGCATTCCTACATTATCCGTTAAAGTATAATCCCAAGGTTCCATCGCACTCACAATACCCTTTTAGCCTTACTCCAAACCAATTATCACCTACCTCACTATCACTTCTCGACTCACACTAATCCGACATAGTCATAATTCAAATGATGCATACTTAGCTTTCAGTCTCGAGGGCTATAGCTCACATATAACATGAACTCTTAATAATCAAGCCAACTCGTACCGCACTAACAAGAAACCACGAAACTCAGAATCCTCGAAGGCTACAACGATCTACAAAGTACCTCGTCAAATAGACCACCCATGACGTTAGCTACTTACGAACCACTCTACTACTCCAACAATAGCGACGACCTAAGGATCAAATCACGACCTAAAGAAGACCTAAAGAAGAATGAATCGTCCTATGGTAAGACATGTGATTAAGGGAATTCATCAAGGCAGGGTTGATGCTAATACACCACGAGATTTTACAGGATTGGGAACGTGAATAGCTGTGGAAGGGAATGGAAAGGATTAGAAGTTCGACACCTTAACAGTCGGCTCAAGACAAGAGAAATGGCTACCTGAGGCAACTAAAAGAACATAATAACATAAGACCCGATGACAAGACCAAAAAGGCGATAGATAGGGTCATGGTATAAAAGTGATGGGTTGTGATGAATAAGAAAGAAAAGAAGGATTGGAACAAATTAAGTAAAAAAAAAATATGACATAATAAATCCTTTGCAAGAAAATGCCCAACAACCACAAATTCAACAAAAAAAGAATTTTAAATATGAAACGATGAAGAAAGATAGAAATGTTATGTAAGATTTTACAAATAAAGGCATAAGACCTGTTTCAAACAGAGAACACAAATTGGCTTCATTATGAAGGTAAATCAAAAACGTTAACTCGCGAAAAGTTTGATAAATATAAAGTACGATTGGAAGTGACAATTGAAAAAGATAAGTCTTAAGACTGAGTCTCAAAATCGAAAATGGCTTTTAGAAAAATGACTTCACTTACTGACCAAGCTGGACAAATAATGCCATAAGTAGAAAAAGACTCACACTAGGAAAGATTAAATAAACTTAAGCTTGGTACAACAGAAAAGTTTCGATCAAAATATTATTGCAATGAAAATGTGTCACTTAATTTAAATTGTTTGAGTAGAAGACATCAAGGTATGTTGAGGCAATCAGAAAAGAGAGAAAGGTAAAATCTCGATTGAAACGTTTCCTCAACATAGTTACAAAATGTGAGTGTACTAGAAGGTTAAACAAGCGAGTATCGCACTAAAGCGCAAAAATAGATTCAGAGGGTTGTAAAGTGAATTTAGGGTTAAGGAGAGTTTATATATAAAAGAGATTTCGAGCAAAGCAAACAAGATAACACGAGTAAACTGATCCGGAGAAATCTGAGAACCGTCGGTTCGGGAAATTTGGCGGTCGGTTTGACCATGGAACCGATCGGTTCCATCAGAACCTATCGGTTCTAATGGTCGTTTTCAAGGTCAGAAAGTTTTGCCTCAAAAATTGAACTTCTAGCTTAGTTTTTCACACATACTCTTCCCCACACTCCTCCTAGCACCCCCCCTAGCTCATGACACACCCTCACCACGAATGCCACCAAGACTAGTGACACCAAGACTCGATAAAACGGCCCGTGAACAAGCTAAAAGACTTCCTCGAGCTAATAATGAGAAAGGCTAGAAGAAATGAAAGACGATATGAACAAGAATCACTTGGAGGCAGAGGGAAGGTTTGACATGCGAATAATCAAATGATTAAAGTCGAGGAAACGAATAAACCGAAAAGTTAAGACAAGAGGTCGTCAAGGCATAAATAGACTAAAATTTTCAATAAGACTGGACTCTCAAATGAATAACGTTAAAAAGCAAGGGTCATAAATGTGTATTAAAACGGAATGTAAAATACTCCTTTTTTGTCGGGATTAAAAATGAAGGCTAACATGACTTGATAAGAAAATAGAAGTATAAAGGATTTTGTTTAGAATGGTGAGTATGATGAAAGCAAAGAAACCAAGTAGTACATAAGAAAGCAGTGATCAGAGTGTAACATTTTGAAATAAAGAAATACATTTAAAAACGACGATTAAATCAAATCAAAAGCTTTTGGAGACTATTTTAGAGGCAGGACTAGTAAATTTTTAATGTAGAGATTTATCGAGTCGATACCCGACCTCGCATGACTCCATCATCCCCGTACCTGCATCCAAAGAAAACACATGATCTAATGGTGGGAATCCTAAGACCACCATTCACACAACTACTCATACATATGCACAAATAACGTAGACCCCCTAATGTGTCTACCCCAACACTCTCACTCGGTGTTCTAAGTCAGATCCTACTCACTCACCTAAGAGAGTTGGGAGCGTATTCGCTCTGATACCAACTGTAACAACCCGGATTTTCCAACAAAATTAAATAAAGAAATAAAGGATTTTAAAGAGAAAATGAAAATGAGATGAAAACCACGGTGGCGGAAACACCGTGTAATCCGAGTCGTCACTCACTACACAAACATAAAACAAAGGGTAGGCCTTGAGGCCTAACAAACGGGGAGTGAATAGCCCTTACAATCCAAAATGAAATATAGATATGAAAGAAATAATAAAGTCTAAATCAACAAGTCTAGACCAAAATCTCATCCAAGGCTAGCTATAGGTCATCCTCACGACATCCTCACTTGACAAACCCGAACCCGCGCTAACCTGCCACAAAGAAAGTAACAGCCACAATCAGTGGGGAGTAACTAGGTGCTCCCCAGTCATATTTCAACATCATAAACATAATTAGCAACCTATGCAAGCTTACCGGCCTACGGCCTATAATCAGAGTACAAACAACCGACAATCCAAAGAACAACGACAACAACCAACTCGGCACACACAACAATAATACACGGCACAACCATACACACACCAACCTCCTCCACTCAATCCAACTCGTAACCAACCATCACAAGCGCGGGAGTAAGCGCAGAGCACTAGGTGAAGCGAACAAGAATCACCCCGAGTGAAGCGAACAAGAATCACTCAAACCCTATGGCGGAACAACGAACAAGAAGTTCCTCAAACTCATTAGTCTAAATTTGGCCAAATTCCACCGAGCGAACAAGAACGGTGACGACGTATATCAAACCATAGTCCAACCATAACAGGTTGAGAACCCATAGTCGCTCTAACTAAGCGAACAAGAATAGCCGAGGGGATTATGGGCGGTATTCGTCCAAACTAGGACGTCGTAGCTCCTCACATACGTGCCAGAACAGCACACGCATGCAAACTTAACTCAAGCATAAGCAACACGATCAAACCATCCTTCAAATCAACCCAACACCGTCAACACAAGCCATGATAACCTCATGACAATCCAACAATACTCCAACCATCATTATAATGCGATCAATACAATAATTACAACCATTAAAGCAAACCAAGTAACCCCAATCAATATCATATCTCAACAAAACATAATTATAACAAAGGTAAACCTGCTTAACAATATACCGACTCATAATTCATATCTAATCAATCATCCTCGAGCCAATTCGTAATCAATAGCAATTTAATCCATCTTTAACCCAAACTCATCACAACATCCATCTTAAACTCATTAGCAACATAATTATCTCTTTTATAATCATTCTCAACATTAACTATAGTCAATAGTAAACTAACAAGCTTAATACGGAGTAATTACCTTATGAACTCATAACTAATCATAATAACAATCTCCAACCATCCCAAAATTTCCATCTTTAATCAACATAACAACCATATAACCCAAATTCAATATATCAAACATCCCAATTTAAGTTATTAGACACAATAGTGTGAGACCAATTCAATTAAGACCTAAGAACATAATTTCATAGCACAACCAACCCAAAGATTATAACTTTGCATACATAACAATAACCAATTTATCCTCAATCAATTATATGGTCTCACACAAGTCAAAATATCACTAAGGCTACACCTAGTTACCTTGTTAATGCTCCAAAGCTAATTAAACTCATTCCTCCTCAATCAAGATGGTGTCTTCCTTGGTTAGGTCTCCTCCTCCTTCGATCAAACATCACATAGAACACATACAATCATAAGAACACAATAAACAATCATAGAATAACAACATAATCAGAAAACTAGACCAATAGATAAGAATTACCGAAGGAATTAGCAAAGGAATGAATTAGGATGATTAGGGCTTGATTAGGAGAAGAATTGAATGATTTTTATGAGATGATTTGATGAGAATTAATGAGGGAATGAAGAGAGAGAAGAGAGAATTATGAGAGATTAATGTTTCTGAGTGTTTAGAATGATTTTAGGGTTTAGAGAGTCATAGGAGTATAAGGGGTTTCGTGCTTAACAAATTAAAACAACACGAAAGTTACTGATTCGGAAAACACAGAAGAACCGGTCGGTTCGGACCTGAACCGATCGGTTCAACTTGAAATTTTGGCAGTTGCGACGGCGTCGGAAAAATACGCAGTTTAGCCTTTTGAATCGCCTGAATCGGAGTCCGTATGAGGAAATGGCATTGTTTTTAAGTTAATTACTCCGTTTTTTAAGTTCTGACTACAGTGTAGCTTAATCCACGCGACAAGTGAGCTGGTTTTCTCGAGCTAAAAATGAGAAAATCAAGTGAAATGAAATACGAATATTATTGAGACGAATAATTAATATTAGGAAAAGTCGGGGTGTTACACGTGATGATTAAATGCATTGAAAATCAAGGTAAAATCCTACCAAAATGGCATGCCCAACAAGTGGCCTTCTTTTTGGGTGCATGGTGGACAAGTGTCTACATGCATGTGCACCTTTGGTGCATGGGAGACAAATGTCCTCCTTCGTGTGCATGGGAGACAAGTGTCGGAAAGGTGGCACCGACTAATGAGGATTTGACATGTGAATGAAAGTGATTAGTTGATATATGGTTCCGTAGAAAGTATACAGTATGTCGTAAAATGACATAACCGTATGAGAATATTGGTTGGAAAAATTATGAAAGGTGATTTAATAACGGAACCAAATGTACCGTCCATAAAGTGGACGTTACAGAATTATTTGTATTTTTCTGTCGAGGAAACACAGGGCATGAACAAATATCATCTTAATCTTCGTCGATTTAAAGTGTAAAGATGATTATAAAGCAACTCTAATAAAAGATTCTTCTAATTCTAGGGTTAATATTATATATTTATTATTATTTTAATACGGATTATTACAATCCAGTATTTTTTTTTTTCAATGAGTGAACCTGACAAAGTTTCAAACCTTTAGTGATTCTAAAAAGGGAAGAAAAGACTCAACGAAAAATCGCATTCAGAACCAAAGAGAAGCAAAAAGTGTAAAAAGTGGGTGCATGACCTGACTCGTGTTTTTAGCTTTTGAAAAAGACACGGGAAGCTTTTGAGGTAGGGGCATATTGACACGTCCCTAATCTCGAGGTAGGAAAATTTGTATGATCACAACCAGATTAACCCAGTTTAGCGGTATGTTGCTAGGGGTTCATCATTTTAGGTTATGATAAAAAGGATCAAACCGAAGTAGCGATAGGCTAGTCGATCTGAGGATGTTAAAATTGGGTAAAAGGCGATCACTTGTTCGCCTTTTATGTGTGACTCAGGAAATCAAATCAAAATGACGATAGGTCACTTGATTCAAAATTTAAATCAACGGGTTCGCATCTGAACGAGCCCGCGTTTTTGTTTTTGAGAGAAAAAGATCAATTTAAAATCGGGATGACTAATGAGTCACTCGACTTAGAGCTAATTCTAATGTACTAAAAGTTAATTTCGTTTAAAATCTCCGAAATGAATTGACATATTCGGGTTTTTGTTTTGTGAAAAGTTTTTTTTGCAATAAATGTATTATGACGATACGTCAGTCGCATAATTCATTTACGTTTTGAAAAAGATCTGGGATATAGTGGTTATCCTGGATCGGTTTTAAATGCAGTGGCGTATTATTTATCAAACTCAAATGACTATAGGTCAAAGAGCCTAACGGCGTGTTTAAAAAAGTATGACCTTTTTTGAAAAAAGTTTGAAAAAGTAATTTCAAAATGGACGTATTTTAAAAGTATAATGCCTAGAAAATGTTTTTGCATGCAATTATTTTGAAAGACAACTATAGTGAGGGTACTATAGCTTCACACTTGTACATATAAACACAGGTTTTTGGTTTATAGGGTAAGGTTCCCTCCGGCCATTCCCGTAACGTTTAGGTAGGGGCACCCGCAAGACTACACACGTCTTAGGTGTGAATTCAAGACGGGCCCTAGAGCGTTCGAGTTTGACTGGTTACGATCGTTTGTACGGATGCCGTACTTGTAATCGTGGAGGGGTGAGAGACTGACGTGTCCAGAGTTATCCCGCTTATGAAGCGAGCTTTACTAGGGGCCATCCCTCAAAGGGAGTGGTTATGAATCAGGAGGATTCGACTCAACGTACTTTTGCCCAAATATCGAAAGCGTAATTGTTTTCAAAGTTTCAAGCTTCACTTCTTTATGTTTTTAAAATAAAAGAAAAACTAGTTTTCAAAAATAATAAAAATCATGCTCTTCCCCAGCGGAGTCGCCAGCTGAAGGTACCGGGAAATTTCTGGGAAAACCTATCGACGCCCTGCGCTTGCCAGTCTCGCCTCGTCTTGAGGCGTAGAGAGCGGAATCGCCTCATGAGGAAAAAAAAAAGTTGCGCGATGTTTGCTAAAAATGGGGGAGATCATTGCATGAATTTGTGATCAAAAAGAAAAAGTAGAAAATCCTTTTTGAAAATGTATTTTCGAAGTCGCCACCAAATATTAAAGGAATTTGGGACCTATTCAACGCGTCTTGAAATACAAGACACGAGTGTCTCAGATTTCAAGGTGGGTCGATACCTATCTTATCTGAGGTTTGAAACCAGAGAAGGGGTTCGGAGTGATGTTACTTTTCGAAAGTTTTGACAAAATGTATTTTGAAAACAGTAATCAAAAAGCCTACGTAAAAGTAGTCTCTACTAATTTGAAAACATTTGCTTAATTTCGATATTTGGGCTAAAATGATGCTACGTACAAGAGCGGATATATATGACTCGGTAAAAATGCATAAATAATATAGAACGTCAAAGCTACGATATAATGCTGTGGGAAATGTACGTTAAATAATAATTTATTGACTAAATTATTACCATAGACGTTATTTTCCGACTTCGTATTTGACTCTAAGATTTTGTGAAAAACCCTCGGTTTGGCATGCTAAAAGACTGAATGAAACGGTACAATTTAGTGTTAAATCCGTGATCTAGTCGTAATTTAATGCATGAATGAGGACTTGCATAATTATAAAAGTGACGTCGGTTTGCTTTAGTGATAATGAGTCGTTTATTTATGCGATATTGGAGAGGTTTAGACGGATTATGAATCTGAATTGCTACAGCAGACATTTAATACGGCCGCTTAATGCCAATATCGGGTTGGGGTTAATGTAACCCCTATTGTCCGAGTCTCAAACGTCCAAAACGTAGGTAAAATGTTTACCTTTCAAAAATGCAAAGACAATATTTTTGAGTGGATTTTAAGTGTATTTTGTGAATAGTGTATGTGTGTTGAAAAACCGATGATTTGAAATGAAGGTAAGGGGTTGGTATTTATAGAAAATGGCTCGTTTTTGTGCATGGACAAAACTTAATCGCCAGTGAGCCTGTGATTAAGTTTCAATGCAGCCCCCAAATGGAATAAAAGAACCAGGATTGGGAGAGGAAAACATAATCGCCTGTAAACAGGCGATTTAGTTTTTAATCGCCTGTTTACAGGCGATTTTATTTTTGTTTTGGTGTGCTGCTTAAGCCGCCTTTGGCTTTGGGACGTATGATTAGGTGATGATTATGTTTTGTTTGGATATTTTTGGCCAAATTGGTTTTTTGGTCCAATTTCGATTTTCGTGCTTCGGTTTTTGTCGTGTTTTTCGGTTTTGGCTCGAAATAAAATAATATTGAAGTATATTATTTTACGGTATCGTAGAGTCTAGTTTTGTGAGAAAGTGACACGGGACGCACTTTGGCCCGTTTTGCGTGTTGCGTTAGGGTGCGTTTTGGGTCGTTTTTGTAAGTTTGGGCCGTTTTGTAGCTAGTTGGGTTTTTTTTGTGGCTCGTCTTAATAGAACGTTCCTGTACCGTGCTCGTGTTAAGCCTATAATGACTAAGAGTGACATTCATTTTTATGATTATGCAAATTCAAATTAATACGTTAAAAATGACTAAATACGTTTTAGACACTTTTGTACCGTTTCGACTCTTTTAAAAGCATGCATGAAAGTCCTTTTCGTCATCGGGTTTGCTTTTGGGGGGTACGGATACGGGTATCTACACAACCAAGTCTCCGGGGCCTGGAAGATACTCAATGAAAATCTAGCGCTATACCAAAACAAGATACAAGAGCTCATTAACGAGTTCTATCGCGTGGAATTTATACATCTCCCACGTGAAGAAAACCAATTCGCCGACGCGTTATCCAAACTCGCGTCACTAATCAACATACCCCCGGGAATCGAAAGATTACCCATTGTCGTGGAAAGACGAAACGAACCCGCATACATTTGTGATATCGAATCCGAGGAAGAACAGACCGACCCTTGGTACCAAGCTATCATCAACTATAAAACAAACGGCGAATACCCACCAAACACTGACAGACGTGCCAAACGAGCCCTACGCCTATTATCGTCACAATTCGTGATGGAAATGGGCAAACTACTCAAGAAGACGCCTCAAGGTACACTACTCTTGTGCGTCGACCACAAAAAGGGACAGGAAATCATGTCCCAAGTACACCATGGCGAGTGCGGACCCCACATGAACGCACGAGCCATGTGCAAGCAAATCATAAGGCTAGGATGGTACTGGACCACCATGGAAGCCGACTGCGCAAAATACGTCAAACACTGCCATAATTGCCAAATCTTTGCAAACGTACAACATATACCTCCTTCACCACTATACAGCCTAACCTCGCCCTGGCCTTTCTCGACGTGGGGAATCGACGTCATCGGCAAAGTTCAACCCGTAGGAGCAGGAGGGCACTGCTTTATCCTCGTAGTTATCGACTATTTCACCAAATGGGTCGAAGCTGCGTCATACCGTAAGCTGGGCACAAAAGAAGTTGCGAAGTTCATACAGAACAACATCATTTGTCGCTACGGCATACCCCATGAGTTCATAAGTGATCAAGGCACACATTTTCATGGGGAAGTCGAACCACTTCTTCTCAAGTACTAGATACAACGACATAAGTCGTCACCCTATCGACCGCAAACCAACGGCGCAGTCGAGGCAGCAAACAAAACCGTCGTATCAATCCTCAAAAAGATGATTGACACCTGCCACGACTAGCTCAACAAAATCCCGTTCGCGTTATGGGGATATCGAACCACTATTCGTACCCCCACGGGTATGACGCCCTATTTCCTAACCTATGGGATGGAAGCCGTCCAACCTGTAGAAATCGAGATGCAGTCCCTTCGAATTCTAATGGAAGCCGACATTCCTGAAGCCGAATGGGCACGTGAACGATATGAACAACTCATCCTTTTAGACGAAAGACGCCTACATTCACTAAGTACAGTCCGAATGTACCAATCCCGCCTACAACGCGCCTACAACAAACGGGTCAAGCCACGAAATATCAAAGTGGTGACCTCGTACTCAAATCAGTCAGAGCACCATTACCAGTCGACCCAAGAGGAAAATTCAAACCCAATTGGGCCGGACCGTACTTGGTCAAAGACATCCTTCACGGAGGAGCCGTGAGGTTAACCGACCTTGACGGCCAGGAATTCAGCCTGCCAACGAATCTTGATCAACTCAAGAAGTACTACCCTTAAGCTTAGACAAATTTGCAATATATTTCACAAAAAAAAAATCATCACCCTCGCATGGGTGAATTACGCTCGGTTTGATTCCACGCACTGTGGATACGTAGGCAGCTTTGCAAAGAGCTCAACCGAATCACACGAACTACGCCGGTTTGATTCTGTAATAAAACACAGATACGTCGGCAGCTTTTCAAAGCACAACCGAACTTCTTTAAAAACGTCCAAAGCTTAAAAAGGTCGAGGGCGTCGCACTCACAAAATGATACGCTCAAAGCTTAAAAAGGTCGAGAGCACAGTCAACACAAAAATCTAAGTCCAAAGCTTAAAAAGGTCGAGGACTTAAGACAAAACAAATCAAACAAACGAATCCAAAGCTTAAAAAGGTTGAGGATTTAAGACAAAATATGAATGTTCGAAGCTTAAAAAGGTCGAGAATATTTCAAAGCAACATGAAGGAAACAACGAGACAAGACGAAGGAAAATAAATTCTATTTTATTACTTTAACTTAGAATTTTTCACAATTTAGAAATGAGTTAGGAACAAACCTCCTTAACCCTTTATTCGAAATTAAATACATTGAATAAATAAATTTCTAAGCATAAAAGCAAACTACACGGTCTTCTTTTGTCGCTTCGAACTAGCCTCTTCATCTTCAAGAGGTCGATCCGCAACAATCTTCGAACTAATAACGGGAACGCTCCTCTCAAACCCTGGGGGCTCGATGGAATCCTCGTCCAGCTCGACTGGGGGCTCCTCGATCCTTGGCCCTAGACGATCCTTAACGGTCACCTTTGGTCCAAGCCTTTCCTGCGCCGGCTTTGAAGTAGAAGCATCCAAACCTGAGGCAACAAGATCACCATAGTCCCTCCTTCCGCGCACCACTTCATGCGCCAAAGAGGGCCTTGGCCCATTCTTCTTCCTCCTCCTTTGATTCTCCCGCTCACGAGAATCATTCGAGAGATACCATCGCTTATAGAAATCCAAGATACGAGTAGACTCTATATGCGACGGCACAGCCCAAGTAACACGATCCGACCATCCCCGGGTCCAAACATCCATCATTCGGTTGTTCAGTACAACAACCCCTCCTATTTGAGTATCCTGCTCAGGAATAGTTTGAGCAAGCCCAATTTGTCTCTTCAAACGAAGAAGATGATTCCATACTCCCCGCTCGAACCCACACAACATCAACCCATAAGCCGCATTCGCCACGGACGGCGCCGTAACCGCCGTAATTCGCCACCATGGAACGAACCAACGGATGGTACTCTCCTTCACAAACCCCCGGAAGTAGTTAAGTGAACGCTCCCGAGGATCAACCCACTCCGTCTTCCGTGACGTAGTCGCCGCCGCCTTGAAGACACCGTCAAGGGGAAAAGCAACATATACACTCAGCCTCTCCATAAGCCAAATGTGGAGAATCCTAGCGCAACCTCGGTACGAGCTCGCGATTTATCGACACAACTGGCCGCCTAAGCCCGCGTATGGTTTCCGCCAAGATTAATGCAGAAGGATCGTGTCCTCGCTCCATTTCTTCCACGACACGAGCATACCTTGCGTTCCCGAACACCTTGTCCGGCATCGAACCCGCGAAAGCATAACGGTGAATTAGGCAAAAGGCAAGGGCCCTTCGCCTAGAGCGGTCCGAAATACTAGTATCGGCCCGATTCATGTATCGTTGACACAAGGTTAACATATTCACCTTACCTCCCTCGAACAAACCTGCAGCATGAGCATTCGACATCTCAAGGAAGTTTCGCAACATCCCGTTGAAGCAAAGCTCACTCCGTACCACCACAGGAGTAGTACGTTTCGACCATCCCGCTATGGCCGCGAATTCCTCCATCAAAGGACACACCTCTCTTCCTGGAAACCGAAAGACGTGCAAGTTAGGATCTTAGTAGTCTAAGCATGCATCCAGGAAGTCCAACTCGACCTTCATTTGGCGAAAGCCAATAAAGACGCCCGCGCCATCATCATAGATCGCCTTCTTCATAGCCGGACTTAGTGAAGAAGTCCACCTCTTCAAAAGAGCATCAAAATGCTCAACCATTTTCTTGAATATAAAAATTACTTTTGTAAATATACCTACTATGTTTATGAGAGCAAAGGAGAAAAGAAGAGAAGTGATTTTTGAATGAGAATTATGGCACGCACCTCCCCTCCTTATATAGGACGACACAATCGAACAGCCAGGCCTATGCGGTTTCACCCACAACAGCCAGGAAGGGAAACCGCAACACCCTATGCGGTTTGCCCATCAAACCGCGTAGGCCTATGCGGTTTCACCCACAAACCGCATAGGGCTTTGCGGTTTCTGGGGCTGTTTTTCTCCTATAATTTTCCTAATTTCGTCTTTCCTAAAACACGACATCCAATATTACGACGATTACTTTGTTGTTCCCATGCAGCAACATTATATTTCGTTTTAGCAGATACGATTCATACCACGAGTCGACTCGTCACATTTCAAACGTTCATTTAGGCTCATTTCGACTTTTAAAATGAACATTTTTACGAAATCATTTTCTAACAAACTATTTCAATATTAAACATCCCACTCGGGAATCATTTCGTTTTCAAACCAAGCCTACTAACAATACAGGTCCTAAATACGCGAAATGGCGATCAAGTTCAAGCTACAAAGACATGTAAGGAAGGGTTCATACAACCCTTATTACACAAGTTCACTGAGGATAACGACGACGATACTCGTCGAATTCACGACGAATTTGAGCCGTCTCAGCCCGACTCTGACACAAATGAGCTGCCTGCTCAGCCCAAGCCATCCTCCACCTGTTAGCTGTCCTCCACAACTTCTTGTGCACATCCTTGGCCACCTGCAATGAACAACGGAATAATCACATTTTCTCCATTTTGTCTTAATTTCACTCAAATTAAGTCAAACTTAGGGGGGAAATTTCAAAATTCAAGTCGTTTTCTCCATTTTGCCATAATTTCACTCAAATTAAGTCAAACTTAGGGGGAAATTTCAAAACCAACCGCAGTTTACTCCACTTTGCCTTTAATTTCACTCAAATTAAGACAAACTCGAGGGGGTAAATCAAAACCAAATATCTCACTAGTTTGATCATCGTTATATTCTACACCTTGATCAAACTGGGGGCTCACACATATACAAAAAAAGAAGACCCATACCTTCTTCACCTTGCCACCCCAGCTGTCCATGCCCGCGTCAGTGATCACCGGCAAGTACGACGGCACACTAAAAGTGCGACGGACGCCCGAGTCATCCCACTCAACTGTAGTCGGGAAATCGCTAGGCTGCTCCGCCGTGTCAGGATCGAACAGCTGTAAAACAAGACAAATATACACACGTCAGGGGAATTTTTCGCCAAAATTTACCCTACGCATTTTCAAAATTAAGACGAACTTACCTCAACCGGCCCACACGCGAGCCGCGACCAAGCAAACTGGCCATAGTCTTCCCCAAGACAAAGAAGACTCCCAGACTCTCCCTCTCCGTACAGCGTCACACGCTGCTGTGCAGGAACTCCCCTCTTTAAAAGAACCCTCGACGGGTCCCTGGGCACTACCGGAGCCGGCCACCCTGCCTGGTAAACCAGACGCTCTCCAAGATACCAAACCGGTCCGTACGGCGTCGCCAAGTACAGACGCTGGGTATCACGCTCCGCAAACCTGTGGATACCCATATCCGTACCCTCCCAAACAAAACCCTGTGATGTAACACGGACTTTTATTACGCATGTTTTAAAGTTGACTTAAACGGTTCTAACTAATGTCGAATTCACTTTGAGTCGTTTGAAATGTTAAATGAGTAAGGTCGCATCACATCGCATTTAAATAAACGTTCATTTTGTCCATTTGGAGTCTAGCTTGGTCCTTGTCCTGCTTCATTTGGCATGAGCTTCGCATTTGCACTACAATTAGCCATTTTACATTAACAAGGACTGATTCAGCATTCTTAAATTCCTAAATTTAGGCCCGGTGGCTAAATCTTCCCTTTAGCCTCCTCTTACACAAAATACACCCTCACGTCTTACCTTATTTCACAAAATGCAACACAATACACCTCTTTCATTTTTCCGGGTCTCGGGCCCAAAACCGAGCCCAAACCCAAGCCTTTGGCACTCACTCCAAAGCCCTGGATATCAAAATATCTCAGAAATATCCCAGGTGTTTCCTTGACGTGCAAGTTAGGATTATCACGTAATCTTTCAAAGATATAATCAAACCGGAACTAGGAAACTACGCTAAAAACCACACCTCCAAATCGCATAGCCTTATGCGGTTTGGGGTGGCAACCGCATAAGCCTATGCGGTTTGCCCTGGCAACCGCATAAGGCTATGCGGTTTCCTGGCTTGTTTTTATCCCCGGATTTCCTAATTTCTCCGAGACTTTTAGTATATATACTCCCCTATACCCAAATTTCTGAAAAATGAATTCACAACCAAATTTTCACAAAGAAACACTCTCCTAAACTCTTTCAAAGCCTCAAGCACTCAAATCCTTGAGTTCAACACACCATCCCGTGTTGAATTCATCCTCCTTTGAAGTTCAAGAAGCGAAGCTCTGCCCAGATCTGAAGCGTCAGGACAAGGTAGGTACCGATCCACTTGGATCAAAGCTTTTTCTTATTTTCTATGGACTAACAAAGAGGACTACACTTTAGCGCCCCCCCCCCCCCCCCCCCCCGGCTTTGGCACCGAGCACGCTTGCCTTCCAAGTGTTCTTATTACTTCGGGTAAACTCCATATCCGATGACACGCCAAAGTCGCATAAGCAACCGACCCAATTAAAATAAACCAATGGACAATTGAACTTTATTTTATTTGCATGCATCTTGCACCCTTTTTCTTTTGCATTAAATCAACTTAAACAATGAATTCGACCTTTAACTGAACCGTATTCGTTAACAAGTTAAACATGCTAAACTGAGGGTTTTAAACAATCTTTTTGCATCTGCATCTGCATTCTTTTACAAACTTTTTCGCACTTGTACGTAGCGATAACATTAGCTCAATTATCATCTTACAAGGATTGTTCTAGGTCAGTAGAGGCTATTTTTACATAGACTTTTCTAAAAGGTTTTCATAAATCATTAATTGAATTAACTCTTTTTCTAAAGTACCCTCACCCCGAATCCATTCTGGTTTCACAGCCTTAGATCTAGGGGTGTCGGCGTGCTCCAAAATCTAAGACATGTTTTTAGCTTAGAACATGGTAGCAGGTTTCTAATTTCCGCGATAATTAGGTGGCGACTCCACACAGTTCTTTAAAGGTTTCTCTAACTTAATCTTTTTTTTTAACTTTAAATCCGCCCTTTAAGCAAGACGCCGAGTTGGTCCCTCGTCTCGATCCCGGGTTCCACAGTTTGGCGACTCCGCTGGGGAGATCTTATTTTTAAAAACCTAAAACTAGCTTTTTCTTTTTAAAAATAAAGAGGTGAAACTTGAAAGCCTTGAACAATCCATGTATACATATTTGAGCTATGCACATTCGTTTAGAGTCCATTCCTTTTGGAATCTAGACACCCTTTGCACCCTCGAGAGGTGGTTCCCACATGCAGGCTTGTCCACTCGATAAAGCACATGCCGGACTAACTTTCCTCTCGCCCCTCCACGGCTTGCCGTAAAAGGCTATCTCGACCGCCCCAGTGCTCCCTTCAGAAAACCTATCGCCCCGGCGTAAGGAAATGAAGGGGTAAAGTATCTGCCAAAGCGTACTCGAGGTAGTTGGAGGTGTACCCGACTTGACCCTACCCTTTGAGTCGAGTCATACGTACAAGTTCGAGGCTATGCACTCCATGGTCCTTTTCAAAATAAGCATATGCATTCATATCTTCGAAAACTCCCTTAAACGTTTCAAAGATAAATGAACCTAACATCTAACAAAACTAACACTTTTCAAACAAAACTCTCGCGAATTTTTGAAACAAGCTTTTTTAAAATTTCCTTTTCACTAACAAGCAAAAACCCGAGCAAGGATTAAAACCCAAGCTCGTGGATTTAGTCCTCTAGGTCACACGGCCTAGACTCCGTTTTAACATCCTCGACTCGACTTGCTAACCGCTCTCGAGTCGAATCCTTCCTCTTGTACACATCCGACTCGAGCCCACCTCGGCAAATCACCGATATCAGTTCGACGGGTGCAAAGCAAAACATTTTAACATCGAGAAGAGACGTGCGCACGCGTACTCGTCCCAAAAGCTTCCTTTTAGCTAAAACCTTTTCGAAAATCTCCTCTTTTTCAAAGCACAAAAGGTCTTTCTAAACTAAGAAATGAGCTAAAATGAATGTTAAAATGAACATGAGTCTAGTGGGTCGAGTCGTGTCACTAATATACGGAGTGAAATGCAGGCTGCAGATGGATACTCGTCGTACTATGAAAAGTGTCGTCACCCCTCACTTCAAGCACACCTCGAAAATGGCTAACCTCCAAAAACTGAGAACTCTCCGTAACCGTATTAACCAACTCACCAAAGACATCGACAACTTGAAGGCCTTGCATCGAATCGAAGTTGATCGTCTAGAACAACGCGCTGAGAACAAGGCCGACAAGCATGTCTCCCTTCATACTCTCGTAACTCAACATCAACGAGACGGTGAGGATTTCACCCATTACCTTGCTCGATGGAGGGAACTACTTGCCCGAGTTCCAAACCATCCACACGAAGACGAACTCATCTACACATTTCTCACCAGTCTACAACCCAAATGGCAAAGACGCTTCGACTACGGCAATGCCGAGAACTTTGAAGAGCTCACTGAAGTCGGTACCCAAGTCCAAAGCGACTTTGCAATCTATGATAACACGCTCGAAACAGCTCCCGTCATAGATTGCTCCTACTTAGTCACACCCACTAATGACCAAATCAATGGGGTTTGGTTCAGTGACGACGAAGACGAAGAGTGGCCACCCACTAGCAAAACGGTAGCTCAACTCTCAACTACTCCTTCCTCGAAGAAAACCAAAAAGAACAGGAAGGGGAAGAAGAAAAGCAAAAAGTCCCAAAACAAAGACCAAGACGAAAAGGACGAACAGCCCGAAAAGAAAGATCAAGACGAGGTCTCGCACCTCACACGTTCTGGTCGTTCTTATCAGGATATCTTCACTGAAGAATACGCCCAAAAAGCAACCGCGGCCGAGAAAGGCAAGGCCGTAGTCCAGGAAGATTTTCCTTCCACAAGCACACCTTCTGCATCCGTAATTCCACGGCCGAGCACGAGCGAGGTGCTTCAAAAGCAACTCACTCGCACAAAGGCTGATGTTTCAGTTTGGGCTCTTTTACGAGATTCGGCGGAACATAGGAACGCGTTCATCCGTGCCTTACAAATAGCATGCGCGGATTCTGAAATCTCCCCAAACCAAATGATTAGCCACGTTAGGAGAGATTGGCTGCCGAGGGCTATTACCTTCTCAAACGAGGATCTGCCCGCTTTCGGACCCAATCACAACCTTGCTCTTTATATTAGCGTAGAATGCATGAAGAAAACCTTACCCGTGTCCCTCGTTGACAACGGGTCCGCAGTCAATGTCCTACCATTGGCCACCGCACACTGCCTCGGCCTATCCGATAAAGACTTCACCCCAAGCATGGATGGAGTCAAAGCTTTTGATGGAACCCGACGTCACGTAAAAGGAACTATTTCCCTTCACGTACGCAGTGGTCCCGTAGAAAGAAAGGTCGAGTTCCAAGTCATTGACATGACCCCTTCATATAACATACTCTTAGGACGCCCATGGATTCACTCCACCAAGGCCGTGACTTCTACCCTACACCAAAAAGTTAAGATCCCTCTTAACGAGGAAATCATAACTTTGAACGCTTCAAACTTTCGAGCCCTTTTCGATACACCGAAGGAGCCCAACTCTGCGGAAATTATGGCTGAACCCGCAGAAGACTTATGCGTTTTCGACTTTAAAATTGGTGCTATCACACATACACCAATCAAAACCTACAAACCTTTTAAAACCAAGAGCAACAATAGCCTTTGGCTTACCATGGGCCTAGGCTACGAACCCAAGGATGATGATCAAGAACAGATGGTCAAAGAAGTCCAGAGACGAAGGTCAACACACAAGGTCACTCTACGACCTTACATCCTCGACTTAAGTGCATACTTTACCTCCGGAGGAATAGTCGACGAGAATACCTCCCTTCGAGACATCATCCAGTCACCCGAAGCTTGCTACTCCAGTGAGGCCGAGCCTAATGCACTCAAGGCCTCACCGAGCACCAAAAATGAATTGATCGTTTCCACTATCATGCGAGACCGCCGTTTCGATCCCAACTTACTCATAGCCGACGCCACCGACAAAACCCTTAACGGATGGTATAAAACGCTGAAATGGACCGATGCACAAGGTCACCATTTCCAGCTTATCACCGGCGAAGGACCGCTTTACCACCATGTCACCAACCTCAAAAACAAAGACAAAGACAAAGACACAAGCACCACAAGCAACTCAAGCACCTCCAGCAGCTCAAGCAGCGGCGAGGACGACGAAGAAGAAGAAGAAATTCTTTTAACTTCTAATAATCTTAGTGTCGGGTCATCTGTCGACCCACCTATCTTAGATTCTAGTTTCAATTTAGACTTTCTTTTTACGGAGGCTAGCTCCAAACAATTTTCTAAGTTGTCGAATAATTCTTCTCAAATTAATGAAATGAATAAATTTGCCTACGTCTTGTCTCGAGCTAAAACAAACAACAAAGAACAAACAATCAAAAATCAACAAGCAACGAACAAACCACAAAACACAAAAAACACTAACTCATACGATGAAAATGAACAAACTAACGAAAGTTTAAGCAAATACATTGCAAGCATTGTCTCCCCTAAAACACAGGACCCTATCATCGAGGAAACCATAACCATAAACGTGGGAACCCCCGAAGAGCCAAGGGAATTACAACTAGGCGCCTCACTCAACGAAGAAGAGCGCGCCCAATTTACACAACTCCTAAGCGAATTCAAGGACGTATTCGCATGGTCATACAAGGATATGCCCGGAATCGAACGAAGCATAGCCGAACACCGCATCCCAATCAAACCTGGTTACAAACCAATCAAACAAAAACTAAGGAGACTACGTCCCGAATGGTCCCTTATGGTGAAGGAAGAAATCGAGAAACAACTACAAGCCGGTTTTATCCAAGTCATCGAATATCCTGAATGGGTCTCAAACATGGTCCCAGTCTTGAAAAAGAATGGCAAAATCCGAGTATGCGTTGACTTTCGCGACTTGAACAAAGCTAGTCCCAAAGATGACTTCCCATTACCCCATGTGGACGTCCTGGTCGACAATACTGCCGACCACGCCCTCCTATCCTTCATGGACGGCTACGCAGGCTACAATCAAATCAAAATGGCTTGCAAAGACATGGCAAAAACGGCCTTCATTACACCGTGGGGCACATACTGCTACACGGTCATGCCTTTCGGCCTTATCAACGCCGGTGCTACATACCAACGCACCGCTACAACCCTTTTACATGACATGATGCACAAAGAAGTCGAAGTCTACGTCGACGACATGATCGTGAAGTCAAAGGAGAGGAGTGGTCATATCACTAACCTCCGCAAGTTATTCACTCGCCTACGACAATATAAAATGCGCCTCAATCCCCAAAAATGTACTTTTGGAGTTAAATCCGGCAAACTACTAGGACATGTAGTGAGCCAAAGAGGCATCGAGGTCGACCCCTCGAAAGTCAAAGCAATTCTCGAAATGCAACCCCCACAAAACCTTGACGAGATTCGAAGTTTCTTGGGCCAAATTCAATACATCTCACGTTTCATAAGCAAGCTCACCATGATATGTGAACCAGTTTTCAAGAAGCTCAAGAAGACCGACCACGTCGAATGGGACAAAGAATGTCAAAAAGCATTTGACAAGGTCAAGGAATTACTGATTAACCCGCCAGTTCTACGACCACCCCAAAAGGATTTACCTTTATCCTTATACCTTACAACAACCCCCACCGCCATGGGTGCCATGCTCGCTCAAGAAGTAAACGGCGAAGAACGCGCGATCTACTACATAAGCAAGAAGTTTCTCGATTACGAAACTCGATATTCACCCGTCGAGAAAAGTTGTCTAGCTTTGGTATGGTCATCCAAGAAACTCCGCCACTACATGCTAGCACACCAAACGAAGGTCTATTCCACAATGGACCCCGTAAAATACCTCTTCGAGAAACCTGTGCTTAACGGACGAATGGCCAGATGGACATTGCTCCTAGCCGAATTCGACCTTAAGTACGTACCCCTCAAAGCAATCAAGGGACGAGCAGTCTCCGATTTCCTAGCCGAAAATGCAATCACCGAACAACCAATCATAGACACGACTTCCCTTCCAGACGATGGGATTTACAACATTGATCAAGAACAATGGGAATTATACTTCGATGGCTCATCCAACTATCGAGGATGTGGAGTAGGAATACTTCTCATATCCCCAAACGGCGAACACACACCCTTATCCATCAAACTGGATTTCGACGTGACAAACAACGCCGCAGAATACGAAGCATGCTTCACGGTCTCCAAGCAGCGGTTGTACTCAACGCTCGCAACATAAAAGTCTACGGGGACTCCTCCCTCATAATAAACCAAGTATCCGGAGCATGGAAGATACTTAATGAAAACCTGGCATTATACCAAAACAAAATACAAGAGCTCATCAACGAATTCTATCACGTAGAGTTCATACACCTCCCGCGCGAAGAGAATCAATTCGCCGACGTATTATCCAAACTCGCATCACTAATCAACATACCCCCGGGAATGGAAACCGTACCCATTGTCGTGGAACGACGGAATGAACCCGCCTACATCTATGACATTGAAACTGAGGAAGAACAAACCGATCCTTGGTACCAAGCAATCATCAACTACAAAACCAACGGCGAATACCCGCCAAATACTGACAACCGGGGCAAAAGAGCCTTACGCTTGTTATCATCACAGTTCGTGATGGAAATGGACAAACTACTCAAAAAGACGCCTCAAGGCACACTACTCTTGTGCGTCGATCACAAAAAGGGGCACGAGATCATGTCCCAAGTACACGATGGCGAGTGCGGAACACACATGAACGCACGAGCCATGTGCAAACAAATCATAAGGCTAGGATGGTACTGGACAACCATGGAAGCCGACTGCGCAAAATACGTCAAACACTGCCACAATTGCCAAATCTTTACAAATGTACAACACGTTCCCCCTTCACCACTCTACAGCCTATCTTCGCCATGGCCTTTCTCCACATGGGGAATCGACGTCATTGGCAAGGTACAACCCGTAGGGGCAGGAGGACACTGCTTCATCCTCGTGGCCATCGACTATTTCACCAAATGGGTCGAAGCCGCATCATATCGTACACTGGGCACAAAAGAAGTTGCAAAATTCATACAAAACAACATCATTTGTCGCTACGGCATACCCCACGAGTTTATTAGCGATCAAGGCACACACTTTCAAGGGGAAGTCGAACCACTTCTTCTCAAATACAAGATACAACGACACAAATCATCACCCTATCGACCACAAACTAACGGCGCGGTCGAGGCAGCAAACAAAACCGTCGTATCAATCCTCAAAAAGATGATCGACACCTGCCACGACTGGCCCAACAAAATCCCATTTGCATTATGGGGATATCGCACCACTATACGCACACCCACGGGCATGACGCCCTATTTCCTAACCTATGGAATGGAAGCCGTCCAACCTGTAGAAATCGAAATGCAATCCCTCCGGATCCTCATGGAAGCAGACATTCCTGAAGCCGAATGGGCACGAGAACGCTATGAACAACTCATCCTTCTAGACGAGAGACGCTTACATTCACTAAGTACAGTCCGAATGTACCAATCCCGTTTACAACGCGCATACAACAAACGGGTCAAGCCACGAAATATCAAAGTGGGTGACCTAGTACTCAAATCAGTCCGAGCACCATTACCAGTCGACCCAAGAGGCAAATTCAAACCCAATTGGGCCGGACCGTACTTGGTCAAGGAAATCCTTCCCGGAGGAGCCGTAAAGCTAACTGACCTTGACGGTCAGGACTTCCGATTACCAACAAATCTTGATCAACTCAAGAAATACTACCCTTAAAACCTGAACAATTTTGCAATGTATTTCCAAAAAAAAAAAAACAAAACTCACTCACGCATGGGTGAACTACGCTCGGTTTGATTCCACGCACTGTGGATACGTAGACAGCTTTGCAAAAGGCTCAACCGAATCACACGAACTACGCCGGTTTGATTCTGTATTTGAAACACAGATACGTAGGCAGCTTGTCAAAAGCACAACCGACCTTCCTAGCACGTACGCCCGAAGCTTAAAAAGGTCGAGGGCAATGCATTCACAAAATGACACGCTCAAAGCTTAAAAAGGTCAAGAGCACAGTCAACACAAAAAAAATACAACAACAAGTAAATCCGAAGCTTAAAAAGGTCGAGGATTTAAAGCAAAGCAAATCAAACAAACGAGTCCAAATCTTAAAAAGGTCGAGGATTTTAAGACAAAATACGAGTGTTCAAAGCTTAAAAAGGTTGAGAACATTTTAAAACAAACAATACAAAAGCAATAAGACAAGACAAGGGCAAATGAATTCTATTTTATTACTTTATTTAGAATTTTTCACAAATTAGGAATGAGTTAGGAACAATCCTCCTTAACCCTTTATTCGAATCTAAAACATGTTTTGAATAAAGAAAATTTTCTAAGCAAAAGCAAACTCCTAAGCCGTCTTCTGTCACTTCGGATTAGCCTCTTCATCTTCAAGAGGCCGATCCGCCACAATCATCGAACCAATTACAGGAACAGGTCTCTCGAATCCTGGGGGCTCAACCGGATCCTTGTCCAGCTCGACTGGGGGCTCCTCGATCCTTGGTCCTAGGCGATCTTTAACGGTCACCTTTGGCCCAAGCCTTTCCCGCGCCGGCCTCGAAGTAGAAGCATCTGAACTCGAAGCACCAAGATCACCATAGTCCCTCCTTCCGCGTGCCGCCTCGTACGCCAAAGAGGGCCTTGGCCCATTCTTCTCCCTCCTCCTTTGATTCTCCCTCTCTCGAGAATCCTTGGAATAACACCATCGCGTATAGAAGTCCGTAACACGAGTAGACTCTATGTGCGCCGGGACCATCCAAGTAACACGATCCGACCACCCTCGGAGCCAAGCATCGACCATTTGGTTGTTTAGGACAACGACCCTCCGACCGAGTATCACCTTTCGGGGATGGTCTGAGCAAGCCCGATTTGCCTCTTCAAACGAAGAGGATGAATCCACACACCTCGTTCAAAACCGCATAGCATCAACCCATTAGCCGTATTCACAACGGACGGCGCCGTAATCGCTGTAATGTGCCACCACGACACATACCAACGAATGGTGCTCTCCTTCACAAACCGCGAGTAGTTGAGTGAAACGCTCCCGAGGGTCAACCGCTCCGATCTTAGTGGCGTCGCCGCCGCCGCCTTGAAGACACTATCAAGGAAGAGCTTTATACACACTTAGCCTCTCCATGAGCCAAATGTTAAGAATCCTAGCACAACCCCTGTGCGAGCTCGGGCGATTAGCATAACGATCGTCTAAACCCGATATGGTCTCCGCTAGGATCAAAGCGAAGGATCATATCCCTTTCCATCTCTTCGACAACACGAGCATACCTCGCGTTCCGAACACCCCATCCAGGCATTGAACCCGCAAAAGCATAGCGGTGAATCGTGCAAAAGCAAGGGCCCTCACTTTAGAACGGTCCGAAATACTAGTGTCGGCCCGATTCATGTATCTTTGGCACAAAAGAAGCATGTTCACCTTACCTCCTTCAAACAAACCCGCAGCATGAGCATTCGTCATCCCAAGGAAGTTCCGCAACCTCCCGTTATAGCAAAGCTCACTCCTCACAACCACCGGAGTAGTCCGCTTCGACCATCCTGCAATGGCCGCGAATTCCTCCATTAAAGGACACACCTCTCCCCCGGGAAACCTAAACACGTGCAAGCTAGGATCCCAATAATCCAAGCACGCATCCAAGAAGTCTAGCTCGACCTTCATTTGGCGAAAGCCAATAAAAACACCTGCACCATCATCATACAACGCCTTCTTCATCCCCGAGCTCAATGAAGAAGTCCACCTCTTCAAAAGAGCATCAAAATGCTCAACCATTTTCTTGAAAACAAAAAAAAAAAACTTTTGTAAATATACCTAATATATTTATGAGAGCAAAAACATGTAATAAAAGAAAAGAGAGAAGTGATTATGAATGAAGATTATGGCACGCACCCGTCCTCCTTATATAGGAAAACCGCGTCCGAAATATGGAAATACAGCGCTACTAGCCACACCAGCAAACCGCATGACTCTATGCGGTTTGCACCCCAAACCGCATAAGCCTATGCGGTTTGCACCCCAAGCCGCATAAAGCTATGCGGTTTCAGGGGCGGGTTTTCTCACGACTTTCCTAATTTCGTCCTTCCTAAGCACGGCGTTCACATTAGGCTACGCCATACTTTTGTTCCCCATGCAACAACGTTACATTTCGCATTAGCAAATACGATTCATGCCACGAGTCAACACACAACATTTTCAACATTCGTACAAGCTCATTTCACATTTTAAAATGAACTTTTCAAACAACGTTTTCACAAACTACCTAATACAATATCAAAGCGTCCCACTCGGGAATCATTCGTTTTTCAAACAAGCTTAACAGGTTTACGACAAACGACAATCAAGTTCAAGTTCAAGCTACAACGGCATGTAAATAAAGGTTCATACAATCCTTATTACACAAATTCACTCAGGATGACGACGACGATACTCGTCAAACTCGCGTCGAATCTGGGCCGTCTCAGCCCGACTCTGACACAACTGAGCTGCCTGCTCAGCCCAAGCCATCCTCCACCTGTTAGCTATCCGCCATAGCTTCTTATGAGCTTCCTTAGCCACCTGCGATACACAACACAAAAACATTTCACATTCTTCTCCATTTTGCCTTAAATTCACTCAAATTAAGCCAAACTTAGGGGGAAATTTCAAAAACAATGCGCATTTTCTCCGTTTTGCCTTAATTTCACTCAAATTAAGTCAAAACTTAGGGGGAAATTTCAAAACAAACCACAGTCAACCCCACTTTGCCCTAATTTCACTCAAATTAAGACAAACTCGAGGGGGTAACACAAAAACACGACTCTCACAAGTTTGATCATCGCTATAACTCATACCTCGATCAAACTGGGGGCTCACTCACATATACAAAGACAAAGATACATACCTTCTTCAGCCTGCCCGTCCAGCTGTCCATACCCGTGTCGGTAGTCACCGGCAAGTACGTCGGCAAAGTGAAGGTACGTCGGCAAAGTGAAGGTACGACAAAAAATTACCTTACGCACCCTCAGAAGAAGCAAGCATACCTTAATCGGCCCACAAGCAAACCGAGACTGAGCGAACTGGCCGTAGTCTTCCCCAGGACAGAGAAGACTCACCGACTCCCCCTCTCCGTATAGCGCCACCCGATCCTGTGCGGAAACTCCTCGCTGAAACAGGACCTTCGGCAGGTCTCTAGGCACCACTGGAGCCGGCCACCCGGCCTGATAGACCAAACGCTTCCCAAGGTACTAGACCGGCCCATACGGCGTCGCCAAGTACAGACGCTGGGTATCACGCACTGCAAACCTAGCTCTGATGCCCTCAGGAATACCCGTATACTGATTCCACGGGAATGGCTCGAACTGCAAACGAAAAGCAACAACATCGTCAAGAACACATGCAATCATTTTAAGTACACTCTATTTAAAATGGTTCAAACACAAACCTGATTAAACTCCATAAGGTTCAGACGCACCCGAACCTCATCATACGACCAGTTAAACGCAGCGCGGTTGCACGTACCCCAAGTGCGTACCGCCAGGTACTCTCTCACGATCCTTGTAGCATGCGGGGGAAGCAGAAAAATAAAATGGCTAAGAATCCACGACTGCACACGCAAGAAAAAAAAACACGTTACAAAGGCAACCAAAAACAAGCAACAGTGCACCTAAAACAAAAACAGAATCAACGCGTACCTCCATCAAGAATCCAGGCGAGAATAAGGACAGTCTCGACCCTCGATCCATGACCCGCGGTCTCACCGCGTCCATACAAAAACGAATGCACAAACCCAAAGACGGCGTCACCCAATCAAACGTCCCAATTGCATTCCAATCCAGGAGATGCATAAGGACCGACGTCGACGCCCGCTCACCCTTATTGCCGAAGTACACGGCACTGACAAACCACCACAACCACATACGAGCATTCTGCTCGTCACTCTACTCCGAGGGGCCATGTTCGGTCTTCCCCTCCAAATACTCCAAGATGTAGCTCGTCTTGAAGGTATAAGGTGGTGCACCCTCACAGACCACCTCCAAGCCACCGCCGATCGCAGCGGTCACAACCTCGTCCACAACGGACGGCGCAAATTCAAAGCTCATGTCACGGTCCCCAAACGGCAGCCCCGTCATAACCGCATACTCAGACAAAGTAATGCCGGCTTCGAAGCCGGGCATATGGAACGTCATCGTGGTGTCCCAATACCTGTCTAAGAAGGCCCTGATCAACATCAGGTTCGCCGTCTGCTTCTTCCCCGCAATCTCCCTCCAATGGCCAACCAACGGGCCAAAAGCACTATGCAACACCCAAGCCTGCGCCCTCGGCGAAAGCTTCTCCTCAAAAACACACATCACGGACGAGACGCCCGAGAAAGTCCTCATCGGACCCTTCTGCCAACCCATCGTTGCCCGATAGGAATCATGTCTCTCCGGAGCAAGCAAAAGGTTATGCCATCCCAACCCTTCGCGAAGGCCCTGTTCACACGCGACTTTCGCGGCCTAGAACTACTCGCCCTAGGCGCAGCCTCCTCGGCCTCCTCCTCGACATCCATCTCAGCCTCAAGCTCCTCTACCAGCTGAAGAGCAAGGTCATCCTCCTCAACAGGATTAGGCACAGGAACATTCTTCCCGCGCCCCCTACCTCGCGACTGACCACGCCTCGTGCGCAGGTCACGAGGGTCGGCCTCCCTCTCACTACGCGAACGCCTCATGCTACTCGCTCAGGCGGGGCTCCTCACCGAACCCGTACTCTTACGAGATTTCGACCTCGTAGCATAACCAGAACCTTCTCCTGCAACCAACATGACCAATATATGCAACTATAACACATACAAACTTGGCACAAATAATACACATACACAAATACACACAAATAATACGCACATAATACAAACATATACACCCTTTACACATAACATTATACGCACTATAGAGCATTTTTAGGCCTGATTCATAATTAAGCCGAAAACCGTTCTTTACACCTCAAAATTACAACTTTATGGTTTCTGTACGCCATAATAGTCCCCAACAACAAACTACTACAGGCAATTGCATTTTGGTCACCCCGATCAAAAACCCCCAATTCGCTCTAATTACTCCGTATAACTACGACTTAAGGCGGCGAATTGAAAGCCTTAGCTCGACATTTTCGCAAAATTAAAGTTATAGGCATGCTATACACACTATGGGCATCCTACACCGAAGTTTAATTGAAATTCCGGGTCGGAAAATCCGGGCTCGTTTTCGGGTCGGAAACCTAATTTGGACGTTTTTCAAACAAAGACGGCCTAAATCATGATCAATTCACACACACACGTTCGCATGGCATAATGCAACACAATGGCAACAATTTCAAGCATTCAAACGGCAAATTTCAAGCAAAACTCGGGTTTTCATTCAAAACCCTTCTTTTCAACATTTCAAGGCAAAACTAGCTAATTGTAACAACAAATAACGTAAAAGCAAGTTAAAATGGAGCAGTACCTGTTTCCATAGCAAGGCAACGCAAGAAAAACGAGCAAATTTGGTTGAGAAATCGAAAAATGGTGTTTTTAGAGCAAGAAAACCGTAAATGAGTAATGAGCCTCACTCACGACATCCTCGAGCTTTAAAAAGCTCTCCCAGCCACAGGGGCAAACCACATAAGCTTATGCGGTATGCACCCTAAACCGCATAAGCTTATGCGGTTCCTGCCCTTGGTTTTTCTGCGATTTTTTTCGTTTTACGCCCACTTTTCGATTCCTAATTCATCCTAGCCCTAATGCAACTCCAAGTACGTCACGGCGGGTTAAGCGTCACCTACGATCGCCATATACGCCGTATATTAAGCATTTAATGTACTGCGGTCTGAGCGAAGCACGAGCACGCTTTACGAGCATTTACACCGTTTTTCCCTCAAAACGGAAGGCAACCATATGCAAAGACGACTACATAAACACTCCTCGGCGAGCTCAAGCATAGACACCCCGCAATACACCTCAATTACAAGCATCCCCTACTCTACATAAGCGCTCCTCGGCGAGTCCAAGCACGAATCCTTACAAGACGCATATACACAACCAGGCAACCCTTACCTTACATTTGTAACCCTTACACACGCACTTCTACATCTACACTCCTACATATACGCTCCTCGGCGAGATCATACACCTCACGCACGCACTCCTTGCGAGACTATACACTATGCGCTCCCACTCAAGCACTACGCCCTACACACTACACCTTACATGACGACGACAAGCATCAACATCAAGCATACGACGGCACTAAGCATATACGAAGGCATTACCCGACAATGAAGCACGACATCAACACAGCAAAGGCATCCAGCAGGCCCGCAGGCCCTTATAGTATGCGCGGACCGCCAAGTCCTTAAAATGCGCACGCCCCTCCCCGCATAGCCCGGTTCGAAGTCCTCGTCTCACCCATGGACACATGCTTCGTTACGCTGACTATATCGAGACTGTAATGGTGCGGATATGGTCGTAGGAGTTTGACTAGCGCTCCAGTCCGAGCTCAGTCAAACTGGGGGCTCTGTGGATACCCATATCCGTACCCTCCCAAACAAAACCCTGTGATGTAACATGGACTTTTATTACGCATGTTTTAACGTTGACTTAAACGGTTCTAACTAATGTCGAATTGACTTTGAGTCGTTTGAAATATTAAATGAGTCAGGTCGCATCACATCGCATTTAAATAAACGTTCATTTTGTCCATTTGGAGTCTAGCTTGGTCCTTGTCCTGCTTCATTTGACATGAGCTTCGCATTTGCACTACAATTAGCCCTTTTACATTAACAAGGACTGATTCAGCATTCCTAAATTCCTAAATTTAGGCCCGGTGGCTAAATCATCCCTTTAGCCTCCTCTTACACAAAATACACCCTCACGTGTTACCTTATTTCACAAAATGCAACACAATACACCTCTTTCATTTTTCCGGGTCTCGGGCCCAAAACCGAGCCCAAACCCAAGCCTTTGGCCCTCACTCCAAAGCCCTGGATATCAAAATATCTCAGAAATATCCCAAGTGTTTCCTTGACGTGCAAGTTAGGATTATCACGTAATCTTTCAAAGATATAATCAAACCGGAACTAGGAAACTACGCTAAAAACCACACCTCCAAACCGCATAGCCTTATGCGGTTTGGGTGGCAACCGCATAAGCCTATGCGGTTTGCCCTGGCAACCGCATAAGACTATACTGTTTCCTGGCTTGTTTTTATCCCCGGATTTCCTAATTTCTCCGAGACTTTTAGTATATATACTCCCCTATACCCAGCCTCGAAAAACAGAATTCACAACCAGCTTTCACAGCAAACACTCTCCTAAACTCTCTCAAAGCCTCAAGCACTCAAATCCTTGAGTTCAACACACCATCCCGTGTTGAATTCATCCTCCTTTCAAGTTCAAGAAGCGAAGCTCTGCCCAGATCTGAAGCGTCAGGACAAGGTAGGTACCGATCCACTTGGATCAAAGCTTTTTCTTATTTTCTATGGACTAACAAAGGGGACTACACTTTAGCGCCCCCCCGGCTTTGGCACCGAGCACGCTTGCCTTCCAAGTGTTCTTATTACTTCGGGTACACTCCATATCCGATGACACGCCAAAGTCGCATAAGCAACCGACCCAATTAAAATAAACCAATGGACAATTGAACTTTATTTTATTTGCATGCATCTTGCACCCTTTTTCTTTTGCATTAAATCAACTTAAACAATGAATTCGACGTTTAACTGAACCGTATTCGTTAACAAGTTAAACATGCTAAACTGAGGGTTTTAAACAATCTTTTTGCATCTGCATCTGCATTCTTTTACAAACTTTTTCGCACTTGTACGTAGCGATAACATTTGCTCAATTATCATCTTACAAGGATTGTTCTAGGTCAGTAGAGGCTATTTTTACATAGGCTTTTCTAAAAGGTTTTCATAAATCATTAATTGAATTAACTCTTTTTCTAAAGTACCATCACCCCGAATCCATTCTGGTTTCACAGCCTTAGATCTAGGGGTGTCGGCGTGCTCCAAAATCTAAGACATGTTTTTAGCTTAGAACATGGTAGCAGGTTCCTAATTTCCGCGATAATTAGGTGGCGACTCCACACATTTCTTAAAAGGTTTCTCTAACTTAATCTTTTTTTTAACTTTAAATCCGCCCTTTAAGCAAGACGCCGAGTTGGGTCCCTCGTCTCGATCCCGGTTTCCACAAAACCGCGCCCCAATGCTCTCAGGAACACCCGTGTATTGCCTGTTGGAGCTAGTGTCCTCCACAGTTAGTGTGATTAATTTATTAAATCTCTTACAGGATCACAAAGGATACTTGTATTTAAAATCAGTTGATTAACGTATATCGGTAACGGTTGGCTTGCTAGAAAGTTTGACGTTACTGTCATATAGATGGCGGTGATCAGCTGGTCCTTATCGGTCACACCTATAGGACGATTTTATGAAATGTAATGTGATTACATTGATGCCTTAGATATGTCTAAACAGTTAGAAAGTTGGAAATATAACTGAATAATTATTTAATATGATTAAATAGATTATTGTTATTTAATTTAGTGGGTGAGCTGAATTAAATGTTAAGTCGACTAGATGAAATTTGAATTAAGTGTTAGTTCACATGTGTATAATAGTTATAAGCTACATTTATATTATAAATATATTTGATATTTATAGTTAAAATGATGCTATAAGTTATGTTATTTAATTCATTGTATTATACGATAGTCAATTAATTAAATACATATTATACATATTATTTTACATGTAATGTACATTTGAAATATAATAAAAACAAAATACACACAATACACACACATTTGTGTCGTGTGGTATGTAGGTATGTATAATGTTTTTGTTTGTTTATTTAAGTAAGTAATGGGTAGTTAATACTTGATTAACCACCATTTACCATTACTTAATTAAACCTCCCCACTAACTATTTAACCTCTCCACTAAATACACTTAGAAACTAACTTCTATACTCATAAGATGATCATAGAAAATTGGTGTTGTGAGGGTGTGTATGTCGTGTATGTTGAGAGAAAAAGAGAGAATTTGTCTCACATTTTTCACTACCATATTTCCTAAAACTTCATATATTAATCGTAATATATTATACCTTGTTTTCTAGCATAAACACAAGGCATTTCATAAGGCGTTTTGGGTGCAACTTATAAGAGATATTCTACGTTGAATATTGGTTTGTAAAACGTAATTCGGGTACGTTTTAGGAGGTTCTTAGGCCTTTCATTGAAGTTTAAGAAAGGTTATTTCTATGATCTTGTAATTCATATTATTATCATTTTGTATAATCTTGGGCATGTTAATACGATTAACATTTTAGTAGTAATATCGTGTTTTATATTCCTACAAGTGGTATCAGAGCTTCTGGCTCAAAATGATTTTAATATGGATTAAAATTGAAAAATAAAATCGTTTATATGTTCTATATACCTCACGGCATTTCTATTTTTTTTCGAAATTTTTTTTGTTTTGTTTAATTTAATTATTTTAAATTGTTAGAATGATTAAATTAAATTGATATGCAAATTTGTTATATGTAAATGTTTTGATGAGATCATAATTTAAGATGTATAACACTTCATTTTGGTTTAAATATGATTAAAATCAAAATAATATGATTATATGATAATTATAAAGTTTATTATATGATAATAAAATTTGTGACACAATTTATGAAATTATTGACAAGGGTAAAGTCGTGTCTCCTCAATCAAAATAACCTAAGGTCAACTAACTGGGTAGTCAGTGGCAGTAGGGTCGAGATCCACAGAGAGACAGGTGAAGTCAATGGTTTGCTAAGCTAAGGCAGGTCGGTCTCAAGGGTGTGAAAGGTCGGTGTTTGAAAGACTAAACTAAGAACAATAAGTAAAATGAGTAGAATATGAATAAGAGGGGGAGATTAGGGCATCAGGTTCATGTGACAGCGATTCAGAACTCAACTCAGAAGGAAATTCAATCAATTGAAAGCATGCAAATGATTAGGTTTTGGGAAAACGCTCTCTCGAGTCAATTTCAACCCTAAGCAAATTTAGCGGGCTCTCGCTACGTACTAAATTCGACTTATCAATTACGCGTGAGTCTAGTTTCAATTAGGCTTTCGATCTTAAACTGAAACAACCTAAATTCAATTCAATAAAGGCGTCCCTAAATTCAATTGATAATTAAAACGCGCAGGAAGAAATCAATTGCACAAATTCAATCAATATAAACGATTAAAACATGTTCTGAATCAATATCACAATCACCCTAAACCCTAATTGAGAATTAGCTATGCATAATCAAAACTAGAACAAAGCAATTGAAATAATAAAGAGAAGACATGATAAAACAAGAACAATAGATTAAACCTGGAGAAATCAATAATTGCAATGTAAAAGATCGAGTCTTGAAAGATGAATTCAATCTAAACTAAGTTTTATGAGAGTTTAATTGAGAGAAAAGCTAATTCTAATTCTAAGGAGTAAAAATAAAACAAAGCATAAGTCGCCAAACCCTAACACGAGCCTATTTATAAAAACACGAAAATCCGGAGCAGCAAGGGGGGAGCGGACCGCTCCACTTGAGCAAACCGCTCGGTTCGAGTAGAACCGCTCGGTTCTTAGGTCCAAATCGTATGGCAGCAAGTTTACTCTTGATTCTTGTACCCGGAACCTATAGGTTTGCTCTGAACCTATAGGTTTGACGTCCCAAAGTGTCGTATGACTTCCGAATCGACTCTCGGGCTTCGTCTTGACTTCACGATACTCGGTAATGCTCCATTTGACTCAGGTTTTAGCTCAGGACCGCCAAAACCTGCAAAATACACACGAGGAACGACAGTATCGCAATATAAAGAAAATAGCTACTAAAATACTAATGAAATCGAGTAAGTGCGAGCTAAATGCATGTGAACCGGGGGCATAAAAGCTATATAAAAGACATGTATCAAACTCCCCCAAACCAAACCTTTGCTTGTCCTCAAGCAAACAGCGTCGAAGAAAATCAAAGCGTAGCTAGTTAATCACGTTAGCATCTCGAAGTGGACGACCTATGCACATAAACTTACAACCTTAGTCTAATTCGCCGAAAGTAGAGCACAAGTCTCAACCATTCACACCAACATCGTATTACTAGCTTCTCACGCTTTCGCAAAAATTAAACTAACGACAATTGGATTCGAACAAGGCCAACCGAGCATACCACTTTCCATTCCATCCTTCTAACCACATCAAACCATTTTTTTTTCTTTTCTTTCTTTTCTTTTTCTCAAATGTGGAGCATCCCTCGTATGTAGTACCATTTAGCTTGACGTTCACTCGGTAAAAATCGCGCTTGGGTACACATATTTCCTTAAGGGTTACATCATTGCTCATACTCTCGGTCGCAACCAAATTCATGGCCACTGTGGGTACTCAAATCAATGAGTCCCCTCCGAGAGCATCGAAGCATTGCTCCAACATTAAATGATCTTTCCGAACAAACCGCATTCCAACATTCCAACACATTCCACAAGCCAATTGCCTCGCAAGAATACCAATATCGAAAGTAGAAGAACAAAAAGCGATAAGAATTGAGCAAATGAGTGGGCTAGTGTTTGAGGCTCGCAATCTAATAACAGGAAACAAACATATAGTGCATGCTACGACGATAGAAAGTCGACTTGGAGATACTAAAGATCAAAATAGCACACTAATCAATTCTCCAAACTAGACAATTCAAGCCGAAACAGGTTTGGTTTTTTCGAAAATTTTTAATTTTTGGGTTTTTTATATAAAATAATGCACACAAAAACGGAAATGAAAAAGCAAATGAAAAGCGCGACAGAGCTTCCCTCCCCCAAACCAAATCACACATTGTCCTCAATGTGGAAAACAGCACAACCACAAGCAGAGCAGGACAAATAAAAGACGGGGGTAGGAAAATAAAAGCGAGGAAACGAGTGAAAAGGAGTAAAGAAAGCTCACATGCTCGTGAAGGAGCTCCCCCAAACCGAAGTGAAGCGTGGAGTACGGCTTATGGTCCACAGATTTGCATCCAATTCAGTCCAGCTGTAAGATACTTCGGAGTAGCATGCGAGAAAAAGCAAGGCCTAACAGCAGAGGGGCCTATTCTCAAGAATACGAAGGACAAAAGTCCTTGAGTACCTGCATGCTAAAACGGAAAATAATCCCTCGTCCTCACGTGCTCAATAAAAGTCTAAAACAATGTCATCAAAAGTAAACAAACCAAAGTAAAGTACAAATGATTACAAAGTCATCGGGTTGCCTCCCGGATAGCGCTGGTTTATAATGGTCCCGCACGACCGTCTTCAAGCTCATCAAATCATGTCAAATCGGGCCAAGGACGTTGGCCACTAGCAAAATCTTCGTTTGGCGAAAAAGCAGATGATCGCCATATAACTCTATCTCCTCGAGGAAGAGCAGCATAGTCCATCACGCAGGGGATTCCATCGCGGAATGGCTCTCCATATCTCCCTTGCGCGCCCGGCAACTCAACTGTAGGGTCTCTACTTCCATTGCCAGGATCATAAACATCCGCCTTGGTGACCTTCCGTTCCCCCAAACCAGGATTATAGTTACCTTGCGTAGGACCTGCACATGAAAAAGCAGAAGAAACAACCTCCAGAGTGTCTCCAGTAGAGTGACACGGAGGGGCAAGGTCAATAGCAAAAGCAGACTCAGGCTGCATAGGGGAGCGGGGGATACTAGACTTAGTGTAGGTCAACGTCTCACCTCCCACCGAGAACGACAAGGTCTTATTCCCCACATCGATGACTGCACCAGCAGTGTGCAGAAAAGGTCTACCTAGAATGATAGGAATGTGAGGGTCCTCGGAAATGTCTAGGACCACAAAGTCAACGGGGATGTAAAATTTTCCGACCTTAACCGGGACGTCCTCTAAGATACCTAAAGGTCTCTGTACGGTCCGGTCTGCCATCTGCAACGTCATGGAGGTAACTCCTAGCTTAGTCATATTAAGTTTCTTGCAGATGGAATTGGGAAGGATACTCACACTAGCCCCCAAGTCACACAAGGCGTTCTGGACCACGTACTTCCCTATAGAACAAGGGATGGAAAAGGTCCCGGGGTCACTCAGTTTCTGAGGTGAACTACCCTGCAATAAAGCACTACCCTCCCCCACAAAGGACACAGACTCAGTCACATCAATGGTACGCTTCTTAGCTATGACCTCCTTAAGAAACTTAGCATACGCAGGAATTTGCTTAACCAAATCGATAAAGGGGATGTTTACCTGCAGTTGTTTAAGAATCTCAAAGAACTTACTGAGCTTGGGGTCTACGGTAGCCGGAAGTACACGGCTCAGAAACGGAAGCCTGATTTGAATCGGCGGTGTCTTGTCCTTGACAGCATCGTCCACATGTTGCTGTCGCTGTGCTGGCCTATGATCACACGGCCTGGCCGTGTGGTTGGCTCCATTCTTCTCTTCTTCCTCCGGATGCTTTGGTCCATCATAAACTGTACCACTACGCAACGTAATAGCACATGCTGTATCGTGAGGAGGGTTAGGAGGATTACCTTGGGGTGGCAGGGTACCCTGCTGACGAGACGCCTGCGAAGTGGCCAGTTGAGCCACTTGATTCCCGAGCATTTTGATCGCGGCGTCCTTAGCTTGCCCGTCTTTTTGCATTTGCTGCAGCATCATTTCTTGCGACTTTTGCACGGACATCGTTACCTGCGACAGCTGCATCATCATGGCCTTCATCTCGGCCATAGGATCGGGTCCCGGGGTAGGTGGAGGAGGTGTGTAGGTGGGTTTTTGGTAGTTGGGTGGAGGTGGTTGGTAGTTTTTATGAGGAGGTATGTAGGGTTGATTTTGTGGAGGTGGGGGAGTCGGGTTTAGGACATTCTGATTACGATAAGATAGGAGCGATCGGTCGTAACCAGGTTGGTTTTGATAAGGCAGGTTTTGAGGGTAAGATTGGTACGCGTAAACCTGCTCTTGGGGTGCAGCATACCCCGTAGAATAAAAACCCGCATCGTGCCCCGCAACAGCATTTACATGGGCACTAGAAGAACCACCTCCCTGCAGCATACTAATTTGCGTAGTCAGCGCAGCAACCTGACTAGTGAGTGCACTAATACTCCCCTTATCACGGTCATCATGCGCAGACCGTGAATTACCTCGCGGCTTCCCAAACTGAGATGAGTGGATAGCCATCTCCTCAATCAAGCCCCAAGCTTTATCGTCGTCGACGTTATTAGCAAAACGTCCCTCGGCAGCAGAATCTAGGATAGCTCGGCTCTCAGCATATAGCCCATTGTAGAACGTCATGATCACCAACCAAGGATTCAACCCATGATGTGGATAATCACGGATGAGCTTCTTATATCGCTCCCAAGCTTCAGCCAACGACTCGTCGAATGTCTGCTTGAAGCCCTGAATTTGGCTCCTCATTTGATTCGTACGTTCAGGAGGATAGAACTTAGAGTAAAAAGCGAGGGCTAACCCGCTCCAATCAGTGATACCTGCGGCCTCTTTGTCGAGGTCCGTGATCCATTTACGGGCTCAATCCTTTAATGAGAAAGGGAATAGCATTTGCCTTATCTGATTCTGGGTGATCCCGGCCTGCTTGATCGTGGAGCAGTAGTCGGTAAACACTTGCATATGCCGACCGGGATCTTCAGTTGGGTAACCACCGAATTGATTCCGCTCCACCAAATTTAGGAAGGCGGGGCGGATCTCGAAATTGCCCTGTAGCGTCTCGGGCATTGTGAATCCATTAGGGATGGACTCCGGTTTAGGTACCGAGTGACTAGATAGTTTAGGCATTGTCACTGGCGGCGAAGTAGAAGTAGGAGTGAGTGGAGGTGTGTCCTCTTCGTAGGACGATTGCGCTTCGCTAGACTCCGCTTGCGACGCTTCCTCAAGATCAATATCAACTATTTGAATCGCTTGCTTACGTAGCCTATGTAGTGCTCGTTCAGGTTCGGGCTCAAAAGGAACAAGAGTCCGAGGTGACCTGCGCATAAACACAACTACACAAAACGATAAGAACGGTCTCAAGGAACTAGGTTCCTTGAGACAAGAGAGAAAAACCTAACAAATACTAAGCAAACACAAACTAGCTAACCGTCTCCCCGGCAACGGCGCCAAAATTGACAAGGGTAAAGTCGTGTCTCCTCAATCAAAATAACCTAAGGTCAACTAACTGGGTAGTCAGTGGCAGTAGGGTCGAGATCCACAGAGAGACAGGTGAAGTCAATGGTTTGCTAAGCTAAGGCAGGTCGGTCTCAAGGGTGTGAAAGGTCGGTGTTTGAAAGACTAAACTAAGAACAATAAGTAAAATGAGTAGAATATGAATAAGAGGGGGAGATTAAGGCATCAGGTTCATGTGACAGCGATTCAGAACTCAACTCAGAAGGAAATTCAATCAATTGAAAGCATGCAAATGATTAGGTTTTGGGAAAACGCTCTCTCGAGTCAATTTCAACCTTAAGCAAATTTAGCGGGCTCTCGCTACGTACTAAATTCGACTTATCAATTACGCGTGAGTCTAGTTTCAATTAGGCTTTCGATCTTAAACTGAAACAACCTAAATTCAATTCAATAAAGGCGTCCCTAAATTCAATTGATAATTAAAACGCGCATGAAGAAATCAATTGCACAAATTCAATCAATATAAACGATTAAAACATGTTCTGAATCAATATCACAATCACCCTAAACCCTAATTGAGAATTAGCTATGCATAATCAAAACTAGAACAAAGCAATTGAAATAATAAAGAGAAGACATGATAAAACAAGAACAATAGATTAAACCTGGAGAAATCAATAATTGCAATGTAAAAGATCGAGTCTTGAAAGATGAATTCAATCTAAACTAAGTTTTATGAGAGTTTAATTGAGAGAAAAGCTAATTCTAATTCTAAGGAGTAAAAATAAAACAAAGCATAAGTCGCCAAACCCTAACACGAGCCTATTTATAAAAACACGAAAATCCGGAGCAGCAAGGGGGGAGCGGACCGCTCTAAGCAGGGGAGCGGACCGCTCCACTGGAGCAAACCGCTCGGTTCGAGTAGAACCGCTCGGTTCTTAGGTCCAAATCGTATGGCAGCAAGTTTACTCTTGATTCTTGTACCCGGAACCTATAGGTTTGCTCTGAACCTATAGGTTTGACGTCCCAAAGTGTCGTATGACTTCCGAATCGACTCTCGGGCTTCGTCTTGACTTCACGATACTCGGTAATGCTCCATTTGACTCAGGCTTTAGCTCAGGACCGCCAAAACCTGCAAAATACACACGAGGAACGACAGTATCGCAATATAAAGAAAATAGCTACTAAAATACTAATGAAATCGAGTAAGTGCGAGCTAAATGCATGTGAACTGGGGGCATAAAGCGATATAAAAGACATGTATCAATTATAAATGTCAATTTTTTTGCATATATTAAATATTTCGAAATGTTTGTATATATATATATATATATACATGTCGATTTTTGTAGTTAAATATGATTTAATAAAAATTGTTATATATATATGTATAAAATTTTAATGTTGGCCGAAACAATTGAATAAAAAATTTGTTTTTGTTTTTTTTTTTTTTTTGGCCGAAAACTTTTAAAATTGAATTAATGTGATTGATTCATTTTGTTTTTAATTTGAATTGTCAAATTGATTTTGTTATTGAAGTGCCTTATTTTATTGTCATAAAATTGTTTTTGATATGTGAGTGTATATGATGCCATTCATTTTAAAATAGTTTAAAATGATTATTGAATTGATTCATTATATGTGATATGTTGAATTAATACTTATTTATCAATTTATGTATGACATGATTGATTTTATGTTAATCGGTGAATTTTTATGAAATTTTCACTTAAACATATTTTTAGTAGGTGGTTTGTGTTTTTCATGCATTTGGATGTATGAAATTTTTGTTTTAGTTGATGAATGCGTTTATATTTGATTGCGTTTTATATCAAGTGTGGCCTAAGTTTGTTTTTAATTGCATTTTCGTAATGATGAAAATGTGATTTTGGGATTTTCACGTCTCCAACTTGTAATTTTCTTTTATCCTAGAGTATTTGTAAATAGGATTTACAATGTAATAGCTAGTGGTACAAGAAGAGGAGATTGAAGATTTGCCATTACTTTTGGCGATCCAAGACGGAGGTTTTGGAGCCCTGCTTTTGGAATTAGGGTCCTTTTAAAGGATTCCAATTTGTATTTTATAGGGTCCAATTTGATTGGATTCCGACTTTGTATCGTTTGTGTTAGGCCACACTAGGTTTTATGTGCTTGTTTTATTTATGCTTTTCGTCATATTCCGCCTAAAATCAAACCACCTAAATAGATGAATATGATTCATTCCCACGTGTTAGTTAGAATAGTTATAACATATGATGTTTTAACCTTTTGATTTAAACATATGATGTTTTAACAAGTCATCATTCACTTAGACTTATCTATATTGTTCACTTAAATGAGTTTTTTAATGGATGATGAGATCTCACTCTTTTACTTTAAAATTGAGATATAGTCTTTCTAAATCGAATCATTATGAATCCCTTGTTCGTCGGTGGGCATATAGGACCTGTTGTTAAATCCATGTGTACCCCTTCTACCTTGGGTAAGTAGTTGATGTCGATGTTAGTTGAACTCAACATTTGGTTTTTACTAATATGTGAGAATTGAATGGACTACCAATAAATTTGAGAAATTTATGAACCAAGATTTTTTAAAAGGTTAAAAATTAGTCAAATGGTTGACTTATCGATTTATTGAAATTTGAGTCTTGGAATCATTTATATAATTCTTGAGTGGGATCAATTATATAAATGCACTTAGTTTATTTACATGTTTTAAATAGACGCATTATATTTGGTGATTGCTTATGTTTGTTTTATCTTCATATATTGTAGATATATTTGTTGCTATTTCTGCTTTATTATGGCTGATAAAAATGCTACCCCCGGCCCTAGTGCCGTCTTGACTAGGGAGTCATGGTTGCGTTCCTTTATGGACCATGTCTCCTACAACCAAAACTATCGTCTCAAGGCAGATGGTAGTAACTTCACCGAATGGGAGGCAGCATTAAAGAATGCTGCTATCGCAGACGGAAAGCTGAAGTATCTCATCGAGCCAATTCCTACCGAACCCATCGCTAGATCTGGAGCTCAACGAACTGCATACGATGAGTTTGTAAAAGAGGCGGGTGCGATTAAGAACGTACTCATATATGCAATGGATTCCCATTTGCAACGTCGCTTCATTTCCCAAGGTGCAAATCGCATTTTCACCACGCTGACTAAAGAATTCTCGCAAGCTCCGAGAATTGTTAGGTATGATGCAGCTGTACACTTCTTTGAGGCTAAGCTGCAAAGGGGCCAACCTGTTAGCGCCCACATGCTTAATATGATTGAGAATGTGGAGAAATTAGAAGCTCTTGGTTGCAAGCTTGAAGACTCGATCATTGTTGATCGTATCCTACACTCACTTCATGATGGATTCACTCAGTTTAGGGTGAATTACAACATGAATGACATGAAGAAGAGTCTTCATGAACTTCACTCTCTGCTTGTGCAAGCTGAGAAAGATCTTAATTTGAGTGGGAGTCACAAGAAAGATGTTCTTGTGATGCGATCAAGGAAAGGGAAAGGCACTGCTTTGCCTCGAATGCTAAGCGACCTCGATTCAAGAAGAAAGGTCACCTAAACCCAAGAGTGGTCCTGGGAGTCAAGTCACTCAAAAGGCAAGAAGAGCAAAGAAAAGGAGGGAAAATGTCACCATTGCCAGCGATGCAGGCATTGGAGAAGGAATTGTCCTAAGTACCTCGAGGACATAAAAGGCTGGGCGATGTGTACTCAAGGTATGTCATCTAATATTCACATGATAGAAATTAATCATGCGAGTTCCTCTGTTTGGGTATTTGATCTTTGGATGTGGTTCTCACATTTGTAATCACTTGCAGGGCCTCCGGGACGTAAGACGTCTGGCTAAAGGCGATGTTGATTTACGTGTTGGGAATGGAGCAAAGGTTGCTGCTGTTTTTGTAGGAACTTACATCTTGTTTTTACCTAGTGGTTTGGAACTTTGTTTGGATAATTGTTATTATGTTCCTAGTTTGTCAAAGAACATTATTTCCGTTAACATGTTGGATGTTTTTGGTTTTTCATTTATTATTAAGAACAATTGTTGTACTTTTTCTTTAAATGATGTTGTTTATGGTCAAGCGTTTTCCATGAATGGTATTTATGTTCTAGATCAAACGCAAGAAATATATCATGTGAATAATAAAAAGGCTAAATTAGGTGATAAAGATCAAACGTATTTATGGCATTGTCGAATGGGACACATAAATGAAAGACGAGTAAAGAAACTCATTAAGAATGGGATTATTTCACCATTTGGCTATGAATCATTTGGTACTTGTGAATCATGTCTCATTGGAAAGATGAATCGTATATCTTTTAAAGGTATTGGAATGCGAGCCAGTGACTTACTAGGACTAATACATACCGATGTATGTGGACCAATGTCTGTCACAGCACGAGATGGCTATAGATATTTCATCACTTTTACTGATGATTTAAGTAGATATGGGTATGTCTATTTAATGAAACATAAAAGTGAATCTTTTGAGAAATTCAAGGAATTTCAAAATAAGGTTGAGAACCAATTAGATAGAAAAATAAAGGCATTACGATCAGATCGTGGTGGTGAATATTTATCGAATGAATTTGATCAACACCTAAAGGATTGTGGCATTGTATCACAATTAACTCCACCTGGAACACCACAATTGAATGGTGTGTCCGAACGGAGAAATCGGACCTTGTTAGACATGGTTCGCTCCATGATGAGTCACACGGTTTTACCGGATTCATTGTGGGGGTTTGCTCTAAATTCTGCTGCACTCATTCTAAACCGAAGTCCGACTAAAACGACTGACAAAACCCCATATGAGATGTGGAAAGGAAAAGTTCCTGATTTGTCTTTTATTCGGGTTTGGGGATGTGAGGCTTACGTTAAGTGGAGACCTGACGATAAGCTAGGCCCACGATCGGTCAAAACATACTTTGTGGGATATCCAAAAGGAATGTTTGGTCATTACTTTTATTCACCTACTGAACAACGAGTCTTTGTTGCAGCTAGTGCTAAATTCTTAGAGAAAGAGTTTATCACGAATAACCAAAGTAATAGGGTTTTTGAGTTGTCAGAAATCTCAGAACCAGACACTGCACAAGTGATGGAGGAAGATATTCCTTCAACCTCCACTGCAGTAGCTATTCCTGCGGAACCTAGGAGGTCAAGTCGAATCTCTTATCCTCCGGATCGATACATTGGTATCGTTGAAGAAGGAAATGGAGATGATTTATTACTTCTTGAAAGTAATGAACCGACTACCTACAAAGGTGCAATGACTAGTTCTGACTCGAAGCTATGGCTTGAAGCCATGCACTCCGAGATAGACTCCATGTACGAGAACGAAGTATGGGATCTGGTTGATTTGCCTGAAAAGGTGAGACCTCTTCAGTGCAAATGGATTTATAAGATAAAGCGTTCACTAGGTGGACAACCAGATATCTATAAAGCACGACTTGTTGCAAAAGGTTTCACCCAAGTGCAAGGTTTACACTACGATGATATCTTTGCCTGTCGTCATGCTTCGATCTATCAGGATTATCTTAGCGATTCTTTGCATTTCATGATTATGAAATATGGTAAATGGATGTGAAGACCGCCTTCTTAAATGGTTATTTAGGCGAGGAATTGTACATGGTACAACCCAAGGCTTCACGGATCCAAAATATCCTAAGAAAGTATGCAAACTTAAGCGTTCCATTTATGGACTTAAGCAAGCATCGAGGAGTTGGAATCATAGATTTGACCAAGTGATTAAACAATATGGTTTTAAACGATCAATGAGGAACCATGTTTATATGTCAAATCAAGTGGGAGCTATATTGCATTCCTAGTTTTGTATGTAGATGACATCTGTTAATAGGAATCACATTCATATGCTTTCTTACGTAAAGAATGGTTAAAGAATCATTTTCAGATGAAAGACTTAGGTGAGGCACAGAGAATACTCGGTATTCAAATCTATAGAGATAGATCCAAGAGAATGTTGGCGTTAAGTCAAGAATCTTTTATAGATAAAATTCTTGAGAGGTTCAGTATGACGAACTCAAAAAGGGGTAATCTTCCGATGGTTCATGGGGTGCATTTAAGTAAGACTCAATCACCTAAATCACCAGAAGAAATAGAGCGCATGAATCGAATTCCATACGCTTCGGCAGTGGGATCGATTATGTATGCTATGATGTGTACACGTCCAGACGTGGCATTCGCACTTAGTATGATGAGTCGTTACCAAAAGGATCCAGGTGAAAGTCACTGGATTGCTGTTAAGAACATCCTTAAGTACTTGAGAAGAACTAAGGGTTGGATGTTAGTATATGGTTGAGACGAAGAATTATGTGCAAAAGGTTTCACAGATGCCAGTTTCCAAACGGATAGAGATGATTCTAAGTCTCAATCCGGATTCGTTTTTACACTTAATGGTGCGGCAGTGAGTTGGAAAAGTTCCAAGCAATCAGTCACAGCAGATTCCACAATGTAATCCGAGTATATTGCGACTTAGAGGCGGCTAAAGAGGCAATATGGATGCGTCAGTTCTTACAAGGGCTAATGGTAGTTCCTAGTGCGAATGACCCGATCACTGTTTATTGTGATAACAGTGGTGCCATATTCCAAGCTAAAGAGCCTAAATCTAGCAATAAGTCTAGACATGTGTTGCGGAAGGCTCATATGATACGAGATTACGTGGAGCAAAAGGAGATAGAGATTTGCAAGGTTGTCACGGATGAAAACATAGCGGACCCTCTCACGAAGCCATTGTCGTACAATAAACATGTGGAACATGTTGTATCAATGGGACTGAAGAGTGTTCCTGATTTTCATTAGTTTGTGTTTTAGATAATGTATCTGTTAAAACTACTACTTTGTAATCATCAAATTATTTCTTTATATATGGTATTTCATGTGGATTGTGTGACAATATTGAACGCCACTGAGTGAACTGATTTACTTTATATATGTTTTTTGTCCATAATCACCAACATGAGCTGATAACTCTAGGTGATTAGATTGTGGGTTGATTGATGGTAGGTTCAATAACCATAAGGACATGTGATGTCTGATCAAACACATATGCGAGGTATAGAGGATACTGCGTAGGACATAGTGACCACTTAAATGAAGTCCTAAATGTACAGACATTATGCCTGGTCGTGGATAGGACGTTCATTGTGTTCCTAGAGTCGATTCTTTTGACTGTCGACTGTTTCTTGAGATAAGGGTGTTGGAGTAAGTGTCCTCCACAATAGTGCGATTACATAATAAATCTCAATTAAGGAATACATGGGGATAATCCTGTATTATTGTCAATTGATTAACGTAAATCAATAACGGTTGGCTGACTAGAGTTTGACGTTATTGTCGTGAAAACGGCGGTAATCAATTGATCCCTTTAAGTTACACCTATAGGAACATACTCCAAATATTTAAGCTTATATATTGTATTAGATACGATTATATTAGTAACTTGATAAATCGACTAACGGTTAGTCAGTGTATTAATTTAGAGAGAAATCGAGTTGTGAACTCGAGTGATTTAATTTTATATCGATAAAATTATCAGAGGAGATGGGAATTAGTTATTAAACGTTAATTCACTAATTATGTATATTTTACTAATGAGATTAGTAAAAGTATAATTCTTAAATATGTGTAGGTGTACATATATGTTAAAGAAGAGTTATGAGTTCAATTTGATAATTTGTACTTTATCATATTAGATGATTAAGTGATAAATTATAAGTATTTGTGAGACAAATATTGAAAACAAATTGGACCCATAATGGGAGCCCTAAAACCGTCCTAGCAAGCAAGAGGAGAGAAAAGATGCTCTTTTGTCTTTTGCCTTTTGTTCTCATTTGCATGCTTTAATATAATCATTCTAAAGCTTGCATTTTGTCTAACCAAGAAAGCACTCTCCACTCTCTCCTCTCACTTGAAATAGCCGGCCCCCTATAGTGTATAGGATACACTTTGCTTTTCTTATTTTTGACTCTTGAGAAGGGCATAAAGAAAGTGAAAAGGTAACATACATTATACTACTCTCTAACTCCTCCAAAATCTCTCTAAAACTCACATACAACATTACTTGTATTACTAAGTGTTAGTAATCATAATATACTACATATCAAGTGCTTATTAGTGATTTCTAGATCAAAATCACTTGTAAGTTTTGGAGATGTTCTTGGGTGCAACAAGGAGGTTTTCTATTATGGAAACTCGGTTTTGGAGGATCATCCATATTGTTAGCTCAAGAAACAAATCTAGAAAGGAGTTCTAGATTTGTGCCCATTTTATTCCTTAAGAGAAGGTATAAATTTCTATAAACTTGTAACAAAGTCTATTTGTAACTACATAGATCTTGCTCATCAAATTAGAGTAATTTGATTTACACTAATATTTGATTAGTGAATGGGATCCGATCCCTACAAAGGGCAGTTTTGGGTGACTTTGGTTTCTTTCTCGTGGTCGCACCGTAAAAGGAGGCCGAGTAGATTTTTTCTGGGTCATTTCATACTGTGCTTTAATCTGCAAGATTCGAGTCAAGGAAAATATCCAATCTTATCATTTTTTTTAATCTCAGGGCCACTCGAGGAGTAGTAACTGAAATGCATGGCCATGCTCGAATGTTGTGAATACATTTGTATATCAGTTAGTTGCTCTCTAGTCGAGGAAACCACTCTTGATACGATCACTTGTTAGATACGACCTTGCGGAAGTACGACTTTGCAAATTGTCTACCATTGAGTGGGAGATTTATATGGATATGAGAATCATTAATCACACAGTTAAGCACTTGTAGGACAAGTGGGAGATTGTTGGAGCTAGTGTCCTCCACAGTTAGTGTGATTAATTTATTAAATCTCTTACAGGATCACAAAGGATACTTGTATTTAAAATCAGCTGATTAACGTATATCGGTAACGGTTGGCTTGCTAGAAAGTTTGACGTTACTGTCATATAGATGGCGGTGATCAGCTGGTCCTTATCGGTCACACCTATAGGACGATTTTATGAAATGTAATGTGATTACATTGATGCCTTAGATATGTCTAAACAGTTAGAAAGTTGGAAATATAACTGAATAATTATTTAATATGATTAAATAGATTATTGTTATTTAATTTAGTGGGTGAGCTGAATTAAATGTTAAGTCAGCTAGATGAGCTGAATTAAGTGTTAGTTCACATGTGTATAATAGTTATAAGCTACATTTATATTATAAATATATTTGATATTTATAGTTAAAATGATGCTATAAGTTATGTTATTTAATTCATTGTATTATACGATAGTCAATTAATTAAATACATATTATACATATTATTTTACATGTAATGTACATTTGAAATATAATAAAAATAAAATACACACAATACACACACATTTGTGTCGTGTGGTATGTAGGTATGTATAATGTTTTTGTTTGTTTATTTAAGTAAGTAATGGGTAGTTAATACTTGATTAACCACCATTTACCATTACTTAATTAAACCTCCCCACTAACTATTTAACCTCTCCACTAAATACACTTAGAAACTAACTTCTATACTCATAAGATGATCATAGAAAAATTGGTGTTGTGAGGGTGTGTATGTCGTGTATGTTGAGAGAAAAAGAGAGAATTTGTCTCACATTTTTCACTACCATATTTCCTAAAACTTCATATATTAATCGTAATATATTATACCTTGTTTTCTAGCATAAACACAAGGCATTTCATAAGGCGTTTTGGGTGCAACTTATAAGAGATATTCTACGTTGAATATTGGTTTGTAAAACGTAATTCGGGTACGTTTTAGGAGGTTCTTAGGCCTTTCATTGAAGTTTAAGAAAAGTTATTTCTATGATCTTGTAATTCATATTATTATCATTTTGTATAATCTTGGGCATGTTAATACGATTAACATTTTAGTAGTAATATCGTGTTTTATATTCCTACATTGCCCCCACGGGCACGGTACGAACTAAAAAAGAACAACATTTTCAAGATTACACACAATCATTTTAAGTACACTCTATTTAAAATGGTTCGAATACAAACCTGTCCAAACTCCATGACGTTCAGGCGCACCCGGACCTCATCGTAGGACCAGTCAAAGGCCGCACGGTTGTAGGTGCCCCAAGTACGCACCGCCGGGTACGCTCTCACAATCTTCCTAGCATGCTCAGGCATCAGGAAGGGAAAATGAATGAAGATCCATGACTGCATACACAAGAACACTGATGTGTCTTATATTTATATATATTTATAGCCCCTGTCGTTAGCGTTTCTTTGCGATTCTTGTGCTTTTATATGCGTTTCAGCTCCTATTTCTCTCCGTTTGGCTCTGCTGCGTTTTTGTGTCCATTTTGCAGGTACACGCGCTTATTTGGAGTATAGGAGGCTGGTCGAGAAGTTTCGTGAAGTTTGGAGGTGATTCGAGTTGATTTCGTTGCGTTTCGGTTGCGCACGAGCCTCGTTTCATTAAATGAAGGTGTCTCGGGACCTTGGCTCGGGATTTGAAGCTCACATTATCATCCTAAGACTCGTCCCTACTCATGAGCCTCATCCCTTAGTCTTGGGACAACAAGAAGAAGCAAAAACAAGAAAAAAAACTAAGTACAAAAGAAGAACAAAACAAGCTTTGAACTGAACACTACGGGACACTATTGTCCCGGTCGGGATGACCTTGGCCCGGTCGGGCTGACCATGGGCCCGGACGGGCGGGCTGTGGGACTCTTCGTGTGCTTTAAATACATCGTCTATTTGATAGGCCAAAACATCTTATTTTTGCACGAAATTTTCAGAGCACTTCATAGACACTTAGAACTACTTTCCATCAAAAATTTAGGTCTTGAATAATTTTCCTTCTTGTATTTCAAATTCCCGACTCGGATACGTTGTTTGATCATCTATTTCGGTATTGTTGCCTTTGTTCTTCTCTTTCTCTTTGCAATTTCTGATTGAGTTTTGTTTTATACTTTTCTTGTTTGATTGTCACTTCATTATTTATCATCCTTGATCATGTCTTTCGTTATTTCCTTTGCTTTTATATTCGTTTTCGCTATGTGTGAGTAGTCCTCTATCTAGGGTTGAAGGGTGATCATGGGTGAGTAGCTTTGGATGATTTTGGTGATGATTTGATTAGGGTCTTGCATGTGTCTCTGGTTTTTCTTGTTTTGTATGCGTTTGTTGATCCTTTGGCCAAGGATTAGTGAGCCCTTGCTACCCTTAAATTTAAGACCGAAAGCCTAGTTTAAGGTAGGGTACGAGACTAACCATTAGGACCCTCATTTGTAAGTTGCGAGAGCCCGCACTTGAGACCTAGAGGACGCTTAGAACCGAGAGGTCGAGCCTAATCCTTAGCGCATGCGTTTCCCGACTCATTTCTGTCACCATTGTTCATCCTAGCTTTGCCATTGCTAACCCCGATTCCCTAGACTTTTTCCTAATCGTTTAAACCCTTATTCCTTCGCTCTAGCTTTAGTTAACCAACCATACTCGAACCGAGACTAGAATCGTTCAAAATAACCAACAATTCAACCTTCTCCCTGCGGATACGATACCCGACTTACCCTTGCTACCCGTTAGAGTTTGTTCGGTTTATTTTTGATTAGGTGACGCGACTAAGCCTATCAAATTTTGGCGCCGTTGCCGGGGAGACGGTTTTTGTTTTTGTTGTTTATTTGGTTCTTTTCTCTTTGTTACCTCTTGTCTCAAGGAACCTCAATTCCTTGAGGCCGTTACTTATCTTTGCCTCTAGTGTTTTTGTGTGCCCAGGCAAACGCGTACGTCTCAAAAAGGTTTGTCAATTCAGTTTGACCCGGAGCCGGAGCGTACTTTCCTAAGGCGTCGAAACTTGCTAAAGGACTTGGAAGCTACTTCCTCTTCTACTCCTTCACCAAAGGAAGTCCACATTGAACTTGTACCCGAAACGAAGAAGATGGTTAAGCTTTCCGATCACTCGATGCCGACCGCGGCTCAAGTTCCGAGGGGCAATGCTATGCCAACCATAGCTGCAAATAACTTTGAAGTTAAGCCCGCTTTCATTAATCTTATAGAACGAAGTCAGTTTGGAGGAAGCCCTGGCGCGGACCCCAACTTGCACATCCAAAATTTCTGCGATTATTGCTCCACGATCAAGCAAACGGGTCTGACCCAAGATCAAATACAGGAGATGCTCTTCCCATTTTCCCTCCGAGACAAAGCCAAGCTGTGGCTTAACTCCTTGAATCGCGTAGCTCTTGCGATCACCGATTAGAACTCCTTGGTCTTGGCGTTCTATCAAAAGTACTTCCCTCCCGAGAAGACCGCAATGCTAAGGAGCCAAATAACTAGCTTTAGGCAAAGAGGTGATGAAAGTTTGTTCGATGCGTGGGAGCGCTACAAGGACCTACAACGCCAATGTCCTCACCATGGCATGGACAAGTGGTTCATAGTCATGCAATTTTATAACGGTCTTTACAATGAGTCTCGCCAAGTGCTTGACTCGGCGGCGAATGGTAGATTCGATAATATTGTTGTGGAGGAGGCCATTGACACGATAGAAGCTATGGCCATCCATAATGCGCAATATGGTAGCTCAAGAAATGTCCCTAGAGTCGGTGGTAAGAATGATGGTGACATGGTAGCCATGCTTTCGGCTAAGATGGATGCTATGACCGCGATGATGATGAGTCACATGCAAGCGGGTAGTAGTTCCTCAAATGCGGGTGGTCAAACGGTAGCGGCTATGCACACTTCTCACGACGTGCCTTGCAATTCTTGCGGTATGGTTGGTCACACTTCAATGGAATGCCGAGGTATGAACACACAATCTCATCATGTGCATGCTTTACATACTCAAAACAACCCCTACTCTAACTACTACAATGAGGAGTACAAGAATCATCCAAATTTGAGCTACAAAAGCCAAAATGTTTTGAACCCTCAACCACAACAACACCAAAACAGCCCTTACAACAACACTCAACAAAATTTCAGCTACAATAATGCTCCAAGACCTTACAACCCTCCGGGCTTCAATCGCCCTAATTTTCAAGCTCAAAATGCTCCACCACCCGTGCAAGCCGCTCCGTCTTCGAGTGGTGACCCAATGATGATCGAAATGAGGGCCATGATGATGCAAATGGCCAAGACACAAGAGACTATGATGGCTCAAATGCAAAAGAGCGATCAAGCTAAAGACGCGGCCATTAAAATGCTAGAGACGCAAGTGGCTCAACTTGCTTCTTTTAATCCTCAACGGAAGCCGGGTGCTCTACCATCGCAAGGCACTCAACCGCAACAACATGAGTCGATTAACGCCATCTCCTTGCGTAGCGGCACGAGCTACGATGGTCCTCCAATGCCTACGGTGGTAAATGAGGTAAACCCTTCCATTTTGCCTAACGATTTTAGTGCTTTTAGTAATGATGTTGCAGGTACGAGCACGAGTGGAGCCAAGGGAGGAGGGAAAGCCGTGGGGTCCCAAGATGGATCAGCCGTGAGAGGTGGAGCTCAGCTAGGTGGGTCAAACGTGGGAGGTGGTGCTCAAAGTGGGGCTGCCGTGGACAAAGAAAAGAAGACGCAGCAAGCGCAGAGCAAGCCTGTAGAGCCTCAGATTCAAATTAAGCTACCATTCCCGAGCCGAGTGGTAAAATCAAAGTTAGACACGCAGTTTGGTAAGTTCATGGAGGTCGTCAAGGACCTAAAGGTAACGGTACCCTTTACTGAACTAGTCACGCAGGTCCCTGCGTACGCTAAATTTCTCAAAGACATACTCACCCGCAAACGATCTTTCACTGAGGTCGAGACTGTTGCTTCTACTGCTGAATGCAGCGCACTTTTACAAAACCAGTCTCTTCCTAAATTGAAAGATCCGGGTAGCTTCTCGATCCCTTGCACTATTGGCACTGTTTCGATTCCTAACGCTTTATGTGATTTAGGTGCCAGTGTAAGCGTTCTACCTTACTCCGTATGTGAGAAGCACAACATGGGACCCTTGAAAGTAACAAACATCACGTCCAAATGGCGGATCGTTCTGTCAAACGCCCACTCGGTGTTTTGGAGGACGTTCCTGTCAAAGTGGGTAAGTTTTTCATCCCCGTTGACTTTATCGTCCTTGACATGGCCGAGGACTCCCAACTTCCTATTATATTGGGTCGGCCTTTCTTGCACACTGCTGGTGCAATTATAGACGTCAAGAACGGAAAGTTAACGTTGGATACTGGAGGTGATTTGATTACTTTTAACTTGTCTAACGCTTTGAAGCGTCCCATGTTGGAGCGGCATGTCTTTGTCGTTGATATCCTTGATGATTGTGTTGACGAGTACTTACCGCAAGTCCTCGAGAGGGACCCTCTTGAGGCCGTGCTCTATTGTGATTATGTTGCAGGTACATTAGGGCGGTCGGAAGCGGGTAAAGATGCACTGCAGGACGCATTAAGCGCAGACGGAGTTGGCTTTGCTGCAAGCCACGCAATTGGAGCTGCTAATGAGGATGGCCGAGCTGTTGATGACGATGGATAAGACGATGAAGAGGACGATGGTAGTGGAATCGTTTATGACGAGACCCACGGTTGGTGGTACTTCCCGTACCGTGCTGCGCCCCCCGTTTGAAGCTGGTTTGGGGGGACGTTTTGCTTGTAAATATATTGTATGTACTCTGCTTTCTTTTGAGACTTTCTTTGCTCGTTTTTATCCCCCTTATTTTATGGTCCCTGGTTGATGTGCTGTAGGACACATTGAGGACAATGTGTTGTTTGGTTTGGGGGGAGGAAACGCTTTGCATTCGCTTTGCTTTCTTTTTGCGTTTTCGTTTTCGATTTTCGCTTTTCCAAAAAACTCACAAAAACAAAAAAAAAATCTGAAAATTTCAGAAAATTCAAAAAAATCAGAAAATTTCTCAAAAAAATACCAAAAATACGTATCCCGTTCTGTTTTTTTGCGAGCTGTTTTTATCTTATTTTTCTTTCCCGACATCCCTTCCCTTGTTTGCTTTGAGATTTGGCATGATTTACATTGTTTGGATTAGCGCTACGGGGATGTTGAGACGCGCTTGTAGATGATGGCATGTGCTTTTACTTGTTGGCTTTATCATTCACGGACTATAGCTACTTATATTGTGAGGTTTTCAGCCTCCTGCGGCCGGTTCATCATTCCCGGTCCCCGTGCTTTATTGAGAGTAGTTCTCCTCTTGGGGTGCGTAATATCAACACGCATAAGTGTGGCCCCTATCCCGTGTTTCCCACGATTTTGTCACGTGTTTATTGCATATGAGGCTTTAGTTGATTTCATTTCATTCACCTTGTTCTTTCATTGCTTTTATCCTCTCAAATATGATCCTTTACCCTTACCCACATGAGTTTGCTAGCTACTTTGCCAAATAGCCTACCCTAGCCTTGCTAGTTACCGCTTTTGCTTACTCTTGTGCTTGTCCTTCGGGTCTTGATCATGCTGCGACTTGCTGACGTCGTTTGCTTTGAGAGTGTTGGTGAATATGAGTCGGGATTGCTGAAAAGGATTGGGTTGAACTATAAACTAAGGGTAGACTAAAATTAAAGGTTTGAAAGATGATAATGGAGAAATCTAGGGTCACAGGTTCACGATGATTTCAACTAAGGTTATCACTGAATAAGGATACTAATGGTGGTTTGTGTTAATGGATTAGGACAAGTCCTCTCGGATCAAAGTCAACCCTAAAGCTCAACTAACGGGCTCTCGCTACGTATTAGTTTCGCTCTACTGACTCTCACACAAGGCTCACCTTAACCCGGCTTTCGATCTTAGGTTTAGGCTTCCTAGGTCAACACAACCCATCGTGGCCTTTGATCAATTGAGTGAGAAATTAGGGCATGAGATTAGATTAACAACAAGCAACCAAAAGATAACCAAAATCAGAAATTAAACCAAAGAATCAATCATCGATCCCCATAGAACCCTAGGATGAGATTAGCTATGCATAATTGGGGATGAATTCAAAGCAACACAATAACAATAACAAAACATAATGAATGAAAAGCAATTGAAATCAAACCTTGAAATAATCTTGAATTACAATGAGAAAGATCGAAACTTGCAAGAGAATTCAATCTAAACTTAAGAGTTATAAGAGAGTTTAAAGAGAGAAAAGCTATTCTAATTCTAATATGAAAATATAATATAAAAGCATCCCCCATAAACCCTAACTCAGACTCTATTTATAGGCCAACGAAAATACGCGAAACAGGGCAGCAGAACCGCTCGGTTCGAAGCCAAACCGATCGGTTTGGGGGGTGGAACCGATCGGTTCACTCCTGAACCGATAGGTTCTTAGGTGCAAATCGTTGGGCAGCAACTTTTGGTCTTGTTGTTGTATCCGGAACCTATAGGTTTGCTCTGAACCTATAGGTTTGACGTCCCAAAGTGTCGTATGACTTCCGAATCGACTCTCGGGCTTCGTCTTGACTTCTCGATACTCGTAAACGCTCCCATAACCTCAGGTTTTAGCTCAGGACCGCCAAAACCTGCAAAATACAAACGAGGAACGACAGTATCGCAATATAAAGCAAATAGCTACTAGAATACTAATGAAATCAAGTAAGTGCGAGCTAAATGCATGTGAACCGGGGGCATAAAAGCTATATAAAAGGCATGTATCAAACTCCCCCAAACCAAACATTTGCTTGTCCTCAAGCAAACAGCGTCGGAGAAAATCAAAGCGTAGCTAGTTAATCACGTTAGCATCTCGAAGTGGACGACCTATGCACCTAAACATACAAGCTACAGTCTATTTCGCCGAAAATAGAGCACAAGTCTCAACCATTCACACCAACATCGTATTACTAGCTTCTCACGCTTTCGCAAAAATTAAACTAACGACAATTGGACTCAAGCAAGGCCAACCACGCATACCACTTCCCATTCCATCTTTCTTTCCACATCAAACCATTTTTTTTCTTTTTTCTTTCTTTTCTTTTTCTCAAATGTGGAGCATCCCTCGTATGTAGTACCGTTTAGCTTGACGTTCACTCGGTAAAGATCGCGCTTGGGTACACATATTTCCTTAAGGGTTACATCATTGCTCATACTCCCGGTCGCAACCAAATTCATGGCCACTGTGGTTACTCAAATCAATGAGTCCCCTCCGAGAGCATCGAAGCATTGCTCCAACATTATATGATCTTTCCAAACAAACCACACACCATCTTTCCAACTTTCCACAAACCAAAAGCCTCGCAAAAATACCAATATCGAAAGTAAAATTAACGAAAAGCGATAAGAATCTCGCAAGAAAGTGGGCTAGTGTTGGAGGCTCGCAATCTAATAACAGGAAACAAACATATAGTGCATGCTACGACGATAGGAAGTCGACTTAGAGATACTAAAGATCAAAATTGCACACTAATCAATTCTCCAAACGGGACAAGACAAACCGAAATAGGTTTGGAATTTTCAAAATGTTTTAATTTTTTTGGGTTTTAAAGCACTCAAAGAAAAGGAAAAGCAAATGAAAAGCGCGACAGTGCTTCCCTCCCCCAAACCAGAATTACACATTGTCCTCAATGTGGAAAAACAGCACAACCACAAGCAGAGCAGGACAAATAAAAGACGAGGGTAGGAAAATGAAAGCGAGGAAACGAGGGAAAAGGAGAAAGAAAGCTCACATGCTCGTGAAGGAGCTCCCCAAACCGAAGTGAAGCGTGGAGTGCGGCTTATGATCTACAGATTTGCATCCAATTCAGTCCAGCTGTAAGATACTTCGGAGTAGCATGCGAGAAAAAGCGAGGCCGAACAGCAGAGGGGCCTATTCTCAAGAATACTAAGGACAAAAGTCCTTGAGTACCTGCATACTAAAATAGATAATAATCCCTCATCCTCACGCGCTCAATAAAAGTCTAAAACAATGTCATCAAATGTAAACAAACCAAAGTAAATTACTACTGATTATAAAGTCATCGGGTTGCCTCCCGGATAGCGCTGGTTTATAATGGTCCCGCACGACTGTCGTCAAACTCATCAAATCATGTCAAATTGGGCCAAGGACGTTGGCCACTTGCAGCATCTTCACTTGGCGAAATAGCATCTGTTCGCCATAGAACTCGATCTCCTCGCGGAAGAGCAGCATAGTCCATCAAGCAGGGGATTCCATCGCGGAATGGCTCTCCATATCTCCCTTGCGCTCCCGGCGACTCAACCGTAGGGTCCCCATCTCCAAGCAGCTCGCCATATCGCCCCCGTGCTCCAAGCATCGCAGACCTTGGGACTCCACCTCCATCGCTAGGAGCATAGACATCTGCCTTTGTAGCTCGCCGTTCCCCCGAACCAGGATCGTACCCACCCTGCGTAAGACCTGCACAAGTAGAAACAGAAGAAACAACCTCCAAAGTGTCTCCAGTAAAGTGAGACGGAGGGGCAAGGTCAATAGCAGCCACAGACTCAGGCTGCATAGGGGAGCGGGGGATACTAGACTTAGTGTAGGTAAGCTTCTCACCCCCCACCAAGAACGACATGGTCTTGTTCCCCACATCGATTACAGCTCCTGCAGTATGCAGGAAAGGTCTCCCTAGAATGATCGGGATGTGGGGGTCCTCGGGAATGTCTAGGACCACGAAGTCTACGGGTATATAAACCTTCCCTATCTTGACCGGGACGTCCTCTAGGACACCTAAGGGTCGCTGGACACTACGGTCGGCCATCTGCAACGTCATGGAGGTAACTCCTAACTTGGTCATGTTCAATTTCTTGCAGATGGAGTAGGGAATGATACTCACACTGGCCCCCAAGTCACATAAAGCGTTCTGGACGACATACTTCCCTATAGAACAAGGGATGAAGAAGGTCCCAGAGTCACTCAGCTTAGGAGGTGAACTACCCTGCAAAAAAGCACTACCCTCCCCGACAAAAGACACGGTCTCGGTCGCACTAATCGAACGCTTCTTAGCTATGACCTCCTTCAGAAACTTAGCATACGCAGGAATTTGTTTGACTAAATCAATAAAGGGGATGTTTACTTGCAATTGATTAAGAATCTCAAAGAACTTACCGAGCTTGGGGTCCACAGTAGCCGGAAGTACACGGCTTGGAAAAGGAAGCCTGATTTGAATCTCTGGTGCCTTGTCCTTGACAGAATCATCCACTAGCTGCTGCCGCTGCGCTGCCCTCTGTTCACACGGCCTAACCGTGTTGTTGGCCTCATTCTTCTCCTCTTCCTCTGGATGCTTCGGTGCATCGTAAACTGTACCACTGCGCAACGTGATAGCACATGCTGTATCATGAGGAGGGTTAGGAGGATTACCTTGGGATGGCAGGTGGCATTGTCGTGACGCTTGGCCGAGTCAGGCGCTTACCGATTCTCTAGTAATTTGATCGCGGCGTCCTTAGCTTGCCCGTCCTTTTGCATTTGCTGCAGCATCATTTCTTGCGATTTTTGCACGGACATTGTTACCTGCGACAGCTGCATCATCATGGCCTTCATCTCGGCCATAGGATCGGGTCCCGGGGTAGGTGGAGGAGGTGTATAGGTGGGTTTTTGGTAGTTGGGTGGAGGTGGTTGGTAGTTTTTGTGAGGAGGGATGTAGGGTTGATTTTGTGGAGGTGGGGGAGTCGGGTTAAGGGTGTTTTGGTTACGGTAGGATAGGAGAGAACGATCGTAACCCGGCTGGTTCTGGTACGGCAGGTTTTGGTTGTAGGATTGATAAGCATAGACCTGCTCTTGGGGTGCAGCATACCCCGTAGAAGAAAAACCAGCATCGTGCCCCGCAATAGCATGCACATGAGCACCAGATGAACCGCCACCTTGCATCATACTAATCTGTGCAGTCAGCGCAGCAACCTGACTAGTGAGTGCACTAATACTCCTCTTATCACGGTCATCATGCGCAGACCGTGAATTACCCCGTGGTTTACCGAACTGAGACGAGTGGATCGCCATCTCCTCAATCAAACCCCACGCCTTATCATCGTCGACGTTATTAGCGAAACGTCCCTCGGCAGCAGAATCTAGGATAGCTCGGCTCTCAGCATATAGCCCATTGTAGAACGTCATGATCACCAACCAAGCATTCAACCCATGATGAGGACAATCGCGGATGAGCTTCTTATATCGCTCCCAAGCTTCAGCCAACGACTCGTCGAATGTCTGCTTGAAGCCCTGAATTTGGCTCCTCATTTGATTCGTACGTCCAGGAGGATAGAACTTAGAGTAAAAAGCGAGGGCTAACCCGCTCCAATCAGTGATACCTGCGGCCTCCTTGTCGAGGTCCGTGATCCATTCACGGGCTCGATCCTTTAATGAGAAAGGGAATAGCATTTCCCTTATCTGGTTCTGGGTGATCCCGGCCTGCTTGATCGTGGAGCAGTAGTCGGTAAACACTTGCATATGCCGACCGGGATCTTCAGTTGGGTAACCACCGAATTGATTCCGCTCCACCAAATTTAGGAAGGCGGGGCGGATCTCGAAATTGCCCTGTAGCGTCTCGGGCATTGTGAATCCATTCGGGATGGACTCCGGTTTAGGTACCGAGTGACTAGATAGTTTAGGCATAGTCACTGGCGGCGAAGTAGAAGTTGGAGTAAGTGGAGGTGTGTCCTCTTCGTAGGACGATTGCGTTTCGCTAGACTCCGCTTGCGACGCTTCCTCGGTATCTAAATCAACGATCTTTATTGCTTGCTTGCGTAGCCTATGTAGTGCTCGTTCAGGTTCGGGCTCAAATGGAACTAGAGTCCGAGGTGACCTGCGCATACACAAAACTACACGAAAACAGTAAGAAACGGTCTCAAGGAACTAGTTTCCTTGAGACAGGAGAGAAAAACCTAAGCAAAAACTAAGCAAACACTAACTAGCTAACGGTCTCCCCGGCAACGGCGCCAAAATTGATGAGGCTAAAGTCGTGGTCACCTATCAAAATAAACCTAAAGACTACTAACTAGGTAGTTAGTGACAGTAGGGTCGAGATCCACAGGGAGATGGAGTAGTCAAGGAAATGCTCAGCTAGGAATGGTCAATCTCAAGGTATGAAAAGGATTGGGTTGAACTATAAACTAAGGGTAGACTAAAATTAAAGGTTTGAAAGATGATAATGGAGAAATCTAGGGTCACAGGTTCACGATGATTTCAACTAAGGTTATCACTGAATAAGGATACTAATGGTGGTTTGTGTTAATGGATTCGGACAAGTCCTCTCGGATCAAAGTCAACCCTAAAGCTTAACTAACGGGCTCTCGCTACATATTAGTTTCGCTCTACTGACTCTCACACAAGGCTCACCTTAACCCGGCTTTCGATCTTAGGTTTAGGCTTCCTAGGTCAACACAATCGATCGTGGCCTTTGATCAATTGAGTGAGAAATTAGGGCATGAGATTAGATTAACAACAAGCAACCAAAAGATAACCAAAATCAGAAATTAAACCAAAGAATCAATCATCGATCCCCATAGAACCCTAGGATGAGATTAGCTATGCATAATTGGGGATGAATTCAAAGCAACACAATAACAATAACAAAACATAATGAATGAAAAGCAATTGAAATCAAACCTTGAAATAATCTTGAATTACAATGAGAAAGATCGAAACTTGCAAGAGAATTCAATCTAAACTTAAGAGTTATAAGATAGTTTAAAGAGAGAAAAGCTATTCTAATTCTAATCTGAAAATATAATATAAAAGCATCCCCCATAAACCCTAACTCGGACTCTATTTATAGGCCAACGAAAATACGCGAAACAGGGCAGCAGAACCGCTCGGTTCGAAGCCAAACCGATCGGTTTGGGGGGTGGAACCGATCGGTTCACTCCTGAACCGATAGGTTCTTAGGTGCAAATCGTTGGGCAGCAACTTTTGGTCTTGTTCTTGTATCCGGAACCTATAGGTTTGCTCTGAACCTATAGGTTTGACGTCCCAAAGTGTCGTATGACTTCCGAATCGACTCTCGGGCTTCGTCTTGACTTCTCGATACTCGTAAACGCTCCCATAACCTCAGGTTTTAGCTCAGGACCGCCAAAACCTGCAAAATACAAACGAGGAACGACAGTATCGCAATATAAAGCAAATAGCTACTAGAATACTAATGAAATCAAGTAAGTGCGAGCTAAATGCATGTGAACCGGGGGCATAAAAGCTATATAAAAGGCATGTATCAATTGATGTATCCCCGACCTTTTGATGAGGTATTTCCGCAACTTACAAGTGAGTGTGCTCTTTTTGCTCAAGAAAAACAAACAAAAATCAGGAAAAAACACAACACACAAAATCAAAAATACAAAGAAAGAAAATGTGTGCACAAAAATGAAGAGTAGTTGTTGTTGTTGATGATTGAGCACTTGTATTTGATTCCTATGTTGCGTTGATGTGTAAAGGAGACCGATATGCTGTTTTCGGTCCATTTTTCATGAGAGTTGGGTTCCGTTTTGGTTGGACGAGCACTTGAGTAGTACTAGTGGTTTCTAGTGGCTTAGCTCCACGATTCCATTATCTATTGATCCACCTTATCACCCTTAACCTCTCTTTGGCCTTTACACCCTCATATCCTATGTAAGCCCTCATGTTTGCTTCGTTTTTGTGACATTATTGTGTACAGGAATGCGAGATTTGGTCCACATTAGATTGCGGGCGTGCTTCCACCAGTTGAGTAGGTGAGTGTCACTATATACTCGCCTTGTTCATCATGTCTGTTAGAGTGGAAACCGCGAGAGGTCCGTGATTTGATTGTTAGAGAGCCTTTGTTTAAGCCATGCTATTCATTCTGCGCCGTTTTGTAATTCTCATCCGTTAGCTAGCTATTTCCTACGTCCCACGTTGTTTCGGGATCGATTGCCGTTTGCTCATGCTACTTGCGGTTTGGTGATTGTTCGGGGAAGTCTTCTTTTGCTCGCTTTGTCCTCTATTTTCTATCACGCTTGGTTGCTTGAGGACAAGAAACGGTTCGGTTTGGGGGAGTTTGATGTGTCTTATATTTATATATATTTATATCCCCTGTCGTTAGCGTTTCTTTGCGATTCTTGTGCTTTTATATGCGTTTCAGCTCCTATTTCTCTCCGTTTGGCTCTGCTGCGTTTTTGTGTCCATTTTGCAGGTACACGTGCTTATTTGGAGTATAGGAGGCTGGTCGAGAAGTTTCGTGAAGTTTGGAGGTGATTCGAGTTGATTTCGTTGCGTTTCGGTTGCGCACGAGCCTCGTTTCATTAAATGAAGGTGTCTCGGGACCTTGGCTCGGGATTTGAAGCTCCCATTATCATCCTAAGACTCGTCCCTAGTCATGAGCCTCATCCCTTAGTCTTGGGACAACAAGAAGAAGCAAAAACAAGAAAAAAAACTAAGTACAAAATATGAACAAAACAAGCTTTGAACTGAACACTACGGGACACTATTGTCCCGGTCGGGATGACCTTGGCCCGGTCGGGCTGACCATGGGTCCGGACGGGCGGGCTGTGGGACTCTTCGTGTGCTTTAAATACATCGTCTATTTGATAGGCCAAAACATCTTATTTTTGCACGAAATTTTCAGAGCACTTCATAGACACTTAGAACTACTTTCCATCAAAAATTTAGGTCTTGAATAATTTTCCTTCTTGTATTTCAAATTCCCGACTCGGATACGTTGTTTGATCATCTATTTCGGTATTTTTGCCTTTGTTCTTCTCTTTCTCTTTGCAATTTCTGATTGAGTTTTGTTTTATACTTTTCTTGTTTGATTGTCACTTCATTATTTATCATCCTTGATCATGTCTTTCGTTATTTCCTTTGCTTTTATATTCGTTTTCGCTATGTGTGAGTAGTCCTCTATCTAGGGTTGAAGGGTGATCATGGGTGAGTAGCTTTGGATGATTTTGGTGATGATTTGATTAGGGTCTTGCATGTGTCTCTGGTTTTTCTTGTTTTGTATGCGTTTGTTGATCCTTTGGCCAAGGATTAGTGAGCTCTTGCTACCCTTAAACTTAAGACCGAAAGCCTAGTTTAAGGTAGGGTACGAGACTAACCATTAGGACCCTCATTTGTAAGTTGCGAGAGCCCGCACTTGAGACCTAGAGGACGCTTAGAACCGAGAGGTCGAGCCTAATCCTTAGCGCATGCGTTTCCCGACTCATTTCTGTCACCGTTGTTCATCCTAGCTTTGCCCTTGCTAACCCTGATTCCCTAGACTTTTTCCTAATCGTTTAAACCCTTATTCCTTCGCTCTAGCTTTAGTTAACCAACCATACTCGAACCGAGACTAGAATCGTTCAAAATAACCAACAATTCGACCTTCTCCCTGCGGATAAGATACCCGACTTACCCTTGCTACCCGTTAGAGTTTGTTCGGTTTATTTTTGATTAGGTGACGCGACTAAGCCTATCAAACTTTGGCGCCGTTGCCGGGGAGACGGCTTTTGTTTTTGTTGTTTATTTGGTTCTTTTCTATTTGTTACCTCTTGTCTCAAGGAACCTCAATTCCTTGAGGCCGTTACTTATCTTTGCCTCTAGTGTTTTTGTATGCCCAGGCAAACGCGTACGTCTCAAAAAGGTTTGTCAATTCAGTTTGACCCGGAGCCGGAGCGTATTTTCCTAAGGCGTCGGAACTTGCTAAAGGACTTGGAAGCTACTTCCTCTTCTACTCCTTCACCAAAGGAAGTCCACATTGAACTTGTACCCGAAACGAAGAAGATGGTTAAGCTTTCCGATCACTCGAGGCCGACCGCGGCTCAAGTTCCGAGGGGCAATGCTATGCCAACCATAGCTGCGAATAACTTTGATGTTAAGCCCGCTTTCATCAATCTTATAGAACGAAGTCAGTTTGGAGGAAGCCCCGGCGAGGACCCCAACTTGCACATCCAAAATTTCTGCGATTATTGCTCCACGATCAAGCAAACGGGTCTGACCCAAGATCAAATACAGGAGATGCTCTTCCCATTTTCCCTCTGAGACAAAGCCAAGCTATGGCTTAACTCCTTGAATCGCGTAGCTCTTGCGATCACCGATTGGAACTCCTTGGTCTTGGCGTTCTATCAAAAGTACTTCCCTCCCGAGAAGACCGCAATGCTAAGGAGCCAAATCGATCACTAGCTTTAGGCAAAGAGGTGATGAAAGTTTGGTCGATGCGTGGGAGCGCTACAAGGACCTACAACGCCAATGTCCTCACCATGGCATGGACAAGTGGTTCATAGTCATGCAATTTTATAACGGTCTTTACAATGAGTCTCGCCAAGTGCTTGACTCGGCGGCGAATGGTAGATTCGATAATATTGATGTGGAGGAGGCCATTGACACGATAGAAGCTATGGCCATCCATAACGCGCAATATGGTAGCTCAAGAAATGTCCCTCGAGTCGGTGGTAAGAATGATGGTGACATGGTAGCCATGCTTTCGGCTAAGATGGATGCTATGACCGCGATGATGATGAGTCACATGCAAGCGGGTAGTAGTTCCTCAACTGCGGGTGGTCAAACGGTAGCGGCTATGCACACTTCTCACGACGTGCCTTGCAATTCTTGCGGTATGGTTGGTCACACTTCAATGGAATGTCGAGGTATGAACACACAATCTCATCATGTGCATGCTTTACATACTCAAAACAGCCCCTACTCTAACTACTACAATGAGGAGTACAAGAATCATCCAAATTTGAGCTACAAAAGCCAAAATGTTTTGAACCCTCAACCACAACAACACCAAAACAGCCCTTACAACAACACTCAACAAAATTTCAGCTACAATAATGCTCCAAGACCTTACAACCCTCCGGGCTTCAATCGCCCTAATTTTCAAGCTCAAAATGCTCCACCACCCGTGCAAGCCGCTCCGTCTTTGAGTGGTGACCCAATGATGATCGAAATGAGGGCCATGATGATGCAAATGGCCAAGACACAAGAGACTATGATGGCTCAAATGCAAAAGAGCGATCAAGCTAAAGACGCGGCCATTAAAATGCTAGAGACGCAAGTGGCTCAACTTGCTTCTTCTTATCCTCAACGGAAGCCGGGTGCTCTACCATCGCAAGGCACTCAACCGCAACAACATGAGTCGATTAACGCCATCTCCTTGCGTAGCGGCACGAGCTACGATGGTCCTCCAATGCCTACGGTGGTAAGTGAGGTAAACCCTTCCATTTTGCCTAACGATTTTAGTGCTTTTAGTAATGATGTTGCAGGTACGAGCACGAGTGGAGCCAAGGGAGGAGGGCAAGCCGTGGGGTCCTAAGATGGATCAGCCGTGAGAGGTGGAGCTCAGCTAGGTGGGTCAAACGTGGGAGGTGGTGCTCAAAGTGGGGCTGCCGTGGACAAAGAAAAGAAGACGCAGTAAGAGCAGAGCAAGCCTGTAGAGCCTCAGATTCAAATTAAGCTACCATTCCCGAGCCTAGTGGTAAAATCAAAGCTAGACACGCAGTTTGGTAAGTTCATGGAGGTCGTCAAGGACCTAAAGGTAACGGTGCCATTTACTAAACTAGTCACGAAGGTCCCTGCGTACGCTAAATTTCTCAAAGACATACTTACCCGCAAACGATCTTTCACTGAGGTCGAGACTGTTGCTTCTACTGCTGAATGCAGCGCACTTTTACAAAACCAGTCTCCTCCTAAATTGAAAGATCCGGGTAGCTTCTCGATCCCTTGCACTATTGGCACTGTTTCGATTCCTAACGCTTTATGTGATTTAGGTGCCAGTGTAAGCGTTCTACCTTACTCCGTATGTGAGAAGCTCAACATGGGACCCTTGAAAGTAACAAACATCACGCTCCAAATGGCGGATCGTTCTGTCAAACGCCCACTCGGTGTTTTGGAGGACGTTCCTGTCAAAGTGGGTAAGTTTTTCATCCCCGTTGACTTTATCGTCCTTGACATGGCCGAGGACTCCCAAATTCCTATTATATTGGGTCGGCCTTTCTTGCACACAGCTGGTGCAATTATAGACGTCAAGAACGGAAAGTTAACGTTGGATGTTGGAGGTGATTTGATTACTTTTAACTTGTCTAATGCTTTGAAGCGTCCCATGTTGGAGGGGCATGTCTTTGTCGTTGATATCCTTGATGATTGTGTTGACGAGTACTTACCGCAAGTCCTCGAGAGGGACCCTCTTGAGGCCCTGCTCTATTGTGATTATGTTGCAGGTACATTAGGGCGGTCGGAAGCGGGTAAAGATGCACTGCAGGACGCACTGCAAGCCACGCAATTGGAGCTGCTAATGAGGATGGCCGAGCTGTTGATGACGATGGATAAGACGATGAAGAGGACGATGGTAGTGGAATCGTTTATGACGAGACCCACGGTTGGTGGTACTTCCCGTACCGTGCTGCGACCCCCGCTTGAAGCTGGTTTGGGGGGACGTTTTGCTTGTAAATATATTGTATGTACTCTGCTTTCTTTTGAGACTTTCTTTGCTCGTTTTTATCCCCCTTATTTTATGGTCCCTGGTTGATGTGCTGTAGGACACATTGAGGACAATGTATTGTTTGGTTTGGGGGGAGGAAACGCTTTGCATTCGCTTTGCTTTCTTTTTGCGTTTTCGTTTTCGTTTTTCGCTTTTCCAAAAAACTCACAAAAACAAAAAAAAAATCTGAAAATTTCAGAAAATTCAAAAAAATCAGAAAATTTCTCAATAAAATACCAAAAATACGTATCCCGTTCTGTTTTTTGCGAGCTGTTTTTATCTTATTTTTCTTTCCCGACATCCCATCCCTTGTTTGCTTTGAGCTTTGGCATGATTTACATTGTTTGGATAAGCGCTACGGGGATGTTGAGACGCGCTTGTAGATGATGACATGTGCTTTTACTTGTTGGCTTTATCATTCACGGACTATAGCTACTTATATTGTGAGGTTTTTAGCCTCCTGCGGCCGGTTCATCATTCCCGGTCCCCGTGCTTTATTGAGAGTAATTCTCCTCGTGGGGTGCGTAATATCAACACGCATAAGTGTGGCCCCTATCCCGTGTTTCCCACGATTTTGTCACGTGTTTATTGCATATAAGGCTTTAGTTGATTTCATTTCATTCACCTTGTTCTTTCATTGCTTTTATCCTCTCAAATATGATCCTTTACCCTTACCCACATGAGTTTGCTAGCTACTTTGCCAAATAGCCTACCCTAGCCTTGCTAGTTACCGCTTTTGCTTACTCTTGTGCTTGTCCTTCGGGTCTTGATCATGATGCGACTTGCTGACGTCGTTTGCTTTGAGAGTGTTGGTGAATATGAGTCGGGATTGCTGAAAAGGATTGGGTTGAACTATAAACTAAGGGTAGACTAAAATTAAAGGTTTGAAAGATGATAATGGAGAAATCTAGGGTCACAGGTTCACAATGATTTCAACTAAGGTTATCACTGAATAAGGATACTAATGGTGGTTTGTGTTAATGGATTAGGACAAGTCCTCTCGGATCAAAGTCAACCCTAAAGCTCAACTAACGGGCTCTCGCTACGTATTAGTTTCGCTCTACTGACTCTCACACAAGGCTCACCTTAACCCGGCTTTCGATCTTAGGTTTAGGCTTCCTAGGTCAACACAATCGATCGTGGCCTTTGATCAATTGAGTGAGAAATTAGGGCATGAGATTAGATTAACAACAAGCAACCAAAAGATAACCAAAATCAGAAATTAAACCAAAGAATCAATCATCGATCCCCATAGAACCCTAGGATGAGATTAGCTATGCATAATTGGGGATGAATTCAAAGCAACACAATAACAATAACAAAACATAATGAATGAAAAGCAATTGAAATCAAACCTTGAAATAATCTTGAATTACAATGAGAAAGATCGAAACTTGCAAGAGAATTCAATCTAAACTTAAGAGTTATAAGAGAGTTTAAAGAGAGAAAAGCTATTCTAATTCTAATCTGAAAATATAATATAAAAGCATCCCCCATAAACCCTAACTCGGACTCTATTTATAGGCCAACGAAAATACGCGAAACAGGGCAGCAGAACCGCTCGGTTCGAAGCCAAACCGATCGGTTTGGGGGGTGGGACCGATCGGTTCACTCTGAGCAAATGGGTTCTTAGGTGCAAATCGTTGGGCAGCAACTTTTGGTCTTGTTCTTGTATCCGGAACCTATAGGTTTGCTCTGAACCTATAGGTTTGACGTCCCAAAGTGTCGTATGACTTCCGAATCGACTCTCGGGCTTCGTCTTGACTTCTCGATACTCGTAAACGCTCCCATAACCTCAGGTTTTAGCTCAGGACCGCCAAAACCTGCAAAATACAAACGAGGAACGACAGTAACGCAGTATAAAGCAAATAGCTACTAGAATACTAATGAAATCAAGTAAGTGCGAGCTAAATGCATGTGAACCGGGGGCATAAAAGCTATATAAAAGGCATGTATCAATTGCTGTATCCCCGACCATTTGATGAGGTATTTCCGCAACTTACATGTGATTGTGCTCTTTTTGCTCAAGAAAAACAAACAAAAATCAGGAAAAAACACAACACACAAAATCAAAAATACAAAGAAAGAAAATGTGTGCACAAAAATGAAGAGTAGTTGTTGTTGTTGATGATTGAGCACTTGTATTTGATTCCTATGTTGCGTTGATGTGTAAAGGAGACCGATATGCTGTTTTCGGTCCATTTTTCATGAGAGTTGGGTTCCGTTTTGGTTGGACGATCACTTGAGTAGTACTAGTGGTTTCTAGTGGCTTAGCTCCACGATTCCATAATCTATTGATCCACCTTATCACCCTTAACCTCTCTTTGGCCTTTACACCCTCCTATCCTATGTAAGCCCTCATGTTTGCTTCGTTTTTGTGACATTATTGTGTACGGGAATGCGAGATTTGGTCCACATTAGATTGCGGGCGTGCTTCCACCAGTTGAGTAGGTGAGTGTCACTATATACTCGCCTTGTTCATCATGTGTGTTAGAGTGGAAACCGCGAGAGGTCCGTGATTTGATTGTTAGAGAGCCTTTGTTTAAGCCATGCTATTCATTCTGCGCCGTTTTGTAATTCTCATCCGTTAGCTAGCTATTTCCTACGTCCCACGTTGTTTCGGGATCGATTGCCGTTTGCTCATGCTACTTGCGGTTTGGTGATTGTTCGGGGAAGTCTTCTTTTGCTCGCTTTGTCCTCTATTTTCTATCACGCTTGGTTGCTTGAGGACAAGAAACGGTTCGGTTTGGGGGAGTTTGATGTGTCTTATATTTATATATATTTATATCCCCTGTCGTTAGCGTTTCTTTGCGATTCTTGTGCTTTTATATGCGTTTCAGCTCCTATTTCTCTCCGTTTGGCTCTGCTGCGTTTTTGTGTCCATTTTGCAGGTACACGCGCTTATTTGGAGTATAGGAGGCTGGTCGAGAAGTTTCGTGAAGTTTGGTGGTGATTCGAGTTGATTTCGTTGCGTTTCGGTTGCGCACGAGCCTCGTTTCATTAAATGAAGGTGTCTCGGGACCTTGGCTCGGGATTTGAAGCTCACATTATCATCCTAAGACTCGTCCCTACTCATGAGCCTCATCCCTTAGTCTTGGGACAACAAAAAGAAGCAAAAACAAGAAAAAAAACTAAGTACAAAAGAAGAACAAAACAAGCTTTGAACTGAACACTACGGGACACTATTGTCCCGGTCGGGATGACCTTGGCCCGGTCGGGCTGACCATGGGCCCGGACGGGCGGGCTGTGGGACTCTTCGTGTGCTTTAAATACATCGTCTATTTGATAGGCCAAAACATCTTATTTTTGCACGAAATTTTCAGAGCACTTCATAGACACTTAGAACTACTTTCCATCAAAAATTTAGGTCTTGAATAATTTTCCTTCTTGTATTTCAAATTCCCGACTCGGATACGTTGTTTGATCATCTATTTCGGTATTGTTGCCTTTGTTCTTCTCTTTCTCTTTGCAATTTCTGATTGAGTTTTGTTTTATACTTTTCTTGTTTGATTGTCACTTCATTATTTATCATCCTTGATCATGTCTTTTGTTATTTCCTTTGCTTTTATATTCGTTTTCGCTATGTGTGAGTAGTCCTCTATCTAGGGTTGAAGGGTGATCATGGGTGAGTAGCTTTGGATGATTTTGGTGATGATTTGATTAGGGTCTTGCATGTGTCTCTGGTTTTTCTTTTTTTGTATGCGTTTGTTGATCCTTTGGCCAAGGATTCACTACAAAATAACAGTTGTTTTGCGACGGACATATTCCGTCGCAAATGGCCTAAATCCGTCGCAAATGGCAATTTGCGACGGAACTTGCGACGAACAGTAGGTGTCGTTTTTTTTTGTCGCAAATAATACCTTGCGACGGAATAGTCCGTCGCAAATTACCTGGGTTATTTGCGACGGACTTCCGTCGCAATTACTGCTGCATTTTGCCGTAGCAAATTTTATTTTTGGTTCCCCACTAAACCCTGCATTTACAATCCATTGACGGTGTTCAATACACCCAAAATACACCCAATCAGCCAACAGCGAACACACAACACCCATATGTTAACATATATATTAACATAATACCACCGTTAAAGACACCCAAAGTACAAAGTCTAATAAGTTAAACCGTTTCAGTTTTCAAAATTTAACAACAAACGTAATCAGCACAACCCTAAATCTGCCCCGCCACTTCCACTAGCGCCGTCACCGCCAAAGGGTCCGCGCCTGAAGAAGTCATCCCCTTGGTTGCAAGTCGGAGGAGGCTGCGTATTTAGGCGTTGAGACTCGATGTACTGCTCAATTGCCGCCAACCTCTGAGTCATTGATTGATTCTCGTCTGTAAGGCGGGTCAGTAGGCCGGGAGCATACGTGGACTGCTCCCCAGCAGAAGAGTGACGATGGGGCGGACGCTCGTAAAACAGTGGAGTCGCAGAACCTGTGCCGTAGACACGTCCTTTCTTGTCGTGTCCGCCGACAACCTCGTAGTACAATCGGTTCTCGTCGACGGGAGTGTCAGGCTGGGTATTCTGGACCTCCTCCACTCGTGGCCCGAAGCGGTCCTAATAATAAAATATAAAATATAAAACTCGTTAATTTAACTAGATTGTAAATAACAATATAATCAAAAAATTATTAGTTAAGTATAAATGAAGTCTTACAAATATACTCTTCACTTTGCCACTTATGAAACCGCCAGTCTTCTTCGAGGTCTTTGACTTCTTTACGAGCTCGGGGACAGACATGGGTGTCTTAGTTCCTGCACACTGTACATAAAGAAATTAATTAACGGTTACTTATTAAATAAAAATACAGACACACGTTCAAAATAAACACATATATATATATATATATATATATACATAAATAATTAAAGTTAATAATACGAACCGCTCTGTCGACATATTGCATCATATCCTGTCGACCCATTGTGTGTGTCCCCGCAGCTTTTCCACCCTCCCCCTGTGCGCAACGGTTTTTCGACTGGATCTCTGACTTTTTCTTCGTTTTCTAAATCAATAACATATTTAACGATAAATTAGTAGACGTATGTATATACGTATAATATTTAGCGATAAATTAATTAAAGTTGTAAGTTTCATAATTACCCCGTCAGCCTTCCACTTTAGATATCCCTCCAAAAGGGTTTGATCCACCTCAATCCACGATTTACCTTTAATTCGATCTGCGATTTATAATTAACAAACTTTACGGCATCATAGATGAGGCGAAAAAATAATGTATCTAATAATACGTATATGAGTTTTTCATACCCTTTTGGTGGATCCAGTCGGGAAGCCTTTTCTTCACCGCCTCAAAGAACTTCTTCTTTATTTCGGCTTCGTGTTTTTGCTTGTACTGGTAGTTATGCTACGTTCATATTTTCATAAAAAAATTGAATCAACAATACTCATATATAATTTAAAAAGTTTAAAAAGTTTTGAAATTAAATTAAATAAGGGTAAATTAAATATTATTATCCTGAAAGAGTTCCACCACCTCTCTTTCTGCTCCTCTGAAGCCGAAGACCAATTCGGAACGAATTCGGTCATCGTAGAAATTACTGCGAACTTTAGTCTTCACTGGGCCGTCTTTAAACTCGCATCAACATATATAACATACTAAATCATTAGTAGTATATGTAACAATATTATATTAAAGTAATTAATTAAATTATATAATTAAGTATTAAACAAATTAATTTACAATTAAGCATTAAACTTACCATATGCCGTTAGGATCTAATGTGGGTAGATACCTCAGTTAGCTGACCATAAGCTCGCCTATCTCGTCTTGATCCAATCACGGTTCTCATCATCCACGATTATTTGGAGTCGCACTGCCTGCTACCCCCAGTATCTTGTATTCACCATACTACACATGCAAACGTTAACACATGTATATATATATATATATATATATATATATATATATATATGTATATATATATATATATATATATATATATATATATATATATATATATATATATATATATATATGTATATATTAGAAATGTCTTCTCAAAAAAATAAAATATATTAAATTGATTGCAAATTGTAAAATTACATAATCAACACACGTTAAAGCGTCTAAATCTAAGCTAATCACTCTCATCTGAACTATTAGCTTCACTATCATCGTCATCAGGAAACAGTTCCCCAACTTCTTCTTCATCCTCATCCGGGTCATCTTTCAAACTCGCTACATCAAGCTCATCTTACATCGAGTCTTCCTCAATGGGCTCATCTTCGTCTGCAATAAATTCAGTCATGTCATTCTCGTTCTCAGGCATGTCAGTCTCGTTCTCATCATCCTGATTATGACCGATAGGAATACTACTGCCATCATCTTCATCATCGACATTAGGGGCCGATAACTCCGGTGGATCTGTAACAACGGCCTCCTGATAAGCATTATCCTCCCCGGAGGCATCAACGATCAACTTCGCTTTCGTTTTGAAGACAACTCTCCACTGGTCTTTGTCTCTCTTAAGACTTGGATATGGTGCATAACACACTTGCTCAACTTGATATGATAACACAAAAGGATCGTACGTTGGGTATTTTCTACCACGATGAACTTCAACGATTTTGTACTCCTTGTGTATATTCATACCATGTTCTGAGTTGTCAAGCCAATCACATTTGAACAAAACAGTCTTGTAGAGCTGCTTTGACCCAACATATTTCAACTCAATCACCTCTTCAAGACTTCCATAATAGTCAGCACCATCAACAGAGGTTACACCTACTCCATTGTTTATTGTACTTTTCTCTATGTCGGTGCGACCATTGAACGTTCTGAAGTTGTACCCATTGATTGAGTATCGCTTCCAAGTGTCGACTTCCCTTGACGGTCCAAGTGCTAACGCCTTCTGTAGATCGTCTTTCAAAAACGGCTCCTAATGAAAAATTGATTACGCTTTATTTGTTACACAATTTTATACACTTTATGAGTAAATTATTAATAACTATTATGTCACTGTATATAGTACTTACTTGTTGCTTGAACCACATAGGATATTCGTTACTGAACTTACTCCAAACATCAGCCAACGGAGTTCCAGGGAGTTGTAGAAGGATAAAACTCTCAAACATCCTACATAATAACATTACTTGTTTGTTAATTTGAAAAAAAAAGTTAATTATAAAGATTTATTCACGTTAATTATAAACTTACAGTTCATAAGGTTTAAGGATCTCACAATTAGACAACACGTATTTGTGTGCACAATTGTATTCTTTGTCATCCAGAAATCGAGTGCGACACTTTCCAGTGGTTCTTCCACCATGGTCAGTAAACATCTCTGGTAGTTGGTCGTCAACATCGGAACGTCGACTGGATCCAATGTCAAGATCTCGCACCTTGGTGTCTACATGCTCTTTATAATAAACGGAACAGAAATTTGAAATTTCTTCCAACAAAAACACATTGCCTATGGATCCTTCAACATGTGCCTTATTCCCAATTTTTCGTTTCAAGTGATTAAGAAACCTTTCAAATGGATACATCCATCGATATTGGACTGGACCGCCCACTCTAAGCTCGTAAGGCAAATGAATCGGGATATGTTCCATCGAGTTGAAAAACGAAGGTGGGAAGATTTTTTCCAACTTGCATAATATTTCCGGTATATTATCCTCAAGACGATGTACATCGGAAATTGAAACTGTAGTGGCACACAAGTCGCGGAAAAATTGACTTATCTCCGTTAAAGCTTTCCATTCGTTCTTTGGAATTAATTCTTTCAGAGCAACCGCAACAACCGCTCCATAAACACGTGACAGTCATGACTTTTCATGCCACGGAGGGTGAAGTTTTTATTGTCAACACATCTACTTAGATCCGATGCATACCCGTCTGGAAACTTTAACTTCATAAGCCACTCGCAAAGAACCTTTCTCCGCTGCTTATCTAGGACACACTTAGGATCGGAGCGCTTTCGACAATGAATCGTCAAATCTGCCTTTGCTTTAGGACCATAACACGTCTTGCTCTTGTCGTCCATAATTGTGTTAATTGTCTGCTCAAAGAAGTTCTTCTCAATGTGCATGACATCTAAGTTATGACGAATTAACAACGTTTTCCAATAAGGAAGGTCCCACAATATACTCCGTTTCCACCATCCCAACTTTTTAGCTTTCAAAGCCTTCAATTGAGCTTCACTTGCATCAACCACAGTGGGTAGAGGTTCCACAATTTTCCAGACTTCGTCCCCAGACAACAATTGTGGTCGCGCATCAAGTTCCACGGGTTTTTTCTTCAAAAAACTCTTATCCTTACGATACGGGTGGTCGGCTTTCAAAAACTTTCTATGACAATCGAACCAACTCCACTTCCCACTATTCTTAAGCCAGAAACACTTATTTTTATCACCACAATAAGGACACGCCTTTCCTCCCTGAGTTGACCAACCAGACAGCATGCCATAGGCGGGAAAGTCGTTAATCGTCCATAATAGTGCAGCTCTAAGTTGAAAATTTTGTTTCCTTGACACATCGTAGGTGAATACTCCAGTTTCCCACAACTCTTTTAATTCTTTCACCAACTAATTTGAGGTATACATCTAAATTTTTCTTTGGATTTTTTGGACCGGGAACAATTAAAGAAAGAAAAATGAATTGTCTTTTTAGACAAAGTGAAGGAGGAAGATTGTATGGCGTTAACATTACAGGCCAAGTCGAATACGGTTTACGAGGCGAGAGAAGGTGCAAATCCATCCGTGACAAAGCCCTAATCGAACATTTCTACTCTCACTTGCAAAGTCAGGGTATGTCGAATCAAAATGTTTCCAAGCCTCACCGTCAGCCGGATGAGCCATAGTACCACCTACTCGAGAATTCTCTGCATGCCATCTCATTTGTTCGGCTATATGTTTAGTAGCATACAACCTTTGAAGACGAGGGCCAAGTGGAAAGTAGAGGAGTGATTGTTTTGCCACACGTTTCCCCCGTTCATCTGAGTTTGGTTTATATCTTTGAAGACCACATTTTCGGCATGCATCTAAATTCTCGTCTTCTTCCCAAAACAACATACACCCTTCATCACATGCATCTATCTTTTAGGTGGGGTAATTGAAGACCTTTTAACAATTTTTAGCACTATAAAAATCTTTGGTCATTTTGTTATTTTTTTGGGAAAGCGTCTCCAAGCGGACTACTAACCGAGTCGACAACCCTATGAGATGCATTGTGGTCACATTTCAACGTAATTATTCTAGAAGCAGCTTCCAACCCGGACATGGGACTTCCTTCAAACAAAGGCTCATCAGCCTTGTTTAACATGTCAAAGAAAGCTTTTACTTGAGGGTGTGGTGCTTGGTTTACTTCATCAAAGATTCAAGGCTTCTTCTCTAATGGTATCCACCTCATCTCGTAAAGCGTCATTTATCATTTCCCGATAAGGATTATCAACCACCGTACGCATAGGTCTATCATCTACGGGAAAATCCTCTCCGTGACAAAACCAACTAAAATAATTACTCATAAATCCTTTTTTAATCAAGTGGCTTTTGACATCGAACTCATTGAAAAGTCTAGCGTTGCCACAATTAACACATGGACACTTAATCTTTTCGCCATTACGGATGAACTCTGGCAAAAGTTTAGCATGTTCGATGAATTCGACAACACCATGAGCAAATCCCACTTTCAATCGTTTATTATCCTCCAAACGGTCGTACATCTAACTACGTTCAATTCTCTTCATTGTCAATCCGTCTACAAAAATAAACTTGTTATAAATTATTAATTGAATTTCAAAAACTTTGAAATAATTTGTTTTTTTGAAAGAACGTGTACTCATAGGTAACTTCTTATCTCTCCAACCTAAACCCATCTTTGAATGACCAATATCACTAACAAATAGTTACATTTATTTATATAATGGTAAAAATTTCGGCAGCAATTCGCATCAGCTCTCCAGATACACAAATAAATTGAGTTTCCTCAAAATATATGTATCCGGAGAACATCTGCTTAAAAATTGCCACCGAAATTTTTACTATCACATAAACAAATGTAACTACTTGTCACCTAAGTGATATTGATCATTCAAAGACAGTCCCAAAAATGGGGACTATTCGAGAATTACCGAGTGAACGTTTATGTGATTTTTACTAGCGTTTGATTACCGAGTATTTGAGCTAGTAAAAGTAGCTAGTCTAACACTTTGACGTTCACCTATTTTGTTACTAGCGTTACGTTAATCACAATCCAGTTAAATCAACGAAACTAACAATTACGCGATCAATAAGACGACTAGTTGCGCACCTAGAAATCAAAATCAATCTCGCAAATAATAATTATAACCAAGCAATAATCAATAATCAAGAATAAAGTAAAGAACTTTCAAACTCACAATTATAAATCAAACCGTTTAGTTGTTTGAATCAAGATGAGAAATCTAGCCTTCCATAGTTTTCTTGAGAAAAATAGAAAATTAGGTCTAAACTTATTAATGAAAAGAAGCAGTAAAAGTTGTGGTAGAAGTTTTCTAATAAAGCTAAAGCAAACCCTATATATAGAGATTTTCCTAAAACTAATTAATTACAATAAAATAAATTACAAGTCTTCTTATTTCCAAAAACAGCTCCTTTGACTCGGCTTTTATTTTTACTATTCGAGAATTACCGAGTGAACCTTTAAAAATTGCCCGAGCGCGATTTTTACCGAGTGAACGTCAAGCTAAACGGTATTACATACGAGGGATGCTCCACATTTGCGAAAAAGAAAAAATAAAGAAAGAACAAAAGAAAAAGAACAGAAAAGGAAATGATTTGGAAAGATTGGATGATGGTTAGTGGTATGTTCGGTTGGCCTTGCTTGAATTGAAAATGTCGTCAGTTTTACTTTTACGGAAGCGTTAGAGGCTAGTGGTATGATGTGGTGTGAATGGTTGAGACTTGTGCTCTATTTTCGGTGAAATAGATTATGGTTGTATTGTCTATGTGCATAGGTCGTCCACTTTGAGATACTAACGTGATTAGTTCGTGTCACTTTGATTTTCTCCGATGTTGTTTGCTTGAGGACAAGCAAAGGTTTGGTTTGGGGGAGTTTGATACACGCTATTTATATTCATTTTATGCCCCCGGTTCAATCGCATTTAGCATGCTTTTATTCGTATTTATTACGATTCTATGAGCTATATGCTATATATCTCGTTACTGCTGCATTTCATTTACATTTTGCAGGTTTTGGTGGTTTTGAGCCAAAACCCGAGACGTCAGGAGCATTACGAGAATCGAGACGACAGGACCAAGCTTGAGCTCACGCAGGAGCTCGAGAATACGAACCCAAAGGCCAAAGGATTAAGGACCACGAGTAACTAAGATCAAAGATTAAGAAGGGGCTCGAAGTACTAAGGCCCAAAACAAATAAACAAGGCCAAGCATTTGGCCCAAGCAAGAGAAGAAGGAGCCGGCCCAACTTTTGGGTCAGGCCGGTGCCAGGCCGCCACTTACGGCTCTGATGCATTATTTGTCGGTTATAAGTTAATTCGAGATTTAATAATTGGGACACTATATAAGGGTGCCTTAGGTCGAGATTAGAGTTTTATGCTTTATTTTACATTCAATCCTTAAGTTTAGTTTAGTTTTCTTTACTGCTTTACTTTCAAGATTGGTTTATTGTTCAAGATTATTACTTTGCAACTTCAGGATTCCTTTCAGGTTTATTTTAATCTTTATTGTTTTATTCATCATGTTTGCTTTGATTGTTTCTATTGTTTTGATTATTATCATGTCTAGCTAATTTCCCAATTAGGGCTTGAGGGGGATTTGTGATATTTGGTTTAGGAACATGTTTTAGGATTAAATTGGTTGAATAAATTGTGCACTTCATTTCTTTCTACGCGTTTTATTATCAATTGAATTAGGATTATTTCGCCTGATCAACGAGTTTTCTGAGTTTAATTGAACCTGAGTAATTTTAATTTAAGATCCAAAGCCGAATTAAAACTAGACTTACGCGAGATTGATAAGTTGAATTTAGTAAGTTGCGAGAGCCCGCTAAATTTGCTTAAGGCTAAAATTGACTCGAGAGAGCGTTTTATAAACCTAGTCACTTGCACAGTTTATCTTTTCCTTCTTATTAACTTGCGTTCTTGAATCATTGTCATATATGAACCCGATGCCCTAATCTCTCCCTTTATATATTTCTATTCATCTGCTTATTATTGCTTTAGTTTATAGCATAAACCAAACCCTTTTCCACACCTTGAGACTGACCTGTTTACTCCGACTTTAGCTTATTACTACACCGTTTCCCTGTGGATACGATCCTCTTACCACTAGCTACCTGTTAGTTGTCTGTTAGGTTTATTTTGATTTCAGCGATACGACTTAGCTGTGTCAAATTTTGGCGCCGTTGCCTGAGAAACGGCTTTAGTTAGTTTTAGTTTTTTTTGTGTTACAGGTTTTTCTCTCTTGTCTCAAGGAACTTAGTTCCTTGAGACCGTTTTTAATTGTTTGCTTGTAGTATCTTTTATGCGCAGGTCACCTACAGGTTTAGTTCCATTTGAGCCTGAACCTGAACGAGCGTTACATAGACTACGCAAACAAGCTATTCCAGTTGTTGATCTTAATTTCGAGGAAGCGTCGCATTCGGGGTCTAGCGCAGCGCAATCGTCCTACGAAGAGGACACACCTCCTATTACTCCAGTTTCTTCTCCACCGCGCGTGACTATGCCGAAATTATATAGTCACTCGCTACCGAAGACGGAGTCCATACCTAATGGATTCCAAATGCCCGACACCTTACAGGGTAACTTCGAGATTCGCCCCGCCTTTCTTACTTTGGTGGAGCGTAATCAATTTGGCGGCAACCCTACGGAGGATCCCGGGAAACACATGCAGGTTTTTACGGACTACTGCTCAACAATTAAGCAGGACGGGATCACTGAAAACCAAATTAGGGAGATGCTATTCCCTTTTTATCTACGTGATCGAGCGCGGGATTGGATCACTGATTTAGACAAGACTGCTGCGGGTATTACGGATTGGCCCAGTCTAGCTCTCGCATTCTATCGCAAGTACTATCCTCCAGAGCGGACTAACCAACTCCGTAGCCAGATTCAGGGGTTCCAGCAGAATTTTGATGAGACGTTTGCTGAGGCATGGGACCATTATAAACGGTTGATTCGTGAGTGTCCACATCACGGGTTGGGCGACTGGTTGATTATAATGACGTTTTATAATGGGTTGTATGCCGAGAGTCGCGCTATTCTTGACTCAGCTGCTGGAGGTCGGTTTGCTAATAATACTGATGATGATAAGGCATGGCAAATAATTGAGGAGATGGCTGTTCATACGGCTCAGTTTGGTAAGCCGAGGGGTAATTCACGGTCCGCACACAACGACCGTGGAAATGAGGGCATAAGTGCGGTGATGAGTCAACTTTCTGAGCTGAATAGGAAGTTTGATGCTATGCAGGGGAGTTCGTCAAGTGCCCAGGTTAATCCTATCGCGGGGCACGATTAAGGTTATTCTACGGGGTATGCGGCACCCCAGGAGCAGGTTTATGCGTATCAGTCTTATCCTCAGAACCTGCCGTACCAGAACCAACCGGGTTACGATCGGTCACTGTTATCCTACCGTAACAATAATATACTTAACCCGACTCCCCAACCTCCACAAAATGCCCCTTATCAACCCCCCTACAAAAATCAACCAACTCCACCTAACTACCAAAAACCACCCTTCATTCCACCTCAAACTACACCGGTACCCGATCCTATGGCCGAGATGAAGGCCATGATGTTGCAAATGTCGCAGGTAACGATGGCCGTGCAGAAGTCACAAGAGATGATGATGCAGCAAATGCAGAAGGACGGGCAGGCTAAGGACGTTGCAATTAAATTGTTGGAGAATCAAGTGGCGCAGCTTGCCGCTTCGCAAGCGTCACGACAACCGGGTACCCTTCCGCCTCAAGGTAACCCTCCTAGAGCTCCGCACGATACGGCATGTGCGATTACGTTGAGAAGTGGGTCAATGTACGGTGATCCTATGAACTTGGAGGAAGAGGGGAAGGATGAGGGTCAAAACACTGCAGACAACCGTAATCGAAGGTCTCGGTAGGTCGGCCAAGCGTAGGTCAGTCAACCTACTGGACTCAGAGTCGCAGGAAGAATGATTTGGGTGTTACTTTTGGTATTCCTGCTGCTCCAACGCCCCCGATTCCGATTAAGCTGCCATTTCCTGGTCGACAACGAGGTGCAGAACCCGAAGCTAAGTTCAGGAAGTTCGTCGACGTCATCAAGGCCCTTCAGGTAAACGTCCCTTTTATAGACCTCGTTACTCAAATACCTGCGTACGCTAAGTTTTTAAAAGAAGTCCTAGCTAGAAAGCGTACACTAGAGGATGTGTCGACAGTAGCGTTTGTGGGGGAGGCTAGCACTAGGTTGCAGGGTAATAAGCCCCCTAAGCTTAGTGACCCTGGAACTTTTTCTATCCCATGCTCTATAAATAGGTTTGTGGTTAAGAACGCCTTATGCGACCTTGGAGCGAGTGTGAGTGTCCTACCCTTCTCTTTATACCAAAAGATGAGCTTGTCAGCTTTAGAACCAACTAGCATCACTTTGCAAATGGCTGACCGTTCCGTAAAGCGTCCCTTAGGTATCCTACACGACGTCCCAGTACAGGTTGGAAAGTTCTTTATCCCTGTAGACTTCGTAGTGCTTGACATGCCCGAGGATGTCCACATTCCTATCATTTTGGGGAGACCCTTCCCGCATTAATCGCCGTGCGATTATTGACGTGGGGAATAAGACATTAGCTTTTACGGTGGGGGGTGAGAAGTTGACCTTCACTCATTCTGATACCCCGCGTTCACCCATGCGTCTCGAGTCAGTTTATTCTATTGATTCTGTACCTCCGTCTCACTCTGCTGGAGACACTTTGGAGGGTTTGCATGTCTCTTCTCTTTGTGCAGGTTCTTCACAGGATAACTGCAAGGATGGTTTGGGGGAGAGGAAGTTGCTTGGAGCTGATCTCTACGACGCTAGCAATGGGGATGCAGGGCCTACAGTTGAGCCATTTCGTGATAGAGGACCCGTGATAATGGACTATGCTGCATTGCCTTTCGAGGGAGGAGTTCTATGGCGATCATCTGCAATTTCGCCAAGTGAAGCTGTCGCAAATGGCCAACGACCTTGGCCTGCTTATACATGATTTCTGAAGCTTGAAGAGTCGTGCGGGACTATAAACCAGCGCTTCCGGGAGGCAACCCGATGACGTTGTATTACTATTTTGCATTTGTACTTTGGTTTGCTTAGTTTTTATGACATTTGGTTTGATTTTGAGCGCGAGAGGATGAGGGTTTTTATGAATGATTTTAGCGCGCAGGTACTTATGGCCTTTGGGGTGCTTAGTATGTTCAAAACGCTCACGAGGAAGGCTCCCACCGCCAACCTACGCCGGCTCGACCGGGTCAGAGTCGCACCAAAGTCGAAAATTGCAAAAATTGGTTCAGTGGGCTCACGGTGGCCGGCCACGGCCAGACCGGGCCGACACCGCACTTTTCTGGCCGCTTCTTGTTTTCTCGCGTGCTACGCCAAAGTACTTCATAGATGGACTGAATTGGACGCATATACGTGGATATTAGCCGCACTCCATGCTTCGCTTCGGTTTGGGGGAGCTCCGACTTTATAATGTGAGCACTCTTTGACCCTTTTACCCTCACTTCCTCGTTTTAATTTCCTTCCCCGTATGTTATGTGTCCTCCTCTGCTTGTGTGGTTATGCTGTTTTCCACATTGAGGACAATGTGTGATTTGGTTTGGGGGAGGGAAACACTTTCGCGTTCATTAGTTCGTTTGCTTTTTATTCTCGTGTGCATTTATATAAAAAACCCAAAAAAATTGAAAAATTCAAAAAAATTACAAAAATACGAGTCTTTTTGGTCTGCTTTGTCCTGTTTGGAGATTTGATTAGTGCACTTATTTTGATCTTTAGTATCTCCCAGTCGACTTTCTATCGTCTTAGCTTGCACGATTGGTTTGTTTCCTATTAATAGATTGCGAGCCTCAACACTAACCCACTTGTATTTGCTTAATTCTTATCGCTTTTCGCTTGTTTACTTTCGACTTTGACATTCGAGCTTGGCAATGGTTTGTGGAACGTTGGTTTGTTGGTTTGTGGTTTGCTTGGAAAGATCATTTAAATGTTGGAGCAATGCTTCGATGCTCTCGGAGGGGACTCATTGACTTGAGTAACCATAGTGGCCATGAATTTGGTTGCGACCGGGAGTATGAGCAATGACGTAACCCTTAAGGAAATATGTGTACCCGAGCGCGATTTTTACCGAGTGAACGTCAAGCTAAACGGTATTACATACGAGGGATGCTCCACATTTACGAAAAAGAAAAAATAAAGAAAGAACAAAAGAAAAAGAACAGAAAAGGAAATGATTTGGAAAGATTGGATGATGGTTAGTGTAGGTACCGGGGTTTAACGGGGGACCACTCGACGTCTTGCTAAGGGCGTAAAGTTAAAAAGAATAAGTACAAAAAACCTTTAAAAACTGTTTTGGAGCCGCCAGTAAATTATGAGGGAAATTTAGAACCCGCCTCCGTGTCCTCATGCTCAAAGACACGTCTTAGAGTTCAAGGCACGTCGACACCTATCCGTCTAAGGTTATTGTGAAACCAGATTCGGATTCGGGTGAGGGTACTTTTCTAAAGCATAAATCAAAATAATGTTTTTATGAAAGAACTTTTGGAAAAGCCTATCAAAAGATAGCCTCTACCAGACTTGAGAACAATGCAAAGGAATGATACATGAGTCTAAGTAATCGCTACGTACAAGTGCGATAAAAGATGTAAAATAATGCAAAAGAGATTGATTAAACCCTCAGTTAAGCATGCTTAACTTATTAACAAAAACAGTTCAGTTTAATGACGAATTCATTTAAAATAGTTTAGATGCAAGATGAGGATTTGCTAAAATGCATGCAGTAAAATAAAGTTCAATTAGCCATTGATTTATTTTAAAGAGGTCAGTTGTTTATGCGACTTTGGAAGGGTGTTACGAATAGGGTGTGTATTCGAGGTGCATGGCCGCCTTATGCAAAGCAGACTTGCGCACCAAAGTCGGGGTGAGCCTAATGTAGGCCCTTGCTAGTCAAAGAAGTAAAGAAAGACCTTAATCCATGTTTAGGATTAAGTATTACCTGTCTCAGATTAGGAAACCGGCAGCACTTCGCTTCAAAGGATGAATTCAACACTAGGAAAATGAAGAATTCTAGGTGTTTATGCGTGAGGCTTTTGAGAGAGAGTTGTGAAGGTGTGAATTGTGATTGTGTGTATGAATTGAATTGTGGTTGAATCGTCGAATGAAGGGTTGTATATATAGTGGAGAGTTCGGTAGATTTTAGGAAATCTGGGGATAAAACCGGACGTAGGAGCCGCAAGGCTCCTTGCGGCTGCCCCAAGCAATCGCAACACTTGTTGCGGCTGCCCTTCCTGATCGCAAGGGGCCTTGCGATTGGTAGAGCGGGCTTTATCCTTTTAATCCGTATATTTCTAAATTATCTTTTAGGATATACGAATCAACTTTGCTTGAACTCCAAGTTACGGGTTTGTGGCTGATGTTAGGGTTGTTTTAGGGTTTATCCTGGACCTTGGGAAGCGGGCCAGGAATGGGTCTGGGCTCGGTTCTGGGCCCGGGCCCTGAAAATGTGAAAAGGGTGTATTTTGTGACATTTTGTGAAATAGGACATTCCGTGAGACTATCCTGGGTATTTGCCAATCCTAAAAGGTGGTTTTAGAGATTGGTCCTAAATTTAGGGATTTAGGAAGATCGAACTGAACCTTGTTAATGTAAAAGGATCAATTAGCTTATGTGTTTGAAAAGGGGTGTGCGCATGCCGATTAGGACCTGAACCTGAGACAAACTAGACTCTAGACCTAAGGAGTGATGACCCATAAAGAAACCTCATTTGCATTTAAAAACATTTAACTTGAATTCGTCATAATTAGAACCATTTAAGTCAATATAAAAGCATGCAATAAAAGTCCATTGTTACATCACTGGGTTTTTGGTGGGAGGTACAGATTTGGGTATCTACAGAGCCCCCAGTTTGACTGAGCTTAGGACTAAAGCGAAGGTCAAACTATACGATAACATCCGGACCATTACAGTCTCGATATCATCAGCGGAACGGAGCATGTGTCCATGGGTGAGACTAGGACTCCGAACCGGGCTTATCCGGGGAGGGACAAACAAGTTTAGGGACATGACGGTCCTTGCATACTTGTAAGGGCATGCACACTCTTGACTTCCTTTGGCGTCGCTGTTGTTGCTTGGTCTCGTAAAAGAGTGCGTATGCTCGGTCTCGTAAAAGAGCGCAGTGTTTCATGCTTCGTGCTAGCGCCTGTGTTGGTGTTCATCTCGTAAAGAGTGCTTACGTCCGCCGGGAATTATCGTCCGAGGAAAATGCTATTGTTTAGTGTATACGCAAAGGTTATGTATAATGCTTCAAACTCGTTCAAGAGTGTGGCGGACTTTAGGTGACGCCTTAACCGAGCGACGTAACGTGAGAAAGTGTCTAAAAGGGCTACAAGTGGATTACAAATCCAAATTAGACCTGAAAATAGGAAAAACACGAAAATGCCCAGAGCAGGAATCGCAAGCGTCCTTGCGGCTCCTTCCCCAAATCGCAAGCGTCCTTGCGATTAGGGTCTCAGGCTTTTTCTCCTTATAAAACACGGAAATACCGTGTATTACATTTCATTTCCCATTTTCGACTCCTTCTCTCTTAAAACCGATTCCTTGCGATTTCAAGACCGTTTCCGCTCGTTTTTCTCGCTTTGCTTCAAAATGGATCAAGGTAACACTCCATTTTACTTGTTTTTATGCATTTTGATGTTGTAATTTGTTAGATCGTCCTTGAAATGTAGAAAAGACGTTTTTGGTGAAAAACCGTCTTTTGGCTTGAAACTTGTCGCTTGATCACTAGAGAACAATACCATTCCCTCGTATTATGCCATTCTTGAATGTATGTGTGAAATGTGTATGGTTTGAAACGTTTTTGGACCATTTTCGTATGAAATGGTCCCGACCCAAAAATCGGACCCGGATTTTCGGTCTCGGAATTGCAATTAAACTTCGCCATAGGTTCCCCTTGACTAGTATAGTATGTGTATGGTGTTGGTTTTTGAAAAATGCTAGTAATCGGCTCTTAAATTGAAGTTTAAAGTCGATTAAAACGGAGAATTTAGGTCAAAATTAGGGGTTTTTGATTGGAATCTCCAAAAAGCAATTAATTGCTACGGGGTGTAATTGAAGGTTAATGTAGTGTATAGAAACCATCAAGTTGAAATTTTGATGTGTGTAGAGCGGCTTTTAGCCAAATTGTGAATTAGGCCAAAAAGGGCCCTGTGCAGGGTGTTCTTGTTAGGTTGTTACTTCTGTGTCTTCGTCTTGTGTCTTGTAAAATGTTTTATGTTCTTGAAATATCGTAGGAGAATGGTCTGGGGCTCCTACGACGGGGGTTCGGACTCGTCGGAGCACAGGTTCTAGGGCCGAGGAGCCTCCTGCTCCTGGTGGCCCACGTTTGCAGCGTGCTTTCAGTGAGAGGGATGCGGGGTCTGTTGTCTTCCCGACCCGGAGGGGTCGAGGACGCGGCATGGGCGCCCGTGGTCGTCGTGGGGGTGCTATAGGTGAGGAGGAGAGAGAGGTAGAGGCCATGGAGGAGGGTGAGTCTTCACAGGCTTGTGGTCTCGCCCTGAAGGTCGTCACGAGCCATGGTCCGCGTGTTGACCGTCCCTTTGCGAAGGATTGGGATGGTCACACCCTGTTAGCGGACCGTGAGCGTCACTTGTCTCATCGAGCTCTTACTGGGCTTCCAGTAGGATACATGAGGACTTTTTCTGGCATTTCGTCTGTCATTTGGGCGTATCAAAATGTCTTGACTCCCGGGGCGAGGGAGTTGATCGATAGGTGTGCTTTGGGTCCGTTGGTTGACTATTGGATCCAGATTATAGATAGGCGGCTTACGTCGAACTTGAGGGTTATCCGGGCGTTCCTTGATAGATATTGGGATACGACCACGACGTTCCATTTGCCGGGGTTTGAGGCGGGCATTACCCTGTCTTCGTATGCTATCATCACGGGTCTGCCTTTCGGCGACCGTGACATGGATTTTGATTTGGCGCCACCTATTAACGACAAGGTGGTGCTTGAGGCTGTTGGTGCTGGCTTGGAGGTGCCTTATCAGGGAAAGGCGCCTAATTCTGTTAAGACGAGTTATATCATGGAGTACTTCGAGGGGAAGACTCAGCATGGTCCTGAGATCTGGAGTGACGAGCAGAATGCTCGTATGTGGCTTTGGTGGTTCGTTAGTTACGCTTACTGCCGGTGAGAAGAGCGGCGGTACGCGTCGGTGTTGATGTATCTTCTGGACTGGAGTGCGATCGGGGCGTTTGACTGGGTGTCCCCGGCCTTGGGTTTGTGCATCCGTTTCTGTATGGATGCTGTGAGGCCACGGAAGATGGATGGGGGGTCTAGGATTCCCATCGTATCTCCTGGCTTGTTGTTGGAGGTACGTTGTTCTTGTCTTCAGTTGATTTGTCCTTTTTGAAATGTTGTATACTTATTCTAACTTGTTTTATGTTTCTTGTGTAGTGCTGGGTCTACAGTCACTTCTCCTTCTTTCTCCCTGAGTCGGCTGTTACCATGGAGAAGAAGTATCCTGCGGTGTGGACCTGGGGTACTTGCAGCCGTATCGGATTCGACTGGTCGTACGACTTTGTTCGGGAACAATTGAACCAGATGAGAGGTGGTCAGGTATGTATTGAAATCTTCTGAATAGCATGTATTTAGATGATTTTGCTTGAAAAGGGTGTCTAATGTGCTTCTTCTTGTTGCGATTCGTCCCGCGTCGTGGGAGGCGATGCAGGCGTTCTGAGAAGGCTGTGGAGTGCGTTCCGGAGCGTGACTCCCAGCGGTTGTACTTGGCCAGCTCTGCCGTATGGGTATGTTTGGTACTTGGGCGAGCGTTTGGCGATCCAGACGAGGTATCCTCCCATCGTCGTGCCTCTTGATCCTCCCAAGGTTCTTTTGAGACACGGGTCTTGAGCTCGGCCAGAGGCAATGCATCTTGAGGGGGAGTCGGAGAGCCTCCTCCTTCGTCAGCTGGATTACACGCAGTTTGCGTGGAGTAGGCTTGCTGGTGGGCCTATCGAGGTATGTCTTGTTCTTGTTCAAATTTTCCCTAATTTTGTTGTGTTTCTTGTTGTAGGTGCCGGACGCTGACCTTGCGTTCCAGCCCCCAGATTTTCCTACGACTGTGGAGTGGGATAACGCCGGGGTACGAGAGACTTGGCACGTGCCCGAATATCTGCCGGTGATAACGGATGCTGGGATGGATGGTTGGGGAGATAAGGTGAAAAAGGTACGACTTCTTCGGTAGTATATCTATGTAAGCCCCCAGTTTGACCGAGGTAATGTTTAGCGATGGGCAAACTTAAGTTGTGGGTTGGGTTTTGTATTAGCCCCCGAGTTTGTCTTAATTGGACCTAGAATTAGGACAAAATGGAGCGGGTAGGGAGCAGGTTCTAATTTACCCCCGTAGTTTGACTTAAATTAGTGTATATTTAAGGCAAAATGGAGTAAAATGTGTTTGAAAAATGTCTTGTGCAGGTTGCGAAGGATGTCCACAAGAAGTTGTGGCGAACGCCCATTGGAGGATGGCTTGGGCGGAGCAGTGCTCAATTGTCAAAGTCGGGCAGAGGTGGCTCGGCTTCAGAGGGAGGTCGAGGAGCTTCGTCGTCGTCATCCTTAGTTGTTTCATGTATCGAATCTTGAACTTGAATTTGCAGTTGTTGTATTGGCACCTTCTATTTCTTCTCGTACTTGTTTAGTTAGTAGCTAGAAAAAATTTGAAAATGATTCCCGAGTGGGAGACTCGACTTTGAAAATGCTGTGTTTGAAAAAGTGTTTGAAAAATGTTCATTTTAAATGTTTAAAATTCGAAATGAGCTTTAAAACGAATCATAAAATGAAATGTGTTGTGATCGGATCAACCATGATTTCTGATGGGTCCATGTTTAAGTTGGTTCTAATTAGGCCCGAATCAAGGAGCCCTATTACGATGTTCGTCGTAATTGCATGCATGGTAGGATTAGGAAAGTCGAAAATATGGAAGTTTTGGGATAAAGCCGCCCCTAGGAATCGCAACACATGTTGCGGATGGGGCTGGTAATCGCAAGGGCTCTTGCGATTGGCACCTCCAAATGAGCTCCTTGCGGCTTGATCACGGGATTATCGTCGAATTTTCCTAATTCGAGATTTTGTTTTGCTATATAAAGAGGGGAGGTACGGGGCATAATCCTCATTCACTTTCAACTCTTTTCTTTGCTTTTTTTGTATTCTCTTAAATAGCTTAGTATTTTTAAGAATATTTTTTGTATTTTTGAAAGATGGACCATTTTGATGGTCTTTTGAAGCAGTGGACGTCTTCTCTTAGCGAGTCGGAGAAGAGGGCGTTATCTTCGACTGGTGCGGGTGTTTTCATAGGTTTTGACGGATCTTGGCGTCGAGATGGACTTTCTTGACGCTTGTCTTGATTATTGGGATCCTAGGGTGCATGTCTTCAGGTTCCCGGGAGGCGAAATATGTCCTTTGCTAGAAGAATTTTCGGCTATTGCAGGATGGTCTAACCGTACTACCCCAGTAGCGGTTAGGAGTGAGTTTGGCTATAACGGGAGATTGCGACAGTATCTCTCGATGACCAATGCTCAGGCTGATGGTTTGTTTGAGGGAGGTGTGGTGAACATGCGACGTTTGTGTGAGCGTTACATGAACTTGAGTGATGTGAGCATTTTACGCTCGGGCCCAGGAGGAGAGCTCTTGGGTTCTGCCTTCTACATCGGTACTGCTTCGCTGGGTCGATGGAGGATGGTGTGCATGGCCATGCTAGGTATGCACGGGTCATGGAGGAGATGGAGCTTGGCCATGATCCTTCAGCTTTGATTCTTGCTGAGACTATACTGGGATTGGACGACCGTCACGCGAATCGTCTAAGCTCATATCGTGGATGTGCTAGATCTTGCGATTTGGTTGATGGAGCGTCTTCGTGTCTTGGCTCCACCTGAGGTGAGGTGTATGTTCCATTTGGTCGACTACTCGTTCTCTTTATCGGGCCTTGCCTCGAGCGCCGATGAACTACTTCCAAGGGTTTGTTCGGGAGAGGGCGATTAGGTGGACGTGGCGTGGTGGTCCATTCGACACATCACGGCTGACCGTCGGTTCGCGGATGCGGCTAGCGGGATAATGTTGTGTGGGTTCGAGCGGGCGTATGGATCCACCCTTGCTACCGAGGAGGCGATTGGTCTTGCACGAGTTATTCCAGCTCAGGATACTCGGATATGCGAGTCGGTTGTTCTGAACAACCAAATGGTTGATGCTTGGGTGCGAGGGTGGTCTGATCGAGTGACTTGGGCTCGACCAGCTGGTTCTGAGACTACTCGTGTCTCGGACTTCTATCGGAGGTGGTGCATTTCTTTGGATTCTCGGGATAGGGAGAATATGCGAAGGCGCGAGCAGACGGGTCCAAGACCGTCGTTGGCGCATGCAGCGGTGCGTGGAAGACGAGACTACAACGACTTAGCGGGTTCGAGTGCAGGAGCGTCTTCGTCTAGGCCACTTGGGGAGCGGCTAGGGCCTAGAGTGACCGTACAAGATCGTCTGGGTGAAAAGGTTGATGATGAAGCTGAAAAGGACCCTGTCGAGCCCCCAGGATTCGAGAGGATGGTTCCGAGTCCGGTGATTGCTTCGGTTGTCATTCGTGCAGATGTTTCTAAGGATGAAGATGATGAGGATCATTCGAAGCGTCGTAAGAGGGATACTTAGACTAATAGTTGTTTTATTCAAAGAATTTTCATTTATTTAATCGTTCCATGAATAAAATGAGTTTGAAAGCTAGTTTTAAACTCCTACTTAGAATGTAAACATTTTCAAAATTCAATGATCAAATAAAGAAAGTGTTTGCCTATCGCCTCGTCTCTTTTGATTTGTTTGTTTATCCTCGACTTTTTTAAGCTTTGGATGTGCATTTTTGTTTTAAGTCCTCGACCTTTTTAAGCTTTGGACTGATATGTTTTGTCGATCGTGTTCTCGACCTTTTTAAGCTTTGAGCGTGTCGTTTTGTGTTGACTGTGCTCTCCACTTTTTTAAGCTTTGAGCGTGTCGTTTTGTGTTGACTGTGCTCTCCACTTTTTTAAGCTTTGAGCGTGTCGTTTTGTGTTGACTGTTCTCTCCACTTTTTTAAGCTTTGAGTGCGTCATTTTGTGAGTGCATCGCCTTCGACCTTTTTAAGCTTCGGGCGTGCGTGCAAGGAAATTCGGTTGTGCTTTGAAAAGCTGCCTACGTATCCATGTTTTACATAGAATCAAACCGGCGTAGTTCGTGATGTTGGTTGATTCTTTTGCAAGACTGCCTACGTATCCACGGTGCGTGGAATCAAACCAAGCGTAGTTCATCCGTGCGTTGTGTTTTGTTTCTTTTCTTTCGTGAAATACATTGCAAAGTTGTTTGAAACCTAAGGGTAGTATCTCTTAAGCTGGTCGAGGTTGGTGGGTAGGTTGAACTCTTCACCATCAAGATCGGTGAGCCTTGCGGCTCCTCCGGGAAGGATTTCCTTAACCAGGTATGGTCCGGCCCAATTCGGTTTGAACTTTCCTCTTGGGTCAGCAGGTAATGGTGCTCTTACTGATTTGAGGACCAGGTCTCCCACTTTGATGTTGCGTGGTTTGACCCTTTTGTTGTATGCACGTTGTAATCTTGATTGGTACATGCGAACGGTGCTTAACGAGTGTAAGCGCCTTTCGCCTAGGAGAATGAGTTGTTCATATCGTTCGTGCCCATTCTCGCTTCTCGTATGTCCGCTTCCATTAGGATTGAGCGATTTCATTTCGATTTCTACAGTATGACTTCCATACCGTATGTGAGAAAATATGGTGTCATCCCCGTTGGTGTGCGTATTGTGGTTCGATATCCCCATAGGGCGAAGGGAATCTTATGTGGCCAATCATGACAGGTGTCAATCATCTTTTTGAGGATGGTGACGACGGTCTTGTTTGCGACCTACCGCTCCGTTGGTTTGAGGTCGGTACGGCGATGATTTGTGTACTTGGATGTTGTATTTGGTGAGGATAGGTTCAACTTCTCCTCGGAAGTGTGAGCCTTGGTCGCTGATCAGCTCATGAGGTATGCCATATATGATATTGTTTTGTATAAAACAGGCAACTTCTTTTGTATCAAGCTTGCGATATGACGCGGCTTCGACCCATTTCGTGAAATAGTCGATTGCCACGAGGATGAAGCAATGTCCTCCTGCTCCAACCGGGTGTACTTTGCCTATGACATCAATTCCCCACGTGGAAAACGGCCATGGCGATGTGAGGCTGTATAAAGGTGAAGGGGGTACGTGTTGCACATTTGCGAAGATTTGACAATTGTGGCAATGCTTGACATACTTTGCACAGTCGGCTTCCATGGTGGTCCAATACCATCCTAGCCTGAGTATTTGTTTACTTAAGGCTCGAGCGTTCATGTGTGGTCCGTGACCGTCGTGGACTTGAGATATAATCTCTCGCCGCTTTGTTGTGGTCAACGCACAAGAGTAATGTACCCTGAGGCGTTTTCTTGAGTAGTTTGTCCACTTCCAACACGAATTGTGATGCCAGAAGCCGGAGAGCTCTTTTGCCACGTTTGTCGGTATTTGGCGGGTATTCCCCGTCTCGTTTGAAGTTGATTATTGCCTGGTACCAAGGTTCAGTTTGTTCTTCCTCGGCTTCGATGTCGCATATGTATGCGGGTTCGCTGCTTCGTTCTACAACGATGGGAATGGTCTGTATTCCTGGGGGGATGTTTAGTAGTGACGCCAGTTTTGACAAGGCGTCTGCGAATTGGTTTTCTTCGCGGGGTAGGTGTAAAAACTCTACGCGGTGGAATTTGGCGATGAGTTCTTGGATTTTGTTTTGGTATAGTGCGAGGTTTTCGTTAAGTATTTTCCACGCTCCAGATACTTGGTTGATAATTAGCGAGGAATCTCCGTATACTCGTAGGTTCCTTGCATTTAGTATGAGCGCGGCCTGTAATCCATGCAGGCATGCCTCATATTCTGCAGCGTTGTTCGTCACATCAAAGTCCAATTTGATGGAGAGGGGTGTATGTTCGCCGTTTGGGGAAATGATTAGTATTCCTATTCCACAGCCTCTGTAATTTGATGAGCCGTCGAAGTACATTTCCCATTGTTCTTCGTTTATGTTGTATATTCCTTCGTCGGGAAAAGATGTGGTGTCGATGATGGGTTCTTCGTCGATCGCGTGATCGGCGAGAAAGTCTGATACTGCTCGTCCTTTGATGGATTTAAGGGGAACGTAGACAATATCGAACTCGGCTAGAAGTAGTGTCCATCGTGCCATGCGTCCATTTGGCACGGGTTTCTCGAAAAGGTATTTGACGGGATCCATTTTTGAGTAGACCTTCGTTTGATGTGCCAGCATATAGTGACGGAGCTTTTTGGATGCCCATACTAATGCTAGACAACTTTTCTCGACGGGTGCGTATCGAGTTTCGTAATCGAGAAATTTCTTGCTGATGTAGTTGATTGGATGTTCTTCGCCATTGACTTCTTGGGCGAGCATGGCGCCCATTGCGGTTGATGTTGTTGTGAGGTAGAGTGACAAGGGTAGGTCCTTCTGTGGTGGTCTTAGGACTGGGGGGTTGGATAACAACTCCTTAACCTTATCAAATGCTTTTTGACATGCTTCGTCCCATTCTACATGGTCAGTTTTCTTCAGCTTCTTGAAGATCGGTTCACATATCATGGTTAGCTTGCTTATGAAACGGGAGATGTATTGGACTTGACCTAGGAAACTTCGGATCTCGTCCAGGTTCTTGGGGGGTTGCATCGCCATTATTGCTTTTATTTTCGAGGGGTCGACCCCGATACCTCTTTGGCTCACTACGTGTCCTAGTAGCTTGCCGGATTTTACTCCAAATGTACATTTTTGGGGATTGAGGCGCATCTTATATTGGGACGAGAGGCGTGTGAAGAATTTGCGGAGATTGGCTATGTGATCACCTCTTTCCTTGGATTTGACGATCATGTCGCGCCCGTACACTCCAACTTCTTTGTGCATCATATCATGTAGAAGTGTGGTGGCGGTGCGTTGATAGGTTGCACCTGCATTGATTAGGCCAAAAGGCATGACTGTGTAACAGTACGTGCCCCATGGTGTAATGAATGTTGTTTTGGCCATGTCCTCACGCCATTTTGATTTGGTTGTATCCTGCATACCCGCCCATAAAGGATGTAAGGGCATGGTCGGCAGATTGTCAACTAGGGCGTACACGTGTGGTAATGGGAAGTCGCCCTTTGGGTCGGCTTTGTTTAGATCACTAAATCGACACATACTAGTATCTTGCCGCTTTTCTTCGTAATCGGGACCATGTTCGAGACCCAATCGGAGTACTGACGACTTGGATGAAGCTTATGCCAGAATCGCTTCTCGATTTCTTCCTTGACCATAAGGGACCATTCGGGTCGTAGTCTCCTTAGTTTTTGTTTGATGGGTTTGAAACCAGGTTTGATGGGGATGTGGTGTTCGGCTATGCTTCTGTCGATGCCGGGCATGTCCTTGTATGACCATGCAAAGACGTCTTTGAACTCGGTTAAGAGTTGGGTGAAGTTTGTGCGTTCGTCCTTACTTAGTGAAGCGCCTACTTGTAGTTCCCTTGGTTCTTCGGGGGTTCCTATGTTAATGGTTAGGGTATCCTCGATGATCGGGTTTTGTGTTGGGTTGTTTATGATGTTTGCAATGTATTTAAATAACGATTGTTCATTCGTTAGTTCATTTTTATCGCACGGATTTATGTGTTGTGTTGTTTCGTTTACTTGTTTAAATTTTGTTTGTTGTTCGTTGTTTATTTGTTCATTTTTAGCTTGAGACGAGACGTAAGCAAACTTATCTGTATTATTCATTAAAGAAGAATCGTTTGACAAACTAGGAGAAGAGTTGGAGCTAGCCTCCGAAAATAAAAAGTCTAAGCTAAAACTAGAGGATGGGTCGACAGACCCGACACTTAGAGAATTAGATCCTAAAAGAATTTCCTCCTCTTCGTCGTCTTCGGTGTTGTCGCTGCTTGAGGTGTCTTTGCTTGAGTCTTCACCACTTCGTGAGATTATCTTGTCAAAGAGGGGTCCTTCCCCCGTGACGAGCTGATATTTATGGCCCTGAGAATCGGTCCACTTGGTGATCTTGTACCAACCATTTAAGGTCTTTTCGGCGACATCGGTAATGAGGTCGTCGGGATTGAAGCGGCGGTCTCGGATGATGGATGAGACCAAGTCTTCGTTGGTTTTGTTGGTGAAAGGTAGCCCACTTTCACTAGCGAAACAGTGTTCTTGAGGTTTGGTGTAGTTGTCTTTATCATATCCTCCCCCTGGGATGAAGTATTTACTCATGTCAAATGAGTATCTCGGGAGGTTAAACTTGCGCGCGAACTTGCGCTTCTTAACTTCCTTAGTCATTTGTTCGAGGTCACCTTCCTTTGGCTTGTAGCCTAGTCCCATGGTGGGCCAAAGGCTATGATTATTTTTGGTTTCAAAGGGTTTATAGGTCCGGATAGGTGTGGTTGTGATAGCACCTATTTCAAAGTCAAAACCGCAGGGTTCCTGTTTTTCCTCAATTGTGATTTCTGCGGTGTTATGCTCCTTGGGTGAATCAAGAAGAGCACGGAAGTTGGAGGCGTTGATAGTTATGACCTCGTCGTTAAGAGGTAGCTTCACCTTTTGATGTAGTGTGGACGTAACGGCCCTTACGGCGTGAATCCATGGGCGTCCTAGAAGCATGTTATAGGATGGTGTCATGTCGATTACTTGAAAGTCGACCTTCCGTTCTATAGGGCCTGTGCGCACGTGGAGGGAGATTGTCCCTTTCACGCTGCGTTTGGTCCCATCGAAAGCTTTGACACCTTCGTTGCTGGGTTGAAAATCTTTGTCGTCAAGCTCTAGACGACGTGCGGTTGATAAGGGTAAAACGTTCACTGCAGATCCATTGTCGATTAGGGTTACGGGTAACGTTCGTTTTCTGCATTCGGCGCTAATGTACAGGGCTAAGTTATGATTAGCGCCAAATGTCGGAAATTCATTATCAGAGAAGGTGATGGCTCCGTGAGCCGCCTCTCAGAACATGACTGACCATTTGGTCGGGTGAAATGTCTGCGTCCGCGCTTGCTATTTGGAGGGCGCGGATAAATGCCTTTCTATGTTCGGCGGAATCTCGTAGGAGAGCCCAAATTGAGATGTCGGCTTTGGTGCGAACGAGTTGCTTTTGAAGCGTCTCGCTCGTGCTTGGTGGTAGGACTACTGGAGTAGAAAGTGTGTCTTTGGAGGGAACGTCCTCCGGGACTACGGTTTTGTCTTTGTCGGGGATAGCAGCTTCCTCGGCGTGGGCATCTGTGAAAATGTTTTGATAAGGTCGTCCGGAGCGAGTGAGGTGAGAGACCTCATCCTTTGTCTCGGGTTGAATGGTGTTAACTTTGACTTGGGGTTTATTGCCCTTCTTCTTTCCTTTCTTGTTTTTCCCTTTTTTGTTGTTTTTGGAAGAGGAAGCGACACTTGTGTTGTTGATTTGGACTATGGCCTTGTTAGGTGGTGGCCATTCGCCCTCGCTGTCGCTACTAGAGTACCACACTCCATTGATTTGCTCGCCATAGCATGCGTTCAAATCGTCCTCAACTTGTGTGGCAATGTTGACGAGGTGGTTGAAATTACGTATGTTGGCATATCGGATGTGGGTTTGGTATGCCGGATGTAAGTCTTCGATGATATCATGCACGAGTTCGTCTGGGTGCACTAAGCCTACAAGGCGTGCATTTAACCCTTTCCACCTAGCAAGAAAGTCGGTGAAACTTTCGCCGTCGTTCTGGACATTACTTTCCATGATTGGTTGGTCAAAGGAGATAGTGTTGATCTGGTCATCGGCAGGTGTGATGAGGTAGGAGCAGTCAATGATGGGCGCGGAGTCCATGAAGATTGCATGGCTAGCTAGAGGGTTGTCTTTGTTGGACGGCTTACCATTGGCCGTCGGCTTATCGAGCTTTCCTTGGTCGATAAGGTCTTGAATTGCGTGTTTTAATTTGAAGCAATTCTCGGTGTCATGGCCTTTGCCCCTGTGGTATGCACAGTAGGCGTTTGAATCCCACGACTTAGGCTTTTTGTCTTCGGGTGGTTCAGTGGTCGGCCCGATGGGTTGTAGATAGTTTTTGTCGACTAGTCGTTTAAATGCCTTAGTGTAAGACATGTAAAGCATGTCGAAGCTCCTCCTAGGTCTGAAGGGGGAAGGAGTAGTAGTGGCGAACGACTCCGGGTCGCCAAGTGACTCTAGATTGGCAACGGTGCGATCTCGTCGCTCTTGGTTGTACGTGTTGATTTAGATGAGCTGCCTTGATAAGCATGACCAGTGTATTTGGCCATAGTTCCGGTTCTAAGGTCGTCTTCGATCTGGGTTCCGACCTTGGTAAGTTGCTTGAAGGTTTGTATGTTGCTATACCGCATGTAAAATTGGTACACGGGTCGCAAGTTGTTGACAAATTTTGGCACAAGTTCGTCCTCTCTTGGACGATTCGGGATTTGTGCGCTGAGCTTCTTCCACCTAGTGAGGTACTCGGTGAATCCTTCGTTGTCCCTTTGTGACAGGACTTCTAGGGTACGGATAGAGACTTGGGTGTCATCGTTGTCTTTGTATTGATGGTCGAACTCGACGGTGATTTGTTCGAAAGAAGAAACCCTTTCTGGGTTTAGAGAGTAGAACCAGGTCTTCGGGATGGCTGCGAGAGAGTGTGGGAATAGTGATGGCCAGTGTTCCGGATCAACACCCTTAATACCCATTTGTGATTTGAAGGCCCTGATATGGGTGATCGGGCTTTCGTGACCTTGGAAGATCGGGAGATCACTGAGGGCGAGCTTGCTTGGTAGTGCGTCCCTGATATTCTGAGGGATGTTCTCATTTTCTTTGTGTATGGAGTAACCTCCCGGGGTACCGAGACGTTCCTCCATAGCCTGGAGCTTTTTGGCGTGCTTATCCGCCTCGTCCTTAATCCTCAGCTCCATTCGAGTAACTTCAGTTCCATGGTGCGTCAGTAGGTTTTCAAGGTCATTGGTCAGCTTGGTAACTTGTTCACGGAGTTGGTTGACATCTTCGTTGCCGGCCATTTTTCGCTTGTAGGTTCGCTTCTTGTAAGGGAGGACAGGTCGGTTCTTGGTGCGACGGGTATCCAGTTGAGGTTTCCTAAATTCGCATGGAATGCATCAGCTATATGACAGACCCGACTGACACGTTCATTTATATGTTCGTTTTTAGCTCATTTCGTTTGAAAAAGACTCTTTTAAGTTTTGAAAAAGAAGGAAGTTTTCAAAACAAGCTAGAGTGTTTTTGAGATGAGAATGCGCGCTTGACTCATCTCGATGTTAAAAGTTTTGCTTTGCATCCATTTAGCCCGAGCGGCGATATGTTGTCATGGGCCAGGTGGATGCGTAAAAGGATTCGACTTAGGTTAGCCAGCTGCCGAGGATGTTAAAAGGGATTTGAGCCGCGAGGCCCAAGGAATGAAATCCACTAGCCTGGGTTGGAAGACCTTAACTCGGTTTTGCGATTTTGTGAAAAGGAAATTTTGAAAATGTTTCTTTCAAGAACTCGTGATTATTTTGTTTGAAAAGTGTTAGCGGGTTAGTTGGTTAGGTTGATTATTTTTGAAAACTTAAAGCGACTTTTCGAAAATATGCAAATGAATTTTGAAAAAGACTATATCGTATAGCCTCGCACTCGTACGTATGACTCTTGGTCGTTGGGTCAAGTCTCGTACGCCTCCAACTGATTTGAGTACGCTTTGGCAGGTGCTTTTGGCCCTCCGCCCACACAGTATAACGTGTAGGATACGAAGGAAGCCCTGGGCGGTCAAATCAGTTTGCTACGGCAAGCCGTGGAGGGGTGAGAGGAAGGTTAGTCCAGTACGTGCCTCGTCGAATGGACGATGCCTGCGTTTGGAACCACCTCTCGGGGTGTTGGTGTGTGAATCCGACTAGATTCGACTCTAACGGATATGCTTAAACTCATGCATGTTGATTGTTCTCAAGTCGTTCAAGTCTCATTTTTATTTTTAAAAGGAAAAAACTAGTTTTAATCTTAAAAATAAAACCTATCCCCAGCGGAGTCGCCAACTGTAGGTACCGGGGTTTAACGGGGGACCACTCGACGTCTTGCTAAGGGCGTAAAGTTAAAAAGATTAAGTACAAAAAACCTTTAAAAACTGTTTTGGAGCCGCCACTAAATTATGAGGGAAATTTAGAACCCGCCTCCGTGTCCTCATGCTCAAAGACACGTCTTAGAGTTCAAGGCACGCCGACACCTATCCGCCTAAGGTTATTGTGAAACCAGATTCGGATTCTAAAGTGAGGGTACTTTTCAAAAGCATAAATCAAAATAATGTTTTTATGAAAGAACTTTTGGAAAAGCCTATCAAAAGATAGCCTCTACCAGACTTGAGAACAATGCAAAGGAATGATACATGAGTCTAAGTAATCGCTACGTACAAGTGCGATAAAAGATGTAAAATAATGCAAAAGAGATTGATTAAACCCTCAGTTAAGCATGCTTAACTTATTAACAAAAACAGTTCAGTTTAATGACGAATTCATTTAAAATAGTTTAGATGCAAGATGAGGATTTGCTAAAATGCATGCAGTAAAATAAAGTTCAATTAGCCATTGATTTATTTTAAAGAGGTCAGTTGTTTATGCGACTTTGGAAGGGTGTTACGAATAGGGTGTGTATTCGAGGTGCATGGCCGCCTTATGCAAAGCAGACTTTGCGTGCAAAGCTCGGGTGAGCCTAATGTAGGCCCTTGCTAGTCAAAGAAGTAAAGAAAGACCTTAATCCATGTTTAGGATTAAGTATTACCTGTCTCAGATTAGGAAACCGGCAGCACTTCGCTTCAAAGGATGAATTCAACACTAGGAAAATGAAGAATTCTAGGTGTTTATGCGTGAGGCTTTTGAGAGAGAGTTGTGAAGGTGTGAATTGTGATTGTGTGTATGAATTGAATTGTGGTTGAATCGTCGAATGAAGGGTTGTATACATAGTGGAGAGTTCGGTAGATTTTAGGAAATCTGGGATAAAGCCAGGACGTAGGAGCCGCATGAGGCTCCTTGCGAGCTGCCCAAGCAATCGCAACACTTGTTGCGGCTGCCCTTCCTGATCGCAAGGGGCCTTGCGATTGGTAGAGCGGGCTTTATCCTTTTAATCCGTATATTTCTAAATTATCTTTTAGGATATACGAATCAACTTTGCTTGAACTCCAAGTTACGGGTTTGTGGCTGATGTTAGGGTTGTTTTAGGGTTTATCCTGGACCTTGGGAAACGGGCCAGGAATGGAGTGCAGGCTCGCTTACGGGCCGGCCCTGAAAATGTGAAAAGGGTGTATTTTGTGACATTTTGTGAAATAGGACATTCCGTGAGACTATCCTGGGTATTTGCCAATCCTAAAAGGTGGTTTTAGAGATTGGTCCTAAATTTAGGGATTTAGGAAGATCGAACTGAACCTTGTTAATGTAAAAGGATCAATTAGCTTATGTGTTTGAAAAGGGGTGTGCGCATGCCGATTAGGACCTGAACCTGAGACAAACTAGACTCTAGACCTAAGGAGTGATGACCCATAAAGAAACCTCATTTGCATTTAAAAACATTTAACTTGAATTCGTCATAATTAGAACCATTTAAGTCAATATAAAAGCATGCAATAAAAGTCCATTGTTACATCACTGGGTTTTTGGTGGGAGGTACAGATTTGGGTATCTACAGTTAGTGGTATGTTCGGTTGGCCTTGCTTGAATTGAAAATGTCGTCAGTTTTACTTTTACGGAAGCGTTAGAGGCTAGTGGTATGATGTGGTGTGAATGGTTGAGACTTGTGCTCTATTTTCGGTGAAATAGATTATGGTTGTATTGTCTATGTGCATAGGTCGTCCACTTTGAGATACTAACGTGATTAGTTCGTGTCACTTTGATTTTCTCCGATGTTGTTTGCTTGAGGACAAGCAAAGGTTTGGTTTGGGGGAGTTTGATACACGCTATTTATATTCATTTTATGCCCCCGGTTCAGTCGCATTTAGCATGCTTTTATTCGTATTTATTATGATTCTATGAGCTATATGCTATATTTCTCGTTACTGCTGCATTTCATTTACATTTTGCAGGTTTTGGTGGTTTTGAGCCAAAACCCGAGACGTCAGGAGCATTACGAGAATCGAGACGACAGGACCAAGCTTGAGCTCACGCAGGAGCTCGAGAATACGAACCCAAAGGCCAAAGGATTAAGGACAACGAGTAACTAAGATCAAAGATTAAGAAGGGGCTCGAAGTACTAAGGCCCAAAACAAATAAACAAGGCCAAGCATTTGGCCCAAGCAAGAGAAGAAGGAGCCGGCCCAACTTTTGGGTCAGGCCGGTGCCAGGCCGGCTGCCGGCCGGCCGGCTACAATGCATTATTTGTCGGTTTTTAAGTTAATTCGAGATTTAATAATTGGGACACTATATAAGGGTGCCTTAGGTCGAGATTAGAGTTTTATGCTTTATTTTACATTCAATCCTTAAGTTTAGTTTAGTTTTCTTTACTGCTTTACTTTCAAGATTGGTTTATTGTTCAAGATTATTACTTTGCAACTTCAGGATTCCTTTCAGGTTTATTTTAATCTTTATTGTTTTATTCATCATGTTTGCTTTGATTGTTTCTATTGTTTTGATTATTATCATGTCTAGCTAATTTCCCAATTAGGGCTTGAGGGGGATTTGTGATATTTGGTTTAGGAACATGTTTTAGGATTAAATTGGTTGAATAAATTGTGCACTTGATTTCTTTCTACGCGTTTTATTATCAATTGAATTAGGATTATTTCGCCTGATCAACGAGTTTTCTGAGTTTAATTGAACCTGAGTAATTTTAATTTAAGATCCAAAGCCGAATTAAAACTAGACTTACGCGAGATTGATAAGTTGAATTTAGTAAGTTGCGAGAGCCCGCTAAATTTGCTTAAGGCTAAAATTGACTCGAGAGAGCGTTTTATAAACCTAGTCACTTGCACAGTTTATCTTTTCCTTCTTATTAACTTGCGTTCTTGAATCATTGTCATATATGAACCCGATGCCCTAATCTCTCCCTTTATATATTTCTATTCATCTGCTTATTATTGCTTTAGTTTATAGCATAAACCAAACCCTTTTCCACACCTTGAGACTGACCTGTTTACTCCGACTTTAGCTTATTACTACACCGTTTCCCTGTGGATACGATCCTCTTACCACTAGCTACCTGTTATTTGTCTGTTAGGTTTATTTTGATTTCAGCGATACGACTTAGCTGTGTCAGGCCCGAACCCTAATTCACACGTTTTGGGCATTACATGGCCCAAATCATAATCAATTCACACATACATGCTAGTATGGCATAATGCAACACAATGACGTCAATTTCAAACATTCAAACGGCAAATTTCAAGCAAAAATCGGGTTTTCACCCAAAACCCGTCATTTCAACATTTCTAGCTAAAACTAGCTAATTACAACGACAAATAACGTAAAAACAAGTTAAAATGAAGCATTACCTGTTTCCATAGCAAAGCAAAGCAAGAGAAATGATCAAAAACGGTTGAGAAATCGAATTTTGGTGTATTTTAGAGTAAGAAACCGAAAATGAGTATAATGGCTAAGTCACGGCATACTCGTGCTTTTATAGACAATTTTCTGCCATTAAGGCAAACCGCATAGGCTTATGCTGTTTGCACCCTAAACCGCATAAGGCTATGCGGTTTGCAGCCTTGGTTTTTCTCTGATTTTTCTCGTTTTGGACCTACTTTTGGATTCCTAATCCATCTTGGCCCAAAAACAACTCCAAGTACGTCCCGTGCTTGGGTTAAGGCGTCACCTACAGTCCGACATACGCGTATGTTAAGCCTTTAATATATGGTACAGAAGCAGAAGCACGAACACTCTTCACGAGTCTTTACATCTTTTTCTCCTCGACGGAAGGCAATCATGTACAATAACAACTACATAGACACTCCTCGGCGAGTTCAAGCATAAATACTCTGCAATACATACCCAACTACAAGCATTTTACACTTACTCTACATAAACGCTCCTCGGCGAGTTTTAAACACAAGTATCCTATAAAGCACATCCAGATATAAGCACTACAACATTTGCAACATTCTATACCTGCACTCCTTTACGAGACCGACATTCATAACTACGTATACACTTCTATGCACTCTTACTCAATCACACTTTAGCACAATCACTCTTCAAAGAGGGCATACACTTAACGCTTGCGCTCCATGGCGAGACTAGACATAATCACATCAACAAACGAGCAATAACGTCACATTATACACGACACTATACAATAAGCAACGAGCATAACGAAAGCACTCAGCAGACCGGCTGGCCATCACAATATACATGGACCGTCATGTCTTTAAACATGTACGCCTCTCCCCGTTTAGCCCGGTTCGAAGTCCTCGTCTCACCCATGGACACATGCTTCGTTCCGCTGACGATATCGAGACTGTAATGGTCCGGATATGGTCGTGGAGTTTGACTAACGCTCTAGTCCGAGCTTAGTCAAACTGGGGGCTCTGTGGATACCCATATCCGTACCCTCCCAACCAAAACCCTGTGATGTAACTCGGACTTTTATTATCCATGTTTTAACGTTGACTTAAACGGTTCTAAATAATGTCGAATTCATTCTTGAGTCGTTTTGAAATGTTTAAATGATTTAGGTCGCTTCACATCACGCTTAAATAAATGTTCTTTTGTCCATTTAGAGTCTAGCCTGGTCCGCGTCCTACTTTGTCTGGCATGAGCTTCGCGCTTGCGCTACAATTAGCCCTTTTACATTAACGAGGACTAATTCAGCATTCCTAAATTTCTAATTGTAGGCCCGGTGGCTAGATTTCCCTTTTAGCCTCCTCTTACACAAAATATAGCCTCACGGGTTACCATATTTCACAAAATGCCACAAAATACACCCTTTTCATATTTCCGGGTCTCAGGCCCAGAATCGAGCCCAAACCCGCCTTTGGCCCTCACTCCAAAGCCCTCAACCCTCAAAAATAACTTAGGAAGCCCTCAGCTGTTTTCTTGACGCACAAGCTAAAGATTATACTGTACCTTAACTGTTCTTACCGTTAATGTACCTTAACTGTTCTTCCCGTTCTTACCAAAGGTAGTGTCCTTACCGGAACTCAACCTATATATATATATATATATATATATATATATATATATATATATATATATATATATATATATATATATATATATATATATATATATATATATATAGGAATAAGATCAAAGAATAAAGATTTTTAGGTAAGAACGGTAAGAACAGTCAAAATACATTATTAATATACATAAGATACATTTTAAATTTAACATGCGCATTAGTCATGAATATTAGTTGATACGTGTTTTAAAATTTAGAAGGTAAATTGTCATTAAATTGAAAATTTCTTTCAAATTTTAAGGTACATTTTGAATATACTAAAAGTACATTTTAATTTTGAACTTGAAATATACCCAAAAATTTCAAATATAACTCTTAATTTTTAAATGTACCTCATATTTATTTATAATGTACCTCACAAAATGTACTTTATGTGTTAAACGAATGTATTTTACGTATATTTATAATGTACTTTAACTGTTCTTACCGTTCTTACCAAAGGTAGTGTTCTTCTAGGAACTTCAAACCCTATATATATATATATATATATATATATATATATATATATATATATATATATATATATATATATATATATATATATATATATATATATATATATATATATATATATATATATATATATATATATATATATATATATATATATATATATATATAGATTTAGGATCTCGTAAGTAACTAATCTTATGTTACTGGCAACTGCATTTAACTAGTATTATTACCTCAAACTTATGTACTCATCTTGCAAGGCCCACTTAAACTCAAACCAATATATGGCCCATTTAGTGTTTTTTAGCCCGAACTTACTAAGTTAACTGATACATTTTTAATCAAAACCAAATAACAAATCAAATACAACCCTAATTATTTATCCCTCATTCTCATCAGCCACCACCATCACCGGCGCAACCATCACCGGAACCACCATCACCAGCACCACCATCACCGGAACAACCATGAACCATCTCTCTCACCTTCACCGTTATCACCGCCGACAACCACCACTACTGAAACCACCATCACCGTCTCCCTCACCTCCACCGTCATTAGCAGCACCGACTACCATAACCGCCTGAACCACCCTCACCTTCTCTCCCACCTCTGTCAACTCCATTGTTGTAATCACCCACACCGAAATCAAATCTAAAAATGAACTTGTCAGTAGTTTAGAGGTAGAAATGAATGTCTCATCCTCCATTAATGGTGGCACAACTCAAGTTGAAGGAGAGGATGAAGAATGGAGGCCGGCTTAGGAGTGACTCTGGTGCACTTTTTGGTTTTTATGTCGGTCGTCAATTTGAATATCTGCTCTTTCACCCGCTACTTTCTTGTAATTGTTTGGTTTTGGGGGGAGATATATGGAGTAGATCTGGAATTGAGGGAGCAAGGAGGTCGATTTTCCGACGAGTGGTGGTGGAACTCCGGTGGTAGGTTTATGGCGACGCAAATGAAAAATTTGGGATTGATCAAATTGAGCGAGTAATTTGGTTGTTTTAGTGGAATGATGATGATGATGATTAGCAGCAGGTCACCGGGGTGATTTGGTGGTTTTAGTGATTTGGCGGTTTTAGTGAAATACGAGTCCGGATACGCGAAATACGAGTCCGGATACGTGAAATACGAGTCCGGTTACACAAAATACGAGTCCGGATACACGAAATACGAGTCCGGTTACGTGAAATACGAGTCCGGTTACACGAAATACGAGTCCGGTTACACGAAATACGAGTCCGGATACACAAAATACGAGTCCGGATACACGAAATACGAGTCCGGTTACGTGAAATACGAGTCCGGTTACATGAAATACGAGTCCGGATACATGAAATACAAGTCCAAATACATGAAATATAAGTCCAAATACATGAAATAAAATTACAGCTATAAAAAAATATCTACTTAAATTAACCTTTATTTACATTAAATTGACCTTTTGATACATTAAATATAGTATCAGTTACATTTATTTAGTTGATAGATACATTAAGTGTAAATAAAATGTATCCAACAAAAAGAATTAATAATACATAAAAAAATAAAAGCATTTTCTTAAAAATCATTTTAAATACATTAAATTTACTTGTGGTTACATTAAATTCATTGTTAGATACATTAAAAAAGGTGAGGGAAAACATGTATGTACAACTATAAAAAATGTAACTGGAGTATTATATGATGTATCTAGCACCTGTAAACCTAGTTAAATGCAGTTAAGTAGCGAGAGGTAGTTAAGTACAGATCATACTCTATATATATATATATATATATATATATATATATATATATATATATATATATATATATATGTATATATATATATATATATATATATATATATATATATATATATATATATAGATGAGTTCAATCAAGGCGGCAAATAAAAGAAAGTAGACTAAGTGGTAGAACTTTAACCCGGTTTTGTGAAACTTTAACACATTTTCATGAAACCTCAAATTCATGAAAATTTAACAAATTTGTGAAACTTTAACAACATTAAAGTTTCATGAATTTGAGGTTTCATGAAAATGTGTTAAAGTTTCACAAAAACGGGTTAAAGTTCTACCGTCGTGCCCGCCTTTCTTTTATTTGTCGCCTTGATTGAACTCATCTCTCTATATATATATATATATATATATATATATATATATATATATCGGGTTGAGTTCCGGTAAGAACACTACCTTTGGTAAGAACGGTAAGAACAGTTAAGATACATTATAAATATACGTAAAATACATTCGTTTAACACATAAAGTACATTTTGTGAGGTACATTATAAATATATTTTAGGTACATTTAAAAATTAAGAGTTATATTTGAAAATTTTGGGTACATTTCAAGTTCAAAACTAAAATGTACTTTTAGTATAGTGAAAATGTACCTTAAAATTTGAAAGAAATCTTCAATTTAAAGACAATTTACCTTCTAAATTTTAAAATGCGTATCGACTATTATTCATGACTAACCCGCACGTTAAATTTAAAATGTACCTTATGTATATTAATAATGTATTTTGACTGTTCTTACCGTTCTTACCAAAAAGACTGTTCTTACCTGATCTTATTCCTATATATATATATATATATATATATAGGTTCTATCAAGTCAATGGTCTAGGGAAAGTCAGCAAGTCAGAATTGATTTTAACCAAAAAAGTTGATTTTAACCAAAAAAAAATTGATTTTAACCAAAAAAAAGTTGATTTTAACAAAGCATAGTGAATTCCAAAATTTCACTACGGTTGACTGCATTCTTAGGTCTGGGCCGTGGGACAAAATTTTTTTGAGACCTAATCTCAGTGTTTTGTTAAAATGCAATTTTTTTTGGTTAAAATCCATTTTTTTACGGTTAAAATCCACTATTTTGGAGAATCTGAAAATCTTGACTTTGCGACTCAAAATATTTAGCTGACTCAAAATAACTTATCTCTCTCTCTCTCTCAATCTATATATATATATATATATATATATATATATATATATATATATATATAGATTTAGGATTAAATGCTTTATTCACAGTGCATATAAATCTACCTTGACTAGATACACAAATTTGTAAATTAGATACACAAATCGAAAGCCTAGATACACAAAAAAACAAAGGGGTGCGGCCGGTCCAGACTCCACACTTCAACCGACCTGAAAGTTGACCGTGGCCAACCTACTGCACTTTTCAATTTTTCAATTTGTGTATCTAAGTGTCATATTTGTGTATCTAATTCACAGATTTGTGTATCTAGTCAAGATACAAGACTGCAAGAGAGTAAGACGTGATCCCAACCCTATATATATATATATATATATATATATATATATATATATATATATATATATATATATTTATATATATATATATATATATAAGATCTTTCAAGCCCTCAGTTTAGGGAAAATGATTCAGTCCAGACATCCGCTTTGAGATTTTAACACAAAAAATTTCAGATTTTAACACAAAAATTTAGAACTGCAAAATTCCAATATATTTGAGATTTTAACAATGTTAAAATCTCAAATATTCTGGAATTTTGCAATTCCAAATTTTTGTGTTAAAATCTCCAATTTTTGTGTTAAAATCTCAAAGCGGATTCTGGACTCAATGACTTTCCCTCATTACTTGGGCTTAAAAGATCTTATTTATATATGTGTGTGTGTGTGTGTGTGTGTGTGTGTGTGTGTGTGTGTGTGTGTGTGTGTGTGTGTGTGTGTGTGTGTGTGTGTGTGTGTGTGTGTGTGTGTGTGTGTGTGTGTGTGTGTGTGTGTGTGTGTGTTGTGTGTGTGTGTGTGTGTGTGTGTGTGTGTGTGTGTGTGATAGGTTTAGTCGCGTCACCTAATCAAAAGTAAACCGAACGAACTCTAACGGGTAGCAAGGGTTAGTCGGGTATCGTATCCGCAGGGAGAAGGTCGAATTGTTGGTTATTTTGAACGATTCTAGTCTCGGTTCGAGTATGGTTGCTTAACTAAAGCTAGAGCGAAGGAATAAGGGTTTAAACGATTAGGAAAAAGTTTAGGGAATCAAGGTTAGCAAGGGCAAAGCCAGGATGAACAATGGTGACAGAAATGAGTCGGGAATCGTACGGGCTAAGGATTATGTAACACCCCGTATTTTTGAGACACATTTTTATAAAAGAATTTAATTCCTTAGATTAAATTCATCCTTTTTCCTTATGATAAAAATGCGACTGAATTTTTTTCGCTAAACTTATAACACTCCATACTAATTTAAGCCAAACATAATTAGGAAATCAATAATTAGACCATCTCGCTCAACTATTTTCCTAAAACAATACACTACAAGTTTCCTCGCACCTAAATTAAAACCATTTTGAAATACTTTGAATTTGAATTTTATTCTTTCATATTCAAACTCGATAAATCAAATAATGAATACTCGACAAATTTCTCAACGACAAATTTCGGCACGCAAATCGAGGTCAATGTTGACCCAAAAATGCTAAGCACTTTAAAGCGATTTAAATCACCTAATCTTTTCCAATTTCACTTACTCCTAATCATAACCTAATAAAGAATGTTTAAGCCTTAATCAATTTAGGTTATACTAACAAAACATATTATAATAATATAAGATTACTATTCATTTTTGATTTAACTAACTTTTTCAGTAAAACCCGATATACTGAGACTCACTTATTCAAAACTGATAAATGTTTTGACGTTTGAACATAATGATTTATTTCAATAACTTTCAAACAAAAAAATATATATTTCGATCAATAAAATTTTATTTCAAAATTTCGAGGAACTTTTACCCGATTTTTATTTTGATTTCGTTTTGAGTTTTATTTTCATTTTTATTTTCGATCTTACTTCTAAACATTATTTTAAGACTATATATTTCATTTCAAGACTTTTCGCGTCGGCGCAAATTGAAAATTCGAAAACGAAAATCAATTCCCTTTTTGTTTAACTACAACCCGTAATAGATTTTAGAGCCTAACTTTAGAGGCTCGAAAAGTGGTCATACGGACTCGGAATTTAACGAAACAAAAGCCTAAACCACCTAACTTTTCGAGACGGATTTAATGGTACAGTTTTCATAACCATCAGACAGACCGAACTAATTCCATTTTTCTGTTTTCATTCAAAGGTCAAATTTCATTCCTCGAACCTCCTATTCTATTTTCGCCGTCTTAGCTTTTGAAAATTTATCGACTTCCTCATTTCACTACCTTGTCTAATCCAATTTACACCCTATGCTTCATGATCATCCTATGCTTGACCCTAAAGACTTGCTTTAACTCATGTTGATCTCCTTTACATTCACATGCTACACTACTTAACATACTAATAAATTTCAACACAACAACTACCTTCCTACTACTACTACACACGTGAGAAACCAAGCAACAAACACAACAAAACACAAACATCACTACACTACTACATTTATGAACACAAACATCAAACATACCCATGTGTTTTCCCTCCTCCTTGTCCTTGCTTTAACAAGATGTCCATTCAAGCTACTCTAGTCAAGCCACCCTAATGTCTTACCACCTTGTCAATCCAAGCCACCCTACACTACCATACATCATCCTACTTAATCATCACATGCTTATGCAACTAGTTAACTTAAAGCATTCACACCTTAACCCACATGATAAACAAAAGAAAGAAAAAACTACAACTACTACTACACTAGCACATCACACGACATACTACAACAACAACACACTTCAATTTTTTCCTAAGTCTTAAACTTGTTTTCCCTCTAAATAAATCAAATACAAGAACACTATCAAGCTCACCTTCATCTTCAAGCTCAAGAGCACCTCTTGAATCTTCATCTCCTTCCTCTAGGTTTTCCTCCTTTAAACTTACACTTCTTACTTTTAAATTCATTAGAAAATTATGTTCCATCCTTCACTAAATAGTTTAGTAATCACCTTCTCTTTTAAACTTAAGTATGAGCATGAAAATGAAATCAAAGTAATGAAAAATATAAAACAAAACCTAAACCTAAAATACTACTACACATTAATAATTTCTAGTATGGTTAGTTTAGTGTAAAATAGATTACTAACTTGCTATTTATATTCTTATGTACCTAATCTACCAAAGAAGAGGAACAAGAAGGAAGCATCGACTTGAGCCAATTCGATCACATTGTTGACCCCGACAATTGCTAGGAGCATTCTACTAACCTAACCTAATCAAGGTGCTTCCCGCACACATATGTGATAAGCGCCTCGTACTTGATTTTATTGTTTTGAATGCATGTATGAGTTGTTTTATCACCTAGTATTTCACATGTTAAATTAGGAGACAAAAATCGAAAGATAAAATTGTGTGTGCACCCTTAAGAACCCACGGCATTCCTCCCATATTTGACTAAATTTTTCGTTTTAATTTTTGTTAATTGCATGCTTAAAATACTTGTAATAAAATGAACATGAAAATATAATTAGTTTATGTTTAGGACTTAAAATGAAATTGTTATGAAAATTTGATTATGTTAATGTATTTGTGTTCTTGAATATATTGTTATTACCCTTGTGTGAAAAATAATTTACTTTTGTATGTTAATGTTTGCATATGATTTTCACTTAGTTAAATATATAAATGATAATAAGTAAATTAGTTGTTGAATTAGAAGTATAAAAATCAAAAATAAAACTTAAAATATACCCCATTGTACACGGTTTCTTCATTATTTTATGTACAAAATTTTAGTTTTAATTTTTCTAAATAACATATTATGATTAGTTTAATTAAAATAGACTTGTAGGAAAAATTTGAGGAAATTTCATAAACATATAAAAATTAGACTAATTAGGGTTCATATAAGCTAATTAGATTAAAACATCAAAATATAAAAGTTGGAAACTTAAAAGTGAGCTAATAACACTATTCTTAAATAAAATAAAATGTTAGTAAAAATATTAAACTAGTTAAATTACTTTAGTATAATTTTAATAATTAATATATAAAAACTTTAAGTTAAAAACCGATAAATTAGAAAACAAAAATAAAATACTACATGAGTGAAGAGCCACGGTTTTGGGACTACTTTTGGACCTAAAATGATTTTGTCACTTTTTATTTTTATCACTTAAGAAATTAAATTAGTTTAAGAAATGATTTATTAATAAAAACAAAAAAAGAAACAAATAACTAAAGAAATAAAAACTCACGGCATTTACCCTTATTTTTGGTCAATTTTGGTCAAAATGAATTTATCACTTAATCACTAAAATTGATTTGTAGTTAGGATTATGTTAGATTGTATAATGAATCATTAATAAAAAGAATCAACAAAACCGATTAAAACAAACGTTACTTATATTAAAATGAACTATGTCGTGTGTTACTACCCTTGCTTAAATTTGGAATGGACATACGGACTAATTAAAATGAACTACTACGACCTCACTAAAAACGGGAGCCACTAAAGTATTAGTTGAGTATACGACTAAATAAAACCGAGTCTTACTTTTGAAATTATTGATTAAAAACACTAAGTACAAAATGAACCTAACGATTTTAAAACTAGAAATCTATACTTAGTAAATAAAAAGAGTTAGTTTTATATTTAGGCATATACTAAGTATAACATACGAATAAAATACTAAGTATAAAATACGATCAAAATACTAAGTATAAAAATACGAATAAAATACTAAATATAAAAATGCGAATATAATACGATGAATAGTAAATACGATGAATAGTAAATACGATGAATAGTAAATACGATGAATAGTAAATACGTGAATAGTAAAATACGTGAATAGTAAAAATATTTTAAATTTACGAATGGACTTCAAATAAATTACTTAAACTTCCTATATGTTTCCGTTACTAAAAGAACCACTTGAACTAAATTTTCACTATACAAGTTTGACTATACTGATTTCGCTGGACTATCACCGAATAATTTGAGAATAAGAGAATAAGAAAGGAAGTACTTGTTGTATACTCGGGTGTCTGTCATGTTGCGAATCTATTGTGCCATCGTTGGAAAGGTAGCCGCGTATGGGGACTCTTACACTCTCAGTGCTGTCTGAGGCGTCCTAATGACTCTCATAGTCTTTAGGCAAGCGGCGTTTACATCCCTTGGATGGGAATAAATGTGGCGACCTGCGGCCCATACGAGGTAACGGAAAATGACCATCCCACCCGGGGACCTTGTCATTAGGTATTAATCGTTTCGATTAGGAAAAGCATACTCTCTCGGATAGCGAGGATTGTGTCGTTTCTAAGAGGAAGTGTGTGCACACATTAGATAAGGGATTGAATCGTCCTTCTTACCTAGTGGTATACTAGCGTAATTCCGTTGATGTACCCGGTAGCTTATGAGCGGGCTCTGCTTTTGTAGGGTTTCGCATGCTTCCATCCTGACTGGTTGTGGCTCATAGGACAATGTATGATAGATTATCCATGTTGTATCGGATATTAGGTAGTTATCACGTACGCTACTTAGTGTTTGATCTGATGTCAGTCCTGGCAAATAGTGCACTTTGATAATTATCTATGAGAGTACACAAGCCGCTCTGTAGTCAAGACTCGCGAGTTATGTTACCATTTGAATAATTGAAAAGGGTCGACTACCCCGAATATGAATGAAAGGATAATGATTGATTGAGCAAGATTGATTATGAGTGTTGTATGACACATTGTTTGATTTATACTCATGTGTGAATCATCTGATTTCTTTATGTGTTGCACCTGTCTACTTGCTAATCGTTTTATTTATTTATTATTCATTATTTATACTACATATTGCTTTAGAATTGCATGTGTCGAAAGGTGTGCGGGAAAATGATGATGAGTTAATGCAGGTACCCCGAGACAGACGATAAACATGCTGGGGATGGTTTAATTTTATTTTGTACTCCTTTTGAGAGAATGTAATCGAATATTTCTGTTTATCTTGAACTCATATTATGAATATGGAGTTTGTATTGCGATAACAGCTGGTTTTATAATATATAGACTTAATTAATTTTCCGCCTTAGTTTAATTAAAGTCACGAAAAGCCAGGTTGTTACAGTTGGTATCAAAGCTGTCTTGCGACCGTGAATGACTTAAAGTTATCTCACATAGCGAGACGACACCTGGGCCAGACATTCATATCGTATGTCAGGCATAGACTACTAGGACCAAATAATAAATTAGAAATCTCTAGACCGCTAAAATAATAACTTAGATCAGTTTAAATGTGAGGAAGGGTAGAAACCTTAAGGACCGACCATAGGCTATGAACTTTTTAAATAGATGAACTATTACCCTCAAAATAAAATACACTAACTATCGTATGCTTGCTTGCCTGCTACTTGCTGAGGTGACTAACTAAACTGACAACTATCCTCGGATATAAAATCTAAGCAATAAGTTAATTCTCGAAGATCGAAGCCTTTAATCAAATACATGCCGACAAGATCTCAAGCGCAACAAATGGACGCACCAAGAGTCGAACGATCTGAAGCGACGCTCTGGACCTTGAAGAAATCCATTGATTTGAAGACCTCTATAACTTTCTCAAACGTCGATATTCATCTCTTCCTAACTTATTCAAAAAGAAAATTTTAATCGACCTATTGAACTTATTTTCTTCTTTCGAAATAAAATCTTCTTACTTATACTCCTATAATGACTTCACAAATGAATTTTTATCTCCTTTCCATTTCTCGCGAATAAAAGATTTGAAGACAAGACTGAAGCGCATGCAGAATGACGTAGCAAGAATCATGCTATTCGAGACAATTTCCAAGACGTCGAAGACTTCTTAAGCATTGAAGATTTCTACAACTACAACAAAAACACCCTATTCTTAACTTGGTCAGTTTTAAAAATCTTAGCCTTACTAGCTCGATTTTAATTTTTAACATCATAATTCTCTAACTACCTTCGAAAACCTACCTTCGTATTTCGTCTTGAAAACACATTCGAAAATTATTTATTTGCTTCGTAAAACTTTCATTTCAGAGTTGAAATATCTTTGATGTATAGTTATTTTAAATTGCTTATTCTTCATTTCATACCCTTTTAAACCTTATTACTTTTCAAGTTTCTTAAATCTATTATTACCTTTCGAGAATTTTCATCCGTTTCAAAACTTATAGTTTTCTACGTATTAATCATTAAATTGGATTTCGTATTTTCACTTCGTTTCATGAATTTCTTACTTCTTAAATTTAGATACTTGCAAAACCTATTTGTTTCGACTTCTTTTTCTTTAAATTTTAAATACCTTCTTAAAAATTTATCCTACCTATAATAATTATCTCTATCTATTCAAAGTATATATATATATACATATATCTTTTCCTCCTTCTCTTTATATAACCCCTTATTATAATTTTTGAATCATATCCTCAATATGATTTATAACCTTTCCGTTTCACCTAATAACATTATAATAATAATTTTAAGAAAATAAGCTATATCAACAAGGTTATCCGTAATCCTCTAGAAATTTTATTTAACCATTCAACGATAACCTATATTTCCTTAATTTCATTAAAGCTTATATTTTCTTTATGATCACTACGACTTTTACGTATTTTCCCTAAATGCCATTTTTCTAAGGCTATATATCTTATGCGTGATCATTAAAAGTAATAATAATAATATTATTACGTATATACGTTTAAAACTTCTTAAGGGGGTAGGACTATAATTAAATTTTATTAAAGTCCTATTTGAATCTTAAAATTTTTATTTCAAACTATTTTAAAGTTAACATTTATTCTCAAATTTAAATAAACGGTTTTTTATTCTTAAAACACTTATTATTTAAATATAATTTAATTCCGTACAAAACTTCTAGGCCCTACCTTTTTATAAATCTCTTTTGCGTCATTTTCAAAAATAACATTCTAGCAACATTTCTATATTTATTTAAATATCTCTCTAACAAACCAAACGCGATTTCATTCTCCAATATTTTCACCCTATCTAACATTTCTGTATTAGTTAGAAAACTCAAACTTTTCAAAAAGTCTTATTCCAACAAAACCAAATATTATTATCCAAATTTGTAAAATCTCAATATTCCCTTTAACTGCCAGTTTTAACCTTAAGCAGTTATCCACTCTTTTCAAGTTTCGGGGACGAAACTTTTCTTAAGGGGGTAGGATTGTAACACCCCGTATTTTTGAGACACATTTTTATAAAAGAATTTAATTCCTTAGATTAAATTCATCCTTTTTCCTTATGATAAAAATGCGACTGAATTTTTTTCGCTAAACTTATAACACTCCATACTAATTTAAGCCAAACATAATTAGGAAATCAATAATTAGACCATCTCGCTCAACTATTTTCCTAAAACAATACACTACAAGTTTCCTCGCACCTAAATTAAAACCATTTTGAAATACTTTGAATTTGAATTTTATTCTTTCATATTCAAACTCGATAAATCAAATAATGAATACTCGACAAATTTCTCAACGACAAATTTCGGCACGCAAATCGAGGTCAATGTTGACCCAAAAATGCTAAGCACTTTAAAGCGATTTAAATCACCTAATCTTTTCCAATTTCACTTACTCCTAATCATAACCTAATAAAGAATGTTTAAGCCTTAATCAATTTAGGTTATACTAACAAAACATATTATAATAATATAAGATTACTATTCATTTTTGATTTAACTAACTTTTTCAGTAAAACCCGATATACTGAGACTCACTTATTCAAAACTGATAAATGTTTTGACGTTTGAACATAATGATTTATTTCAATAACTTTCAACCAAAAAAATATATATTTCGATCAATAAAATTTTATTTCAAAATTTCGAGGAACTTTTACCCGATTTTTATTTTGATTTCGTTTTGAGTTTTATTTTCATTTTTATTTTCGATCTTACTTCTAAACATTATTTTAAGACTATATATTTCATTTCAAGACTTTTCGCGTCGGCGCAAATTGAAAATTCGAAAACGAAAATCAATTCCCTTTTTGTTTAACTACAACCCGTAATAGATTTTAGAGCCTAACTTTAGAGGCTCGAAAAGTGGTCATACGGACTCGGAATTTAACGAAACAAAAGCCTAAACCACCTAACTTTTCGAGACGGATTTAATGGTACAGTTTTCATAACCATCAGACAGACCGAACTAATTCCATTTTTCTGTTTTCATTCAAAGGTCAAATTTCATTCCTCGAACCTCCTATTCTATTTTCGCCGTCTTAGCTTTTGAAAATTTATCGACTTCCTCATTTCACTACCTTGTCTAATCCAATTTACACCCTATGCTTCATGATCATCCTATGCTTGACCCTAAAGACTTGCTTTAACTCATGTTGATCTCCTTTACATTCACATGCTACACTACTTAACATACTAATAAATTTCAACACAACAACTACCTTCCTACTACTACTACACACGTGAGAAACCAAGCAACAAACACAACAAAACACAAACATCACTACACTACTACATTTATGAACACAAACATCAAACATACCCATGTGTTTTCCCTCCTCCTTGTCCTTGCTTTAACAAGATGTCCATTCAAGCTACTCTAGTCAAGCCACCCTAATGTCTTACCACCTTGTCAATCCAAGCCACCCTACACTACCATACATCATCCTACTTAATCATCACATGCTTATGCAACTAGTTAACTTAAAGCATTCACACCTTAACCCACATGATAAACAAAAGAAAGAAAAAACTACAACTACTACTACACTAGCACATCACACGACATACTACAACAACAACACACTTCAATTTTTTTTCCTAAGTCTTAAACTTGTTTTCCCTCTAAATAAATCAAATACAAGAACACTATCAAGCTCACCTTCATCTTCAAGCTCAAGAGCACCTCTTGAATCTTCATCTCCTTCCTCTAGGTTTTCCTCCTTTAAACTTACACTTCTTACTTTTAAATTCATTAGAAAATTATGTTCCATCCTTCACTAAATAGTTTAGTAATCACCTTCTCTTTTAAACTTAAGTATGAGCATGAAAATGAAATCAAAGTAATGAAAAATATAAAACAAAACCTAAACCTAAAATACTACTACACATTAATAATTTCTAGTATGGTTAGTTTAGTGTAAAATAGATTACTAACTTGCTATTTATATTCTTATGTACCTAATCTACCAAAGAAGAGGAACAAGAAGGAAGCATCGACTTGAGCCAATTCGATCACATTGTTGACCCCGACAATTGCTAGGAGCATTCTACTAACCTAACCTAATCAAGGTGCTTCCCGCACACATATGTGATAAGCGCCTCGTACTTGATTTTATTGTTTTGAATGCATGTATGAGTTGTTTTATCACCTAGTATTTCACATGTTAAATTAGGAGACAAAAATCGAAAGATAAAATTGTGTGTGCACCCTTAAGAACCCACGGCATTCCTCCCATATTTGACTAAATTTTTCGTTTTAATTTTTGTTAATTGCATGCTTAAAATACTTGTAATAAAATGAACATGAAAATATAATTAGTTTATGTTTAGGACTTAAAATGAAATTGTTATGAAAATTTGATTATGTTAATGTATTTGTGTTCTTGAATATATTGTTATTACCCTTGTGTGAAAAATAATTTACTTTTGTATGTTAATGTTTGCATATGATTTTCACTTAGTTAAATATATAAATGATAATAAGTAAATTAGTTGTTGAATTAGAAGTATAAAAATCAAAAATAAAACTTAAAATATACCCCATTGTACACGGTTTCTTCATTATTTTATGTACAAAATTTTAGTTTTAATTTTTCTAAATAACATATTATGATTAGTTTAATTAAAATAGACTTGTAGGAAAAATTTGAGGAAATTTCATAAACATATAAAAATTAGACTAATTAGGGTTCATATAAGCTAATTAGATTAAAACATCAAAATATAAAAGTTGGAAACTTAAAAGTGAGCTAATAACACTATTCTTAAATAAAATAAAATGTTAGTAAAAATATTAAACTAGTTAAATTACTTTAGTATAATTTAAATAATTAATATATAAAAACTTTAAGTTAAAAACCGATAAATTAGAAAACAAAAATAAAATACTACATGAGTGAAGAGCCACGGTTTTGGGACTACTTTTGGACCTAAAATGATTTTGTCACTTTTTATTTTTATCACTTAAGAAATTAAATTAGTTTAAGAAATGATTTATTAATAAAAACAAAAAAAGAAACAAATAACTAAAGAAATAAAAACTCACGGCATTTACCCTTATTTTTGGTCAATTTTGGTCAAAATGAATTTATCACTTAATCACTAAAATTGATTTGTAGTTAGGATTATGTTAGATTGTATAATGAATCATTAATAAAAAGAATCAACAAAACCGATTAAAACAAACGTTACTTATATTAAAATGAACTATGTAGGTGTGTTACTACCCTTGCTTAAATTTGGAATGGACATACGGACTAATTAAAATGAACTACTACGACCTCACTAAAAGCAGGAGCCACTAAAGTATTAGTTGCGTATACGACAAAATATAGCCGAGTCTTACTTTTGAAATTATTGATTAAAAACACTAAGTACAAAATGAACCTAACGATTTTAAAACTAGAAATCTATACTTAGTAAATAAAAAGAGTTAGTTTTATATTTAGGCATATACTAAGTATAACATACGAATAAAATACTAAGTATAAAATACGATCAAAATACTAAGTATAAAAATACGAATAAAATACTAAATATAAAAATGCGAATATAATACGATGAATAGTAAATACGATGAATAGTAAATACGATGAATAGTAAATACGATGAATAGTAAATACGTGAATAGTAAAATACGTGAATAGTAAAAATATTTTAAATTTACGAATGGACTTCAAATAAATTACTTAAGCTTCCTATATGTTTCCGTTACTAAAAGAACCACTTGAACTAAATTTTCACTACACAAGTTTGACTATACTGATTACGCTGGACTATCACCGAATAATTTGAGAATAAGAGAATAAGAAAGGAGGTACTTGTTGTATACTCGGGTGTCTGTCATGTTGCGAATCTATTGTGTCATCGTTGGAAAGGTAGCCGCGTATGGGGACTCTTACACTCTCAGTGCTGTCTGAGGCGTCCTAATGACTCTCATAATCTTTAGGCAAGCGGCGTTTACATCCCTTGAATGGGAATAAATGTGGCGACCTGCGGCCCATACGAGGTAACGGAAAATGACCATCCCACCCGGGGACCTTGTCATTAGGTATTAATCGTTTCGATTAGGAAAAGCATACTCTCTCGGATAGCGAGGATTGTGTCGTTTCTAAGAGGAAGTGTGTGCACACATTAGATAAGGGATTGAATCGTCCTTCTTACCTAGTGGTATACTAGCGTAATTCCGTTGATGTACCCGGTAGCTTATGAGCGGGCTCTGCTTTTGTAGGGTTTCGCATGCTTCCATCCTGACTGGTTGTGGCTCATAGGACAATGTATGATAGATTATCCATGTTGTATCGGATATTAGGTAGTTATCACGTACGCTACTTAGTGTTTGATCTGATGTACGAGTCTGAGCAGCTAGTGCACTTTGATAATTATCTATGAGAGTACACAAGCCGCTCTGTAGTCAAGACTCGCGAGTTATGTTACCATTTGAATAATTGAAAAGGGTCGACTACCCCGAATATGAATGAAAGGATAATGATTGATTGAGCAAGATTGATTATGAGTGTTGTATGACACATTGTTTGATTTATACTCATGTGTGAATCATCTGATTTCTTTATGTGTTGCACCTGTCTACTTGCTAATCGTTTTATTTATTTATTATTCATTATTTATACTACATATTGCTTTAGAATTGCATGTGTCGAAAGGTGTGCGGGAAAATGATGATGAGTTAATGCAGGTACCGAGATGCATTTATAAACATGCTGGGGATGGTTTAATTTTATTTTGTACTCCTTTTGAGAGAATGTAATCGAATATTTCTGTTTATCTTGAACTCATATTATGAATATGGAGTTTGTATTGCGATAACAGCTGGTTTTATAATATATAGACTTAATTAATTTTCCGCCTTAGTTTAATTAAAGTCACGAAAAGCCAGGTTGTTACAGATTAGGCTCGACCTCTCGGTTCTAAGCGTCCTCTAGGTCTCAAGTGCGGGCTCTCGCAACTTACAAATGAGGGTCCTAATGGTTAGTCTCGTACCCTACCTTAAACTAGGCTTTCGGTCTTAAGTTTAAGGGTAGCAAGGGCTCACTAATCCTTGGCCAAAGGATCAACAAACGCATACAAAACAAGAAAAACCAGAGACACATGCAAGACCCTAATCAAATCATCACCAAAATCATCCAAAGCTACTCACCCATGATCACCCTTCAACCCTAGATAGAGGACTACTCACGCATAGCGAAAACGAATATAAAAGCAAAGGAAATAGCAAAAGACATGATCAAGGATGATAAATAATGAAGTGACAATCAAACAAGAAAAGTATAAAACAAAACTCAATCAGAAATTGCAAAGAGAAAGAGAAGAACAAAGGCAACAATACCGAAATAGATGATCAAACAACGTATCCGAGTCGGGAATTTGAAATACAAGAAGGAAAATTATTCAAGACCTAAATTTTTGATGGAAAGTAGTTCTAAGTGTCTATGAAGTGCTCTGAAAATTTCGTGCAAAAATAATGTATTTTGATTGATACACGCTATTTATATTCATTTTATGCCCCCGGTTCAGTCGCATTTAGCTGCATTTACTCGTGATCATTACTAGTTTTATGAGCTATTTGTTATATTTCTCGATACTGCTTCCTTTCATTTACATTTTGCAGGTTTTGGTGGTTTTGAGCCAAAACCCGAGCATTAGGAGCAAATACGAGATACGAGACTACGAAACCAAACTCGAGCCAACACGAGAGCTCGAGAACGCGAGCCTATGACCAAAGAAAAGACAAAAGGCCACGAATGATGATGGCCAAGAAGGAAATCAAGGCCCAAAAGTGAGCCTAAGACAAAGTGAGCAAGTCAGCCCGATCAAAGCGGTATTGTCTGGCCATTGCTTGGCCCGTGACTCGATGCTCAGGCCGATTTTCCTATTTTCGAGTTTATTTGTTGAAGGACTTATATAAATACCTTATACTCGAGACCTAAACACTATCTTATGTTTTATGCTTTATTTTATAATTCAAGGTTACTGCTTAGTTAAGTTTTTACTTTTCTCTCTCAAAAACTCTTAGCTTTAGTTTTATTTCAAGTTGAATTCAATTGTAACCGTCGGTACTCCGTAAAATTCCTGGTTTTATTTCAATTGCAATTATTTCTATTATCATGTCTTCTTATTATTGTTTTGTTTTGATCTTTACTATGTCTGGCTAATTTATAATTAGGGTTTAGGGTGATTTGTGATAGTTAATTCAGGACATGTTTTAATTGCTAAATTGATTGAACTTGTGCAAGTTGGTTTCTTCCTATGCGTTTTATTATCAATTGAATTTAGGGACGCCTTTATTGAATTGAATTTGGTTGTTTCAGTTTAAGATCGAAAGCCTAATTGAAACTAGACTCACGCGTATTTGATAAGTTGAATTTAGTAAGTGGCGAGAGCCCGCTAAATTTGCTTAAGGTTAATATTGACTCGAGAGAGCGTATTCCTAAACCTAGCCACTTGCATAGCTTCAGTTGATTGTTATTTACTTTTGAGTTGAGTTCCTGAATTACTGTCATAATGATCCTGATGCCCTAATCCTTCTCCTTATTGATATTTGTTGATCTGCTTTATTACTGCCTTAGTTTTAGTCTTAAACAAACCCTTTCTTTCACACCTGAGTTAGACCTGTTTTCATCTGCGTTAACTTATAACTGCTACGTTTCCCTATGGATTCGATCCTGCTTGCCACTAGCTGCTGTTAGTTGTTTGTTACGTTTATTTTGATATTGGCGATACGACTTAGCCGTGTCAATTTTGGCGCCGTTGTCGGGGAAGCGGCGTTAGTTAGTTTTAGTTTTTGTTGTGTTACAGGTTTTTCTCTATTGTCTCAAGGAACCTAGTTCCTTGAGACAGTTTTTAATTGTTTGCCTCTAGCTTTGTTTATGCGCAGGTCACCTACACTTTTAGTTCCGTTTGAGCCTGAACCTGAACGCGCGTTACATAGACTACGCAAGCAAGCTATTCCTATTGTTGATCTTAATTTCGAGGAAGCGTCACACTCGGAGTCCAGTGCTGCGCAATCGTCCTACGAAGAGGACACACCTCCCCGTACTCCGTTAACTCCACCGCCAATGACTATGCCTAAACTTTCGAGTCACTCGCTTCCTAAAACGGAGTCCATACCTGATGGATTCACTATGCCCGCAACTCTGCAGGGCAACTTCGAGATTCGCTCCGCCTTTCTCAATTTGGTGGAGCGGAATCAGTTTAGTGGTTATCCCACCGAAGATCCTGGTCGGCATATGCAGATGTTTACCGACTACTGTTCTACTATTAAGCGGTAGGGATCACGCGAGGAGCAAATAAGGAGATCTTTGTTCCCTTTTTCTTTAAAAGATCGAGCTCGTGAGTGGATCACGGACCTCGACAAGCTTCTTTGCGGGTATTCGATTGGAGAGGTTAGCTCTGGCGTTCTATGCAAAGTTTTATCCTCCGAGCGCACTAATCGGATGAGAGTCGGATCTGAGGGCTTCAAGCAAACATTTGATGAGTCCTTTCTTTGAGCGTGGGAGCGGTACAAGAAGTAGATCTGGGGATCCTCACCACGGGTTGAGCAGTGGTTGGTAATAATGACTTTTATAATGGTCTTTATGCGCGAGAGTAGAGCTATTCTAGATTCTGCTGCAGATGGTCGCTTTGCCAACAACGTCGATGATGACAAGGCTTGGGGTTGATTGAGGATATGGTCGCTCATTCGGCCGCCGATTCGGAAGCCGCGAGGTAACCTACCGGCCTGCGCATGATGACCGTGATAAGGGAGTATTAGTGCACTCACTAGTCGTCACGCTACCGACCGCAGATTAGTATGATGCAGGGTGGTGGTTCATCTGGTGCTCATGTAAATGCTATTGCAGGGCACGACTTGGGTTATTCTACGGGGTATGCTGCGCCCCAGGAGCAGGTTTACGCTTATCAATCTTACAACCAAAACCTGCCCTATCAAAACCAGCCCGGTTACGATCGCTCGCTCCTCTCATATCGTAACCAGAACGTCCTAAACCCAACCACCTCAAAACGCCCCTTATCAACCTCCTCACAAAAACTTTCAACCACCTCCTCCTAACTACCAAAAACCCACCTATACACCACCTCCACCCACACAGGTACCCGATCCTTTGGCCGAGACTAGGGCCATGATGTCGCAAATGCAACAGGTGATGATGGGTATGCAGAAGTCGCAGGAGACAATGATGCAATACGTGCAGAAAAGCGATCAGGCTAAAGACGCAGCAATTAAGAATTTGGAGAATCAAGTGGCTCAACTCGCCACTTCGCAAGCTGCGCGTCAACCAGGTTTCTTGCCATCGCAGGGCCAACCTCCTAACCCTCCTCCCGATACTGCGTGTGCGATTACGTTGAGGAGCGGTACGTTTTATGATGATCCGAGGCCAAAGGCAGCGCAGCCGGTCGACCGGCAGCCGGTCGTCCAACCGGCTGAACCTGCTGCTGCGAGGAAAGATGATTTGGGTGTTAATTCGGGTGTTCCTGTTGCTACTCCAACGCCCCCGATTCAGATTAAGCTCCCATTTCCGGGTCGACAACGTGCAGAGTCCGAGACCAAGTTTAAGAAGTTCGTCGACGTCATTAAAACGCTTCAGGTGAATGTTCCCTTCCTTGACCTTGTTACTCAAGTCCCTGCGTATGCTAAGTTTTTGAAGGAAGTTTTAGCTCGCAAGCGTACGTTAGAGGATGTGTCGACTGTCGCTTTTGTGGGGGAGGCTAGCACTAGGTTGCAGGGTAGTAAGCCTCCTAAGCTTAGTGACCCAGGGACCTTTTCCATCCCCTGCTCTATTGGTACGTTTGTGGTTCGCAATGCCTTATGTGACCTTGGAGCGAGTGTAAGTGTCCTACCCTTCTCTCTTTACCAAAAGATGAGCTTGTCAGCTTTGCAACCCACTCACATTACCTTACAAATGGCTGACCGTTCGATTAAGCGTCCCTTGGGAATCCTACAAGACGTCCCAGTACAGGTTGGAAAGTTCTTTATCCCTGTAGACTTTGTAGTGGTTGATATGCCTGAGGATATCCACATTCCTATCATTTTGGGGAGACCCTTCCTGCACACTGCTGGTGCAGTTATTGACGTGGGCAATAAGACGATAGCCTTTACGGTAGGGGGTGAAAAGTTGACCTTTACCCATTCTCGATACCCATGATCACCCATGCGTCTTGAGTCGGTTTGTTCTGTTAATGCTATACCTCCGTCTCACTCTACTGGAGACACTTTGGAGGTCGTTTCTGTTGTCTCCCCGTGTGCAGGTTCATTACAGGATAGCTGCAAGGTCGGTTTGGGGGAGAGGAAACTGCTTAAAGCCGACTTGTTTGACGCTAGTGATGGAGGAGGGCCTACGGTTCAGCCGCTTGGAGCACGAGGGAGGTATGGAGATCCATTTGGAGATCAAGGACCCACGCTAATGGAGTATACTGCTTTGCCTCGAGAGGGAGGAGTTCTTTGGCGATCAAATGCTGTTTCGCCGAGTGAAGCTGTCGCAAATGGCCAACGACCTTGGCCTAATTATACTTGATCTTTGAAGCTTTGAAGAGTCGTATGACTATAAACCGGCTAACCGGGAGGCAACCCGATGACGTTGTATTTTTAATTACACTTGTACTTTGGTTGATGACATTTTATGGTTTTCTTTTGAGCGCGTGAGGTCGAGGGTTTTATATGTGATTTTAGCGCGCAGGTACTTTTGGACTTTGTCCTTAGTATTTTTGAAGAAGACGCTACGAGTAGGCATCCCGGTAGGTCGGCCGTGGCCAGACTCAGGCAAGACCGTAGCTGAAATTTGAAGCAGAAGAAAAAGCGTGAAAAAATTGAAAAAATGCATGGGAGCCGGCCGGCCGCCGGTCTGGACCGGCCCCCACGTTCTGCTGATTCGTTTTTCTTCTTCTTGCGTGCTCTGCTAAAGTACTTCAACGTTGGACTGATTTGGACGCATATATGTGGATTTTAGCCGCACTCCATGATTGACTTCGGTTTGGGGGAAGCTCCAACTTTATAATGTGAGCACTCTCTACCCCTTTTACCCTCTTTCTCGTCTTTGTTTTTCTTCCCCGTATGTTATGTGTCCTCCTCTACTTGTGTGGTTATGCTGTTTTCCACATTGAGGACAATGTGTGATTTGGTTTGGGGGAGGGAAGCACTTTCGCGCTTTGCATTTTCATTTTAGTGTTAGTGTGCATTTATATTAAAACCCAAAAAAATTCAAAAATTCAAAAAAATTACAAAAATACGAGTCTTTTTGGTCTGCTTTGTCCAGTTTGGAGAATTGATTAGTGCGCTTATTTTGATCTCTAGTATCTCCTAGTCGACTTTCTATCGTCTTAGCTTGCGCGATTGGTTTGTTTCCTATTAATAGATTGCGAGCCCCAACACTAACCCACTTGTATCTGCTTAATTCTTATCGCTTTTCGTTCGTTTACTTTCGACTTTGACATTCGAGCTTGGCAATGGTTTGTGGAATGATTGGTTTGTTGGTTAGTGGTTTGATTGGAAAGATTTATTTTTGTTGGAGCAATGCTTCGATGCTCTCGGAGGGGACTCATTGACTTGAGTAACCACAGTGGCCATGAATTTGGTTGCGACCGAGAGTATGAGCAATAATGTAACCCTTAAGGAAAAATGTGTACCCGAGCACGATCTTTACCGAGTGAATGTCAAGATGAACGGTATTACATACGAGGGATGCTCCACATTTGCGAAAAAAGAAAAAAAAAAGAAACAAAAGAAAAAGGGAAGAGAAAAAGGAAATGATGTGGAAAGATTTGGTTGATGGAAAGTGGTACGTTCGGTTGGCCTTGCTTGAATTGAAAATGTCGTCAGTTTTACTTTTGCGTAAGCGTTAGAGGCTAGTGATATAATGTGGTGTGAATGGTTGAGACTTGTGCTCTATTCTCGGTGAAATAGGCTATGGTTAGTGAGTCTATGTGCATAGGTCGTCCACTACGAGATACTAACGTGATTAGTTCGTGTCACTTTGATTTTCTCCGACGCTGTTTGCTTGAGGACAAGCAAAGGTTTGGTTTGGGGGAGTTTGATACACGCTATTTATATTCATTTTATGACCCCGGTTCAGTCGCATTTACCTGCATTTACTCGTGATCATTACTAGTTTTATGAGCTATTTGTTATATTTTTCGATACTGCTGCCTTTCATTTACATTTTGCAGGTTTTGGTGGTTTTGAGCCAAAACCCGAGCATTAGGAGCAAATACGAGGTACGAGACTACGAAACCAAACTCGAGCCAACACGAGAGCTCGAGAACGCGAGCCTAAGACCAAAGAAAAGACAAAAGGCCACGAATGATGATGGCCAAGAAGGAAATCAAGGCCCAAAAGTGAGCCCAAGACAAAGTGAGCAAGTCAGCCCAGTCAAGGCAGGCCGGCGATTTGGTTGATGGAAAGTGGTACGTTCGGTTGGCCTTGCTTGAATTGAAAATGTCGTCAGTTTTACTTTGGCGTAAGCGTTAGAGGCTAGTGATATAATGTGGTGTGAATGGTTGAGACTTGTGCTCTATTCTCGGTGAAATAGGCTATGGTTAGTGAGTCTATGTGCATAGGTCGTCCACTACGAGATACTAACGTGATTAGTTCGTGTCACTTTGATTTTCTCCGACGCTGTTTGCTTGAGGACAAGCAAAGGTTTGGTTTGGGGGAGTTTGATACACGCTATTTATATTCATTTTATGCCCCCGGTTCAGTCGCATTTAGCTGCATTTACTCGTGATCATTACTAGTTTTATGAGCTATTTGTTATATTTCTCGATACTGCTGCCTTTCATTTACATTTTGCAGGTTTTGGTGGTTTTGAGCCAAACCCGAGCATTAGGAGCAAATACGAGATACGAGACTACGAAACCAAATCGAGCCAAAACGAGAGCTCGAGAACGCGAACCTAAGACCAAAGAAAAGACAAAAGGCCACGAATGATGATGGCCAAGAAGGAAATCAAGGCCCAAAAGTGAGCCCAAGACAAAGTGAGCAAGTCAGCCCAGTCAAGGCAGGCCGGCCGGTCTGGGCCGGCTGCCGGCCGGCCGGCTCTGATGCTCAGACGCTCGATTTTCCTATTTTCGAGTTTATTTGTTGAAGGACTTATATAAATACCTTATACTCGAGACCTAAACACTATCTTATGTTTTATGCTTTATTTTATAATTCGAGGTTACTGCTTAGTTTAGTTTTTACTTTTCTCTCTCAAAAACTCTTAGCTTTAGTTTTATTTCAAGTTGAATTCAATTGTAACCGTCGGTACTCCGTAAAATTCCAGGTTTTATTTCAATTGCAATTATTTCTATTATCATGTCTTCTTATTATTGTTTTGTTTTGATCTTTACTATGTTTGGCTAATTTATAATTAGGGTTTAGGGTGATTTGTGATAGTTAATTCAGGACATGTTTTAATTGCTAAATTGATTGAACTTGTGCAAGTTGGTTTCTTCCTATGCGTTTTATTATCAATTGAATTTAGGGACGCCTTTATTGAATTGAATTTAGGTTGTTTCAGTTTAAGATCGAAAGCCTAATTGAAACTAGACTCACGCGTATTTGATAAGTTGAATTTAGTAAGTTGCGAGAGCCCGCTAAATTTGCTTAAGGTTAATATTGACTCGAGAGAGCGTATTCCTAAACCTAGCCACTTGCATAGCTTCAGTTGATTGTTATTTACTTTTGAGTTGAGTTCCTGAATTACTGTCATAATGATCCTGATGCCCTAATCCTTCTCCTTATTGATATTTGTTGATCTGCTTTATTACTGCCTTAGTTTTAGTCTTAAACAAACCCCTTCTTTCACACCTGAGTTAGACCTGTTTTCATCTGCGTTAACTTATAACTGCTACGTTTCCCTGTGGATTCGATCCTGCTTGCCACTAGCTGCTGTTAGTTGTTTGTTAGGTTTATTTTGATATTGGCGATACGACTTAGCCGTGTCATTGATCCTTCAAATAGACGATCTATTTTAAGCACACGAAGAGTCCCACAGTCCGCCCGCCCGGGCCCATGGTCCGCCCGACCTGGCCAGGGTCATCCCGACCGGGACAATAGTGTCCCGTAGAGTTCAGGCTTAGTGCTCATTTTGGCTCTTTTTGTACTTAGTTTCTTTTTGCTTTCTTGTCGTCCCAAGGCATAGGGACGAGGCCTACGTCGTCCCAAGGGGTAGGGACAAGGTCTACATTGATCATATGAGCTTCAAATCCCGTCCCAAGGTCCCGGGACACCTTCATTTGTTGAAACGAGGCTCGTGCGCAACCGAAACGCAACGAAACCAACTCGAATCACCTCGAAACTTCACGAAACTTTACGAAACTTGACAAAACTTTCCGAATAGCATCCTAAACTCCGAATAGCTGCTTTAACCTACAAAATAAACACAAAAACGCAGCAGAGCCAAAACGGAGCGAAATAGGAAGCGAAACGCATGTAAAAGCACGGGAAACGCGAAGTAAAGCTCGTGAAACAGGGGCTATACGTATGTAAATATATGACACATCAAACTCCCCTAAACCGAACCGTTGCTTGTCCTCAAGCAACCAAGCATGACAGAAAATAGAGGACAAAGCGAGCAAAAGAAACTTCCCCAAACAATCACCAAACCGCAAGTAGCATGAACGAATGACAATCAATCCCGAAACAACATGGGACGTATGGAAATAGCAAGCTAACGGATGAGATTTACAAGACGGCGCAGAATGAATAGCATGGCTTAAACAAAGACTCTCTAGCAATCAAATCACGGACCTCTCGTGGTTTCCACTCTACTCAAATGATGAACAAGGCGAAGTATATAGTGACACTCACCTACTCAACTGGTGGAAGCACGCCCGCAATCGAATGTGGACCAAATCTCGCATTCCCGTACTCGAATAATGTCACAAAAACGAGCCAAACATGAGGGCTTACATAGGATATGAGGAGTGTAAAGGCCATAGAGAGGTAAAGGGTAATAAGGTGGATCAAATAGTTATGGAATCGTGGAGCTAAGCCACTAGAAACCACAAGTGCTACTCAAGTGCTCATCCAACCAAAACGGAACCCAACTCTCATGAAAAACGGACCGAAAACAGCATATCGGTCACCTCTACACATCATCGCAACATAGCAACAAATTTCAAGTGCTCACTCATGCAACAACAACAACAACTTCTTCATTTTTGTGCACACATTTTTCTTTTCTTTGATTTTTTTGTGTTGTGTTTGTATTTTTCAGATTTTTGTATTCTTTCTTTTCTTGAGCAAAAGAGCACACTCATAAGTTGCGGAAAACCTCATCAAAGGTCGGGGAAACAGCAATCCCGACTCATAATCACCAACACTCTCAAGCTCACGACATCAGCAAGTCGCAACCATGATCACAACCCAACGAACGAGCACAAGAGTAAGCAAAGGCGATAACTAGCTAGGCTAGGGTAGGCTATATGGCAATGTAGCTAGCAAACTCATATGTATAAGGGGTATTAGGATCAAAAATCAGAGGATATAAGCAATGTAAAATCAAGGTGAATAATAAGAAATCGACTAAAGCCTCATATGCATAAACAAGTGACAAAATCGTGGGAAACACGGGATAGGGGCCACACTTATGCGTGTTGATATTACGTACCCCACGAGGAGAACTACTCTCAATAAGCACGGGGACCGGGATAGATGAACCGGCCTCTGGAGGCTCAAAACCTCACAGTATTAGTAGCTAAAGTCCGTGAATGATAAAGCCAACAAATAAAGCACATGCCATCATCTACAAGCGTCTCAACATCCCTGAAAGCGCTAAACCAACAATAAAAAAACATGCCAAAGCTCAAAGCAAACAAGGGAAGGGATGTCGGGAAAGAAAAAGGTAAAAACAGCTCAAAACAACGATTCGGGATACGTATTTTTGGTATTTTTTGTGGAATTTTCTGATTTTTTTGGATTTTCTGAAATTTTCATAATTTTTTTGTGTTTTTGTGATTTTTGGAAAATGAAAAACGAAAAAGAAAACGCAAAAATAAAGCAGAGCGAAAGGCAAAGCGTTTCTCCCCCCAAACCAGACGACACATTGTCCCCAATGTGTCCTAAAGCACATCAACACGGGGACCCATAAAATACGGGGATAAAAACGAGCAAAAGAGTCTCAAAAGAACCAAAGTACATACAATGATATATACAAAATGAAGCGCCCCCCAAACCAGCTTCAAACTGGGGGCGCAGCAGGGTACGGGAAGTACCACCAACCGTGGGCCTCGTCATAAACGAACCCGCTACCATCATCCAACTCATCGTCAAGTCCATCATCATCATCCACGCAGCTCACATTAGCAACATCACCATGGCCTACTCGGCCATCACAAGCAACACCATGCACATCGTCTTTGATCACATCCTTACCCGCATCCATCCTCCCAAGCTCACCTGCAAGCATGTCACAACAAAGTACGACCTCAAGAGGGTCCCTCTCGAGGACTTGCGGTAAGTACTCGTCCTCACAATCGTCAATGACATCGACAGCAAAGACATGCTCCTCCAACATGGGACACTTCAAAGCGTTAGACAAGTTAAAAGTAATTTGATCACCTCCAACATCCAAAGTCAATTTGCCGTTCTTGACGTCTATTATAGCACCAGCAGTGTGCAAGAAAGGTCGACCCAAAATGATTGGAATTTGGGAGTCTTCGACCATGTCAAGGACGACAAAATCGACAGGGATGAAAAATTTACCAACCTTGACAGGAACGTCCTCCAAAACACCGAGAGGGCGTTTGACAGAACGATCCGCCATTTGGAGAGTGATATTTGTCACTTTTAAGGGCCCCATGTTGAGCTTCTCGCAAACAGAGTAAGGCATCACGCTTACACTGGCACCTAAATCACACAAAGCGTTAGAAATCGAAACAGTGCCAATAGTGCAAGGGATCGAGAAGCTACCCCGATCCTTCAATTTAGGAGGAGACTGGTTTTGATAGGTTTAGTCGCGTCACCTAATCAAAAGTAAACCGAACGAACTCTAACGGTTAGCAAGGGTAAGTCGGGTATCGTATCCGCAGGGAGAAGGTCGAATTGTTGGTTATTTTGAACGATTCTAGTCTCGGTTCGAGTATGGTTGGTTAACTAAAGCTAGAGCGAAGGAATAAGGGTTTAAACGATTAGGAAAAAGTCTAGGGAATCGGGGTTAGCAAGGGCACAGCCAGGATGAACAATGGTGACAGAAATGAGTCGGGAATCGTACGTGCTAAGGATTAGGCTCGACCTCTCGGTTCTAAGCGTCCTCTAGGTCTCAAGTGCGGGCTCTCGCAACTTACAAATGAGGGTCCTAATGGTTAGTCTCATACCCTACCTTAAACTAGGCTTTCGGTCTTAAGTTTAAGGGTAGCAAGGGCTCACTAATCCTTGGCCAAAGGATCAAAAAACGCATACAAAACAAGAAAAACCAGAGACACATGCAAGACCCTAATCAAATCATCACCAAAATCATCCAAAGCTACTCACCCATGATCACCCTTCAATCCTAGATAGAGGACTACTCACGCATAGCGAAAACGAATATAAAAGCAAAGGAAATAGCGAAAGACATGATCAAGGATGATAAATAATGAAGTGACAATCAAACAAGAAAAGTATAAAACAAAACTCAATCAGAAATTGCAAAGAGAAAGAGAAGAACAAAGGCAACAATACCGAAATAGATGATCAAACAACGTATCCGAGTCGGGAATTCGAAATACAAGAAGGAAAATTATTCAAGACCTAAATTTTTGATGGAAAGTAGTTCTAAGTGTCTATGAAGTGCTCTGAAAATTTCGTGCAAAAATAATGTATTTTGATCCTTCAAATAGACGATCTATTTTAAGCACACGAAGAGTCCCACAGTCCGCCCGCCCGGGCCCATGGTCCGCCCGACCGGGCCAGGGTCATCCCGACCGGGACAATAGTGTCCAGTAGAGTTCAGGGTTGGTGCTCATTTTGGCTCTTTTTGTACTTAGTTTCTTTTTGCTTTTTTGTCGTCCCAAGGCATAGGGACGAGGCCTACGTCGTCCCAAGGGGTAGGGACAAGGTCTACATTGATCATATGAGCTTCAAATCCCGTCCCAAGGTCCCGAGACACCTTCATTTGTTGAAACGAGGCTCGTGCATGGCAAAGCATAGCGAAACCAACTCGAATCACCTCGAAACTTCACGAAACTTTACGAAACTTCACGAAACCTCCCGAATAGCATCCTAAACTCCGAATAGCTGCTTTAACCTAAAAAATAAACACAAAAACGCAGCAGAGCCAAAACGGAGCGAAATAGGAAGCGAAACGCATGTAAAAGCACGGGAAACGCGAAGTAAAGCTCGTGAAACAGGGGCTATACGTATGTAAATATATGACCCATCAGTGTGTGTGTGTGTGTGTAAATTATTTTATTAATGAATTACCATATTTTAGATATTTTTTTATTTATAATATTTATTTATCAACAAAGAAATATAAATAAATTAAATGATTATTAACTATGTTTAATTATTAAAATAAATAACTCTTTTACCTATTAAATATAACCGTTAGCACTACAGTAAACAACAGTCATTTCTAAACCACAAAGTCTTATTATTTTAAAATAAACAACCCTTTTAAATATTAATTATAACTGTTGTGCTACAGTAAAATCAACCTCTATTTAAACCACAAAAATCTTATCATCTTACTCACTTATTTTATTCACTACTTTCATATTCATATCTCAAAATTCTCAAATATATATATATATATATATATATATATATATATATATATATATATATATATATATATATATATATATAGTATTAGGATCAAATATGTTCTCCTACTTTCACTAAGTCCGTAAGTTTTAATCTGAGCCCTTAGATCAAAACAAGATAGAGGGCTGACATTAAAAGGCAAAACCCTACCTCACTATCTCATTCTCAGCCACCCTCCCTCTCTCTCTAAACAACTCCCTCTCTCTCTAAACAACTCCCTCTCTCTTTTCATTAATCCCACCACCACCACCACCCCACGCACCAACCACCACCACTCCACCCACCACCACCGCACCAGGCACCACGCACCAACCACCACTGACGACCACGCACCACCACACCACGCACCCACCACCAGCGACGCTCCACCACCGCATCGCACCCACCACCACCAGTCGCTTCCTCCAGACGCCACCACCGCTACATCCTCCACCACCTCCGCCGTCAATCGTCCCTATTTTTTCAATTTCATTACTTTTAAGATTTGAATTTAGGTTTTTTTTTTTTTTTTTTAATTCTGTAATTTTTTTTTTAGATCTTGTTTTTTCAAATTATTTTGGTGGTATTGGTGGTGTGGTGGTGGCGACGGCGGCCGAGGGCCAAGGTGATTAGGGTTTTTTTTTTTTTAATTTGTACTTCTTTTATTTCCAGATCTATTTGGTGGTGGTGGTATGGTGGTGGTGTGGTGGGGCGCCGGCGGCAGGTATTTAAGGTTAGGGTTTATTTTGTATTTTTTTCCTTCAAATATGGTGGACTCTGATTTTTTGGTGGCGGTGGCGGTGGTGGTGGTGGTGACAGGTGAACGGTGGTGGTGGTCGCGGACTAGGGCCCCGCTGTTTTTGGTGGCCGCTGGACGAGTATTAAAGTTTCACTCGTATTGAACATCAGTTTCACTCGTAAAGAACAAGAGTTTCACCCGCATTATACAACTGTTACAAATCGTAATATACAGCAGTTTTACTCGTAAAGAATAAAATTATATTAATTTAAATTTTTGTAACAATTACAATCTTAAAATACTACAGTTACATTCTTAAAAGTATTAAATTACAAAAAATTATCCTAATATTACATAAATTCAATTTATGTATTAAATATCACTTTTTATTTATTAAAAATCACACTTTAGTCTAAAGTTTCAAAATGAATGGGTTACAGTTACAAACCTAAAGCTGTAAAGTTATATTCGTAAAGTCTGAAATTTAAAAAAAAAATGTTTACAAATTACATAAATTTAAATTTATTTAATAAAAATTACAATTTAATTTGAAATTACATTATTAAAATCATTAATATTTGCAACATTTTATAGTTTCATTTACAAGTATTACAGTAACGGACTTACGGACTTACCAATATTTGCGAACTTATTTGAACCTGACTATAGATCTATATATATATATATATTTATATATATATATATATATATATATATATATATATATATATATATATATATATATATATATAGGGTTGAGTTCCGGTAAGAACACTACCTTTAGTAAGAACGGTAAGAACAGTTAAGCTACATTATAAATATACGTAAAATACATTCGTTTAACACATAAAGTACATTTTGTGAGGTACATTATAAATATATATTAGGTACATTTAAAAATTAAGAGTTATATTTGAAAATTTTGGGTACATTTCAAGTTCAAAAATAAAATGTACTTTTAGTATAGTGAAAATGTACCTTAAAATTTGAAAGAAATCTTCAATTTAATGACAATTTACCTTCTAAATTTTAAAATGCGTGTCGACTATTATTCATGACTAACCCGCACGTTAAATTTAAAATGTACCTTATGTATATTAATAATGTATTTTGACTGTTTCTTACTGTTCTTACCAAAAAGGATCTGTTTACACGATCTTATTCCTATATATATATATATATATATATATATATATATATATATATATATATATATATATATATATATATATAGGAATAAGATCAAATAAGAATATCCTTTAGGTAAGAATCTGTAAGAATATTCAAAAATACATGATATATACACATAATGTACATTTTAAATTTATCATTTATATTAGTAATGAAAATTATGTGACACTAAATTTAAATTTATATTGTATAATCTCTTTATATTGTAGATATATGACAAAATTTTAAGGTACATTTATGCTATACCAAAAGTACATTTTATTTTTAAACTTCGAATATACGTATAAATTTTGAATATATCTCATTATTTTGAAAAGTACATAACATATATTAACATATATTTATAATGTACCTTAGGAAATGGACTTTTTGTGTGTTAATTAAATGTACCTTACGTGTAATTATTATGTACTTTGACTGCTCTTACTGCTCTTACTAAAGCTAGTGTTCTTACTATCTTAACCCTATATATATATATATATATATATTTATATATATATATATATATATATATATATATATATATATAGGAATAAGATCAAATAAGAACAGTCCTTTAGGTAAGAACGGTAAGAACATTCAAAATACATGATATATACACATAATGTACATTTTAAATTTATCATTTATATTAGTAATGAAAATTATGTGACACGAAATTTAAATTTATATTGTATAATCTCTTTATATTGTAGATATATGATAAAATTTTAAGGTACATTTATGCTATACCAAAAGTACATTTTATTTTTAAACTTCGAATATACGTATAAATTTTGAATATATCTCATTATTTTGAAAAGTACATAACATATATTAACATATATTTATAATGTACCTTAGGAAATGTTCTTTTTGTGTGTTAATTAAATGTACCTTACGTGTAATTATTATGTACTTTATTTATTTCTTACTGCTCTTACCAAAGCTAGTGTTCTTACCGGATCTTAACTATATATATATATATATATATATATATATATATATATATATATATATATATATAGAGTCAAGTTCAATTAAGTTGACAAATATTGGTACGCTCACTACGCTGGCGAAACTGTTATTAATATTTTGTGAAACTGTTGTTCTTTGTAAATGAAATCAGAATTTAAAAAGAACAACAGTTTCACAAAATTTTGTGAAATACAGTTTCATTTATAAATAACAACAGTTTCACAAAATATTAATAACAATTTCGCCAGCGTAGTGAGCTTACCAATATTTGTCAACTCAATATATATATATATAAAGAGAGAGAGAGAAAGAGAGAGAGAGAGAGAGAGAGAGAGAGAGAGAGAGAGAGAGAGAGAGAGAGAGAGATAGGTTCTAGCAAGTCAATAGGTTAGGGAGAGTCATAAAGTCGCATTTTCAACCATTGGATTATGTTAGAATCAAGCGCCTAGATTAAAAGTTGATTTATTAATTAAATAAAAAAAAAAAGTCAATCAATATTTTCTAGTCATTATAACGAGGAGAAGCAGCAACTTTTGGTAGTTTCTAGGGTATTCAATTCTCTTCATTCATTCATTCATTTCTTTATTGCTGATTTCCTATCTCAATTCACGTCCCTTCTTCTTCTTCTTCTTCTTCTTCTTCTTCTTCTTCTTCTTCTTCTTCTTCTTCTTCTTCTTCTTCTTCTTCTTCTTCTTCTTCTTCTTCTGCAAATTCTCATATACTTCATATTTTCTCCCCATATTTTATTTCAATATCTCTATAATTTAGTTTTTTGGGTTCACAAATTTGCATCGATTGTTCAATTAAAGTCTTCATCTTTGGCAAGTAATTCCAATTTTCAGTTTTTTTTTCGTAGTTTTTATTTTTGATTTCAATTATTTGAGAATTATAATTCATAGTTTTCATTGTACTCCATAAATAACTCTTCTTCTCCCTTCTTTTGTAAGAATTTGTTTTATCTGTTGTTTTATTTTCAATTTTACAACAATTTTTTCTCATAAAATTCATCAAAAATATTGAACAACTGACAAAGTTTTGATTTTTAGCCTATGATATTTTTCGGTAGTTAAAATCAATTTTTTAAACATTGAAATTCAATATACTCTGTTATAATTTTCTTTTTTATTTATGTTATTTGTGGGTAGTTGAAAATCCTGTTGTTCGAGTTACAATTCTTTTTTTTATTGATTAATTTTTCCACAGTTTTGATTTATTTACGTTTTTTTGTTTATTTTGTATGTGTAAGGTGTTGATGGTGGAAGTTTTTCGGGGATGAATGAAGGAATTATATGCGAAACAGTGGAAGAAGATTCCAAACCGTATGTTGGCCAAGAGTTCGTGAGTGTAGACGAAGCGTCAAGTTTTTACGGCATATACGTTGTAGCTATCGGGTTCGATATTCATAGATATCTTTGATGCGTTATATGTGGGTTGTTAAAATCAATTATCAGTACAATGGAATTCGTTTTTTCTCTGTTAGAATTCTCTTTTTTATTTATGATATTTATGGGTAGTTGAAATCAATAATCAGTACACTGGAATTCGTTTTTCCTCCGTCAGAATCCTCTTTTTTATTTATAATCAATAGAATTTGTTTTTTCTCCGCTAGAATTTTATTTTTAGCCTATGATAATGTTCAGTAGTTAAAATCAATTTTTTAAACATTGAAATTCATTATTTCTCTGTTATAATCTTCTTTTTCATTTATGTTATTTGTGGGTAGTTAAAATCAATTTTTAGAACATTGAAATTATTTTTTATTGATGTTATTTGTGGGTAGTTAAAACTTGTGAAGTTAAAGTTTTTAATATATCTGTGTCGAGTTTTAAATTAAAGTGTTAAAATTTCAAAAAAATTCAGGTTGACTGAGCTGTTTTATCTACGTTTAATGGTAGTTGAATAATTCGGAGACGTACAAGATGATCAATGAACATTTCAATGGGTTCTAAAACATTGCTGTTAGAATTAACCATTTTAAGAATTTCTAAATAGGCATCTTGTGTTTTATTCATGGAAGAGACGGTCAACTACATCGACCATTTAAGGACATGGTGTAAAGCATACCATCTTTTTCTATGATTACGACGTCGACATAGATGGTTGTTTACATCGTGCATTTTGAGCTGACGGTGTGCGAGAAGAAATAATGAGGTGTTTGGGGATTTTATGTCATTCAATCCAACTTACTCAACAAACAAATACTCAATGATTTCATGTTAAGTTAATTCATTTTGTATTTTTACATTGTGAGTCACCTAACGGCTTTGGTCACTTTGGCGATGAAGTATAGTGTGTTTTTTGTGAATGAATATGTAATGTGATTAGTTTTCATGTTATGTTTATTCATTTTGTACTTTTACATAGTTGTTGAGGGTGACTTCGATCTCGCGATTTTTGTCTTTTAATAATGAGTAAAGGAAAGTGTTTCAGTTGTAAACAGAAATATATGTAAATGTTGGAGTTGTAATTTTAAAGTTCGAAAATCATGGTCAATATATAAATTACTATTAAAGTTTTTAAAATATATGTAGAAATTCCAAAAAACCTAGTTACAATTTCAAAAGAATATGAGTTAAAGATTTTAACTAACAACAAATATCATAAATAAAAAAGAAGATTCTAACTGTCAGAAAACGAATTTCAAAGTTCTATTAATTGATTTTAACTAAAAACAAATATCATAAATAAAAACGAATATTATAACAGTCATAAAATGAATTTTAATTTTCTAACAATTGATTACAACTATCCCCACAAAATTAAAAAAGAACTTAAAAATTGGAACGACATAATAATTCGGAACGTTAAAAATCCTCCTCCATCGCTGTTTAACTTACTTCACAGCATCTATCCTCGCCTCCTTCATACGACCCGTGGCGTGATTAGGGACAGGAATAGGGCCAAGGGGCAACATGAAGCAATCATGAACGTTATGCTTAGTCACCAAAAACTCTTTCAAGTACAATGCCCTAAACACGTAACTCCCATTGTTGAAATCATTGAGAAAATGATTAACATAGTTGACTCGAAAGTGGTGGAAGGTAACATAAAAAAGACCACCAAAACCAATACTCCGAACAGCGGCTTTTTGTCTTTCATTCAATTCACCCATAACTTTCATAAACTTTCGAGCGCGACACTTCACGACTTTACTAGCGTCTCCAGACTCCTCAACCACATCTTCGGATATCTCGACATCGGAGACTTCACGGTCACTACTACCTGAAGACATCTGACAAAGTAAAAACGTACAGTTAACTTTTGACGATAGCTTGACACACCACTGTAGGGATCGGATCCCATTCACTAATCAAATATTAGTGTAAATCAAATTACTCTAATTTGATTTAGCAAGATCTATGTAGTACAAATTTACATTGTTAACAAGTTTAGAAACTTATACCTTTCTTTTAAAGGATATTAGGGCACTAAACTAGAACTCCTTTCTAGTTTAGTTTCTTGAGTAAAAGCTTAGGATGATCCTCCTTAATAACCCAAGTTTTCAATGTAGAAAACCTCCTTTAGTTTGCACCCAAGAACACTCCAAACAACTAAGTATTTTTTGATCTAGAAAATAACTTGGCAAATGTTTGATAATATGTAAAATATTACTACTAACTCTTAGTATAATATTAGTGTAAATATTTAGAGAGAAAAGCTTGAGAGATAAGTGAAAAACAATGAATGAATCTTATCTCACAAAACCCTTATGTTTTTATGAGCAAAATAAAGCAAGTGTGTTAAACACACTTGCAATAGCCGGCCAAGGAGAGGAGAGAAGTGGGAAGAGTTTCTCTCTTGTTTAGATCAATTTGGTGCATGTTAATCATTATGCTTTTTGCATGCATCCAATAAAAAACAAGAGAATAAAACAAAAACAAAAGATGCTCCCTACTAGCTCAATTTGGACGGTCCAAATGAGCCTCTTGGGTCTTATTTGTTTTCTCAATATTTGTCCCACAAATACTTATAATTTATCACTTAATTATCTAATATAATAAAGTGTAAATTAATTATACTCTTCCTTAATATACATGTACTTTACACATATATTAAAAATGTACTTTTACTAATCTCATTAGTAAAATATACACATTTAGTGAATTAACGTTTAATCACTAATTGTCATCTCCTCTAATAATTTTATCGATATAAAATTAAATCATTCGAGTTCACAACTCGATTTCTCTCTAAATCAATACACTGACTAACCGTTAGTCAAATTATCAAGTCACTAATATAATCGTATCTCATACAATTAATTAGCTTAAATATTTAGTAATGCTCCTATAGGTGTGACTTAAAGGGATCAATTGATCCCCGCCGTTCTCACGACAATAACGTCAAACTCTAGTCAGCCAACCGTTATTGATATACGTTAATCAATTGACAATAATACAGGATTAACCCCATGTATTCCTTAATTGAGATTTATTAAGTAATCGCACTATTGTGGAGGACACTTACTCCAACAATCTCCCACTTGTCCGAGACAAGTTGTGCATTACCAATTCTCATGTCCGTTTCACATCTCCCACTCGATGCAAGGTGTCTTACAGTCGTACTTGCATCCCTGTGATATATATCGTGAGTGGTTTCCTCGATAAGGAGAGTATTTGTTTGACCGGGAATCTACCGTAGATTCTTACGAGCGTGGCCACGCATTTTCCGACTACTCCTCGAGTGGCCCAAAGATGTTTTACCTGACGAGGGTGGACATTTCCTTCCACTCGATTGTACAGTATGTTGCAGATCACCATGACCCCAAAGGTGCCCTTATACCCCCCTTTCACGGCATGGCTTAGGACAAAATGAGAGTCACTCGGAAACAGCACCGACTGCATAATCACCCACCAAAGAATCGACTCAAAGGAATACTATAGAATTCCCACCACGACCAGGTTTCAATCTCATTGAAAAGGAATTTATAAGCGTCCACCGTCCGACAGAGTGTCTCACCTGCCTATGCAAACGACTGGCCATTATCTCAGATGACCCTATGGTGTTGAACCCACCATCGATCGACTTGCAATCTAGTCTCTGAGACGCCACCTCATATGAGAGACTAGGGACCCAATACTTAGTTTATACCGTTCACTTGAATATGTTCAAAGTTGTCACACAAATATTCGGATAAACAAAGTATGCATTCATAATGACTTAAGATAAAAACAATGAATGTTATTTTTCATATATGTAATAAGATACATTATTCTATTACATATCACGAAACTAAAGGAAATCTGGCATACGCCGCAACCCCATAGAGGCGGTGCGGCCATGCTTAGCCCTCGAAGAGGCTTGGGATCAGCCGATATTATCGCCTGGCCCCAACCTTACAAATATCAATTTCCTTCCTTTCCACATTATCTCTAATAACGTGGTATTTCCTCAAAACGTGTCTAGACTTGTTACTAGACTTGGGCTCCTTTGCTTGAAAGATGGCCCCATCAAGTTATCACAATAAACAAAGGATCGGATCCACAAAGACCGGGACTACTCTTAGTCCATCCAAGAATCGCCGAATCCACACAAATTTTCTTTAGCAGCCTTCAGATGTCGCCAAATATTCGCCTGCTGTAGAATCCGCAGCGACACTCTGTTTGAAGCTCTTCCAACAAAGCGGCTCCTCCATTCAACATAAAGACATAGCCGGATTGGGATTTCAGATCATCCCCATCGGTTTGGAAACTTGCATCCGTGTAACCCTTTACACGTAGCTCAAGTTCTCCTCCAAACACTAGAAACGAATCCTTAGTTCTTCTCAAGTACTTAAGGATGTTCTTCATACTATCCAGTGACTCTCACCGGATTAGCTTGATACCTCGTCATGCTCAAAGCGAAAGCGACATCGGACGAGTGCACATCATAGCATACATGATTGATCCTACAGTGAAGCATAAGGGATCAATTTCATGCGTTCAATTTCCGCAGGAGTCGTAGGACATTGAGATTTCTTCAATGTTATTCCTACACTCATCGGAAGAAATCCTCTCTTGGAGTCTTTCATATTGAACCTATCAAGAATCTTATCAATATAAGTCTCTTGACTCAATGCTAGTATCCTCTTGGATCTATCTCTATAGATCCGGATACCCAAGATGCGTTGTGCCTCTCCCAAGTCCTTCATTTGGAAATGGTTTCCCAATTCCACCTTTACCGACTTCAGACTTGGAACATCATTTCCAATCAATAGTATGTCATCTACATACAAAACAAGGAAAGTCACTTTACTCCCACTAAGCTTCATGTACAAACAAGGTTCCTCGGCACTACGAGCGAATCCATGTTGTTTGATAACATGATCGAATCTGTGATTCCAACTCCTCGATGCTTGCTTAAGACCATAAATGGATCTCTTAAGCTTGCATACTTTCTTAGGGTTGGATGTATCTACAAAACCTTCAGGTTGTGTCATGAACACTTCCTCTTCTAGAATCTCATTCAAGAAGGCGGTTTTTACATCCATTTGCCATATTTCATAGTCATGAAATGCGGCAACCGCTAAGATTATCCTTATGGATCGAAGCATAGCAACCGGTGCAAAGGTTTCATCATAATGAATACCTTGGACTTGTGAAAAGCCCTTTGCCACCAATCTAGCTTTGTAAACATCAATATGTTTATCTATGCCGAGTTTGATTTTGAATATCCATTTACACCGAAGCGGGTCGACTCCTTCAGGTAAATCTACCATGTCCCAAACTTGGTTCTCGTACATAGAATCCATTTCTGATTTCATGGCCTCAAGCCATTGTTCTGAGTCAGCTACTAATAGTCGCCTTGTAGGTTGAGGGTTCGTTGCTTTCGAATAACAACAAATCACCCTCCTCCTCGATGTTCACAGGAGTAGCAGTCGGGTTGTTGACTAACTCTTCCCGACCTCCTAGGGATTACAACCGTGTGAGAAGACAGAGGAACGCTTTCCTCGTTTTTTCAAGCGTCGGTTTAATGGCTCTTGAACTTCATCAAGTTCAAATTTTCTCCCACTCTGTTTCTTAGAAATAAACTCATTTTCTAGGAAAACAGCATCACGAGCCACAAACACTTTGTTCTCGTGAGGGTTGTAGAAGTAATAACCACAGGTTTCCTTAGGATAACCTACAAATAGACATTTGTCAGACCTTGGAGCGAGTTTATCGTCAGTTTTATTCTTGACGAATGCCTCACATCCCCAAATTCTCATGAATGACAAATAGGGAACCGTTCCCGTCCATATCTCATATGGAGTCTTTTTGGCCGCTTTAGTCGGACTTCGATTTAGTGAGAATACAGCAGATAATAGCGCAAAGCCCCAAAATGATCCAGGAAGCTCACTTTGACTCATCATAGACCGATCCATGTCAAGCAAGGTTCGGTTTCTCCTTTCTGCAACACCATTTAACTGTGGTGTGCCCGGAGGAGTCCATTGTGATACTATACCACAATTCTTTAGATGTGAATCAAACTCATTACTTAGATATTCGCCACCACGATCCGATCGTAGTGCTTTTATCCTTTTGTTTAATTGGTTCTCAACCTCATTTTGAAATTCTTTAAATTTCTCAAAAGCATCACTCTTATGCCTTATTAAGTAGACATAACCATATCTACTTAAGTCATCGGTAAAAGTAATGAAGTAATGATATCCTCCTCTGGCGGTGATGTTTAATGGACCACACACATCGGTATGTATGAGTCCTAAAACCTCACTTGCTCGTATCCCTTTACCGCTAAAGGGTTGACGAGTCATCTTGCCCAAAAGGCAAGCTTCGCATGTACCATATGATTCGCAATCAAATGGTTTGAGAACCTTGGTCTCAACAAGTCTCTTTATGCGTCTTTCGTTTATGTGACCTAAACGACAATGCCAAAGGTAGGATTTGTTTGATTCATTCGTTTTGAGCCTCTTGTTCTCGACATGATAAACATCATTAACATCATTTAAAACATAAATACCTCCAATCGAAATAGCTTCACCATAAACCATTTCGTTAAATGAAAAAGTACAACGGTTGTTCTTTATCATAAAACTAAAGCCTTCCGCATCTAAAACGGAGACGGAGATAATGTTTTTGGTTAGAGTTGGTACAAAATAACAGTTATTTAAATGCAACTCTAAACCACTAGCAAGAGCGAGTACAAAAGTTCCCACGGAAACGGCCGCTACTCTAGCTCCATTGCCCATGCTGAGATCTACATCACCCTTGGCTAGCGCTCGCATGTTTCTCATCCCCTGCAAATGATTACAAAGGTGAGATCCACATCCGGTATCCAATACCCATGTAGAAATGCAAGCATGATTGATGTCAATCATATAGAGATTAGAAGGAATACCTTTGGATGTCGCACATCCATTTTTGAGATCCTTCTTATACTTGGGACAATTGCGCATCCAATGACCCACCTCATTACAATACTTGCAAGTATCTTTGAGGGGTCTTCCCTTGTTGATCTTGGGCTTAGGCTTATGTGGAACACCTTCCACAATAGCCTTTCCCTTTCCCTTGCCAATGTTAGATGGCCCTTTCTTGGCCACCTTCCCCTTCTTTACTCCCAAGTTCATGTTCTTCATTTTCATGGAGAGAACATCTTTCTTCTCCACCTCATTCACTTCCATATCCCTCTCGGCTTGGACCAAGAGTGCATGAAGTTCATGATAACTCTTATCCATGTTATTCATGTTATAGTTTACTCTAAAATGAGCAAACTTGTTAGGAAGAGAATGAAGAATGCGGTTAATCGCAAGAGCTTTGGGTATAGCACACTCTTGACGCTCAAGAGTGTCTATTTGCTCAATCATTTTGAGCACATGAGGACCAACTTTTTGGTTCCTCTCAAGCTTTGCATCGAAAAACCGCACCGCGGCTTCATAAAGCCTTATTTGCGGTGCTTTGGAGAACATGGTTGTCACTCGAGTGAATATCGCATATGCACTCTTTTGAGTAACCATTCGAGTTTGAGAGCGGTGCCATGGACCAAATCAAAAGCGTTTTTGACGTCATTGTCCACTCGCACATACTCATCATAGGCGACACGAGCCGCGGCCGATTCGAAGTGGGTTCGGCGGGTGGTTGATCGGTAAGGTGTTTGAGCACATTGTCGGATGTGGCGGCACCCTTCATTGTCGAATCCCATTCGACGAAGTTGCTACCATCATCCTTAAGGATACACTTATCCATCACGGTTCGTAACCATGAGTCTTTGCCCAAAATGGGCGCGGGAGTTGATGATGATGATGCCATTGCGTTAAACGATTCTACAATAAATATGAGGAAATATATAAGCATTCATTGTTCATTTATAACATTTGATAAAACGGTTTTAAAACAAATGTCCATTTATATAATGATCTCCCACGAAATTATATAAATGATTCCAAGACTCGTTTTTCATATAAAATTAGACATCTCATGTTTCCTTTTATATAAAAACGATAAGTCAACACTTGACTAATTCTACACTAGAATGCTTGGTTGATGATTTTCTTATAAAATGCATCGATTAGCCCCGAATAACTCTTATTCGGTTGAGTCCAAACCAAATTAGCACGGGACTTCCTCCCACTATTTACCCATGGTAACAAGGTTCCACGTCGCGGAGGTCCTCACGAACATGGGGTTCATAGTCGCTACATTTGGAAAGGCTTAATCTCAATTCATTTTGTTAAAAATGTGGGTGATCTTGTCGATTTTAGTCAATTAAATTCTTTTTAAGTGAACTAATTTAAGAATGACGACCTAAAAACGACAATCGGAGTGGGATATCGTGGCATGCATGGCGATTTTGGCATGTGTGCGGAAAATAAGCAAACAATCAAGCATGAAAAAGTAAGCAAGCATAACCTAGTATGGCCACCTAAAGTAATTAAAATACAAGGAGTTACAAATTGGAAACCAACTCCTTTGGTCCCTCTTGAAATGGACTTCATCCAAGTCTCCTCCTTGCAAGCTTTAGAACACTTCTAAGGCTCCATTTCGATCTCCATCACCGGTCTTCAATTTACAAATAGTTACAAGTATAATTTACAAATGAATACATAGCAATCCTATTATACATTTATAAATGAAATTAACTATTAAAATTACAAACCAAGATCTGAGATCGCATTTAATTACAAACCCACACGATATTCCCTTTCATTACGGGTAATATCGGTAAAAATATTAGCAAACTATGGCCATACTAGTAAGAATAAACATTCATTCAAAATAAACATTCATCCAAACATGCATAATGTAAAGCTTATGAATAAAAACATGCCAAAATCGCCCTAAACAATAATCGCATTAACTTGTTTCAAACCGATCTCATTTTTAATCGATTAATCTCATATTAATCAATAATGCTTAAAACACCTTTTAAGCTTGAACCAAAACTTCTAAACTGATTTAGAACACTCATAATTAGTTTTCACTAATTCATGGTGATTTTAGTTCATAAACATGGTCATTTGCTAATTAGATGCACTTTAATCATAACTCTTTTATGAATAAAGCTATATAAAATCAAAATAAATTAAAATAAAACCATTTTTATTTTGACAAAATTTTGTATATTCTGGAACACTTCCAAAATATCAGAAAACAAAAGTTTGGTCAGAAAAATTTACGAATTTATTTTATAACAAATAACATACGATTTCATCGATTTTATCTCATAAAATAAACAAAACGTCTAAAACAGTGAGGAAAAATCCCAAATTTATACGTGAGCATCCTCATATTATGTACAAATGTTGGTATAAATTTCATGTCCAGAAAACAACGTTTACTATATTTTGGACATTAAAATGCATTATATACCGATTTTTAGCAAAAATATGAATAAATAATCAAAACTTAATATCTGACTTTGAAAATTTACATGCAGAAAGTATAAATATGAAATATCACTGTGTAAAAATTTCATGACCAGATTCGAACTATAACTATTTATAGTAATTATTTTAGCCAAAAACTCACTTTTTGACTCGGTTTTGTATAAAAATCATTTTAATTAGCAAACAAATTCCAAAAATTACGAAATTTGACCAGTAGCTTCATGAGACCATAAAATTTACATGCTATAAAAATCTCGTGTTAAAAACATTTTTAACACTATTTACGGATTATATCATATTTATTCTCAATAAATATATAAAACCCCAAAAAAAACAAAATAAATTTGTAACTACAAGCCTTGGCTCTGATACCACTTGTAGGGATCGGATCCCATTCACTAATCAAATATTAGTGTAAATCAAATTACTCTAATTTGATTTAGCAAGATCTATGTAGTACAAATTTACATTGTTAACAAGTTTAGAAACTTATACCTTTCTTTTAAAGGATATTAGGGCACTAAACTAGAACTCCTTTCTAGTTTAGTTTCTTGAGTAAAAGCTTAGGATGATCCTCCTTAATAACCCAAGTTTTCAATGTAGAAAACCTCCTTTAGTTTGCACCCAAGAACACTCCAAACAACTAAGTATTTTTTGATCTAGAAAATAACTTAGCAAATGTTTGATAATATGTAAAATATTACTACTAACTCTTAGTATAATATTAGTGTAAATATTTAGAGAGAAAAGCTTGAGAGATAAGTGAAAAACAATGAATGAATCTTATCTCACAAAACCCTTATGTTTTTATGAGCAAAAACAAAAGCAAGTGTGTTAAACACACTTGCAATAGCCGGCCAAGGAGAGGAGAGAAGTGGGAAGAGTTTCTCTCTTGTTTAGATCAATTTGGTGCATGTTAATCATTATGCTTTTTGCATGCATCCAATAAAAAACAAGAGAATAAAACAAAAACAAAAGATGCTCCCTACTAGCTCAATTTGGACGGTCCAAATGAGCCTCTTGGGTCTTATTTGTTTTCTCAATATTTGTCCCACAAATACTTATAATTTATCACTTAATTATCTAATATAATAAAGTGTAAATTAATTATACTCTTCCTTAATATACATGTACTTTACACATATATTAAAAATGTACTTTTACTAATCTCATTAGTAAAATATACACATTTAGTGAATTAACGTTTAATCACTAATTGTCATCTCCTCTAATAATTTTATCGATATAAAATTAAATCATTCGAGTTCACAACTCGATTTCTCTCTAAATCAATACACTGACTAACCGTTAGTCAAATTATCAAGTCACTAATATAATCGTATATCATACAATTAATTAGCTTAAATATTTAGATGCGTTCTATAGGTGTGACTTAAAGGGATCAATTGATCACCGCCGTTCTCACGACAATAACGTCAAACTCTAGTCAGCCAACCGTTATTGATTTACGTTAATCAATTGACAATAATACAGGATTATCCCCATGTATTCCTTAATTGAGATTTATTAAGTAATCGCACTATTGTGGAGGACACTTACTCCAACAACCACTGCCTTAAAACGAGATTGTAAATGAAAAAAAATGAATTGCAACGTTCTAAAAATTGATTTCAACCAGCGAAAAGTATCATATATAAAAAAAGATTTTAACAGACAGATAACGAATTTCAATTTTGTAAAAATTGATTTTAATTACCCACATATAACTTCAATAAATAAGATGATAACTTTAATGAAAAAATAACTTCAATCCAAAAACCACTCTTTCAGTATAAAAAACTTCAATACAAGAAAGCTATACAAGAGTACTCATAAAAAATTTCAAATATCTTCTTCTTGATTCGAAATACAGAAAAAGAAGATTCTAACGGAGAAAAAACGAATTTCAATGTTCTTAAAATTGATTTTAACTACCCACGAATAACATTAATGGTTTCTAAAAGACTGCGTAAATCTTTGTTTAGTCTTCGATTTTGGCGAAACAAAAGTCTAAATTTATTATTTTTTCGAGCTCATCACAATGGTAATATTATTGTGAATTATTAAAAATTCAAAATTTTCAGTGAAGAAAACGAAAAAAGAATCAACTTACCAATAAAAATGGAGTCTTTCACTGAACAATGGTAGATGAGAATCAAATCAAGGAGGAGGTAAGGATAAAGAAATTTGATATGGATGAAAAATACAAAAAAAAAATTAGAAAAGACAATGAAAAAGATGAATAATTGAAAAAAAAAATCAGAAAATAGAAGATGAATAAGTGAAATAACATCATTAAAGATAATGGATAATTTGAATAACTGAATAATTAGAATAGATCAATGATTAAAAAATCAAAAAAAAAATTACCGCTGAACATAGAGGAATATCGGCGTCGGAAAACAGCGATCTTGACAAGGATGATGACCAATGAAAAAAACGAAAATAATATTCAATGAGATGAATTTTTTGGGGTATGAAGAAGATGAAGGGAGATGAAAAAAAAAAAATGAAAAAAGATGATGGGAAATGAAAAAAAAAGCAGTGATGTAATTTTGTTTTGGGAAGAGATAAATGTCGTTAATTTGTGTGGGAGAATGGGAAATAATTTTGTTTTTTTTTTTTAGGTTGTATTTTTCCTTTTTTTTTTAAACACAATTGTAATTAATGCTATGTTAGATCTTGGCCATTGATTAAATTGAATCTAAGGGTCAAGATTTCGACTTTTTGACTTTCCCTCACCCTATTGACTTGAAAGAACCTTACTCTCTCTCTCTCTCTCTCTCTCTCTCTCTCTCTCTCTCTCTCTCTCTCTCTCTCTCTCTCTCTCTCTCTATATATATATATATATATATATATATATATATATATATATATATATATATATATATAGGGCTAAGATCCGGTAAGAACACTAGCTTTGGTAAGAACGGTAAGAATAGTCAAAGTACATAATAAATATACATAAGGTACATTTAATTAACACACAAAAAGTATATTTCTTAAGGTACAATATAAATATATGTTATGTACATTTCAAAATAATGAGTTATATTCAAAATTTATAGGTATATTCGAAGTTCAAAAATTAAATGTACTTTTGGTATAGTATAAATGTACCTTAAAATTTTGACATATATCTACAATATAAAGAGATTATACGTTATAAATTTAAAATTTGTGTCACATATTTTTCATTACTAATATGAATGATAAATTTGAAATGTACATCATGTGTATTCATCATGTATTTTGAATGTTCTTACCGTTCTTACCGAAGGGCATTTTCTTATTTGATCTTATTCCTATATATATATATATATATATATATATATATATATATATATATATATATATATATATATATATATATATATATATATATATATATATATATATATATATAGAAATAGAATCAGGTGAGACCACCCTCTTATAATGAGGCCGTCCTACGATTCACATCCATTAGATCAAAACTCATCTACGGTTGAGATTAATCCCACATAATAAGCAATCCTTAACTAATAAAAACTCCTCTCAAATATCTCACGCTCATTTGAAGATAAAAATTTCTCTCTCTTCTCTTCTCCCTCTCTACAAAAACTCAATAAATTTTTCACGATCAATTTCTGCTCCTCAATTTCTTTCGCTTTCGATTTCAAAATTAATATTCAATCCTCAAAACTGACTACAGTTCTTCGTCAAGCAGACCTCCTATGTCTTTCGCACAAGATTCTTTTACATCGTAAAGGAGAAGATCTAATATTCCGTGAGTTTCTAGTTTTTTAATCTATAATTCCTTTTTTTATAATAGCGTATTGAATGAATAATCTCGAGTTTAATTAATTTTGTCTTGTTTTTTTGGGTTGAATTCTTCATTGATCGGTCTCGTAGAACATTGTTTAATGATAATGATGATGATGATGATGATGACGACGACGATGATTTATATCGTTATTAGATCGGTCATCTCTGATTTTGTCCTTTAAATTCAATTTGAATTAATTTTCACATTATTTTCTTTAATTATTATTTGATTTTGTTAATCATATTTTAATTTTGTAGTTTGTAGAAACGTTCTCAACCTTCATTCGCAAATCTGTCTTTGTAATTTTCGTCAACATCATGTTTTTGTTTAAATAACTTATGTTTTTCGTTGTAATTCTTTATTTGTGTTACAATAACAATGTCATAATAACATTGTTACAATAATAGTGTTACTGTAACAATAATGCTACTTTATGAAATACATCATATTATTTGTGAAAGTATACATCCAGTTTATGCTGATGGTAAGGTATTTTCTTTCTTGAAGGGGAGAATTGCATTTTACAGAGTATACGTTTTCGAATGTGGTTTTACTCCAAGATTATACACTGTCAAAACTAGTAAAGAGGGTGTTTTGAAAACTAATTTTGTTGTGTGTAATCATCATTTGATAGAAAAGCAAAAGAGATTATATGCATATTGAAAGGAATTATGTTGTTCGCATTGCTTATGAAACTATTTTTCAGTCTATAACACTTGTTATTTTATAAAGTAACAATACTTTTCTATATTAAAGGCTATTAGCTCAAATATGGGAGAGCAATGTGCAAAATTTGCACAAAGGTATGGGTTCGAATCCCATATAGCCTGGTTCATTAAAGTGTGTGGTAACTATTATCTCACATCATTGACATGTATTATTTTCTAAATCGGAAAATAAAGAAAATTAGGCTGGCTATAACGCACGTTATTGAGAACAATGCTATTGGATATAGAATCGGTATGGCAGCTAATAGAGCGAAAATTAGGAGATGGCTCTAGAAATTCCAAAGATTTCGGCAAGAAATGAAGGAAAGAGCTGCAAGTATTGTAATTTTTATTTTGGTGTTATAATAACAATGTTATAATGACATTGTTACAATAACATTGTTACTGTAACAATAGTCGTACTTTATAAAAACACCTCCATATGTTTTGTGAAAGTGTACAGAGAGATTACGCCTATTGAGGGTAATGTATTTTCTTTATTAAATGAGAATATTACATTTTATAGAGTAAATGTTTTCGCATGTGGTTTTACACCAAGATTGTACATTGCCAAAACAAGTAAATGTGGTGTTTTGAAAACTAAGCGTGCATGTAATCATTATTTGATGGAAAAGACAATGAGATTAAAGGCTATTAGCTTAAATATGGGAGAACATTGTGCACATTTAGCACAAAGATATGGGTTCGAATCACATATAGCCTGGTTAATTAAGTGTGTGGTGACTTCAACTAGTCAAACAACAACGTCGTGCACAAATAAATCAAAGTAAGAATTTAAGTTTGCAGCCATACAAGTCATGACTTGCAATAGTTGGTACTAAATGTAATAATGGTTTGTCGTCAGAGTAAAACTGATAATAATTAGCCAATATGGGAGTCGAACCCACATCTTGTGCATTGCACAATGCTCTGCCATTTGAGCTAATTGACTTATATACTTTACTAAATCTAAATGTTCAACATGTTTCATACATAAAAACCAAACTTGTGTTACAATAAAAAAATAATCAAACTCGTGTTACAATAACTAAAAGATGTGTTATAATAATAAAAATAATCAAACTCGTGTTACAATAACTAAAAGATGTGTTAAAAAAATAATCAAACTCGTGTTACAATAACTAAAAATAATCAAACTCGTGTTCAAATATCAATCAAGATTACACATATTCAAAAGTCAAAATAGCAATATACCACAAATTTCGAAACCCTAATTTTTTCAATTAAAAGATCAAAGACATGCTGTCACACAAAATTAAATCACCAATATTAGATGATTGATACATTATTTAGAAAAATTGAAACTACAACATCAAAAAATCAAACTTTAATCATGAAAATCGCAAAAATATCAAGAAAAAACGAACAAATCATCTCTAAAATTTTAAACCTTGTAACAAAGAAGAAATTTACCTCTTTATTTTGATGAAAATCAGAAACGTCGTTGATTGAGTTTGCTATTTCGATTTTAGAAGTTCATAGGGTTTTTGTTGTTGTATTTGTGGTTTTAGAGTGAGAGGATGAAGAGAAGGAAAGAGGTCATGCTAAAGTGAAGGGAGAAAGAACGAATTCAGCTTGTGGGGGGAGGAGGGAGGGTTCATTAATGACGTGGCTCAATCTGAGCCCTTAGATCGTCACTAATCCAACGGTTCAGATTTACGGGACGGTCTCATTTTAAGGGGTGGTCTCACTTAGGATCTCTAATCAGATATATGTATATATATATTTATATATTTAAATATATATATATCTATATATATATATATATATATATATATATATATATATATATATATATAGGGTTGAGTTCCCATGAGAAATACCCCTTATATGAGAAATATGAGAAATAATCATAATAATTCATTGTTTTAATCTAAGGGTTGAGATTTATAGTTTTTGGTGAGGGAGATTTATTTTTTTATATTTTTAATGTGAGGAGATTTATTTATTTAATTTTTTTTTATGAGGGTAGATTTATTTTTTTTTCTTTATGAAGGGGATTTATTTTTTTGTTTTTTTCCTTTCATATTTTTTTTTCTTTCTTTTTTTCAATTTTTTTTTTTTCAATTTTTTTTTCAATTTTTTTTTTTTTTTTTTTTTTTTTTTTTTTTTTTTTTTTTTCAAATTTTTTTTTTAGTTTTTTTTTTTTTTTCAATTTTTTTTTTCATTTTTTTTTTTGTTTCTTTGTTTTAAAATGAACCTCGTTTGTAAATGTAATGAACCTCGTATGTAAATGAAATGAACCTCGTATTTGAATGAAATGAATCTCGTGTGCAAATGAAATGAATCTCGTATGTAAATGTAATGAACCTCGTTTGTAAATGTAATGAACCTCGTATGTAACTGAAATGAACCTCATTTGTTACTGAATTGAACCTCGTATGTAACTGAAATGAACGTCGTATGAAAATGAAATGAATCTCGTATGTAAATGTAATGAACCTCGTATGTAAATGAAATGAACCTCGTATTTGAATGAAATGGATCTCGTATGTAAATGAAATGAACCTCGTATTTGAATGAAATGAATCTCGTATGTAAATGAAATGAATCTCGTATGTAAATGTAATAAACCTCGTTTGAAAATGTAATGAACCTCATATGTTACTGAAATGAACCTCGTATGTAAATGAAATGAATCTCGTATGTAAATGAAATGAATCTCGTATGTAAATGTAATGAACCTCATTTGTAAATGAAATGAACCTCGTATTTGAATGAAATGAATCTCGTATGTAAATGAAATGAATCTCGTATGTAAATGTAATGAACCTCGTTTGTAAATGTAATGAACCTCATATGTTACTGAAATGAACCTCGTATGTAAATGAAATGAACCTCGTATGTAAATGAAATGAATCTCGTATGTAAATGTAATGAACTTAGTTTGTAAATGAAATGAACCTCGTATTTGAATGAAATGAATCTCGTATGTAAATAAAATGAATCTCGTATGTAAATGTAATGAACCTCGTTTGTAAATGTAATGAACCTCGTATGTAACTGAAATGAACCTCATTTGTTACTGAAATGAACCTCATATGTAAATGAAATGAACCTCATTTTTTACTGAAATGAACCTCGTATGTAAATGAAATGAACCTCGTATGTAAATGAAATGAATCTCGTATGTAAATGTAATGAACCTCGTTTGTAAATGAAATGAAACTCGTATTTGAATGAAATGTATCTCGTATGTAAATGTAATAAACCTCGTTTATAAATGTAATAAACCTCGTATGTAACTGAAATGAACGTCATTTGTTACTGAAATGAACCTCGTATGTAACTGAAATGAACCTCGTATGTAAATGAAATGAATCTCGTATGTAAATATAATGAACCTCGTTTGTAAATGAAATGAACCTCGTATTTGAACGAAATGAATCTCGTATGTAAATGAAATGAATCTCGTATGTAAATGTAATGAACCTCATTTGTAAATGTAATGAACCTCGTATATAACTGAAATGAACCTCACTTGTTACTGAAAGGAATCTCGTATGTAAATGAAATGAACCTCGTATGTAAATGTAATGAACCTCGTATGTAAATGTAATGAACCTCGTTTGTAAATGTAATGAACCTCGTATGTAAATGTAATGAACCTCGTATTAAAAAAACTCAAAAAGAAAAAAAATTTAAAAAAAAAAAAAAAAGAAACAAAAAAAACTGAAAAACAAAAAAATGAAATTAAAAAAAAAAATAATTTGAAAAAAAAAAAAAAAAAAAAAAAAAAAACAAATCTCCCCTAAAAAAAAATCCCCTTCACAAAAAAAAAAAAAAAAACAAAAAAAAAAAAAAAAAAAAAAAAAATTCCCAAAAAAAAAAAAAAAAAAAAAAAAAAAATCACTTAAAAAAAAAAAAAACAATCTCCCTAAAAAAAAAAACAAAACAAAACAAATCTCCCATCACAACAAAAAAGGAAAAAAAAAAAAAAAAACAAATCTCCCCTCAAAAAAAAAAAAAAAAAAAAAAACATTGTTTATCAACCTTTAGATTAAAACAATCAAAGGTTATGATTATTTCTCATATTTCTCACCTAAGCCTTATTTCTCATATGAACCTAAATATATATATATATATATATATATATATATAGAAATAGGATCACATGAATCCCCTCAAATTTGGTGAGTCCATCCATCCCTTCCTCATCCCTTAGATCTACTTGATCTAATGGTTGAGATCTTGGTACATGATATCTCTCCTAATTTATTTTTAGATTTTTTTTTTCTCCCTCCTAATATTTTTTCGATTTATGTTTTTTTTTTTTTTTTTCTTAAATTGTTTGGTCAACCTCTTATTTAAGTTAATTTTTTTTCTTTTTCTTTTTTTTTTTCTCCCTTTTTTTCTTTTTCTTTTTTTGTTCTCTCACAATTTTTTTTAAAATTTTTTTGTAACGTTTTTTTTTTTTTTTTTTTTTTTTGCCTTATTCTTATATTACTTGATACAATGTTACCGTTACTTCGAAGTGCAATCAATGTTACTTTAAAATGTAACACATGTTACTCTAATATTTTTTTTTTTTTTTACTTTTTTTTTTTGCCTTTAATTCTCATATTACTTGGTACAATGTTACTATTACTTCGAAGTGCAATCAATGTTACTTTAAAATGTAACACATGTTACTCTAATATTTTAATTTTTTTTTTTTTTTTTTTTTTTGTTGCCTTTATTTCTTATATTACTTGATACAATGTTATTGTTCCTTCGAAGTGCAATCAATGTTACTTTAAAATGTAACACTTGTTACTCTAATAACTTATTTTAAAATGTAACACGTGTTACTCTAATAATTTTTTTTTTTAACTTTTTTTTTGCCTTTATTTCTTATATTGCTTGATATAATATTACTGTTACTTCGAAGTGCAATTAATGTTACTTTAAAATGTAACTCCTGTTACTCTAATAAGTTAAACGGAGTACATGTTATTTTAACAAATTTTTATTAATTTTTATATATTTTCTTGATACGATATTCAATGTTACTTTAAAGTATAACAACTGTTACTCTAATAGCTTATATGTGTTATTTTAACAAATTTTTATTAATCCTTAAGTATTTTTTGATACGATGTGCCTGTTACTTTAAAGTGTAACAATTGTTACTCTAATAGCTTTTACGTTTTATTTTAACAAAATTTTGTTAATCCTTTTATTTTCTTGATGCGATGTTACTATTTCTTTGACGTGAAACCAATGTTACTTTAAAGTGTAACAATTGTAACTCTAATAGCTTGTACGTGTTATTTTAACAAACATTTATTAATCCATATATTTTTTTGATACGATATTATTGTTACTTCAAAGTGCAATCAATGTTACTTTAAAGGGTAACAACTATTATTTTAATAGCTTGCACATGTTACTTTAAATTATAATACTCGACAAAATCATGGCAATAAAATTTTATATAATCGTTAAAAAAAAAAAAATCGTTAAAAAAAAAATAACGAAAACAATGAAATAATTAAATAACTAAAAAAAAATTCGTAAAAAAAAAACAATAAAAAAAAAAATAAAAAAATAATTCGTAAAAAAAAACAAAAAAAAAATCGTTAAAAAAAAAATCGTAAAAAAAAAAAAAAAAAAAAAAAAAAAAAAAACGTAAAAAAAAAAAAAAAAAATTCGTAAAAAAAAAAAAAAAAAAAAAATCGTTAAAAAAAAAAAAATCGTAAAAAAAAAATTAATTCGTCAAAAAAAAAGAAAGAAAAAGAAAGAAAGAAAAACAAGAAAAAGAAAAAGAAAATAAATAAAAATCTCAACCATTGATTTGATTAGATCCAAGGGCTCTAAGAGGGTACAAAGGATGCACCAAATATAAGGGATTCATGTGATCCTCTCTGTATATATATATATATATATATATATATATATATATATATATATATATATATATATATATATATATATATATATAGGCAATGGAGTTATATAGAGACCACATATAGAATAGAGTCCTAGAGTCCTAATCTAAGCCATTAGATTGTAAAGATCAACGGCTGAGATTAGATCTCAACAAAGGTGTGGGACTGTAGGTCAGACCAGAATGGCCAACAGCCTAAACAAAATCAACAATTTCATTTTTCGTTGGAATTTCATTTTTGTGGTTGGAATTTCATTTTTTCGATGGCCGAATTTTGGACTCTAAGACTCTATTGTTTTTGTGCACACTTATGATTCTATTTATATATATATATATATATATATATATATATATATATATATATATATATATATATAGGGGTGGAATCCGGTGAGACCCCCTAACTCGGTGAGAACTCGTGAGACCCCATGAAAATCACATTGTATGACTAAGCCGAAAGCATAGGCCCGTCACAATTCTTTACTTTAATTAGTTTTCACCATTAGTTGGGTTAAAAATATAAATTACATATTAAAAATTTTAATAAAATATTTATGTCTCGGGTGAATAATATACTAGATACACAAAATTGATACTGCAGATACATTAAATGACGTAGTAGATACACCAAAAAAGATTAGATACACAAATAAATGTCGTAGTGTGGAACCCGGGAAATCGAGACGAGGGACCCAACTCGGCGTCTTGCTTAAAGGGCGGATTAAAGTTAAAAAAGATTAAGTTAGAAAAACCTTTAAAAACTGTTTTGGAGTCGCCACCTAATTATCGCGGAAATTAGGATCCTGCTATCATGTCCTAAGCCTAAAGACATGTCCTAGATTTTGGAGCACGCCGACACCCCTAGATCTAAGGCTGTGAAACCAGAATGGATTCGGGGTGAGGGTACTTTAGAAAAAGAGTAATTCAATTAATGATTTATGAAAACCTTTTAGAAAAGCCTATGTAAAAATAGCCTCTACTGACCTAGAACAATCCAAGTAAGATGATAATTGAGCTAATGTTATCGCTACGTACAAGTGCGAAAAGGTTGTAAAAGAATGCAAATGCAGATGCAAAAAGATTGATTAAACCCTCAGTTTAGCATGTTTAACTTGTTAACGAAAACGGTTCAGTTAAAGGTCGAATTCATTGTTTAAGTTGATTTTAATGCAAAATAAGAAGGTGCAAGATGCATGCAAATAAAACAATGTTCAATTGTCCATTGGTTTATTTTATAAGGGTCGGTTGCTTATGCGACTTTGGCGTGTCATCGGATATGGAGTGTACCCGAAGTAAATAGAACACTTGGAGTGCAAGCGCGCTGGGTGCCAAAGCTTGGTGGGGCGCTAAAGTGTAGTCCCTTTGTTAGTCCATAGAAAATAAGAAAAAGCTTTGATCCAAGTGGATCGGTACTCTACCTTGTCCTGGCCAGCTTGGATCTGCAGAGCTTCGCTTCTTGAACTTAAAAGGAGGATAATTCAACACGGATGGTGTCTTTGAACTCAAGGATTTGAGTGCTTAAGGCTTTGAGAGAGTTTTGTAGTGTGTTTCTTTGTAGCCCAGGTTGTGAATTGTGTTTTTCGAGGTCGTATAGGGAGTATATATACTAAAAACCTCGGAGAAATTAGGAAATCCGGGGATAGAACCAAGCCAGGAAACCGCATAGCCTTATGCGGTTGCCCAGCAAACCGCATAGGCTTATCACGGTTGCCACCCAAACCGCATAAGACTATGCGGTTTGGAGGCGTGGTTTTTAGTGTAGTTTCCTAGTTCCGGTTTGATTATATCTCTAAAAGATACGGTATAACCCTAGCTTGCACGTCAAGGAAACACCTGGGATATTTCTGAGATATTTAGATGTTCAGGGCTTTGGAGTGCGGGCCAAAGGCTTGGGTTTGGGCTCGGTTTTGGGCCCGAGACCCGGAAAAATGAAAGAGGTGTATTTGCATAGTTTTTGTGAAATAAGGTAAGACGTGGGGCTGTATTTTGTGTAAGAGGAGGCTAAATGGGGGATCTAGCCACCGGGCCTAAATTTAGGAATTTAGGAATGCTGAATTAGACCTTGTTAAGGTAAAAGGACTAATTGTAGTGCAAATGCGAAGCTCATGCCAAATGAAGCAGGACAAGGACCTAGCTAAACTCCAAATGGACAAAATGAACGTTTATTCAAGTGTGATGTGAAGCGACCTAAGTCATTTAACATTTCAAACGACTCAAAATGAATTCGACATTAGTTAGAACCGTTTAAGTCAACATTAAACATGCGTAATAAAAGTCCGTGGTACATCACAGGGTTTTGTGCGGGAGGGTACGGATATGGGTATCCACAGAGCCCCCAGTTTGACTGAGCTCGGACTAGAGCGCTAGTCAAACTCCACGACCATATCCGGCCCATTACGCCTCTGATCGATTGGAACGAAGCATGTGTCCATGGGTGAGGCGAGGACTTGAACCAAGCTAAGCGGGAGGGCGTACATGTTTAAGGACGTGACGGTCCGTGCATGCTATAAGGGCCTGCCAGCCTGCTGAGTGCCTTCGTTGTGCTTGTCGTGCTGATGCGTATTGCCATTGTATATGCCTAGATGTCGTCGTGTGCCTAGTGCTGCGGCTTGTAATGTCTTCATGTAGTGCGTGATCTCGTGAAAGAGCGCATGTGCAAGGGTGCAAGGGTATGATTAAGGTGTATGGATGTAGAAATGTCTAGTCTCGCCTAGGAGCGCATGTGTAAGGGTGCAATGTTTGTGTTCAGATGTGTTTTGTAAGGTACTTGTGCTTGAACTCGCCGAGGAGTGTTTGTGTAGAGTAGGGTGCTTGGAGTTGGATGTATTGCAGAGTGTCTATGCTTGAGCTCGCCGAGGAGTGTTTGTGTAGTCGTAATTGCATGTGATTGCCTTCCGTTTGGGAAGGAAATGATGTAAATGCTCGTGAAGAGCGTTCGTGCTTCTGCTTCTATACCGTACATTAAATGCTTAATATACGCGTATGGCGGACTGTAGGTGACGCCTTTGTAACAACCTGGTTTTTCGTGACTTTAATTAAACTAAGGCGGAAAATTAATTAAGTCTAAATATTACAAACCAGCTGTTATCGTCTTACAAACTCAGTATACATAATACGAGTTTAGAGATAAAACAGAGTATTTAGATTACAAATCTCTCCAAAAACAACGGAGTACGAAAGGTAAGGTAAACCATCCCCAGCATTTGATAAACATCAGTCCTCAGGGTACCTGCGTTTTTATATATTATCATTTTCCCGCAACACTCTTTCGACACAGGCAATTCTAAAACATATGCAATATATATAATAAATAAGGAAAATAAATAATTAGCAAGTAAGCATGCAACACATAAGAGAATCTTGATGATCCAAACATGAGTATAATTCAAATCATATAATACACAACACTCATCAATGATCATTCTCAACAAGTCATATTTCAAAATTTATGAAGCCAAGTCATTCAAGCCAATACATCAATCAAACAAGGAAATACATTCAACATACGTTAACTAAAGAATGTTCGTTAGCGAGGCGGAAGCATGCAGACGTAAAACGAGCTATAGTCGACAGGGCCAACATAACTTGGACATGGCTGACAGACTAGACGTCCGCGCAATAGCCGACAGGGCCAACATAACTTGGACATGGCTGACAGACTAAAGATATCTAAGGTAGTAAGGACCGCTAAATCCCTTGTCTAATGTATGCATACACCACTATAGATAGGATCGTATCATACTCGCCCTTCGAGTAAGTAGTCACCTAATAATTCGACTACCACCAGAGACGGGTACCCCCGGGTGGGGCTGGCTTTTCCAATTACCATCTATGGGCCCACGGAAATATCAATGTTGCCCCATCCCTGAGGTTGTATATACCGTGCCGATAAAAATCTCAAGATCGTTATTCGCCTTGGGCAACTCTGGGAGGGAGCCCAAGTCCCCATAGACAGCTACCTCATTAACTTCGAATTCAAGAGTCGCGACATGGCGAACAATCCAAGTATTTTATTCAAGTAGCTTATTTTCGTATTCTTATTTCTTCGTTCATCGTAACAAGTGACAGTTCTGTAACTTAATAATATCGTCGAACTTTGTATAATGAAATTCTAGTTCTAGCAGTTCTTCAGATAAACAGAAGTAAGTAGGAAAACTTAAATAGTTTATTTGAGTCCGTTTGTAAATTTTTAATTATTTTACTATTCATCGTATTTTACTATTCATCGTAATTTATTCGTATTTTCATACTTCGTATTTTATTCGTATTTTCATACTTCTTATTTTATTCGTATTTTTATACGTACACGTATTATTAGTATTCATTATTTTATTCTTATAATTGATATACTTATATTTTATACAACTTTCATACTTAGATATTTATTAAAGTATCAAAATCACTTTTATTTTCTAAGTACAAAATTCTAGTTTTAAAGTCGTTAGGTTCGTTTTGTATTTAGTGATTTTAAAATATATTTTAATCAAAGTTGTTAAGTTCATTTTATACCTAGTAGTTTTAAATAATATATCAAAAGTAAAACTCGGTTTTATTTAGTCATACACTAACTAATATTTTAGTGGTTCCCATTTTTAGTGAGGTTGTCATAGTTCATTTTAATTAGTCCGTATGTCCAATCCAAATTTAAGCAAAGGTAGTAACACTCGAAATTGTTTATTTCAATACGTGTAACGCTTTTTACTCCGCTTAGTAGGTCCTTTTTATTAAGGGTTCATTATACAATCTAATGTAATCCTAATTACAAATCAATTTTTAGTGACTAAGTGATAAATTCATTTTGATCAAATTTAGTCCAATTTAAAGTGGTATGTCGTGGTGATACTATACATATGTCAAAATTGATTTACTTCTTTTAATTTCTTAATTCTAACTTATTAACTAATAATTAAATTATTTTAACAATTAAACTAAAAGTGATAAAAACAATTTTAATCCTAAAATGGGCAAGAATGCCGTGGGGAATGATGGTGGTGTTCAAAATTTTCATTTTTTTGATTTTACTCGGTTTAGCTTAAAGTCTTTATATGCTAATTCTTTAAATTATACTAAAGTGATTTAACTCATTTAACATTTCCACTAATATTTTATTTTATTTATGAAGAGTATTATTTACTCACTTTAAATTTCTAACTTTTATATTTTGATGATTTAGTCTATTTAACTTATATGACTATTATTGAAATTTTTTTTACTAAAATCTTTAAACTAAAAATAAAATAAACTTTTAATTATTTTGAATCAAACTAGTCATTTGAATGAAGGACACTTGAAAATGTGAAGAACTCTTATATTTCCCATGTGAACATTTATTAGTTAAATCTTTATATGTTTATGAAATTTTCTCAAACTTTTCCTACAAGTCCATTTTAACTAAACTAATCATAATATGTTATTTAGAAAAATTAAAACTAAAAATTGGTCCATAATAATGGTGTATGTCAAAGTGTGGGTGTAGTATATGTTCAAAATTTTATTTTTTTGATTTTTATACTTCTAATTCAATAACTAATTTATTTTATATCATTTATATATTTTAATCATGAGTGGAAACATATACAAACATTAACATGCCAAAGTAAAATAAAACATTTCTTATCAAAACAATAATAATGCATCAAGAACACAATACTTTTAAACATTCAAGTTTCATAACAATTTCATTTTTAGTCCAAAGCATAAACTAGTTATATTTTCATGTTCATTTTATTACAAGTATTTTAAGCATGCAATTAACAAAAATTAAAACGAAAAATTAAGTGAGAAAAATAGGGGTGTAGAGAGGTTTTAATAGCTACACAAGTTTTATTTTTTTGATTTTTGCCTTGTAATTAGTCATGCAATACTAAGGTGATAAACCAATTCATACACAATCAAATAGGTGTAAGTGCTTGGCAAATATAGTGTGCGGGAGCACCTTAGGTTAGGTTAGATGGAAAGCTCCTAGCAATTGTCGGGATCGACTATATGATCGAATTGGCTCAAGTCAACACTTCCTTCTTGCTCCTCTTCTTTGGTAGATTAGCACATAAGAATAAAATAAACAAGTTAGAAAATGTTATTAAGACTAAACTAGTTAACTAAAGATTTAAAGTGTATATATATAGTTTTAGGTTTAAGATGTTTTTATTTCTTCATGATTTAGTTTTATGTTCATGTTTATTTGTATGTAAAAGAAGATGAGTGAATGCTAAATATAAATGGTGAGGTATTTATTTAGATGTTCTAGTGAATTTATAAACAAGAAATGAAAATTTAAAGAAGAAAGCTAGAGGAAGAAGATGAAGATCTTGAGGTTTACTCAAGGTTGAAGATGAAGATGAGCTTGAGGTTGCTTGAATATGTGTTTATTTAGAGAGAAAAGGAAGTTGAAGACTTAGAAAAAAAATGAATTGATGTTGTTGTTTGTTGTGGGTGCCGTGGGATAGGAGTAGGGTAGTAGTAGTTGTGTTTTTTTTTTTTTTCTTTGTTTTGTTTTAGTAGTGCATGTATGTGGTAAGTCAACAAGAGTGTAAGGATGATCATGTGATGCTTAAGAGTGTGTAAGTGGATGGTGTGTGTAAGTCAACAATGATCATGCATGTGTAAGAGGATGTAGAGTATGTAAGTGAGCAAAGACCAAGGGAATTATGGTCTTGTAAGGGAATTATGTGTGTAAGAGGAGTAGAGTGTATAAGTGGAATTGTAAGGGCATGTGGGTGTAAGAGAGGAAGAAAATCATGGTCATTGTAAGACCAAGGGGGCCGGCTCTCATGGGAGCTCATGGACCCGATTTTTGTTTGTTGAAATTTCGATTTGCGTGCACGCGAAAAGTCTCGAGTAAAACCGATTTCATTTTAAAAAAAATTTTATTTGGCGTAGTAACGTGTCGAGTATGATTTCTAGGAATATAAATTGAAATTAATAGTTTGGAAATTTCGAGTCAAAAGTACATTTCAAAAATAGAGACGGCGAAGCAAGAAATTTGGCCTCCGAATGAGTGCAGAAAATTCGTTTTGAGTTAGGCAGGTCTGATGGCTATGAAAATAGCGTCATTAAATCCGTCTCGAAAAGTTATGTGGTTTAGGCTTTTGTTTCGCTCGGTTCCGAGTCCGTATGACCATTTTATGGCCTCCGAAAGTTTGGTACTAAATTTATATACGGGTTTCAAAAACAAAGAGGACAAAATGTTAAATGAAATTTTAAAGGTATAAGTAGAAACATGTGACTTGTGTAAGAAATTGGAAGAGGGTAAAATTTGACTTTGGTGTCCAAAAGCCAAAAGTCAAATTTTCTGCTCGATTTTGTTTGCTTCGTTTTATTTACTCTTATTTATAAACATTTATATTTTATTAAATTTACTATACTTTAAATTATTTGTATAAAAATTTTAATACTATTATTCATATTAAAGGATTTATAGTACGAAAATATAAATGTATCAAAGTTGACAGTAATAAATAGTATTACGGTCTCATGATTTTCAAATGGTTTGCTTATTTGAAAGAATATTTTTATCTGTACTAAATTTTATGAAAGTGAGGATTTTTAAAATGTAGCGTAAATTTATAAAGTTTAATAAAAGCAATTGAATCAAAGTTTTTGTTTGACAAGTATTTTAGACTTAAAACTTATAATACAGATTTATAATAAATTGTTTAGTTTAAGTTTAAATAAAAATTGACAGGACTAGTTTTTATCGAAATTTTTTTTTTTCAGCCGCGTTTTTAAAGTAATTGAATAAAAGTTAAATTATATAAATTTTAATTTAAGAATTTTGTTAAAATAATTAATTAGTATTAATAAAAACACGGGGTGTTACAATCCTACCCCCTTAAGAAAAGTTTCGTCCCCGAAACTTGAATATGATGGATAACTGTCGAGGTAGACTAGACAGTTAGTGAAAGCATCGAGATTTTTTTTTTTTTTGAGATTAGGATATTAACATTGCTCTTGATTGGGTATGAATTTTCTAGAAAGGAAAGATTGATGAATTAAATAGTTTCAACATACAAATAATTCTTTTTCGAATTAATATCTAAATGTCGCTTTATTGACATTTTCAAAATCTGCGAGAAGGAGGTTTTCAAAAAGGTGGGGCCTAGAAGTTTTGTACGGCATTTTCTGAATTAACAATAATAAGCGTTTTAAGAAAAAAAAAAGAAAAAAAAAAAAAAAAATAATTTATTTAAATCTAAAAATAAACATTAACTTTTGAATAGGTTGAAATAGGGAATTTTAAGATTTAATTAGGATTGTGATATAATCAAGATATTGTCCTACCCCCTTAAGAAATTTTAAACGTATCTATATAATATTATTATTGTTACTTTTAATGATCACATATATAAGATATATAGCCTTAGGAAAAACGGCATTTAGGGAAATTATGTAAAAGTCGTAGTGATCATAAGGAAAATATGAGCCTTAATGAAATTAAGGAAATATAGGTTATCGTTGCATGATTAACTAAAATTTTAGAGAATTACGGATAACCTTGTTGATACAGCTCACTTTCTTAAAATTATTATTATAATGTTATTAGATGAAACAAAAATGTTATAAATCATATTTCGGGTAAGATTGAAAATTTATAATAATTGATGACGTAAAATAACTTTGTTGTATATATCCCTAAAATAGAAGAATTAGTGGCAATAAAACAATTTCGATAATAAAAGAATGAAAAGTTTGAACCACGATGTTAAGTATATAAATGAGATTGATAAAAATTTAAGATCTAGGAAGTTGAAGAGGAAATTTGTTTGGTGAATTGTAATTCGTACATTATTGTATTTTGATGGACAAGAAGTATCTTTACTCATCGGTGGGGGTATATTAATTTTGACATGTTCGGAGTTTGAAATTTTGGATTGTTTGATTAATTCTGAGAAGACTAAATGATGCTAAACTCCTATCTCGAATAAAGTAAGAGCTGATACAGAATTTACTAGGAATTTACCCTGGATGACGTCGACATCGATACATTCTTCGAACCCTTCATCGGTTTCGGTTAGAACGTACACACGTCCCTGAACTCGGACGGCTGGCAGTGGTCCCGTGTTCGCCTTAGCAGTCGTACTTCTCGTTGGGCATTCGTTAGACTTGTGCCCCACTACTTTACAGGTGAAGCACACTACTGGTTCTCCATTGCAACGTTTCCCCGGGTGATTTGGCTGTCGACAGAACCGGCATTGATTTGCTCGGAAAGGCGGATTCCCTAACAGTGGTTGGTTGGTCTTCGCGACATTCGCGGTGGGGTTTTGAATGGGGTAATGGGGTCTGTTATGGTTCTTGTTACGATTGTCTTGATTTTGGAAGCCCGAACGACCGAAGATCGGTTTATGGATAAAGCTAGCACTTGCCACAGTTGGCGTAAAGGTTTTCTTCTTCTTTTTCTCTTCTGCTTCCCCCTTCTGAATGGAGGCCCAAATGCCTGTCGCCTTTTCATAAGCTTCGGCAAAGTTTCGGCAATTGAAACCGCTCATGACTAACTGCAGACTGTAAGTCATTCCCCGTACGTACCGGGTTGCGAGTTCCTCTTCATCCGTTACCACTCTGGGAGCAAACTTAGATAGCTCCTGGTACTTCTCGGTGTATGCCTGCAGTGACATGTCACCTTGTTTCAAGTTCCTGAACTCTTCCTCTTTCTCCCACCTTAATTCTTGTCCAAAGTACTTGTTCTTTAATAGTGTTGTGAATTCGCTCCAGTTGTAGATCCTTAGAGGGTAAGTGGATCGGATCAGGCGCCACCAGTTGTTGGCTTCTCCTTTTAAGTAGTAAGCTACTACGTTTACCATTTCGGTAGCAGGGATCTTGCTGAGTTCCAATAGCTTTTCCATTTCCTCTATCCATTCAGTGAGGACGGTAGGATTGACAGAGCCCGAGTAGGTTTGGGGTCTATGTTTAGAGAACTTTTCGAACGCGGATTGGTTATTTCCGCCATTCTGATTTTGGTACATGTTTTGAGCAATCTTTGTGATTGCATCCTCAAATCCCTTCCTCCTTGCTTCTTCCTCAGCAAAGTGCTGGGCGAAATTAGGATCAGCCACGTTGTCTAAGTTGTTTGCATCCATTCTGAAAATGTTAACTGTGTGAATTTGAGTAGTTCCCAAAAGGCATATAATAGAATACAAGATAAAAGTTGGTTACATCGTCTTAGAGTAGCAAAATGCATCTAATACATTTCGTGGGAAGAAGATGAAAGTAGAGAGTGGGGACAACGACTCTTAATAGTGCTACACAGGATCACTGAGGTTATGTAGTTACAATCTAGAGTTTTCTTACAAAATGTTGTTCGTACTGATAGGCTACTAGGTCATTCAGTTTTAACCCGAGGGTGGGAATTCATCCTCGCTGATCTCCTCTGCCTCCTGGAAGGTATCACCCTCAAATACGGCTCGGACTGCAAGCCTGATGAAACACTTGAAGAATTTCCACTCATGGAAGTTTTCTCCTAAGACGGTATTCGGTGCAAGGACTCTGGTCCACCACAGGAATGGCTCTCCAATGATGTACTCCTCCACTAAGCGTATCTTCCATTCCTCGCGAATTCCCGCAATGGAAAACTTCGCTTCCATCTCCTGTATCCAGGGCACGCAGTCGTAGCGATCTCCTGTGAAGTGACTAGGCTGACTCTGCTGGAAGGCTGCGTAAGCCTGTGCTCTTGCTGGGGTGTCTACCCCGTACATAGGTGCTACGGGGTGTGTCGGCATCCGGACTCTCAATGCGCTTCTCTTCCAATAGCCATTTTGCGCCATCTATAAAGGTTTTAAAGGAATGAGTCAAACAACAAGGTATTGTTTCGACGGGAATAAAACGGTTCTTAAATGGGGTCTTTAAGGCAATCAAGTTTGACAAGTTTGGAGAGAAAGGTTTTTGATAGGTTTACGAATTCAGTTTAGTAAAAGGTTATGGATTAAATTGGTGACATTGATCCTCGTAGTCTGGTACTCCTTCGATGCTTCTAACCTCGTGAGTTTAACTTATTATTTATATTTTATATCCGAGGATAGTTGTTAGTTTTAGTTAGTCACATCAGCAAGTAGCAAGCATACGATAATTAGGGTATTTTATTTTGAGGGTAATTGTTCATTTATTTAAAAAGTTCTTAGCTTATGGTCGGTACTTAAAGTTTCTACCCATCCTCACACTTTAAAGTGATCTAAGTTATTATTTAGGTGATCTAATAAAAGAAAAATCTAATTTATTATTTGATCCTAGTAGTCTATGCCTGACATACGATATGAATGTCCGGCCCAGGTGTCGTCTCGCTATGTGAGATAACTTTAAGTCATTCACGGTCGCAAGACAGCTTTGATACCAACTGTAACAACCTGGTTTTTCGTGACTTTAATTAAACTAAGGCGGAAAATTAATTAAGTCTAAATATTACAAACCAGCTGTTATCGTCTTACAAACTCAGTATACATAATACGAGTTTAGAGATAAAACAGAGTATTTAGATTACAAATCTCTCCAAAAACAACGGAGTACGAAAGGTAAGGTAAACCATCCCCAACATTTGATAAACATCAGTCCTCAGGGTACCTGCGTTTTTATATATTATCATTTTCCCGCAACACTCTTTCGACACAGGCAATTCTAAAACATATGCAATATATATAATAAATAAGGAAAATAAATAATTAGCAAGTAAGCATGCAACACATAAGAGAATCTTGATGATCCAAACATGAGTATAATTCAAATCATATAATACACAACACTCATCAATGATCATTCTCAACAAGTCATATTTCAAAATTTATGAAGCCAAGTCATTCAAGCCAATACATCAATCAAACAAGGAAATACATTCAACATACGTTAACTAAAGAATGTTCGTTAGCGAGGCGGAAGCATGCAGACGTAAAACGAGCTATAGTCGACAGGGCCAACATAACTTGGACATGGCTGTCAGACTAGACGTCCGCAATAGTGAAAGCGGGGCCAACATAACTTGGACATGGCTGACAGACTAAAGATATCTAAGGTAGTAAGGACCGCTAAATCCCTTGTCTAATGTATGCATACACCACTATAGATAGGATCGTATCATACTCGCCCTTCGAGTAAGTAGTCACCTAATAATTCGACTACCACCAGAGAGACGACTCTCAAAGGGTGGTGGCTTTTCCAATTACCATCTATGGGCCCGGAAATATCAATGTTGCCCCATCCCCGAGGTTGTATATACTGTGTCGATAAAAATCTCAAGATCGTTATTCGCCTTGGGCAACTCGGGAGGAGCCCAAGTCCCCATAAACGACTACCTCATTAACCCGAATTCAAGAGTCGCGACATGGCGAACAATCCAAGTATTTTATTCAAGTAGCTTATTTTCGTATTCTTATTTCTTCGTTCATCGTAACAAGTGACAGTTCTGTAACTTAATAATATCGTCGAACTTTGTATAATGAAATTCTAGTTCTAGCAGTTCTTCAGATAAACAGAAGTAAGTAGGAAAACTTAAATAGTTTATTTGAGTCCGTTTGTAAATTTTTAATTATTTTACTATTCATCGTATTTTACTATTCATCGTAATTTATTCGTATTTTCATACTTCGTATTTTATTCGTATTTTCATACTTCTTATTTTATTCGTATTTTTATACGTACACGTATTATTAGTATTCATTATTTTATTCTTATAATTGGTATACTTATATTTTATACAACTTTCATACTTAGATATTTATTAAAGTATCAAAATCACTTTTATTTTCTAAGTACAAAATTCTAGTTTTAAAGTCGTTAGGTTCGTTTTGTATTTAGTGATTTTAAAATATATTTTAATCAAAGTTGTTAAGTTCATTTTATACCTAGTAGTTTTAAATAATATATCAAAAGTAAAACTCGGTTTTATTTAGTCATACACTCAACTAATATTTTAGTGGTTCCCATTTTTAGTGAGGTTGTCATAGTTCATTTTAATTAGTCCGTATGTCCAATCCAAATTTAAGCAAAGGTAGTAACACTCGAAATTGTTTATTTCAATACGTGTAACGTTTCTTTTTATCGGTTTAGTAGGTCCTTTTTATTAAGGGTTCATTATACAATCTAATGTAATCCTAATTACAAATCAATTTTTAGTGACTAAGTGATAAATTCATTTTGATCAAATTTAGTCCAATTTAAAGTGGTATGTCGTGTGATACTATACATATGTCAAAATTGATTTACTTCTTTTAATTTCTTAATTCTAACTTATTAACTAATAATTAAATTATTTTAACAATTAAACTAAAAAGTGATAAAAACAATTTTAATCCTAAAATGGGCAAGAATGCCGTGGGGAATGATGGTGGTGTTCAAAATTTTCATTTTTTTTGATTTTATCGGTTTTTAGCTTAAAGTCTTTATATGCTAATTCTTTAAATTATACTAAAGTGATTTAACTCATTTAACATTTCCACTAATATTTTATTTTATTTATGAAGAGTATTATTTACTCACTTTAAATTTCTAACTTTTATATTTTGATGATTTAGTCTATTTAACTTATATGACTATTATTGAAATTTTTTTTACTAAAATCTTTAAACTAAAAATAAAATAAACTTTTAATTATTTTGAATCAAACTAGTCATTTGAATGAAGGACACTTGAAAATGTGAAGAACTCTTATATTTCCCATGTGAACATTTATTAGTTAAATCTTTATATGTTTATGAAATTTTCTCAAACTTTTCCTACAAGTCCATTTTAACTAAACTAATCATAATATGTTATTTAGAAAAATTAAAACTAAAAATTGGTCCATAATAATGGTGTATGCCGTGTGGGTGTAGTATATGTTCAAAATTTTATTTTTTTGATTTTTATACTTCTAATTCAATAACTAATTTATTTTATATCATTTATATATTTTAATCATGAGTGGAAACATATACAAACATTAACATGCCAAAGTAAAATAAAACATTTCTTATCAAAACAATAATAATGCATCAAGAACACAATACTTTTAAACATTCAAGTTTCATAACAATTTCATTTTTAGTCCAAAGCATAAACTAGTTATATTTTCATGTTCATTTTATTACAAGTATTTTAAGCATGCAATTAACAAAAATTAAAACGAAAAATTAAGTGAGAAAAATAGGGGTGGCCGAGAGGTTTTAATAGCTACACAAGTTTTATTTTTTTGATTTTTGCCTTGTAATTAGTCATGCAATACTAAGGTGATAAACCAATTCATACACAATCAAATAGGTGTAAGTGCTTGGCAAATATAGTGTGCGGGAGCACCTTAGGTTAGGTTAGATGGAAAGCTCCTAGCAATCGTCTGATCGCCTATATGATCGAATTGGCTCAAGTCAACACTTCCTTCTTGCTCCTCTTCTTTGGTAGATTAGCACATAAGAATAAAATAAACAAGTTAGAAAATGTTATTAAGACTAAACTAGTTAACTAAAGATTTAAAGTGTATATATATAGTTTTAGGTTTAAGATGTTTTTATTTCTTCATGATTTAGTTTTATGTTCATGTTTATTTGTATGTAAAAGAAGATGAGTGAATGCTAAATATAAATGGTGAGGTATTTATTTAGATGTTCTAGTGAATTTATAAACAAGAAATGAAAATTTAAAGAAGAAAGCTAGAGGAAGAAGATGAAGATCTTGAGGTTTACTCAAGGTTGAAGATGAAGATGAGCTTGAGGTTGCTTGAATATGTGTTTATTTAGAGAGAAAAGGAAGTTGAAGACTTAGAAAAAAAATGAATTGATGATGTTGTTTGTTGTGGGTCTTAGTGGGATAGGAGTAGGGTAGTAGTAGTTGTGTTTTTTTTTTTTTTCTTTGTTTTGTTTTAGTAGTGCATGTATGTGGTAAGTCAACAAGAGTGTAAGGATGATCATGTGATGCTTAAGAGTGTGTAAGTGGATGGTGTGTGTAAGTCAACAATGATCATGCATGTGTAAGAGGATGTAGAGTATGTAAGTGAGCAAAGACCAAGGGAATTATGGTCTTGTAAGGGAATTATGTGTGTAAGAGGAGTAGAGTGTATAAGTGGAATTGTAAGGGCATGTGGGTGTAAGAGAGGAAGAAAATCATGGTCATTGTAAGACCAAGGGGGCCGGCTCTCATGGGAGCTCATGGACCCGATTTTTGTTTGTTGAAATTTCGATTTGCGTGCACGCGAAAAGTCTCGAGTAAAACCGATTTCATTTTAAAAAAAATTTTATTTGGCGTAGTAACGTAATCGAGTATGATTTCTAGGAATATAAATTGAAATTAATAGTTTGGAAATTTCGAGTCAAAAGTACATTTCAAAAATAGAGACGGCGAAGCAAGAAATTTGGCCTCCGAATGAGTGCAGAAAATTCGTTTTGAGTTAGGCAGGTCTGATGGCTATGAAAATAGCGTCATTAAATCCGTCTCGAAAAGTTATGTGGTTTAGGCTTTTGTTTCGCTCGATTCCGAGTCCGTATGACCATTTTATGGCCTCCGAAAGTTTGGTACTAAATTTATATACGGGTTTCAAAAACAAAGAGGACAAAATGTTAAATGAAATTTTAAAGGTATAAGTAGAAACATGTGACTTGTGTAAGAAATTGGAAGAGGGTAAAATTTGACTTTGGTGTCCAAAAGCCAAAAGTCAAATTTTCGGGTTTGATTTTGTTTGCTCCGTTTTATTTACTCTTATTTATAAACTTTTATATTTTATTAAATTTACTATACTTTAAATTATTTGTTTAAAAATTTTAATTCTATTATTCATATTATAGGATTTATAGTTCGAAAATATAAATGTATCAAAGTTGTCAGTTATAAATTGTATTACGGTCTCACAGATTTTCAAATGGTTTGCTTATTTGAAAGAATATTTTTATACAGACTAAATTTTATGAAAGTGAGGATTTTTAAAATGTAGCGTAAATTTATAAAGTTTAATAAAAGCAATTGAATCAAAGTTTTTGTTTGACAAGTATTTTAGACTTAAAACTTATAATACAGATTTATAATAAATTGTTTAGTTTAAGTTTAAATAAAAATTGACAGGACTAGTTTTTATCGAAATTTTTTTTTTTTCAGCCGCGTTTTTAAAGTAATTGAATAAAAGTTAAATTATATAAATTTTAATTTAAGAATTTTGTTAAAATAATTAATTAGTATTAATAAAAACACGGGGTGTTACAGCCTTAACCCAAGCACGGGACGTACTTGGAGTTGCATTAGGGCTAGGATGAATTGGGAATCGAAAAGTAGGCTTAAAACGAGAAAAACCAGGGGCACAATTTATTCAACCAGTTTAATCCTAAAACATGTTCCTGGACCAAATATCACAAATTCCCCTAAACCCTAATTAAGGAATTAGCTACTCATGATAAGGGCAAAACAATAACAATAATAATAAGAAGACATAATTTTATAAATAAAGTAAATAGAATAAACCTGGGATAAATACGGAGTACTGACAATTACAAAGAAATCAATCTTGAAAAACCAATCTTGAAAACTAAACTTAAACTTTGAATGTTGTAAAAGAGAGAAAAAGTAAAACTAAAACTAAGAGAACTAATGGAAATAAAAGCATAAGAGTCTAATTCACGAGCTGAGGTCTTATATATGTGTTCCCTAAATTTAAACTCGGAATAAAACAAAACCGACTCGAAAAAGACCCTCAGCCGGCCGGCCGGCTGCCGGCCTGGCTGGATCGGCCTGACCACTTTGTTGGGCCGGCTCTTCTTCTCTTCTATGCTTGGCCTTATTCTTTGCTTGGGCCTTGTTTATTCATCCTTTATTCTTTTGCTTTGGGCCAAATTAGCTCGTGGCCCTTTAATGTTTGTTAGTCTTTGGTCTTGGCTCGTGTTCTCGAGCTCCTGCGTGAGCTCAAGCTAGGTCCTGTCGTCTCGAATCTCGTAATGCTCCAATTGTCCCGGGTTTTGGCTCAAAACCACCAAAACCTGCAAAATGTAAATAAAAGGCAGCAGTATCGAGAAGTATAACATATAACTCATAAAATCATAATAAATACGACTAAATGTAAGCTAAATGCGACTGAACCGGGGGCATAAAACGTATATAAATAACATGTATCAAACTTCCCCAAACCAAACCTTTGCATGTCCTCAAGCAAACAGCATCGGAGAAAATCAAAGTGACACGAACTTATCACGCTAGTATCTCAAAGTGGACGACCTATGCACAAAGACTTACAACCATAGACTATTTCACCAAAAATAGAGCACAAGTCTCAACCGTTCACACCACATCGCATTACTAGCCTCTAACGCTTACGCAAAAGTAAAACTGACGACATTTTCAATTCAAGCAAGGCCAACAGTACAGACCACTTTCCATCAACCAAATCTTTCCACATCATTTCCTTTTTCTTTTTGTTTCTTTTGTCTTTTTTTTTTTTCTTTTTCGCAAATGTGGAGCATCCCTCGTATGTAATACCGTTTAGCTTGACATTCACTCGATAAAGATCGTGCTCGGGTATACATTTTTCCTTAAGGGTTACATCATTACTCATACTCCCGGTTGCAACCAAATTCATGGCCACTGTGGTTACTCAAGTCAATGAGTCCCCTCCGAGAGCATCGAAGCATTGCCCCAACAATTATAAAATGATCTTTCCAAATAACCACTAACCAACAAACAAACATTCCACAGACCATTGCCAAGCTCGAACGTCAAAGTCGAAAGTAAACGAACGAAAAGCGAGAAGAATTAAGCAGATACAAGTGGGTTAGTGTTGAGGCTCGCAATCTATTAATAGGAAACAAACCAATCGTGCAAGCTAAGACGATAGAAAGTCGACTCGGAGATACTAAAGATCAAAATAAATGCACTAATCAATTCTCCAAACTGGACAAAGCAGACCAAAAAGACTCGTATTTTTGTAATTTTTTTGAAATTTTTTGATTTTTTTGGGTTTTTATAATAAATGCACACGAAATGAAAATGCAAACAACCTAATAAACGCGAAAGTGTTTCCCTCCCCCAAACCAAATCACACATTGTCCTCAATGTGGAAAACAGCACAACCACAAAAGCAGAGGAGGACACATAACATAAGGGGTAAGGAAATCAAAACGAGGAAAGAGGGTAAAAGGGGTAAAGAGTGCTCACATTATAACGTTGGAGCTCCTCCAAACCGAAGTCAATCATGGAGTGCGGCTAAAATCCACAAATATGCGTCCAAATCAGTCCAACGATGAAGTACTTCGGCATAGCACGCAAGAAGGAACAAAACGAAACAATGAGACCACGGCGCGGTCCAGACTCGGCCGTGACTGGCCGGGCACCCCAAATTTCAATTTTTGCGTTTTTCCTGTTTCAAATTTCGACTGACTCTCACGGCCCAGGCCAGCCCTAGAGGGCCCGGCTAAGACCCTTCCTCGTGAGCGTTTTGAACATACTAAGGACCCAAAAAGCCATAAGTACCTGCGCGCTAAAAATCATAAAATAATACCCTCATCCTCGCGAGCTCAATAAAAACCAAATGTCGTAAAAAGCAAACAAAACAAAGTACAAGTGCAAATGAAAATACAACGTCATCGGGTTGCCTCCCGGAAGCGCTGGTTTATAGTCCCGCACGACTCTTCAAAGCTTCAAAATCATCAAGTATATGGAGGCCAAGGTCGTTGGCCATTTGCGACAGCTTCACTCGGCGATATAGCAGTTGATCGCCATAGAATTCCTCCCTCTCGAGGCAGCTTAGCATACTCCATCATCGTAGGGCCTCGATCACGAAACGGCTCAACTGTAGGCCCTCCATCCCCATTGCTAGCGTCGTAGAGATCAGCTCCAAGTAACGTCCTCTCCCCCAAACCATCCTTGCAGCTATCCTGTGAAGAACCTGCACAAAGGGAAGAGACATGCAAAACCTCCAAAGTGTCTCCAGTAGTGTGAGACGGAGGTACAACATTAATACAGCAAACTGACTCTATACGCATGGGTGACCGCGGGGTATCAGAATGTGTAAAAGTGAGCTTTTCACCCCCCACCGTAAAAGCTAATGTCTTATTCCCCACGTCAATAACTGCACCAGCAGTGTGCAGGAAGGGTCTCCCCAAAATGATAGGAATGTGGACATCCTCGGGCATGTCAAGCACTACGAAGTCTACAGGGATAAAGAATTTTCCAACCTGTACTGGGACGCCGTGTAGGATACCCAAGAGACGCTTTACGGAACGGTCAGCCATTTGCAAAGTGATGCTAGTTGGTTCTAAAGCTGACAAGCTCATCTTTTGGTATAACGAGTAGGGTAGGACACTCACACTCGCTCCAAGGTCGCATAAGGCGTTCTTAACCACAAACCTACCTATAGAGCACGGGATAGAAAATGTTCCAGGGTCACTAAGCTTAGGGGGTTTACTACCCTGTAGCCTAGTACTAACTTCCCCCACGAAAGCTACAGTCGACACATCCTCTAACGTACGCTTACGAGCTAAGACGTCCTTCAGAAATTTAGCATACGCAGGAATTTGAGTCATAAGGTCAATAAAAGGGACGTTTACCTGAAGAGCCTTGATGACGTCGACGAACCTCCTGAACTTAGCCTCGGGCTCTGCACCTCGTTGGCGACCAGAAGATGGCAGCTTAATCGGATTCGGGGGCGTTGGAGCAGCAGGAATACCAAAATTAACACCCAAATCATCCTTTCCGCGACAACGGCTCCAAAGGTTGGACGACCACGCCGGCCGACCGGCCAGGACCTCTCGATCACACTGCGGTTTCACCGTGTTTTCACCCTCATCCTTCTCCTCTTCCTCCAAGTTCATAGGATCACCGTACATTGACCCACTTCTCAACGTAATTGCACATGCCGTGTGATGCGGAGGGTTAGGAGGATTACCTTGAGGTGGAAGGGTACCCGGTTGTCGTGACGCTTGCGAAGCGGCGAGCTGCGCCACTTGATTTTCCAACAGTTTAATTGCAGCGTCCTTAGCTTGCCCATCCTTTTGCATTTGCTGCATCATCATCTCTTGTGACTTTTGCACGGCCATTGTCACCTTCGACATCTGCAGCATCATGGCCTTCATCTCGGCCATAGGATCGGGTACCGGTGCAGTTTGAGGTGGAATGAAGGGTGGTTTTTGGTAGTTAGGTGGAGTTGGTTGATTTTTGTAGGGAGGTTGATAAGGGGCATTTTGTGGAGGTGGGGGAGTTGGGTTGAGCACGTTCTAGTTGCGATACGATAGAAGCGAGCGATCGTAACCCGGTTGATTCTGGTACGGCAGGTTTTGAGGATAGGACTGATACGCGTAAACCTGCTCCTAGCGCAAAGATACCGTAGAATAACCTGAATCGTGCCCCGCAATAGCATTAACTTGGGCACTCGACGAACCACTCCCCTGCATAGCATCAAACTTCCTATTCAGCTCAGAAAGTTGACTCATAACTGCATTCATGCTCTCATTTCCACGGTCGTTGTGCGCGGACCGTGAATTACCCCGTGGCTTCCTGAACTGGGCCGAATGAACAGCCATTTCCTCGATCAACTGCCACGCTTTATCGTCATCCGTATTATTAGCAAATCGACCTCCCGCGGCCGAGTCAAGAATAGCGCGATTCTCGGCATACAACCCATTATAAAAAGTCATTATAATCAGCCAATCTCCAAGTCCGTGATGTGGACATTCACGGATCAACCGTTTGTAACGGTCCCACGGCTCAGCTAACGTCTCGTCATAACTCTGCTGAAACCCCTGTATCTGACTACGGAGTTGGTTAGTCCGCTCTGGAGGATAGAACTTGCGATAGAATGCAAGAGCTAGACTTGGCCAATCCGTAATACCCGCAGCAATTTTATCCAAATCAGTGATCCAATCCCGCGCTCGATCACGTAAAGAAAAAGGGAACAACATCTCCCTAATCTGATTTTGAGTGATCCCGTTCTGCTTAATTGTTGAGCAGTAATCCGTAAAAACCTGCATGTGTTTACCGGGATCCTCCGTAGGATTTCCACCTAATTGATTGCGCTCCACCAAAGATAGGAAGGCGGGGCGAATCTCGAAGTTCCCTTGGACCGTGTTGGGTATTGTGAATCCTTGCGGGATCGACTCGGTCTTGGGAAGCGAGTGACTATAAAGTTTAGGCATAGTCACGCGCGGTGGAGAAGAAACTGGAGTAATAGGAGGTGTGTCCTCTTCGTAGGACGATTGCGCTGCACTAGAACCCGAATGCGACGCTTCCTCAAAATCAAGATCGATTAATTTACTTGCTTCCCGACGTAGTCTGTGAAATGCTCGCTCAGGTTCAGGCTCAAATGGAGATAAACCTGTAGGTGACCTGTGCATAAACAAAACTACAAGCAAACGTTGAGAAACGGTCTCAAGGAACTAGGTTCCTTGAGACAGGAGAGAAAAAACCTGTAACAACTAACTAAAACTAAAACTAACAAAGCCGTTTCCCCGGCAACGGCGCCAAAATTGACACAGCTAAGTCGTATCGCTGAAATCAAAATAAACCTAACAAACAACTAACAGCAGCTAGTGGCAAGCAGGATCGTATCCACAGAGAAACGGAGTAGTCTTAAGCTAAAGTCGGAGTAAAACAGGTCTAACTCAGGTGTGAAAAAGGTTTGTTATGAGCTATAAACTAAAGCAAATAAAGTAAAGATGAATAGAAATATATAAGGAGAAAGATTAGGGCATCGGGTTCATTATGACAATGATTCAGGAACTCAAATTTATAAGAAGGAAGCGATAAACTGTGCAAATTGACTAGGTTTATAAAACGCTCTCTCGAATCAATTTTAGCCTTAAGCAAATTTAGCGGGCTCTCGCAACTTACTAAATTCAACTTATCAATCTCGCGTAAGTCTAGTTTTAACTCGGCTTTCGATCTTAAATTAAAACCTACTCAGGTTCAATTAAACTCAGACAAATCGTTGATCAGGCGAAATAATCCTAATTCAATTGGCATAAAACGCGTAGAAAGAAATCAAGTGCACTATTTATTCAACCAGTTTAATCCTAAAACATGTTCCTGGACCAAATATCACAAATTCTCCTAAACCCTAATTAAGGAATTAGCTACTCATGATAAGGGCAAAACAATAACAATAATAATAAGAAGACATAATTGAATAAATAAAGTAAATAGAATAAACCTGGGATAAATACGGAGTACTGACAATTACAAAGAAATCAATCTTGAAAAACCAATCTTGAAAGCTAAACTCAAACTTTGAATGTTGTAAAAGAGAGAAAAAGTAAAACAAAAACTAAGAGAACTAATCGAAATAAAAGCATAAGAGTCTAATTCACGAGCTGAGGTCTTATATATGTGTTCCCTAAAATTAAACTCGGAATAAAACAAAACCGACTCGAAAAAGACCCTCAGCCGGCCGGCCGGCTGCCGGCCTGGCTGGACCGGCCTGACCACTTTGTTGGGCCGGCTCCTCTTCTCTTCTATGCTTGGCCTTATTCTTTGCTTGGGCCTTGTTTATTCATCCTTTATTCTTTTGCTTTGGGCCAAATTAGCTCGTGGCCCTTTAATGTTTGTTAGTCTTTGGTCTTGGCTCGTGTTCTCGAGCTCCTGCGTGAGCTCAAGCTAGGTCCTGTCGTCTCGAATCTCGTAATGCTCCAATTGTCCCGGGTTTTGGCTCAAAACCACCAAAACCTGCAAAATGTAAATAAAAGGCAGCAGTATCGAGAAGTATAACATATAACTCATAAAATCATAATAAATACGACTAAATGCAAGCTAAATGCGACTGAACCGGGGGCATAAAACGTATATAAATAACATGTATCAGTATTGGGATACCACGACGACGTTTCACATGCCCGGCTTTGAGGCCGGCATTACTTTGTCAGGGTATGCGGTCATGACGGGGCTTCCGTTCGGGGACCGTGATATGAGTTTTGGGTTTGCGCCGTCTATTGTGGACGAGGTGGTGACTACCGCGATTGGCGGTGGTCTGGAGGTGGAGTATGAGGGTAACCCACCTTTTGTGATCAAGACGAGCTTCATCTTGGAGTATTTTGAGGGGAAGACCGAGCAGGGTCCTGCGGAGTGGACTGACGAGCAGAACGCTCGTTTGTGGCTGTGGTGGTTCGTTAGCGCCGTGTACTTCGGCGATAAGGGTGAGAGGGCGACGACGTCGGTCCTGATGCATCTCATAGACTGGGGTGCGATTGGGACACTTGACTGGGTGTCGCCGTCCATAGGTTTGTGCATTCGCTTCTGCATGGACGCGGTGAGGCCGCGGGTCATGCAACGAGGATCGAGACTGTCCTTAGTCTCGCCCGGCTTTGTGATGGAGCTATGCATTGATTTTGTTTTTGTCTTAGATGTATTGTTATTCGTTTTTGTTGTCTTTATAACGTGCTTTTGTATGTGCAGTCGTGGATCTTCAGTCACTTTCTTTTTCTGTTGCCTCCGCATGCTGAGAAGATTGTGAAAGTGTATCCGGCGGTGCGTGCCAGAACACGATGTAACCGATCTTGACTTCGTTGGTCATATGACGAGGTTCGGGTGCGTCTGAACCTTATGGAGTTTGATCAGGTTTGTGTTTGAACCATTTTAAATAGAGTGTACTTAAAATGATTGTATTAGTGAATGTTTGTTCTTGTTTTGTAGTTCGTGCCGTTTCCGTGGGGCCAATACGCGGGTATTCCTTTGGGCATTGGGGCGCGGTTTGCGTTCTGAGACACCCAGCGTCTGTGCCTTAGCGGCAAATGCGGGACCGGTTTGGTACCTTGTAGAGCGTTTGGTCTACCAGGCGGGGTGGCCGGCTCCTGTGGTGCCTAAGGACCCGCCGAGAGTCCTGTTTGAGCGAGGGGTTTCCGCGCAGGATCGGATAGCGTTGTACGGGGAAGGAGAGTCGGCGAGTCTTCTTTGTCTTGGGGAAGACTATGGCCAGTTTGCTCAGTCTCGGCTTGCTTGTGGGCCGATTGAGGTATGTTTGCTTCTTTTGGAGAGTGCGTAAGGTAATTTTTCCGAAAAATTTCCCTGACGTGTGCGTTTTGTATTTGTTTTGCAGAAATTTGATCCCGAGATGGCGGAGCAGCCTGGTGACTTTCCTACTACTATTGAGTACGATGACTCGGGCGTCCGTCGTACCTCCACTCTTCCGACGTACTTGCCGGTGAGTACTGACGCGGGTATGGACAGCTGGACGAGCAAGGTGAAAAAGGTATGTATTTTTGTGATTGTATATGTATGAGCCCCCATTTTGATCGAGATATGTAATATAGCGATGATCAAACTAGTGATATGCGTATTTTGTGGTTACCCCCCTCGAGTTTGTCGTAATTTGAGTGAAATTAAGGCAAAGTGGGGTTGACAGAGGTTGTTTTTTGAAATTTCCCTGCTAAGTTTGACTTAATTTGAGTGAAATTAAGGCAAAGTGGAGAAGATTTGATGTGGTTGTGTGTGTTATGTGTTGCAGGTGGCCAAGGAGGTGCACAAGAAGCTGTGGAGGACAGCTAACAGGTGGAGGATGGCACTGGCCGAGCAGATCGCTTCAATCGGTGTGTCGAGTCGTCACGAGACTACCGTATTCGCGTGAATTTGACGAGTATCGTCGTCGTCATCCTGAGTGAACTTGTGTAATAAAGATTGTATGAATCTTAGTTTACATGTCTTTGTAGGTTGCTTGAACTTGAACTTGATTGGCAGTTGTGAACCTGTTTAGTAAGCTTGTTTGAAAAACGAATGATTCCCGAGTGGGATGCTTTGATGTTTGATTAGCTTGTGAAAATGTGTTTTTGCAAAAAGTTCATTTTAAATGCGAAATGAGCTTGCATGAATGTCGGAAATGTTATGTGTTGACTCGTGGCATGAATCGTATTTGCTAAAGCGAAATGTTGCTGCATGGGGAACAACAAAGGAATGTCGTAGGTTAATGTAAGATGTCGTGTTTTAGGAAAGGCGAAATTAGGAAAATTGTGAGAAAACCCGCCCCTGAAACCGCATAGCTCTATGCGGTTTGAGGTGCAAACCGCATAAGCTTATGCGGTTTGGGGTGCAAACCGCATAGAGTCATGCGGTTTGCCGGCGTGGCTGGTAACGCTGTATTTCCATATTTCGGACGCGTTTTTCCTATATAAGGAGAGGGGGTGCGTGCCATAATCTTCATTCACAAACACTTCTTTCCCTTCTTTTATTACAAGTTTTTGCTCTCATAAATATAGTAGGCATATTTACAAAGTTCTAAAAAAATGGTTCAGCATTTTGATGCTCTTTTGAAGAGGTGGACTTCCTCATTAAGTCCGGCGATGAAGAAGGCGTTGTACGACGATGGTGCGGGCGTTTTTATTGGCTTTCGTCAAATGAAAGTCGATATAGACTTCCTTGATGCGTGCTTAGGTTATTGGGACCCAAGCTTGCATGTGTTTAGGTTTCCCAGGGGAGAGGTGTGTCCTTCGATGGAGGAATTCGCGGCCATTGCTGGGTGGTCGAAACGGACTACTCCAGTTGTTAAGAGGAGTGAGCTTTGCTATAATGGAAGGTTACGAAACTTCCTTGGGATGACCAATGCTCATGCTGCGGGTTTGTTTGAGGGAGGTAAGGTGAACATGCTTAACTTGTGTCAACGGTACATGAATAAGGTAGACACCAGCATTTCGGACCGTTCTAGGCGGAGGGCCCTTGCTTTTTGTTTGGTTCACCGTTATGCTTTTGCGGGGTCCATGCCAGATGGGGTGTTCGGGAACGCGAGGTATGCTCGTGTTGTCGAAGAGATGGAAAGGGGATATGATCCTTCTGCGTTGATCCTAACGGAGACCATACTGGGCTTGGACGACCGTTATGCTAATCGTCTGAGCTCGTACCGCGGTTGTGCTAGGATCCTCAACGTTTGGCTCATGGAGAGGTTAAGTGTGTACGCTGCTCTTCCTCTCAACGGTGTCTTCAAGGCTGTGGCGACGACGTCACGAAAGATGGAGTGAGCCAACCCTCGGGAGCGTTCACTCAACTACTTCCGTGGGTTCGTGAAGGAGAGCACCATTCGTTGGTATGTGTCATGGTGGCGTATCACAGCGATTACGGCGCCGTCTATTGTAAATGCGGCTCATAGGTTGATGTTGTGCGGTTTTGAACGAGGGGTGTGGATTCATCCTCTTCGCTTGAAGAGGCAAATCGGGCTTGCTCAAACCATACCCGAGCAGGATACTCAGGTTGGAGGGGTTGTTGTCTTAAACAACCAGATGATCGATGCTTGGATCCGAGGATGGTCGGACCGTGTTACTTGGGCTGTTCCGGAGCATATAGAGTCTACTCGTGTTACGGACTTCTACACGAGGTGGTATCGTTCCAATGATCCTCAAGAGCGGGAGAATCAAAGGAGGAGAGAGAAGAATGGGCCAAAGCCCTCCTTGGCGTATGAGGTGGTGCACGAAAGGAGGGACTATGGTGATCTTTGTGCAGTTAGTGTGGATGCTTCTACTTCGAAGCCTGCGCGGGAAAGGCTTGGGCCAAGGGTGACCGTTAAAGATCGTCTAGGGTCAAGGATCGAGGAGCCCCCAGTCGGGCTGGACGAGGATCCGATCTAGCCCCCAGGATTTGAGAGACCTACTCCCGTAATCAGTTCGAAGATTGTGGCGGATCGGCCTCTTGAAGATGAAGAGGCTAATCCCAAGCGGCGGAAGACGGCTTAGTGTGTTTTGTTTTGCTTAGAAAATTTTCTTTATTCAAAAACATGTTTTAGATTCGAATAAAGGGTTAAGGAGGCTTGTTCCTAACTCATTTCTAAATTGCGAAAAATTCTAAATAAAGTAATAAAATTGAATTAATTTGCTTTTGTCTTGTCTCGTTGCTTTCTTTTGTTTTGCTTTGAAATGTTCTCGACCATTTTAAGCTTTGAACATTTGTATTTTGTCTTAAATCCTCGACCTTTTTAAGCTTTGGATTTGTTTGTTTGATTTGTTTAGTCTTAAATCCTCGACCTTTTTAAGCTTTGGATTTAGATTTTTTTTTGTGTTGACTGTGCTCTCGACTTTTTTAAGCTTTGAGCGTGTCATTTTGTGAGCGCATCGCCCTTGACCTTTTTAAGCTTTGGGCTTGCGTGGTAGGAAGTTCGGTGGTGCTTTTGACAAGTGATATCTCATATATTTATATACTTTATAGCCCCTGTCGCTTGCGTTTCTTCGCGTTTCCCGTGCTTTTACATGCGTTTCGCTTCCTATTTTGCTCCGTTTTGGCCCTGCTGCGTTTTTGTGTCTATATTGCAGGTATAAGCAGCTATTTGGAGTTTAGGATGCTATTCGGGAGGTTTCGTGAAGTTTCGTAAAGTTTCGTGAAGTTTGGAGGTGTTTCGAGTTGTTTTCGTCGCGTTTCGGTTGCGTACGAGCCTCGTTTCAACAAATGAAGGTGTCCCGGGACCATGGGACGGGATTTGAAACTCACATGATCATCCTAAGCCTTGTCCCTACCCCTTGGGACGACATAGGCCTTGTCCCTATGCCTTGGGACGAGAAGAATTGCAAAAGAAACTAAGTACAAAAAGGATGCAAATTGAGGACTTGGCCTGTATCCAACGGGACGGCTTGGTCCCGGTCGGGAGACCCTTGTCCCGGACGGGACACTCATCCCGGACCCCAGGGACGGGTCTTGACTCTTCGTGTGCTTTAAATACATCGTCAATTTGAAGGAGCAAAACATTATATTTTCGTCTGAAATTTTTAGAGCATTTCTTAGACTCATAGAACTACTTTCTCTCCAAAATTTAGGGTTTGATCATTTTTCCTTCTTGTACTTTGAATTCCCGACTCGGAAGCTTGTTTTGATCATTCTATTTGGTTTTGTTGTTCATGTTCTTCATCCTTGCTCTTTGGATTTCTGATTGGTATTGTATTCAACTTTTCCCTTTTCATTGTTATTTCAATATTTATCGTGTTTGATCATGTCTTTCTCTATTGTTCTTGTTTTTGTTGTTGAATTCGTCATGTGTGAGTAGTCTCTTATCTAGGGAAGAAGGGTGAATCATGGGTGCTTGCTTGGTTTATTTTTGATGATGTTTTGAGTTAGGTTTTCGCGCTCGTTTTGATTGTCTCGCTTTGTATGCGTTTGTTGATCCTTTGGCCAAGGGTTTGTGAGCGATTGTCACCCTTAAACTTAAGATCGAAAGCCTAGTTTAGGGAAGGACACGAGACCAATCATTAGGACCCTCACTTGTAAGTCGCGAGAGCCCGCATTTGAGACCTAGAGGAGCTTAAGACCGAGAGGCCTAGCTTACCCTTAGCGAGAGCGATTTCCTACTCATTTCTGTCACCATCCTTTGACCTAGCATTCCCCGTGCCTAACCCGATTCCCTAGACCTTTCTCCTATCGTTTTAATCCCTTATTTACTCGCTATAGCTTTAGTAACCTCAACCTTTCGAACCGAGACTAGAATCATACAAAATAACCAACTTAAGCGACTTTCTCCCTGTGGACTCGACCCGACTTACCCTTGCTACTTGTTAGTGGTTGTTCGGATTTATCTTTGATTAGGAGACGCGACTATATCCTATCAAATTTTGGCGCCGTTGCCGGGGAGACGGCTTTGTTTTTCGTTGTTTATTTGGTTCTTTTCTCACTTGTTACTCTTTTGTCTCAAGTAACCTCAATTCCTTAAGGCCGTTACTTACGTCTACTCTAGTGCTTGTGCATGCCCAGGTTATCACGTACGTCTCAAAAAGGCTTGGCAATTCCATTTGACCCGGAGCCGGAGCGTACATTCTTAAGGCGCAAGAACTTGCTCAAGGACTTGGAAGCTACTTCCTCTTCTACTTCATCTCACGTTGAACCCGAGCCCGAAATAAAGAAGATGGTTAAGCTATCGGATCACTCGAGGCCGACTGCGGCTCAAGTTCCTACGGGCAATGCTATGCCCACCATAGCTGCCAACAACTTTGAGGTCAAACCCGCGTTTATAAATTTGATCGAGCGAACTCAATTTGGAGGGAGTCCCGGTGAGGACCCTAACTTGCACATCCAAAACTTTTGTGATTATTGCTCCACAATCAAGCAAACGGGGGTCACTCAAGATCAAATCCGGGAGATGCTCTTCCCGTTTTCCCTCCGAGACAAGGCAAAGTTGTGGTTCAATTCTTTAAATCGTGTTGCGCTTGCTATTGTGGATTGGAACTCCCTCGTGTTGGCATTTTATCAAAAGTACTTCCCTCCGGAGAAGACCGCAATGTTGAGAAGCCAAATCACGAGCTTCCGACAACGAGGAGATGAGTCCTTGTTTGATGCGTGGGAACGTTACAAAGACCTCCAACGTCAATGCCCTCATCATGGCATGGACAAGTGGTTTATCGTTATGCAGTTTTATAACGGTCTTTATAATGAGTCACGACAAGTGCTCGATTCGGCGGCGAATGGTAGGTTCGACAACATCGACGTCGAAGAGGCTATTGACACGATAGAAGCTATGGCAATACATAATGCGCAATACGGGAGCTCTAGGAATGTGCCTAGGATTGGAGGTAAGACCGATGGTGATATGGTAGCCATGCTCAATGCAAAAATGGATGCTATGACCGCTATGATTATGAGTCAAATGCAAGCGGGTAGTAGTTCCTCGAGTGCTAGTGGACAAACGGTTGCGGCACTGCACACTACTCAAGACGCGCCTTGCAATTCTTGTGGCGTTTCCGGTCATTCTTCTCATGAATGCCGAGGTATGTATGCCCCCGTTCTTGCCTTTCAATCTCAACAAAATAACCCTTACTCCAATTACTATAATGAAGGGTATAAAAATCACCCGAACTTGAGCTACAAAAGCAACAATGTCTTGAATCCGCCACAACAACAACCACAATACAATCCCCAACAAACACAATACCAAAACAGCCCACAAAATTTCAGCTACAACAATCCAAGACCTTACAACCCTCCGGGCTTCAATCGCCCTAATTTTCAAGCTCAAAATGCCCCGCCACCCGTTGTTCCCGCTCCGGTTCCTGATCCTTTGAGTACCATGCAAGCCATGATGATGCAAATGGCTAAAAATCAAGAAACGATGATGGCTCAAATGCAAAAGAGCGATCAAGCTAAAGATGCCGCCATTAAAATGCTAGAAACTCAAATGGCTCAACTTGCTTCTTCAAGCTCCCAACGGAAGCCGGGTAACCTTCCATCCCAAGGCACTCAACCTCAACATGAATCGATCAATGCCATCTCTTTGAGAAGTGGCACAAGCTACGATGGTCCTCCAATGCCCCCGGTGGTAAGTGAGGTAGACCCTTCTCTTTCTCCTAATAATTTGCATGCTTCTAGTGATGGTTTTGCAGGAATGAGCACGAGTGGAGCCGGGAAAGGAGGAGAAGCCGTGAGTCAAGGTGGTGGTGCAGCCGTGAAGAACAAAGACAAGGAGCAAGCCAATGGCAAGCCTGTCGAGCCGCCGATTCAAATCAAACTACCATTCCCAAGCCGAGTGGTAAAATCTAAACTTGACTCGCAATTCGGTAAGTTTATGGAGGTCGTCAAGGACCTTAAGGTAACGGTACCCTTCACTGAACTCGTTACGCAAGTTCCTGCTTACGCTAAATTTCTCAAAGACATACTCACTCGTAAGAGGTCGTTTAGCGAGGTCGAGACTGTGGCTTTCACTGCCGAGTGTAGTGCGCTTTTACAAAACCAGTCTCCTCCTAAGCTAAAGGACCCGGGTAGCTTCTCCATCCCTTGCACTATCGGAACTACTTTTATCGACAAAGCTTTATGTGATTTAGGTGCAAGCGTGAGTGTCATGCCTTATTCGGTATGCGAGAAGCTCAACATGGGCGAGTTGAAAGTAACTAATATCACGCTTCAAATGGCGGATCGTTCTGTCAAACGCCCACCCGGTGTTTTGGAGGACGTTCCTGTCAAGGTTGGTAAGTTTTTCATTCCCGTCGATTTCATTGTTCTTGACATGGCCGAGGACTCCCAAATTCCTATTATATTGGGCCGGCCTTTCTTGCACACTGCTGGTGCAATCATAGACGTCAAGAACGGGAAATTGACGTTGGATATAGGAGGTGATAAAGTTACTTTTAACCTTTCTAACGCTCTAAAACGTCCCATGTTGGAGGAGCATGTCTTTGCTGTCGATGTTCTTGATGAATGTGTGAACGAGTGCTTACCTCAAGTCCTCGAGAGAGATCCTCTTGAGGCCATGCTTTGTTGTGATATGTATGCAGGTGAGCTAGGGAGGAGGGAAGAAGGTAGAGCTGTGATAAAGGACGATGTGAGTGTTGTTGCGTGCATTGGTAGCCGAGCTGATCTTGGCCGAGATGATGGAGGTGTTGATGATGACGGATATGGTGATGAAGAGGACGATGGTAGCGGGTTCGTCTACGACGAGACCCATGGATGGTGGTACTTCCCGTACCCTGCTGCGCCCCCAGTTTAAGCTGGTTTGGGGGAACCGTTTTGCTTGTAAATATATTGTATGTACTTTTGTTTCCCTTGAGACTTTTATCGTTTTATTCCCCTTATTTTAAGGTCCCCGTGTTGATGTGCTTTAGGACACATTGGGGACAATGTGTTGTTCGGTTTGGGGGGAGGAACGCTTTGCTCTATTTTTACGCTTTCTTTTTCGTTTTTCATTTTCCAAAAAACTCACAAAATCCAAAAAAATCTGAAAATTTCAGAAAATCACAAAAAAATCAGAAAATTCTCAAAAATACCAAAAATACGTATCCCGATCGTTGTTTGCGATCTTGTTTTTACCTTGATTTTTCCCGACATCCCTTCCCTTGTTTGCTTTTTGCTTTGGCATGATTTACATTGTTTGGATTAGCGCTACGGGGATGTTGAGACGCTTGCAGATGATGGCGTGCTTTTACGTTTGGCTTTATCATTTCATGGACTTTAGCTACTTATATTGTGAGGTTTTTAGCCTCCTGCGGCCGGTTCATCATTCCCGGTCCCCGTGCTTATATTGAGAGTAGTTCTCCTCGTGGGGTGCGTAATATCAACACGCATAAGTGTGGCCTCTATCCCGTGTTTCCCATGATTTTGTCACTTGTTATTGCATATGAGGCTTTAGTTGATTTCACGTTATTCACCTTGTTCATACTTTGCTTTATTCCTCTCATTTTTGATCCTTTACCCCCTTTCCCACATGAGTTTTGAGCTACATTGCCATATAGCCTACCCTAGCCTTGCTAGTGACCGCTTTGCTTACTCTTGTGCTCGTTCTTGGGTGGTGATCATTATTTTGCTACGACTTGCTGATGTCGTTGGCGTTGAGAGTGATGGTGGATTGGAGTCGGGATTGCTGTTTCCCCGACCCTTGATGAGGAATTTTCCGCAACATGTGAGTGTGCTCTTTTTGCTCAAGAAAAGGAAAAAATCAAACACAAAAATCTGAAAAACAAACACAACACACAAAAAAATCAAAAGAAAAGAAAGTGTGTGCACAAAATAAGAAAGTTGTTGTTGTTTTACATGAGTGAGCACTTGTACTTGATTCTTATGTTGCGTTGATGTGTAAAGGAGACCGTTATGCTGTTTTCGGTCCGTGTTTCATGAGAGTTGGGTTCCGTTTTTGGTTGGATGAGCACTTGAGTAGCACTTGTGGTTTCTAGTGGCTTAGCTCTACGATTCCATAACTATTTGATCCATCTTATTACCCTTTACCTCTCTATGGCCTTTACACTCCTCATATCCTATGTAAGCCCTCATGTTTGGTTCGTTTTGTGACATTATTGTGTACGGGAATGCGAGATTTGGCCCACATTCGATTGCGGGCGTGCTTCCACTAGTCGAGTAGGTGAGTGTCATCACATATATCACCTTGATCATCATTTGAGTAGAGTGGAAACCGCGAGAGGTCCGTGATTTGATTGCTAGAGAGCCTTTGTTTAAGCCGTGCTATTCATTCTGCGCCGTCTTGTAATTCTCATCCGTTAGCTAGCTATTTCCTACGTCCCATGCTGTTTCGGGATTGATTGCCATTTGCTCATGCTACTTGCGGTTTGGTGTTTGTTCGGGGAAGTTCTTCTTATGCTCGCTTTGTCCTCTATTTTCTGTCATGCTTTGTTGCTTGAGGACAAGCAACGGTTCGGTTTGGGGGAGTTTGATATCTCATATATTTATATACTTTATAGCCCCTGTCGCTTGCGTTTCTTCGCGTTTCCCGTGCTTTTACATGCGTTTCGCTTCCTATTTTGCTCCGTTTTGGCCCTGCTGCATTTTTGTGTCTATATTGCAGGTATAAGCAGCTATTTGGAGTTTAGGATGCTATTCGGGAGGTTTCGTGAAGTTTCGTAAAGTTTCGTGAAGTTTGGAGGTGTTTCGAGTTGTTTTCGTCGCGTTTCGGTTGCGTACGAGCCTCGTTTCAACAAATGAAGGTGTCCCGGGACCATGGGACGGGATTTGAAACTCACATGATCATCCTAAGCCTTGTCCCTACCCCTTGGGACGACATAGGCCTTGTCCCTATGCCTTGGGACGAGAAGAATTGCAAAAGAAACTAAGTACAAAAAGGATGCAAATTGAGGACTTGGCCTGTATCCAACGGGACGGCTTGGTCCCGGTCGGGAGACCCTTGTCCCGGACGGGACACTCATCCCGGACCCCAGGGACGGGTCTTGACTCTTCGTGTGCTTTAAATACATCGTCAATTTGAAGGAGCAAAACATTATATTTTCGTCTGAAATTTTTAGAGCATTTCTTAGACTCATAGAACTACTTTCTCTCCAAAATTTAGGGTTTGATCATTTTTCCTTCTTGTACTTTGAATTCCCGACTCGGAAGCTTGTTTTGATCATTCTATTTGGTTTTGTTGTTCTTGTTCTTCATCCTTGCTCTTTGGATTTCTGATTGGTATTGTATTCAACTTCTCCCTTTTCATTGTTATTTCAATATTTATCGTGTTTGATCATGTCTTTCTCTACTGTTCTTGTTTTTGTTGTTGAATTCGTCATGTGTGAGTAGTCTCTTATCTAGGGAAGAAGGGTGAATCATGGGTGCTTGCTTGGTTTATTTTTGATGATGTTTTGAGTTAGGTTTTCGCGCTCGTTTTGATTGTCTCGCTTTGTATGTGTTTGTTGATCCTTTGGCCAAGGGTTTGTGAGCGATTGTCACCCTTAAACTTAAGATCGAAAGCCTAGTTTAGGGAAGGACACGAGACCAATCATTAGGACCCTCACTTGTAAGTCGCGAGAGCTCGCATTTGAGACCTAGAGGAGCTTAAGACCGAGAGGCCTAGCTTACCCTTAGCGAGAGCGATTTCCTACTCATTTCTGTCACCATCCTTTGACCTAGCATTCCCCGTGCCTAACCCGATTCCCTAGACCTTTCTCCTATCGTTTTAATCCCTTATTTACTCGCTATAGCTTTAGTAACCTCAACCTTTCGAACCGAGACTAGAATCATACAAAATAACCAACTTAAGCGACTTTCTCCCTGTGGACTCGACCCGACTTACCCTTGCTACTTGTTAGTGGTTGTTCGGATTTATCTTTGATTAGGAGACGCGACTATATCCTATCAACAAGCTGCCTACGTATCCGCGTTTCACGGAGTCAAACCGGCGTAGTTCGTGTGATTCGGTTAAGCTCTTTGCGGAGCTGCCTACGTATCAACAGTGCGTGGAATCAAACCGAGCGTAGTTCACCCATGCGAGAGTGAGTTTTTTTTATATGTATTTATTTTGAAATACATTGCAAATTTGTCTATGTTTAGGGGTAGTATTTTTTGAGTTGATCAAGATTTGTTGGCTATCGGAAGTCTTGACCGTCCAGGTCAGTTAGCTTCACGGCTCCTCCAGGGAGGATGTCCTTGACCAAGTACGGTGACACAGCTTAGTCGTATCGCTAATGTCAAAATAAACCTAAAAGACAACTAACAGTAGCTAGCAGCAAGCAGGATCGTATCCACAGGGAAACAGCTCAGTTTTAAGCTTAAGACGGAGTAACAGGTTTAACTCAGGTGTGAAAATGGAGTTGTTTAAGACTATAACTAAGCAAATAAATAAAGCAGATCAATAAATAACAATAAGGAGGAAGATTAGGGCATCAGGATCATTATGACAGTGATTCAGGAACTCAACTCAGAAGTAAATAACATTCAATTGAAGCTATGCAAGTGGCTAGGTTTAGGAATACGCTCTCTCGAGTCAATATTAACCTTAAGCAAATTTAGCGGGCTCTCGCAACTTACTAAACTTAACTTATCAAATACGCGTAAGTCTAGTTTCAATTAGGCTTTCGATCTTAAACTGAAACAACCTAAATTCAATTCAATAAAGGCGTCCCTAAATTCAATTGATAATAAAACGCGTAGGAAGAAACCAACTTGCACAAGTTCAATCAAAATAGCAATTAAAACATTGTCCTGAATCAACTATCACAAATCACCTTCAAACCCTAATTGAGAATTTAGCTACTCATATTGAAGGGGCAAACAAAACAATCAATAAAAGTAGACATGATGAATGAATTAAAAGCAATTGAAATTAAACCTGAATCTTACTTGCAAATCAAGGTTACAAGCAATTGAGTCTTGAAAACTTAAACTTAAACTAATAGAGTTTTTGAGAGAAAATAAATAAAGCAGTAAACTAAAAACTAAAAATAAAGCATAAACTCCAATTTATGACCTAAGGGGTCCTTATATATGTTTCCAAAAGATTAAACTCGAAAATAAGAAAATCCGACGCATCAGAGCATGGCGGTAGGCTGGTGTGGATCCACTGACCGTGGCTTGCTCAGCTCGGGCCAGCTCTTCTTCCATTCAATCCAAGCCCAAATTTGCTTCTTGGGCTTTATATACCTCGTGGCCTTTGATCTTTTTGGTCTTCGGCTCGGGTCTCGAGTCCTCTATGTGCTCGAGCTTGGTCTTCTCGGCTCAGTTCTCGTATTTGCTCCAATGTCCCGGGTTTTGGCTCAAAACCACCAAAACCTGCAAAATGTAAATGAAATGCAGCAGTAACGAGAAATACAACATATAGCTCCTGAAGTCATAATAAATACGAATAAATACGAGCTAAATGCGACTGAACCGGGGGCATAAAATGAATATAAATAACATGTATCAAACTCCCCCAAACCAAACCTTTGCTTGTCCTCAAGCAAAAAGCGTCGGAGAAAATCAAAGTGACACGAACTAATCACGCCAGTATCTCGTAGTGGACGACCTATGCACATAAACAATACAACCATAGCCTATTTCGCCGAAAATAGAGCACAAGTCTCAACCATTCACGCCACATTATACCACTAGCCTCTAACGCTTACGCAAAGTAAAACTGACGACAAATCAATTCGAGCAAGGCCAGCCGTACAAACCACTTCCCATCCAACCAGTCGTTCCAAATCATTTCCATTTGCTCAATTTTTCCTTTTGTTTCTTTTTTATTCTTTTTCGCAAATGTGGAGCATCCCTCGTATGTAATACCGTTTAGCTTGACGTTCACTCGGTAAAAATCGCGCTCGGGTACACATATTTCCTTAAGGGTTACGTTATTGCTCATACTCCCGGTCGCAGCCAAATTCATGGCCACTGTGGTTACTCAAGTCAATGAGTCCCCTCCGAGAGCATCGAAGCATTGCTACAACATATAAAAGATCATTCCAAACAAACCGCAAACCAACAAACCGAACATTCCACAAACCATGCCAAGCTCGAATGTCAAAGTCGAAAATAAACAAACGAAAAGCGAAAAGAATAAAGCAGATACAAGTGGGTTAGGGTTGAGGCTCGCAATCTAGTAACAGGAAACAAACCAATCGTGCAAGCTAAGGCGATAGAAAGTCGACTCAAAGATACTAAAGATCAAAGTAAGTGCACTAATCAATTCCCTAAACTAGATAAAGCAGGACAAAGCAGACCAAAAAGACTCGTATTTTTGTAATTTTTTGAATTTTTTCAATTTTTTTGGATTTTTATGATAAAATGCACACAAAAATGAAATGCAAATAAACTAAAGAACGCGCAAGTGTTTCCCTCCCCCAAACCAAATCACACATTGCCCTCAATGTGGAAAACAGCATAACCACACAAGCAGAGGAGGACACATAACATACGGGGTAAGGAAAATAAAGACGAGAAAGAGGGTAAAGTGGGGTAAAGATGCTCACATGATAAAGTCGGAGCTCCCCCAAACCGAAGTCGAGCGTGGAGTGGGGCTAAAAATCCCCGAATTTGCATCCAATTCAGTCCAACGTTGAAGCACCTCGGCAAAGCACGCAAGAAAAAGCAAAACGGAGCAACAGTGCATGCCAGCCGGTCCAGGTCCAGACCGGCGGCCGGTCTGACCGGCCCTGGTGTATTTTTCAAAATTTTTCGCTTTTTCTTCTGTTTCAAATTTCAGCTACGGTGCCGGTCTGAGCCCGGCTGCCGGTCAACCGGCTCTGGTGCTTCCTCGTAGCGTTTTCTTCAAAAATACTTAGGACGAAGTCCAAAAGTACCTGCGCGCTAAAAATCATTCATAATCCCTCATCCTCACGCGCTCAATAAAACGTATAATGTCAAGAAAGCAAAACAAACCAAAGCAAATGTACATCAAAATTACAACGTCATCGGGTTGCCTCCCGGATAGCGCTGGTTTATAGTCCCGCACGACTCTTCACAGCTCCAGAACTCAAGTCAAGTTAGGCCAAGGTTGTTGGCCATTTGCAACCACCTCACTCGTCGTAACATGGTCAGAACGCAGCAGAATCCTGCCTCCTCGAGGCAGCTCATCATCAAATATCAGCACACACGGGATTCCTCCGCGAATCAGCTCACCATACCTCCCCTGTGCTCCGAGCGACTCAATCGTGGGGCTCTCATTCCCATCACTAGCAGCATACAAGTCAGCCTTCAACACTTTCCTCTTCCCCAAACCAGTCGTGCAGCTGCTCGGCGACGTACCTGCACAAGGAGAGACAACAGAAAGGACCTCCAAAGTGTCTCCAATAGAGTGAGACGGAGGTATAACATTAGTAGCACAAACCGACTCTAACTGCATCGGCGATCGCGGGACACTAGACTGAGTGAAAACCAACTTCTCCCCCCCTACCGTGAAGGTCAAAGTCCCACTACCCACATCAATGAGCGCTCCCGCGGTATGTAAGAAGGGTCGTCCTAAGATAACCGGGATATGAGAATCCTCGGGTATGTCGAGCACAACGAAGTCTACGGGGATAAAGAACTTTCCAACCCGTACTGGGACGTCTTCTAAAATACCTAGAGGTCGCGTAACCGAACGGTCAGCCATCTGTATAGACATGGAGGTACACTTAAAAGAGGTCATGTTAAGCTTCTTACAGATGGAGTAAGGGATCACACTCACACTAGCTCCTAAATCGCAAAGAGCATTATCAATCATGTGGGTGCCTATAGCGCAAGGGATAGAAAAACTACCCGGATCCTTCAGCTTAGGGGGAGGGCTACCCTGCAGAAAACGACTACATTCCCCCGTAAAAGCGACTGACTCTACCTCACCCAAAGACCGTTTTCTAAGTAAGACTTCTTTCATAAACTTAGCGTAAGCAGGCATATCACGAATTAAATCAATAAAAGGAACATTTACCTGCAAGCTCTTGATGATCTCGAAGAACTTAGCGAACTGGGAGTCCTCTTTGGATCGTGCACTCCGTGGGAAGGGTAACCTGATTTGAATTACCGGGCCCTTAACATCACCCGTAGCTCGCTGCTGCCCTGCCAGCCGGTCCGGGACCGGCTGCCGGTCGACCGGCTGCGCCGTCTGTCTCGACCGTTCAGCTGCATTTAACGCGCTATCTGCTTCCTCATCACCACCAACAGCTTCTCCACTCAGCTCTGCAGACCCCGGCACCTTAGGAGCATGATAAGCTCGCCCGCTCCGCAACTGAATCGCATTAACATGCTCAATATTCGTCGGTTGATCGCCCTGCGGAGGTAATTGACCCTTTTGACGAGTCGCCTGCGATGTAGCAAGTTGAGCCACCTGCGTCTCAAGATGCTTGACAGCTTGATTCGTCTCCATTTGCATCTTTTGAGTATCCATCTGCATCTTTTGCATGGCCATCATCATAGAGCGCATTTCAGCTAATGGATCGGGGACGGGTGTAGGTTGTGATGGAGGGATATAAGGTGGCTTTTGGTAGGTGGATTGTTGTTGGAAGTTTTTGTGAGGGGGAGTGTAGATGGTGTTTTGGGGTGGTTGAGTAGTCGGGTTTTGCACATTCTGGCTACGATACGAGAGCAGCGAGCGATCATAACCAGGTTGGTTTTGGTAGGGCAAGTTTTGGTTGTAGGATTGATAACCATAAACCTGCTCTTGGGGTGTAGCATACCCCGCGGAGTAACCCGAATCGTGCCCTGCAACAGCATTGACGTGAGCACTAGAAGAACCACCTCCATTCATTTGGCTAATCTGCGCAGCTTAGCGCGCAAAGAACTTGACTTCATGGCCGACGCTCCCCTTATCACGGTCATCATGTGCGGACCGCGAATTCCCCCTAGGCTTCCCGAACTGAGATGAGTGAATAGCCATATCTTCAATCAACCCCCAAGCCTTATCGTCGTCGACGTTATTAGCAAAACGTCCCTCAGCAGCAGAATCAAGAATGGCTCTACTCTCCGCATAAAGACCGTTGTAAAAGGTCATAATCACGAGCCAATCGTTCAGCCCATGATGAGGGCAATCCCGTATCAGCTTCTTATACCTTTCCCAAGCTTCAGCAAAAGTTTCATCGTATGTCTGCTTGAAGCCCTGAATCTGACTGCGCATCTGGTTGGTGCGCTCTGGAGGATAGAACTTCGCATAGAACGCCAGAGCTAACCCACTCCAATCAGTAATACCCGCAGCAAGCTTGTCGAGGTCCGTGATCCACTCACGAGCTCGATCTTTTAAAGAAAAAGGGAACAGCATCTCCCTTATTTGCTCCTGCGTAATCCCGGCCTGCTTTATAGTAGAACAGTAGTCGGTGAACATCTGCATATGCCGACCAGGATCCTCAGTTGGGTACCCACCGAACTGATTGCGCTCCACCAAACTGAGAAAGGCGGGGCGAATCTCAAAGTTGCCCTGCAGCGTAGCGGGCATAGTGAATCCAGCCGGAATGGACTCCGGTTTAGGCACCGAGTGACTCGAAAGTTTAGGCATTGTCACCGGCGGTGGAGTTAACGGAGTATGAGGAGGTGTGTCCTCTTCGTAGGACGATTGCGCAGCACTGGACCCCGACTGCGACGCTTCCTCAAGATTAAAATTAGCGATTTGTATCGCTTGTTTGCGTAGTCTATGTAGCGCGCGTTCAGGTTCAGGCTCGAATGGAACTAGACCTGTAGGTGACCTGCGCATAAACAAAACTACACACAAACAATTAAAAACGGTCTCAAGGAACTAGGTTCCTTGAGACAAGGGAGATAAACCTGTAAAAAACTAACAAAAACTCAAACTAGCAAAGCCGTTTCCCCGGCAACGGCGCCAAAATTGACACAGCTTAGTCGTATCGCTAATGTCAAAATAAACCTAAAAGACAACTAACAAAGAGCTAGCGCAAGCGTGATCGTATCCACAGGAAACAAATTTCGCTTTTAAGCTTAAGGCGAGTAATGAGTTTAACTCAGGTGTGAAAATGGAGTTGTTTAAGACTATAACTAAGCAAATAAATAAAGCAGATCAATAAATAACAATAAGGAGGAAGATTAGGGCATCAGGATCATTATGACAGTGATTCAGGAACTCAACTCAGAAGTAAATAACATTCAATTGAAGCTATGCAAGTGGCTAGGTTTAGGAATACGCTCTCGAGTCAATATTAACCTTAAGCAAATTTAGCGGGCTCTCATGACTTACTAAACTTAACTTATCAAATACGCGTAAGTCTAGTTTCAATTAGGCTTTCGATCTTAAACTGAAACAACCTAAATTCAATTCAATAAAGGCGTCCCTAAATTCAATTGATAATAAAACGCGTAGGAAGAAACCAACTTGCACAAGTTCAATCAAAATAGCAATTAAAACATTGTCCTGAATCAACTATCACAAATCACCTTCAAACCCTAATTGAGAATTTAGCTACTCATATTGAAGGGGCAAACAAAACAATCAATAAAAGTAGACATGATGAATGAATTAAAAGCAATTGAAATTAAACTCAGATCTTACTGAAAATGCAGAAGGTTACAAGCAATTGAGTCTTGAAAACTTAAACTTAAACTAATAGAGTTTTTGAGAGAAAATAAATAAAGCAGTAAACTAAAAACTAAAAATAAAGCATAAACTCCAATTTATGACCTAAGGGGTCCTTATATATGTTTCCAAAAGATTAAACTCGAAAATAAGAAAATCCGACGCATCAGAGCATGGCGTAGTGGCGTGTGATCCACTGACCGTGGCTTGCTCGGGCTAGCTCTTCTTCCATTCAATCCAAGCCCAAATTTGCTTCTTGGGCTTTATATACCTCGTGGCCTTTGATCTTTTTGGTCTTCGGCTCGGGTCTCGAGTCCTCTATGTGCTCGAGCTTGGTCTTCTCGGCTCAGTTCTCGTATTTGCTCCAATGTCCCGGGTTTTGGCTCAAAACCACCAAAACCTGCAAAATGTAAATGAAATGCAGCAGTAACGAGAAATACAACATATAGCTCCTGAAGTCATAATAAATACGAATAAATACGAGCTAAATGCGACTGAACCGGGGGCATAAAATGAATATAAATAACATGTATCATACGGTCCGGCCCAATTGGGTTTGAATTTTCCTCTTGGGTCGACTGGTAGTGGTGCTCGGACTGATTTGAGTACTAGGTCACCCACTTTGATATTTCGTGGCTTGACCCGTTTGTTGTAAGCGCGTTGTAGGCGAGATTGGTACATTCGGACTATACTTAGTGAATGTAACCGTCTTTCGTCTAAAAGGATGAGTTGTTCGTATCGTTCTCGTGCCCATTCGGCTTCAGGAATGTCTGCTTCCATGAGAATCCGAAGGGATTGCATTTCGATTTCTACAGGTTGGACGGCCTCCATCCCGTAGGTTAGGAAATAGGGTGTCATACCCGTGGGTGTGCGGATAGTGGTGCGATATCCCCATAATGCAAATGGGATTTTGTTGGGCGGTCGTGGCGGTGTCGATCATCTTTTAAGGATTGATCTGGCGGCGGTTTTGTTTCTTTGCCTCGGCCAGCCCGTTAGTTTGTGGTCGCTAAGGTGATGATTTATGTCGTTGTATCTTGTATTTAAGGAGCGGTTCGACTTCTCCTTGGAAGTGTGTGCCTTGGTCGCTTATAAACTCGTGGGGTATGCCGTAGCGACAAATGATATTGTTTTGTATGAATTTTGCAACTTCTTTTGTGCCTAGCGTACGGTATGATGCGGCTTCGACCCATTTGGTGAAATAGTCGATGGCCACGAGGATGAAGCAGTGTCCTCCTGCTCCCACGGGCTGAACTTTGCCTATGACGTCAATTCCCCAAGTTGAGAAAGGCCATGGCGAGGTTAAGCTGTATAATGGTGAAGGGGGGATGTGTTGTACGTTTGCGAAAATTTGGCAATTATGGCAATGTTTGACATATTTTGCGCAGTCGGCTTCCATGGTGGTCCAGTACCATCCTAGCCTTATGATTTGTTTGCACATGGCTCGTGCGTTCATGTGTGGTCCGCACACGCCATCGTGTACTTGGGACATAATTTCGTGTCCTTTTTTGTGGTCGACGCACAAGAGTAGTGTGCCTTGAGGCGTCTTTTTGAGTAATTTGCCCATTTCCATTACGAATTGTGATGATAATAGGCGTAGGGCTCGTTTGGCCCGTTTGTCAATGTTTGGTGGGTATTCGCCGTTTGTTTTGTAATTGATGATTGCTTGGTACCAAGGGTCGGTTTGCTCTTCCTTAGTTTCGATGTCACAGATGTAGGCGGGTTCGTTCCGTCGTTCCACGACAATGGGTAGTGTTTCCATTCCCGGGGGTATGTTGATTAGTGATGCGAGTTTGGATAATGCGTCAAATGGCCGGTTTTCTTCAGGGAGGTGTATGAACTCTACGTGATAGAATTCGTTGATGAGCTCTTGTATCTTGTTTTGGTATAGTGCTAGGTTTTCATTAAGTATCTTCCATGCTCCGGATACTTGGTTGATTATGAGGGAGGAGTCCCCATAGACTCTTATGTTGCGGGCGTCGAGTACAAGCGCTACTTGGAGACCGTGCAAGCATGCTTCGTATTCGGCGGCGTTGTTTGTTACATCGAAATCTAGTTTGATGGATAAGGGGGTGTGTTCGCCATTCGGGGATATGAGAAGTATTCCTACTCCACATCCTCGATAGTTGGAGGAGCAATCGAAGTATAACTCCCATTGCTCTTGGTTGATATTGTAAATCCCATCGTCTGGAAGGGATGTTGTGTCGATGATTGGTTCCTCGATGATTGCATTTTCGGCTAGGAAATCAGAGACTGCTCGCCCCTTGATTGCTTTGAGGGGTACGTACTTAAGGTCGAATTCGGCTAGGAGCAGCGTCCATCTGGCCATTCGTCCGTTAAGCACAGGTTTCTCGAAAAGGTACTTTACGGGGCCCATTCTGGAGTAGACCTTCGTTTGGTGTGCTAGCATATAGTGACGGAGTTTTTTGGATGACCACACCAATGCTAGACAGCTTTTCTCGACAGGTGAATAGCGAGTTTCGTAATCGAGAAATTTCTTGCTTATGTAATAGATTGCGTGTTCTTCGCCGTTTATCTCTTGACCGAGCATGGCGCCCATGGCGGTAGGGGTTGTTGTAAGGTACAAGGATAGTGGTAAATCCTTTTGGGGTGGTCGTAGAACTGGCGGGTTGGTTAGTAATTCTTTGACCTTGTCAAATGCTCTTTGACCTTGTCAAATGCTTTTTGACATTCTTCGTCCCATTCAACGTGGTCGGTTTTCTTGAGTTTCTTGAAAACTGGTTCACATATCATGGTAAGTTTGCTAATGAAGCGTGAGATGTATTGAATTTGGCCCAAGAAACTTCGAATTTCGTCGAGGTCCTTCGGGGGTTGCATTTCCAGAATTACTTTGACTTTCGAGGGGTCGACCTCGATGCCTCTTTGGCTCACTACATGTCCTAGTAGTTTACCGGATTTGACTCCAAAAGTACATTTTTGGGGATTGAGGCACATTTTGTATTGTCGTAGGCGCGTGAAGAACTTGCGGAGGTTAGTGATATGACCACTTCTCTCCTTCAACTTTATGATCATATCGTCGACGTAGACTTCGACTTCTTTGTGCATCATGTCATGTAAGAGGGTTGTGGGGGTGGGTTGGTATGTAGCACCAGCATTGATTAGGCCGAAAGGCATGACCGTGTAGCAGTATTTGCCCCACGGTGTAATGAAGGCCGTCTTTGCCATGTCCTCGCAAGCCATTTTGATTTGATTATAGTCTGCGTAGCCGTCCATGAAGGATAGAAGGGCGTGGTCGGCGGTATTGTCGACTAGGACGTCCACATGGGGTAATGGGAAGTCATCTTTGGGGCTGGCTTTGTCTAAGTCGCGAAAGTCAACGCATACTCGGATTTTGCCATTCTTCTTGAGGACTGGGACCATGTTTGAGACCCATTCAGGATATTCGATGACTTGGATGAAACCGGCTTGTAGTTGTTTCTCGATCTCTTCCTTCACCATAAGGGACCATTCGGGACGTAGTCTCCTTAGCTTTTGTTTGATTGGTTTGTAACCGGGTTTAATGGGGATGCGGTGTTCGGCTATGCTTCGTTCGATTCCGGGCATATCCTTGTATGACCAAGCGAATACATCCTTGAATTCGCTTAGGAGTTGTGTAAATCGGGCGTGCTCGTCTTCGTCTAGTGAGGCACCTAGTTGTAGTTCCCTTGGTTCTTCGGAGGTTCCCACGTTTATGGTTATGGTTTCCTCGATAATAGGGTCCTGTGTTTTTGGGGAGACAATGTTTGCAATGTATTTGTTTAATGATTGTTCATTTTCATCGCATGAGTTAGTGTCTTTTGTATTTTGTGATTTGTTTGTTGTTTGTTGATTTTTGACTGTTTGTATTTTGTTGTTTGTTTTAGCTTGAGACAAGACGTAAGCAAATTTATTCATTTTATTATTCTGAAGAGAATTATTCGACAAATCGGAAAATTGCTTGGAGCTAGCCTCTGTAAAAATAAAATCTAAACTAAAGCTAGAATCTAGGATAGATGGGTCGACAGATGACCCGACACTAAGAGCATTAGAAGCTAATAGAATCTCTTCTTCCTCTTCGTCGTCTTCGTCGCTGCTGGAGCTGCTTGAGTTGCTTGAGTTGTTTTCCTCCTCATCTTTAAGGTTGGTGACATGGTGGCGAGGTAGATTGTATCGTTGCTGGAGGAGGGATTATTGGCAAAGGGTGCGTGTTTCTCCGAGGAGCTACCTTTGTTGGGTGGCGCGTTTCTCACCCTAGGTTTCTTGACCCGTCCTTGATCGATGAGATCTTGGATGGCGTGTTTGAGTTTGAGACAACTTTTGGTGCTATGCCCCATGCCCCGATGGTATGCACAGAAGGCGTCGGGGTCCCATGATTTTGATTTCTTTACCATGGGTGGCTCATTGATAGGGCCGACCGGTTCAAGGTAGTTTCTTTCGATTAACTTTTGCAATGCTATGGCGTATGGCATATAGAGTTTATCAAAATTCCTCGTAGAGGCATTTGAATTGTGTCTCTTTCGGCCTTTAACCTTGTGCATGAGTTCTGAAGAGTTATCTCGATAAGCGGGATCATCGTAGCTAGACGTGAGAACCTTTTCAATGCGGGTGCCGATTTCGATGAGATGTTCGAAGTTCCGAACATCGCAGAAGAGAAAGTAATATCGCCAGGCGGGTCGCAAACTGAGAAGGAAAGTAGGTATGAGTTCGTCCTCATGCGGGTGGTTCGGAACTCGAGCAAGTAATTTCCTCCACTGGACGAGATATGTGACGAAACCTTCGTCGTCCTTCTGACGAAAGGCTTCGAGGGTGTCGAGCGAGGCTGGATTGTCGAGCTCTTTCTTGATGCGTTTTTCAAGACGCTCGACTTCGGTCCGATGCAGAGCCCTTAGGTGATTGATGTCTGTTGCAAGTTGATTAATGTGGCTTATCACCTCGTCGGTGGGTAGCCAGTATTCGTCGTCTTCGTCATCACTAGACCAAACGGCATTGATTTGGTCGTCAGAAGGTGTGATTAGGTAAGAGCAATCTAGTATAGGGATTGATCCTACGAAGATGGCATGGTTGCCGAGAGGGTTGTCATTGTTTGATGGTTTGGTAGGTTGAGATGGTTTTCTGAGCTTTCCTTGATCGATGAGATCTTGGATAGCGTTCTTGAGCCTAAAGCAATTCTCGGTGTCATGCCCCTTGCCTCGGAGGTATGCACAGAAGGCATTGGGGTTCCAAGATTTAGGCTTTTTATCTTCGGGCGGCTCGCTAGTAGGCCCAATTGGTTGCAGGTAGTTCTTCTCGACCAGTCTTTGAAATGCCTTGGAGTAAGACATAAAGAGAGGGTCGAAATTTCTCTTGGCCTTAGGAGGTGGCGAGAAGGTGGTTGCGAAGGCGTCGAGGGTATCATTGTCGAGGTTACCGACGGTGCGATTTCCGTCGTTCTTGGCCGCGCGGGAAGACTTAGAGGAGTTCCCTTGATAAGCGTGGCCGGTGTATTTAGCCATGGTGCCAGTCCTAAGGTCATCTTCGATTTGAGTTCCGACCTTAGTTAGTTCTTTGAAGTTCTGAATGTTGCTGTACCTCATGTAGAATTGATACACGGGTCGCAGGTTATTTATGAACTTCGGTACGAGCTCGTCCTCACGGGGACGGTTAGGGATTTGAGCACTCAGCTTCTTCCAACGGGTAAGATAGTCGGTGAAGCCTTCATTGTCCTTTTGAGCGAGGACTTCTAGAGTGCGAATTGAGACTTGAGTGTCTTCATTGTCTCGATACTGTCGGTCGAACACGACCGTGAGTTCTTCAAAAGTAGGGACCCGTTGTGGGTCGAGTGAATAGAACCATGTCTTCGGCACTGCTGCTAGAGAGTGCGGGAAGAGAGTAAGCCGGTGTTTGGAGTCGACCCCTTTTATGGCCATTTGGGACTTGAAAGCTGGGATGTGAATGATCGGGCTCTCATGTCCTTGAAAGATAGGAAGATCACTAAGGGCGAGCTTGTTAGGGAGCTCATCCTTAATGCTAGCAGGCACGTTTTCATTCTCCTTATGAATAGAGTAAGTGCTCGAGACATAGAGCCTTTCCTCCATGGCTTGGAGTTTCTTAGCATGCCTATCGGCCTCTTCCTTGATCTTGAGTTCTATACGTTCCACTTCAGTGGCGTGATGGGTCAAAAGGCCTTCTAGGTCAGCGGTCAGCTTTGCAACTTGGTCACGGAGTGCGGTGACTTCTTCGTTGTTGCCGGCCATTTTGCGGGTGTAAGTTCGTTTTTTGTATGGGACTACTTTGCGGTTCTTAGTACGACGAGTATCCAGCTGAGGCCTGCATTTCACTTTGCATATTAGTGACACGACTCGACCCACTAGGCTCACATTCATTTTTAAGCATTCATTTTAGCTCATTTCTTTGTTTAGAAAGACCTTTTTTGTTTTGAAAATAGGAGATTTTCGAAAAGGTTTTAGCTAAAGGAAGCTTTTGAGACGAGGATGTGTGCGCACATCTCGCCTCGATGTTAAAATGTTTTGCTTTGCACCCGTCGAACTGATATCGGTAATTTGCCGAGGCGAGCTTGAGTTCGGATGTGTAAAAGAAGAAAGGATTCGACTCGAGAGTGGTTAGCAAGTCGAGTCGAGGATGTTAAAAGAGGAGTCTAGGCCGTGTGACCTAGAGGACTAAAGTCCACGAGCTCGGGTTTTAATCCTCGCTCGGGTTTTTGCTTGTTAGTGAAAGAGGGAATTTTGAGAAAGCTTGTTTTCAAAAATTCGCGATAGTTTTGTTTGAAAAGTGTTAGTTTGTTAGATGTTAGGTTCATTTATCTTTGAAAAGTTTGAGTGAGTTTTCGAAGATATGAATGCAAATGCTCGTTTTGAAAAAGACCATGGAGTGCATAGCCTCGAACTTGTACGTATGACTCAAAAAGGGTGAAAATGAGTCAGTCGGGTACACCTCCAACTACCTCGAGTACGCTTTGGCAGATACTTAACCCCTTCATTTCCTTACCCCGGGGCGATAGGTTTTCTGAAGGGAGCACTGGGGCGGTCGAGATAGTCGTTTACGGCAAGCCGTGGAGGGGCGAGAGGAAAGCTAGTCCGGCATGTGCTTTATCGAGTGGACAAGCCTGCATGTGGGAACCACCTCTCGAGGGTGCAAAGGGTGCCTAGATTCCAAAAGGAATGGACTCTAAACGAATGTGCATAGCTCAATTATGTATACTTGGATTGTTCAAGGCTTTCAAGTTTCACCTCTTTATTTTTAAAAAGAAAAAGCTAGTTTTAAGTTTTTTTAAAAATAAAATCTCCCCAGCGGAGTCGCCAAACTGTGGAACCCGGGAAATCGAGACGAGGGACCCAACTCGGCGTCTTGCTTAAAGGGCGGATTAAAGTTAAAAAAGATTAAGTTAGAAAAACCTTTAAAATTGCTTTTGGAGTCGCCACCTAATTATCGCGAAATTAGGAACTCGCTATCATGTCCTAAGCCTAAAGACATGTCCTAGATTTGGGAGCACGCCGACACCCCTAGATCTAAGGCTTGAGAAACCAGACTGGATTCGGGGTGAGGGTACTTTAGAAAAAGAGTAATTCAATTAATGATTTATGAAAACCTTTTAGAAAAGCCTATGTAAAAATAGCTTCTACTGACCTAGAACAATCCAAGTAAGATGATAATTGAGCTAATGTTATCGCTACGTACAAGTGCGAAAAGGTTGTAAAAGAATGCAAATGCAGATGCAAAAAGATTGATTAAACCCTCAGTTTAGCATGTTTAACTTGTTAACGAAAACGGTTCAGTTAAAGGTCGAATTCATTGTTTAAGTTGATTTTAATGCAAAATAAGAAGGTGCAAGATGCATGCAAATAAAATAATGTTCAATTGTCCATTGGTTTATTTTATAAGGGTCGGTTGCTTATGCGACTTTGGCGTGTCATCGGATATGGAGTGTACCCGAAGTAAATAGAACACTTGGAGTGCAAAAGCACTCGGTGCCAAAGCCGGGGGGGCGCTAAAGTGTAGTCCCCTTTGTTAGTCCATAGAAAATAAGAAAAAGCTTTGATCCAAGTGGATCGGTACCTACCTTGTCCTGACGCTTCAGATCTGGGCAGAGCTTCGCTTCTTGAACTTAAAAGGAGGATGAATTCAACACGGGATGGTGTGCTGAACTCAAGGATTTGAGTGCTTCAGGCTTTGAGAGAGTTTTGTAGTGTGTTTGCTGTGAAAACTGGTTGTGAATTGTGTTTTTCGAGGTCAGGTATAGGGGAGTATATATACTAAAAACCTCGGAGAAATTAGGAAATCCGGGGATAGAACCAAGCCAGGAAACCGCATAGCCTTATGCGGTTGCCCAGGCAAACCGCATAGGCTTATGCGGTTGCCACCCCAAACCGCATAAGACTATGCGGTTTGGAGGCGTGGTTTTTAGTGTAGTTTCCTAGTTCCGGTTTGATTATATCTCTAAAAGATACGGTATAACCCTAACTTGCACGTCAAGGAAACACCTGGGATATTTTCGAGATATTTAGATGTTCAGGGCTTTGGAGTGCGGGCCAAAGGCTTGGGTTTGGGCTCGGTTTTGGGCCCGAGACCCGGAAAAATGAAAGAGGTGTATTTGCATAGTTTTTGTGAAATAAGGTAAGAAGTGGGGCTGTATTTTGTGTAAGAGGAGGCTAAATGGGGGATCTAGCCACCGGGCCTAAATTTAGGAATTTAGGAATGCTGAATTAGACCTTGTTAAGGTAAAAGGACTAATTGTAGTGCAAATGCGAAGCTCATGCCAAATGAAGCAGGACAAGGACCTAGCTAGACTCCAAATGGACAAAATGAACGTTTATTCAAGTGTGATGTGAAGCGACCTAACTCATTTAACATTTCAAACGACTCAAAATGAATTCGACATTAGTTAGAACCGTTTAAGTCAACATTAAACATGCGTAATAAAAGTCCGTGGTACATCACAGGGTTTTGTGCGGGAGGGTACGGATATGGGTATCCACAGAGCCCCCAGTTTGACTGAGCTCGGACTAGAGCGCTAGTCAAACTCCACGACCATATCCGGACCATTACAGTCTCGATACAGTCAGTGGAACGAAGCATGTGTCCATGGGTGAGACGAGGACTTCGAACCGGGCTAAACGGGGAGGGGCGTACATGTTTAAGGACGTGACGGTCCGTGCATGCTATAAGGGCCTGCCAGCCTGCTGAGTGCCTTCGTTGTGCTTGTCGTGCTGATGCGTAATGCCATTGTATATGCCTAGATGTCGTCGTGTGCCTAGTGCTGCGGCTTGTAATGTCTTCATGTAGTGCGTGATCTCGTGAAAGAGCGCTTGTGCAAGGGTGCAAGGGTATGATTAAGGTGTATGGATGTAGAAATGTCTAGTCTCGCCTAAGAGCGCATGTGTAAGGGTGCAATGTTTGTGTTCAGATGTGTTTTGTAAGGTACTTGTGCTTGAACTCGCCGAGGAGTGTTTGTGTAGAGTAGGGTGCTTGGAGTTGGATGTATTGCAGAGTGTCTATGCTTGAGCTCGCCGAGGAGTGTTTGTGTAGTCGTAATTGCATGTGATTGCCTTCCGTTTGGGAAGGAAATGATGTAAATGCTCGTGAAGAGCGTTAGTATACCTTACATCGCATACATTAAATGCTTAATATACGCGTATGGCGGACTGTAGGTGACGCCTTAACCCAAGCACGGGACGTACTTGGAGTTGCATTAGGGCTAGGATGAATTGGGAATCGAAAAGTAGGCGCAAAACGAGAAAAACCGCAGAAAAACCAGGGGCAGGAACCGCATAACCTTATACGGTTCAGGGTGCAAACCGCATAAGCTTATGCGGTTTCCCCCTGTGGCTGGGAGAGCTGTTTAAAGCACGAGCATGTCGTGAGTATGCCATTATACTCATTTACGGTTTCTTACTCTAAAATACACCAAATTTCGATTTCTCAACCGATTTTGCTCATTTTTGTTGCGTTGCCTTGCTATGGAACCAGGTAATGCTCCATTTTAACTTGCTTTTTCGTTATTTGTTGTTGTAATTAGCTAGTTTTAGCTAGAAATGTTGAAAAGACGGGTTTTGAATGAAAACCCGAGTTTTGCTTGAAATTTGCCGTTTGAATGCTTGAAATTGTTGTCATTGTGTTGCATTATGCCTTGTGAACATGTATGTGTGAATTGATTATGATTTGGACCGTGCATAGCCCAAAAACGTGTAATCTAGGGTTCGGGCCCGAAAACGAGCCCGGATTTTCCGACCCGGAATTTCAATTAAACTTCGGTGTAGGATGCCCATAGTGTGTATAGCGTGTATCTAGCTTCAATTTTGCGAAAATGTCGAGTTAAGGCTTTCAATTCGACGATTCTTCGTGGTTGAACATGAGTGTTCTTCGTGAATTGGGGGTTTTTGATCGGAGAGACCAAAATGCAATTGCTTGTAATGGTTTGTTGTTGGGGACTATTATGGCGCGTGGAAAACATAAAGTTGTGATTTTGAGGTGTACAGAGCGGTTTTCGGCTTAATTGTGAATTAGGCCTAAAAATGCTCTGCAGGGCGTATAATGCAATGTGTTAAAGGATGTATATCTATAATGTGCATATTATTTGTGTATTATGGTTGTGCATGTGTCGTGTATGTGTATAATGTATGCCAAGTTGTATGCTTGCATGTGTTATAGTTGTATGTATTTGTCATGTTGGTTTGCAGGAGAAGGTTCTGGTCGCGTTACGAGGTCAAGATCTCGTAAAAGTACTGGTTCGAGGACTGAGGGAGCCTCCAGTTCGAGTAGTAGTATGAGGCGTTCGCGTAGTGAGAGGGATGCTAACCCTCGAGACTTGCCCACGAGGCGTGGTCAGTCACGAGGTGGGGGTCAGGGTCGTGCGAGGCGTGACCCTAGGCCTGACCCTAAGGAGGAGGAGGATGCGCTTGCTCTGGTAGACGAGCTAGAGGCCGAGATGGACGTTGAGGAGGAGGCCGAGGGGGCTGTGCCTAGGGCGAGTAGCTCTAGGCCGCGAAAGTCGCGTGCGAACAGGTCGTTTGCCAAGGGCTGGGACGGCCACGACCTTTTACTTGCTCCGGAGAGACATGTTTCCTATCGGGCGACGATGGGTTGGAAGAAGGGTCCGATGAGGACTTTCTCAGGCGTCTCTTCCGTGATGTATGCTTTTGAGAAGAAGCTTTCGGAGGGTGCGAAAGCTCGGGTGCTTAGTAGTGCTTTTGGTCCTCTAGTTGAGCACTGGAGGGCGATTGCGAGGTCGTAGCTGACGGCGAACCTGATGTTGATCAGGGCCTTCCTTGACAGGTATTTGACACAGCTAAGTCGTATCGCTGAAATCAAAATAAACCTAACAAACAACTAACAGCAGCTAGTGGCAAGCAGGATCGTATCCACAGAGAAACGGAGTAGTCTTAAGCTAAAGTCGGAGTAAAATAGGTCTAACTCAGGTGTGAAAAAGGTTTGTTATGAGCTATAAACTAAAGCAAATAAAGTAAAGATGAATAGAAATATATAAGGGGAAAGATTAGGGCATCGGGTTCATTATGACAATGATTCAGGAACTCAAATTTATAAGAAGGAAGCGATAAACTGTGCAAATTGACTAGGTTTATAAAACGCTCTCTCGAATCAATTTTAGCCTTAAGCAAATTTAGCGGGCTCTCGCAACTTACTAAATTCAACTTATCAATCTCGCATAAGTCTAGTTTTAACTCGGCTTTCGATCTTAAATTAAAACCTACTCAGGTTCAATTAAACTCAGACAAATCGTTGATCATGCGAAATAATCCTAATTCAATTGGCATAAAACGCGTAGAAAGAAATCAAGTGCACAATTTATTCAACCAGTTTAATCCTAAAACATGTTCCTGGACCAAATATCACAAATTCCCCTAAACCCTAATTAAGGAATTAGCTACTCATGATAAGGGCAAAACAATAACAATAATAATAAGAAGACATAATTGAATTAAAAAAGTAAATAGAATAAACCTGGGATAAATATGGAGTACTGACAATTACAAAGAAATCAATCTTGAAAACTAAACTCAAACTTTGAATGTTGTAAAAGAGAGAAAAAGTAAAACTAAAACTAAGAGAACTAATGGAAATAAAAGCATAAGAGTCTAATTCACGAGCTGAGGTCTTATATATGTGTTCCCTAAAATTAAACTCGGAATAAAACAAAACCGACTAAAAGACCTCACCACTGGCCGCCGCTAGCTGGGACCGGCCTGACCACTTTGTTGGGCCGGCTCCTCTTCTCTTCTATGGTTGGCCTTATTCTTTGCTTGGGCCTTGTTTATTCATCCTTTATTCTTTTGCTTTGGGCCAAATTAGCTCGTGGCTCTTTAATGTTTGTTAGTCTTTGGTCTTGGCTCGTGTTCTCGAGCTCCTGCGTGAGCTCAAGCTAGGTCCTGTCGTCTCGAATCTCGTAATGCTCCAATTGTCCCGGGTTTTGGCTCAAAACCACCAAAACCTGCAAAATGTAAATAAAAGGCAGCAGTATCGAGAAGTATAACATATAACTCATAAAATCATAATAAATACGACTAAATGCAAGCTAAATGCGACTGAACCGGGGGCATAAAACGTATATAAATAACATGTATCAAACTCACCCAAACCAAACCTTTGCTTGTCCTCAAGCAAACAGCATCGGAGAAAATCAAAGTGACACGAACTTATCACGCTAGTATCTCAAAGTGGACGACCTATGCACAAAGACTTACAACCATAGACTATTTCACCAAAAATAGAGCACAAGTCTCAACCGTTCACACCACATCGCATTACTAGCCTCTAACGCTTACGCAAAAGTAAAACTGACGACATTTTCAATTCAAGCAAGGCCAACAGTACAGACCACTTTCCATCAACCAAATCTTTCCACATCATTTCCTTTTCTTTTTGTTTCTTTTGTCTCTTTTTTTTTCTTTTTCGCAAATGTGGAGCATCCCTCGTATGTAATACCGTTTAGCTTGACATTCACTCGGTAAAGATCGTGCTCGGGTATACATTTTTCCTTAAGGGTTACATCATTACTCATACTCCCGGTCGCAACCAAATTCATGGCCACTGTGGTTACTCAAGTCAATGAGTCCCCTCCGAGAGCATCGAAGCATTGCCCCAACAATTATAAAATGATCTTTCCAAACAACCACTAACCAACAAACAAACATTCCACAGACCATTGCCAAGCTCGAACGTCAAAGTCGAAAGTAAACGAACGAAAAGCGATAAGAATTAAGCAGATACAAGTGGGTTAGTGTTGAGGCTCGCAATCTATTAATAGGAAACAAACCAATCGTGCAAGTGTGGAACCCAGGAACCGCCGTCGAGGGACCCAACTCGGCGTCTTGCTTAAAGGGCGGATTTAAAGTTAAAAAAGATTAAGTTAGAAAAACCTTTAAGAACTGTATGGAGTCGCCACCTATTTATCGCGGAAAATAGGAACCTGCTACCATGTTCTAAGCTAAAAACATGTCCTAGATTTTGGAGCACGCCGACACCCCTAGATCTAAGGCTTGTGAAACCAGATTGGATTCGGGGTGAGGGTACTTTAGAAAAAGAGTTAATTCAAATAATGATTTATGAAAACCTTTTAGAAAAACCTATGTAAAAATAGCCTCTACTGACCTAGAACAATCCAAAATAAGATGATAATTGAGCTAATGTTATCGCTACGTACAAGTGCGATAAGTTTGTAAAATAATGCAGATCTGAGATGCAAAAGATAGATTAAAACCCTCGCTTTAGCATGTTTAACTTGTTAACTTAACGGTTCAGTTAAAGGTCGAATACATTGTTTAAGTTGATTTAATGCAAAGGAAAAGGGTGCAAGATGCATGCAAATAAAATAAAGTTCCATTGTCCATTGGTTTATTTTATAAGGGTCGGTTGCTTATGCGACTTTGGCGTGTCATCGGATATGGAGTGTACCCGAAGTAAATAGAACAGTTGGATTGCAAGCGCTATTTGGGTGCCAAAGCCGGCGCTAGAGTGTAGTCCCCTTTGTTAGTCCAAAAAAGATAAGAAAAAGCTTTGATCCAAGTGGATCGGTACCTACCTTGTCCTGACGCTTCAGATCTGGGCAGAGCTTCGCTTCTTGAACTAAAAAGGAGGATGAATTCAACACGGGATGGTGTGTTGAACTCAATGTTTTGAGTGCTTGAGGCTTGAGAGAGTTTTTGTGTGTGAGATGTGTTTTCTGCTGAAGAATTGATGTGTTTCGAGGTCTGGTATAGGGCTCTATATATACTAAAAACCTCGGAGAAATTAGGAAATAAAGGGATAAAAACAGGCCTAGAAACCGCATAGCCTTATGCGGTTGCTAGGGCAAACCGCATAGGCTTATGCGGTTTGCTCCCCAAACCGCATAAGCTTATGCGGTTTGAAGGGGTGGTTTTAACGTAGTTTCCAAGTTTCGGTTGAACTCAATCTTTGAAAGATTTACGAGATAATCTTGGACTTGCGTGCCAAGAAAACTCCTAGGGTTTTGCTGGGATATTTTGTGATGCTTAGGGCTTTGGAGTGCGGGCCAAAGGCTGGGCTTGGGCTCGGTTTCGGGCCCGAGACCCTGAAAAATGAAAAAGGTGTATTTTGCATAGTTTTGTGAGATAAGGTAAGACGTGAGGTTGCATTTTGTGTGAGAGGGGGCTAAATAGCGGTTTTAGCTACCGGGCCTAAATTTAGGAATTTAGGAATGCTGAATTAGACCTTGTTAATGTAAAAGGACTAATTGTAGTGCAAATGCGAAGCTCATGCCAAATGAAGCAGGACAAGGACCTAGCTAGACTCCAAATGGACAAAATGAACGTGTATTTAAATGCGATGTGATGCGACCCGACTCATTTAACATTTAAAACGACTCAAAAATGAATTCGACATTGGTTAGAACCGTTTAAGTCAACGTTAAAACATGCGTAATAAAAGTCCGTGTTACATCATAGGGTTTTGTGTGGGAGGGTACGGATATGGGTATCCACAGAGCCCCCAGTTTGACTGAGCTCGGACTAGAGCGCTAGTCAAACTCCTTCGACCATATCCGGACCATTACAGTCTCGATACAGTCAGCGGAACGAAGCATGTGTCCATGGGTGAGACGAGGACTTCGAACCGGGCTATGCGGGGAGGGACGTGCGCATTTTAAGGACTTGGCGGTCCGTGCATATTATAAGGGCCTGCCGGCCTGCTGGGCGTCTTTGCTGTGCTGATGGTGCTTCATTGTCGTGCAATGCCTTCGTATGCTTGATGCTGATGCTCGTAGTGTCTTCATGTAGTGCATGTGTAAAAGGGGCTAAAGTGCAGGGTGCATGTGCTTGCAAGGTGCTTGAGGTGTATAATTGAGTAAGGGTGTTTATGCAAGTGTTAGTGTGGGTCTCGTGAAAGAGCGCCCGTGTAATGCTTGTGCTTGAACGTGTCTTGTAAGGTATTTGTGCTTAAACTCGCCGAGGAGTGTCTATGTAAAGTGAAATGCTTGGAGTTGAGTATATTGCAGGGTGTCTATGCTTGGGCTCGCCGAGGAGTGTTTATGTAGTTGTAATTGCATATGGTTGCCTTCCGTTTGGGGAGGAAATGATGTAAATGCTCGTGAAGAGCGTTTATGCTTGTGCTTCTGTACCGTACATTAAATGCTTAATATACGCGTATGGCGGACTGTAGGTGACGCCTTAACTCAAGCACGGGACGTACTTGGAGTTGCATTAGGGCTAGGATGAATTAAAAATCGAAAAGTAGGCGTAAAACGAGAAAAACCGCAGAAAAGCCAAGGGACCAAACCGCATAGCCTTATGCGGTTCAGGGAGCAAACCGCATAAGGTCATGCGGTTTCCCCCTGTGGCTGGGAGAGCTTATATAACACGAGCATACCGTGTTTGTTGCTCATAACTTCATTTTTCGGTTTTTCATTCCTAAAAACACCATTTTTCGATTTCTCAACCGATTTTGCTCATTTTTGTTGCGTTGTCTTGCTATGGAACGAGGTAATGCTCCATTTTAACTTGTTTTTACGTTATTTGTCGTTGTAATTAGCTAGTTTTGCCTTGAAATGTTGAAAAGACGGGTTTTGAATGAAATCCCGTGTTTTGCTTGAAATTTGCCGTTTGAAAGCTTGAAATTGCCGTCATTGTGTTGCATTATGCCATGTGAACATGTATGTGTGAATTGATTACGGTTTGGACCGTCTTAATGCCCAAAACGTGTGACCTAGGGTTCGGGCCCGAAAACGAGTCCAGATTTTCCGACCTGGAATTTCAATTAAACTTCGGTGTAGGATGCCCATAGTGTGTATAGCATGCCTATAGCGTTAATTTTGCGAAAATGTCGAGCTAAGGCTTTCAATTCGCCGTCTTAAGTCGTAGTTATACGGAGTAATTAGGACAAATTGGGGTTTTTGATCGGGGTGACCAAAATGCAATTGCTTGTAGTAGTTTGTTGTTGGGGGCTATTATGGCGTATTGAAACCATAAAGTTGCAATTTTGAAGTGTAGAGAACGGTTTTCGGCTTAATTGTGAATTAGGCCTAAAAATGCTCTGTGTAGTGTATGTGTAAAGGGATGTATATGTATTATGTGTGTATTATTTGTGTATTTGCGTATTATTTGTGTATAATGTATGCCAAGTTGGGTGCTTGCATGTATTATAGTTATATGTATTTGTCGTGTTGGTTGCAGGAGAAGGTTCTGGTCGTGTTACGAGGTCAAAATCATCTCGTAAGAGCACTGGCTCGAGGACTGAGGGAGCCCCCAGTTCGAGTAGTATTAGGCGTTCATGGAGTGAGAGGGAGGCCGACCCTCGTGACCTACGCACGAGACGTGGTCAGTCACGAGGCAGGGGTCGTGGGAGGAACGTCCCTGTGCCTGATCCTGAGGAGGAGGACGCGCTTGCTCAAGAGCTAGTGGATGAGCTGGAGGCGGAGATGGACGTTGTTGAGGAGGAGGCCGAGGAGGCCGAGGAGGCCGAGGAGGCTGCGCCTAGGGCGAGTGGCTCTAGGCCGCGGAAGTCGCGTGCGAATAGGGCCTTTGCGAAGGGTTGGGACGGTCATAACCTTTTGCTTGCTCCGGAGAGACACGTTTCCTATCGAGCGACGATGGGTTGGCAGAAGGGTCCGATGAGGACCTTTTCGGGCTTCTCGTCCGTGATGTGTGTGTTTGAAGAGAAGCTTCCGCCGAGGGCGCAAGCTTTGATTTTGCGTAGTGCTTTTGGCCCGTTGGTTGGCCATTGGAGGGAGATTGCGGGGAAGAAGCAGGCGGCGAACCTGATGTTGATCAGGGCCTTCCTAGACAGGTATTGGGACACCACGACGACGTTCCATATGCCCGGCTTCGAAGCCGACATTACCTTGTCTGAGTATGCGGCTATCACGGGGTTGCCGTTTGGGGACCGTGATATGAGTTTTGATTTTGCGCCGTCCGTTGTGGACGAGGTTGTGACTGCTGCGGTTGGCGGTGGCCTGGAAGTGGTTTGCGAGGGTGCGCCACCTTATGTCTTCAAGACGAGCTACATCTTGGAGTATTTCGAGGGGAAGACCGAGTATGGCCCCTCGGAGTGGAGCGACGAGCAGAATGCTCGTATGTGGTTGTGGTGGTTTGTCAGTGCCGTGTACTTCGGCGATAAGGGCGAGCGGGCGTCGACTTCGGTCCTTATGTATCTCCTGGATTGGGATGCAATTGGGACGTTCGATTGGGTGACGCCGTCTTTGGGTTTGTGTATCCGTTTTTGCATGGACGCGGTGAGACCGCGGGTGATGAACCGGGGGTCGAGACTGTCCTTGGTCTCGCTTGGATTCTTGATGGAGGTACGCATTGATTTTGTTTTTGTTTTAGGTGCATTGTTGCTTGTTTTTGTTGCTTTTGTAACGTGTATTTGTTTCTTGCGTGTGCAGTCGTGGATTCTTAGCCATTTTCCATTTCTGCTTCCCCCGCATGCCCCGACGATCGTGAGGGAGTACCGTGATACGCGCAGACTGGGGTACGTCTGGCCGTCTTTGCGTTCAACTGGTCTTATGATGAGGTTCGGGTGCGTCTGAACCTTATGGAGTTTAGGCAGGTTTGTATTTGAGTCATTTTAAATAGCATGTACTTGAAATGATTGCATGTGTTCTTGATGATGATGTTGCTTTTGTTTGCAGTTCGAGCCCTTCCCGTGGAATTAGTATGCGGGTATTCCTGAGGGCATTGGAAATAGGTTTGCAGTGCGTGATACCCAGCGTCTGTACCTGGAGACGCCGTACGGGCCGGTTTGGTACCTCGGGGAGCGTTTGGTCTATCAGGCCGGGTGGCCGGCTCCAGTGGTGCCTAGGGATCCGCCGAGGGTTTGTTTCAGCGAGGCGTTTCCGCACAGGATCGGGTGGCGTTGTACGGAGAGGGGGAGTCGGCGAGTCTTCTCTGTCTTGGGAAAGACTATGGCCATTTTGCTGAGTCTCGGCTTGCTTGTGGGCCGATCGAGGTATGTTAGATTTGCTGTTGCTATGTGCGTAGGGTAAAATTTTGCGAAAAAGCGAAAAATTTCCCTGACGTGTGTGTTTTGTATTTGTTTTGCAGAAGTTTGATCCTGAGATGGCGGAGCAGCCCGGCGACTTTCCTACCACGATTGAGTATGACGACTTGGGTGTGCGTCGTACCTTTGTGCTGCCTACGTACTTGCCGGTGACTACTGACGCAGGGATGGACAGCTGGACGGGCAGGGTGAAGAAGGTATGTGTTTTGGTTTTTGTATGTGTATGAGCCCCCAGTTTGATCGAGGTATGAAATATAGCGAAGATCAAACTAGTGAGAGTCGTGTTTTTGTGGTTACCCCCTCGAGTTTGTCCTAATTTGAGTGAAATTAGGGCAAAGTGGGGTGCTTGTGATTGGTTTTGAAAGTTCCCTCCTAAGTTTGTCTTAATTTGAATGAAATTAAGGCAAAATGGAGAGTATGTAAATTGTTTTTTGTGTTTAATGTGTTGCAGGTGGCTAAGGAGGTGCACAAGAAGCTGTGGAGGACAGCTAACCGGTGGAGGATGGCTTGGGCAGCCGAGCCAGCTCGGTTGTGCAGTCGAGCCGAGACGGCTCATATTCGTCGTGAGTTCGACGAGTACCGTCGGCGTCATCCTGAGTAAACTTGTGTAATAAAGATTGTATGAACCTTTGTTTACATGTTGTCGTAGCTTGAACTTTGAACTTGATTGTAGCTTGTGAACCCGTTTAGTAAGCTTGTTTGAAAACTTAAATGATTCCCGAGTGGGATGCTTTGATGTTGGTTTTGATAGTTTGCGAAATCGTTGTTTGAAAAGTTCATTTTAATTTCGAAATGAGCTTGCATGAGTGTTAAAATGTTATGCATTGACTCGTGGTATGAATCGTAGTTGCTAAGACCAGATTTAATGTCGCTCTATGGGGAGCAACAAGGGTATGCCGTAGAATGTCGTGCTTTAGGAAGAACGAAATTAGGAAAATTGTGAAAAGAAACAGCCCCTGAAACCGCATGACCTTATGCGGTTTGGGGTGCAAACCGCATAGGCTTATGCGGTTTAGGGTGTAAACCGCATAGGGCCATGCGGTTTGTTGGTGTGGCTGACAGTGCTGTATTTCCATATTTCGGACGCGGTTTTCCTATATAAGGAGGGGGGTGCGTGTGATATTATTCATTCACAATCACTTCTCTTCTTCTCTTTTTTGCTACAAGTTTTTGCTCTCATAAATATATTAGGTATATTTACAAAAGTTTTTTTGTATTTAAGAAAAATGGTCGAGCATTTTGATGCTCTCTTGAAGAGGTGGACTTCCTCGCTAAGCTCGGCGATGAAGAAGGCAGTGTATGATGACGGTGCGGGCGTTTTTATTGGCTTTCGCCAAATGAAAGTCGATCTAGACTTCCTCGACTCGTGCTTGGATTATTGGGATCCTAGCTTGCATGTTTTTAGGTTTCCCGGGGGAGAGGTTTGTCCTTTGATGGAGGAGTTCGCGGCCATTGCAGGATGGTCGAAACGGACTACTCCGGTGGTTGTGAGGAGTGAGCTTTGCTCTAATGGGTTGTTGCGGAACTTCCTTGGGATGACGGATGCTCATGCTGCGGGCTTCTTTGAAGGAGGCAAAGTAAACATGCTCCTTTTGTGTCAACGGTACATGAATAAGGTTGACACTAGTATTTCGGACCGTTCTAGGCGAAGGGCACTTGCTTTTTGTTTGGTTCATCGTTATGCTTTTGCGGGATCCATGCCAGATGGAGTGTTCGGGAACGCGAGGTATGCTCGTGTTGTCGAAGAGATGGAGCGAGGACATGATCCTTCTGCGTTGATCCTAGCGGAGACCATACTGGGTTTAGACGACCGTTATGCTAATCGTCTGAGCTCGTACCGCGGCTGCGCTAGGATTCTCAACGTTTGGCTCATGGAGAGGTTGAGTGTGTATGCTGCTCTTCCCCTGAACGGTGTGTTTAAGTCGGCGGCGACGACGTCTCGGAAGATGGAGTGGGCTGACCTTCGGGAGCGTTCACTCAACTACTACCGGGGGTTCGTGAAGGAGAGCACTATTCGTTGGTATGTGTCTTGGTGGGGTATTTCGGCGATTACGGCGCCGTCTGTTGCGAATGCGGCTTGCGGGTTGATGCTGTGTGGCTTTGAACGAGGGGTGTGGATTCATCCTCTTCGCTTGAAGAGGCAAATCGGGCTTGTGCAGACTATTCCTGAGCAGGATACTCAGGTTAGAGGGGTTGTCGTGCTGAACAACCAGATGAAGGATGCGTGGATCCGGGGATGGTCGGATCGTGGTTCCGGCGCATATAGAGTCTACTCGTGTTACGGACTTCTACACGCGTTGGTATCGTTCCAATGATCCTCGGGAGCGAGAGAACCAGCGGAGGAGGGAAAAGAATGGGCCAAAGCCCTCCTTGGCGTATGAGGTATTGCGCGAAAGGAGGGATTATGGTTGTCTTGTTAATGAGGATGCTTCTACTTCAAGACCGGTGCGGGAAAGGCTTGGGCCAAAGGTGACCGTTAAAGATCGCCTAGGGTCAAAGGTCGAGGAGCCCCCAGTCGAGCTGGACGAGGATCCCATCGAGCCCCCAGGTTTTGAGAGGACTACTCCTGCTATTAGTTCGAAGATCGTGGCGGATCGGCCTCTTGAAGATGAAGAGACTAACCCGAAGCGACAGAAGAAAGCTTAGGAGTTTGTTTGTTTTGTTTAGGAGGTTTTTCTTTATTCAAATGCATGTTTTAGTTTCGAATAAAGGGTTAAGGAGGATTGTTCCTAACTCATTCCTAGTTTGTGAAAAATTCTAAATAAAGTAATAAAATAGAATTCATTTGGCTTTGTCTTGTCTCTTCGCTTTTGTTTTGTTTTTGCTTTATAATGTTCTCGACCTTTTTAAGCTTTGAACACTCGTATTTTGTCTTAGAATCCTCGACCTTTTTAAGCTTTGGACTCGTTTGTTTGATTTGCGTTGCTTAAATCCTCGACCTTTTTAAGCTTCGGATTTGCGTGTTGTTAAAGTGCCTTGCTTTAAATCCTCGACCTTTTTAAGCTTCGGATTTACGTGTTGTTAAATTGCCTTGCTTTAAATCCTCGACCTTTTTAAGCTTCGGATTTACATGTTGTTAAATTGCCTTGCTTTAAATCCTCGACCTTTTTAAGCTTCGGATTTACATGTTGTTGTGTCTTTTTTTTTGTGTTGACTGTGCCCTTGACCTTTTTAAGCTTCGAGCGTGTCATTTTGTGAGTGCATTGCCCTCGACCTTTTTAAGCTTAGGGCGTGCGTGCTAGGAAGGTCGGTTGTGCTCTTGGCGAGCTGCCTACGTATCTGTGTTTAAAATACAGAATCAAACCGGCGTAGTTCGTGTGATTCGGTTGAGCCTTTTGCAAAGCTGCCTACGTATCCACAGTGCATGGAATCAAACCGAGCGTAGTTCACTCATGCGAGAGTGAGTTTTGTTTTTTTTATGTGAAATACATTGCAAATTTGTTTGAATTTAAGGGTAGTACTTCTTGAGTTGATCAAGATTTGTTGGTAATCGGAAGTCCTGACCGTCAAGGTCGGTTAACTTTACGGCTCCTCCGGGAAGGATTTCCTTGACCAAGTACGGTCCGGCCCAATTGGGTTTGAATTTCCCTCTTGGGTCGACTGGTAATGGTGCTCGGACTGATTTGAGTACTAGGTCACCCACTTTGATATTTCGTGGCTTGACCCGTTTGTTGTATGCGCGTTGTAGGCGAGATTGGTACATTAAACTGTATACTTAGTGAATGTAATCGTCTTTCGTCTAGAAGGATGAGTTGTTCATAGCGTTCTCGTGCCCATTCGGCTTCAGGAATGTCTGCTTCCATGAGAATCCGAAGGGATTGCATTTCGATTTCTACAGGTTGAACGGCTTCCATTCCGTAGGTTAGGAAATAGGGCGTCATACCCGTGGGTGTGCGTATGGTGGTGCGATATCCCCATAATGCAAATGGGATTTTGTTGGGCCAGTCGTGACAGGTGTCGATCATCTTTTTGAGGATTGATACGACGGTTTTGTTCTTTGCCTCGGCCGCCTTGGATTGGTTTGTGGTCGATAGGGTGATGATCTGTGTCGTTGTATTTTGTATTTAAGGAGAAGTGGTTCGACTTCCCCTTTGAAGTGCGTGCCTTGATCGCTTATGAACTCGTGGGGTATGCCATAGCGACAAATGATGTTGTTTTGTATGAATTTTGCAACTTCTTTTGTGCCCAGCGTACGGTATGACGCGGCTTCGACCCATTTGGTGAAGTAGTCGATGGCCACGAGTATGAAGCAGTGTCCTCCTGCTCCCACGGGTTGTACCTTGCCAATGACGTCAATTCCCCAGGTCGAGAAAGGCCATGGCGAAGTTAGACTGTAGAGTGGTGAAGGGGGTACGTGTTGTACATTTGCAAAGATTTGGCAGTTGTGACAATGTTTGATGTATTTTGCGCAATCGGCTTCCATGGTGGTCCAATACCATCCTAGCCTTAGGATTTGTTTGCACATGGCTCGTGCGTTCATGTGTGGTCCGCACTCGCCATCGTGTACTTGGGACATGATCTCGTGTCCCTTTTTGTGGTCGACACACGAGAGTAGTATGCCCTGGGGCGTCTTTTTGAGTAGTTTGTGATGTGTCTTATATTTATATATGCTTATAGCCCCCTGTCGCTTGCGTTTCTTCGCGTTTCCCGTGCTTTTACATGCGTTTCAGCTCCTATTTTGCTCCGTTTTGGCCCTGCTGCGTTTTTGTGTCTATATTGCAGGTATGAGCAGCTATTTGGAGTTTAGGAGGCTATTCGGGAGGTTTCGTGAAGTTTCGGAAAGTTTCGTGAAGTTTCAAGGTGTTTCGAGTTGTTTTCGTCGCGTTTCGGTTGCGCACGAGCCTCGTTTCAACAAATAAAGGTGTCCCGGGACCATGGGACGGGATTTGAAACTCACATGATCATCCTAAGCCTTGTCCCTACCCCTAGGGACGACTTAGGCCTCGTCCCTATGCCTTGGGACGACAAGAAGTGCAAATAAAACTAAGTACAAAAAGGGTGCAATTGAGGATGTGAACTGTAACGTACGGGACAAGGCTGTCCCGGTCGGGTTGGGTGTGTCCCGGTCGGGATGACCATCCCGGACCCTAGGGACGAGCTCCGACTCTTCGTTGGCTTTAAGAACTTCGTCTATTTGAAGGCTTTATACAATATATTTTCGTCTAGTTTTTTCTGAGCATTCTTAGGACACTTCAAAGTACTTTCTATCAAAAATTTAGGGTTTGATTATTTTTGCTTCTTGTATTTTCAATTCCCGACTCAAGTACGTTGTTCCGATCATCCTATTTGGTAATTGTTGTTTTGTTCTTGCATTTCTCTTTGGATTTCTGATTAGGTATTGCTCCATACTTCTCTCATTTCATTATAATTTCGTTATTTATCGTGTTTGATCATGGCTTTCGTTATTTCCTTTGCTTTTGTTATCAATTTCGCTATGTGTGAGTAGTCTATTATCTAGGGATGAAGGGTGATCATGGGTGAGTAGTCTTGGATGATTTTGGTGATGTTTTGATGAAGGTTTTGCTGGTGTTTTGGTTATCTTGTTTTGGTTGTGTTTGTTGATCCTTTGGCCAAGGATTAGTGAGCCTTTGCTACCCTTAAACTTAAGACCGAAAGCCTAGTTTAAGGTAGGGCACGAGACTAACCATTAGGACCCTCATTTGTAAGTTGCGAAAGCCCGCACTTGAGACCTAGAGGACGCTTAGAACCGAGAGGTCGAGCCTATTCCTTAGCACACGCGATCCCCGACTCATTTCCGTCACCATCCTTTATCCTTGCTTCATCCTTGCTATCCCCGATTCCCTAGACCTCTTTCCATAAGTTTAAACCCTTACCTTTTCACTCTAGCTTTAGTTTATCAAACCATACTCGAACCGAGATTAGAATCACCCAAAATAACCAATTTTGGCGCCGTTGCCGGGGAGGCGGCTTTGTTTTCTGTTGTTATTTGGTTCTTTTCTCATTGTTACTCTTTTGTCTCAAGGAACCTCAATTCCTTGAGGCCGTTACTTACGGTTGCCCCGAGTGTTGTGTATGTCCAGGAATACTCGTACGTCTCAGAAAGGCTTGGCATTTCAGTTTGATCCAGAACCGGAACGTACCTTCCTTAGGCGCAAGAACTTGCTCAAAGACTTGGAGGCTATTTCCCCTTCTACCTCAACCTCAAAAGAAGCTCAAGCTACACCCGAACTCAAGAAAATGGTCAAGCTCTCCGATCATTCTAGGCCTACCGCGGCTCAAGTTCCTACGGGCAATGCTATGCCCACCATAGCTGCCAACAACTTTGAGGTCAAACCCGCGTTTATAAATTTGATCGAGCGAACTCAATTTGGAGGGAGTCCCGGTGAGGACCCTAACCTACATATCCAAAATTTCTGCGACTATTGCTCTACGATAAAGCAAACCGGAGTGACTCAAGACCAAATTCGGGAGATGCTCTTCCCGTTCTCTCTCCGAGACAAGGCAAAGTTGTGGTTGAATTCTTTAAATCGGGTTGCACTTGCTATCGTCGATTGGAACTCCCTCGTGTTGGCTTTCTATCAAAAGTACTTCCCTCCGGAGAAGACCGCAATGTTGAGAAGCCAAATCACGAGCTTCCGACAACGAGGAGACGAGTCCTTGTTCGATGCTTGGGAACGTTACAAAGACCTCCAACGTCAATGCCCACATCATGGCATGGACAAATGGTTCATAGTTATACAATTTTACAACGGTCTTTACAACGAGTCCCGGCGAGTGCTCGATTCGGCGGCGAATGGTAGGTTCGATAACATCGACGTTGAGGAGGCCATCGATACGATCGAGGCAATGGCGATACATAATGTGTAACACCCCGACTCATTTCACATTTTGTATCGTTCGTGTCGTTGTGTTGGTCCTTCATTTCCCTTGATCTTTCTCATTTTTAGCTCGAGGAAGTCGTTTAGTTAGTTCGGGTATAGTAGGTTTGGTCTTGGTTGCGCTTATCGGGGAGGGTCTCGGGTTTGTGAGTGAGCTTGGGAGGTGCTAGGAGGTTTGTGGGGAAGAGTATGCTAAAAAAACTAAGTTAGAATATCTATTTCTGGAGCAAAAACTTCTGCCCTTGAAATCGTCCTAAGAACCGAGCGGTTCTGACGAAACCGATCGGTTCCACTGCCAAAACCGAGCGGTTCGGCCCCGAACCGATCGGTTCTGCTGCGTTTTTCCGGATCTGTTTTCCCGTGTTGTTTTAATTGCTTTGCTCGAAACCTCTTTATTATAAATACCCCTCTCAGCCCTAATTACACTCCAAAACCCTCTGATACATTAAAACTTCATAACTCACCCTTCTCTCTATTCAATCCCTCATAAATTCCCATCAATTTCTCTCATAAATTCATCCAATTCTTCTCTTGATCAAGCCCTATTCTGCCCTAATTCTCTCCCTTGCTAATTCCTTTGGTAATCCTCATCGTTTAGTATAGTTTTCTGATTATTATGTTATTATATGCTTGTGTTATGTGTTCTTATACTTTGTATGTGTTATGTTGTGCCCTAATCGAAGGAGAGGAGGAGCTAGGTGAAGAAGACACCATACTCGTTGAAGAGGAGGAGGACTAAGGCTCTGTCATTGCACGAATAAGGTAACTAGGTGTAGCCCTAGTGGTATTTTGGCACGTATGAGGCCCTAGTGTTGTCTAGGATGTTTGATGACGATTGTTCTGTCGGGGAGTCATGAACTTTGGCTTGTTTGGTTGTAAATTGTGTCTTGCATGTCTTAAACGGAGTCGGCCTCATACTTTGTGAGTCTAGTAGCATGTCTAGGCTATATGGTTGCATGAACATTGATAAATACGATGTTTTGATCACTAAAGTTGATATCTTGAATTAGGTCGTAACCTAGCTATGATCACATGTTGGTTTTAATGTTGATTACTCCGTAAAATACGCATATAATGTCATTGTTGAGTCTTGCATGATGTTTTGGTGATCGTATTGGCTTGGTTTGATATTGTTGGATATTGGGTGATGTTGTTCGTGAGTTGAATCAGGTTATTGGTTTGGCTTGTGTTGGTTATGAGTTAACTCAGGTTATTGAGTTGATTGGTGTATGCTTGAGACTAGTGTGCGTATGGGTACGGTTATGGCTCATGCGTGAGGAGTTACGACGTCCTTTAGGACGGATGCCGCCCTTTGGGTTCTCAACCGGTTATGGTTAGAGACTATGGTAATTGTTATGTCGTCACCGGTTATGGTGAGGTTTGGCCAAATTAAGACAGGTTGAGGATTTCACGGTTATGTGGGTCCATTGAAAGGGAATTCACGGTTATGTGGTTCCGCCATAGGGTTTGGAGGTATCACCGGTTAGGGTGAGGTCCGGGGTAGTTCACGGTTATGTGGCTATCCAGTGCTCCGTGCTTGCTCTTGCTTTGTTGTTACTTCGTTACCATTGGTTATTGTTGACATTTAGAGAACTGTTGAAGTTGAGCTTGCTTTGAGTTGCATTATGGTTAATGTTGATGATGTACTCTGATTTTAGGCCATAGGCCAGGTGAGACGTAGGTCGGTTGTATTGTTTGTTATGTCTTATATGTTGAAATACGACTGGGGAGCACCTAGTTACTCCCCACTGATTGTGGCTGTTGTTTTCTTTTCGGCAGGTTAGCGCGGGTTCGGGTTTGAAAAGTGAGGAAGCCGTGAGGACGACCCTAGCTAGCTTACACGTGTGATGTTAGGACACACATTGGATTACTTGGCTTTTAGACTTGTTAGACTTTTACGTATTGGTTTATATTTATGTTCATTTGGGATTGTAAGGGGTATTTACTCCCCGTTTTTGTTAGGCCTCAAGGTCTACTTTGTCATTATGATTTGATTAGATTGTTTGCGTGAGTGACAGCTCGGATTCACGGTGTTTCCGCCACCGTGGCTTTCATTTTTATTCACTTTCTTTTATAAAATTCTTTTTCAAAGTTTATTTTACTATGTTGGAAAATCCGGGTTGTTACAGTTGGTATCAGAGCGAACACGCTCCCAACTCTCCTAGATGAGTGAGTAGATTTTGACTTAGAACCTTGAGTGGAGTGTTGGGTAGACACACTAGGGGGTTGCGTAGCTTTTGTTTGCGTTTGAATAGTTGCTTGGTAGTGGCATGTTTAGTAAGTGCTACTATTAACTGCGCTTTTGTGTTGCAGATGTCTAGGAATGGAAATGCCGCGCAACAGGAGCAACAGCGCATCCGTCGACTGGAGGATGCTATTCTTGCCTTGACGGAGCCTGAGCTAACAATGGCGATCTTTGACCGCTTCGACCGTCACCATCCACCTACTTATGATGGCAAGGCCGATCCGATCGCGCTCGAGTCATGGGTGAGGGAGATTGAGAAGCTCTTTGTAGCCACTGGGTGCCCGGAGGCGCAAAAGGTGGATATCGCCACCTACTATCTGAAAATGGAGGCTGACAACTGGTGGGCCTTATCTAGAGCTACTCTCCAGGCTCAGGTTGGGTTCAACTGGGCTAGGTTCTGCGAAGCGTTGAAGAAGCGCTTCTACCCTGATGAGCTCCGTTGGCAGAAGGAGCAGGAGTTCATTAATCTGGTGCAGGGCACTATGTCGGTGCAAGAGTACACTGACAAGTTCACTGAGTTGGCTCGTTTCGCACCACACATCATCCCCGACGAGGCTGCTCGCATTCGTCGATTTGAGAGGAACTTGACCCCAAGAGTTGCGACTGCACTAGCTGGATTGCCCTCTACTACCTTCCAGCAGGCGTACGACCGAGCTTTGAGTGTGTACGCGTCGGTTCAGGCTGAGGAGGCTGCTGCTGCTGCTGCAAACAAGTTTGTAAAGAGGCCGTTTGTACCCCAATCTTCATTTCAGACCGTGAAGAAGGGGAGGTTTGAGTCTCGACCTTTTGGGAACCGTGCTCAGGGTACAGGGAAGCCGAATATGCTGTGCTACAAGTGTAAGAAAGCTTACCACCCGGGTAAGTCGTGTGATGGGACTCCGATCGTGTGCTTTAACTGTAGGGAGACGGGACATAGGGCGAATGCTTGCCCTAAGGCCGAGAAACCGGCCGTGATCTTCTTCTTTGGAGCATCCACTTCTTTATCGTTCAACTCATCAACTACGAAGGCTAATCCTCCGATTCAGAAGGGTCGTATCTTCGTTATGAGCCGTGCTGAGGCTGAGGCACATCCTGATGTCATTACTGGTACATTCTTTGTTAACTCTATCCCTGCTTTTGTTCTATTTGATACGGGTGCGTCCATGTCTTTCATCTCCGCTTCCTTGATCGAGAAAGCAAAGCTTACATCATCTGCTTCCGTGGATACTCTCATTTCTCTTCCCACGGGAGAAACCATTACCTGCTCGACTATCTGTAAGGATGTTCCTATTTCCTTCGGGACGTCCATCTTGCTTGCTGATCTTGTTCGCTTTGAGCTTTCCGAGTTCGATATTATCTTGGGTATGGACTGGCTAGCAAGGTACGATGCTAGGTTTGTTTGCCGTGATCAGAAGGTCTTGTTAAAAGGACCATCGGGTTGCAAGATTTCACATAGGTGCTCTACTTCTAGACCGTGTATACGTTGGGTGTCTGCGCTGAAAATGAGTAACATGAGGAGAAAGGGGCATCATGTATATCTGTGTATGGTAAGAGATGTCTCCAAGGAGTTGAAGTTGGAAGACATTCCTGTCGTTCGTGAGTTTGAGGATGTTTTTCCTGAAGAGTTGCCGGGAATTCCACCTGAGCGTGATGTGGAGTTCGTGATTGACTTAGTGCCTGGTACAGGGCCTATCTCTAAGGCTCCGTATCGAATGGCGCCAGCCGAACTGCAAGAACTGAAGAAGCAGTTGGAGGAAATGATTGAGAAGGGATTTATTCGGCCGAGTGTGTCACCTTGGGGTGCTCCTGTGTTGTTCGTGAGGAAGAAGGACGGTAGTATGCGACTTTGCATTGACTATCGAGAGCTGAATAAGGTGACTATCAAGAACAAGTATCCTTTACCACGCATCGAGGACCTGTTCGATCAGTTGAAGGGTGCGAGTGTGTTTTCCAAGATTGATTTGAGATCAGGTTATCACCAGATTCCGGTTCGAGAGCAGGACATACCAAAGACTGCATTCCGTTCGAGATATGGGCATTACGAGTTCGTGGTGATGCCGTTTGGTTTGACTAATGCGCCAGCTGTGTTTATGGATCAGATGAACCGAACTTTCAGTGAGTACTTGGATCAGTGTGTTGTTGTCTTCATCGACGACATTTTGATCTATTCCCGTAACGAGGCTGAGCATGAGAAGCATTTGCGTTTAATCTTGGGGGTGCTAAGGAAACAGAAGTGGTATGCAAAGTTCTCTAAATGTGAGTTTTGGTTGAAGGAGGTCGCATTCTTGGGTCATGCGATATCAGGTGAAGGTGTGATGGTTGACCCATCAAAGATAGAAGCCGTGCTTAATTGGGAGAGTCCAAAGAACGTGAATGAGATTCGTAGTTTCCTTGGTCTAGCTGGCTATTATAGGAGGTTCGTGCAGGACTTCTCAAAGCTAGCGAGACCGATGACTCAGTTGTTACAAAAGGAGTCGAAGTATGTGTGGAGCGAGGCTTGTGAAGCTGCTTTTCAGGAGCTGAAGAAGAGGTTGACTACAGCACCTGTGCTAACGCTACCTGAAGATGGTGTAGAGTTCGATGTCTATAGTGACGCTTCTAAACATGGATTGGGTTGTGTGTTGATGCAGAAGGGGAAGGTTATTGCTTATGCGTCGAGACAACTACGGGTGCATGAGCAGAACTATCCTACACATGATTTGGAGTTAGCCGCGATTGTGTTTGCTTTGAAGCTGTGGAGGCATTATCTATATGGGGCGTCATGTAAGTTCTTCACCGATCACAAAAGCTTGAAGTACATCTTCACGCAGAGGGACTTGAATATGAGACAAAGGCGTTGGTTGGAGCTGATTAAGGACTATAACATTGAATTGCAGTATCATGAGGGGAAAGCGAATGTGGTGGCTGATGCCTTGAGCAGAAAAGGGAAACGTGCTTTGAATGCTGCTTGGGTCCTTCCCGATGAGTTGTGTCGGGAGTTTCAGAAGCTGGAACTGGAAGTGGTTGAGCGTGGAACTGTTGTAGGTGCTATGGTTGCTGAGCCCGAACTGTTTCATGAGATTCGAGTGAAGCAGCGCGAGGATCCAGTGCTAGAGACTATTCGAACTACTAAGGGGAATGGTGGAGCTGAAGACTTCACAATTGGTGCCGATGGTAGTCTACGGTTCAAGAATAGGTGGTGTATACCTAGTTGTGAGGTTCTGAAGAAGAAGATTCTTAAGGAGGCTCATAGTTCTCCTTACTCAGTTCATCCAGGTGGTGAGAAGATGTATAAGGACTTGAGACTGCATTTTTGGTGGCCTAATATGAAGAGAGAGATCGCGGACTACGTTGCTAGGTGCCTGGTTTGTCAGAAGGTGAAGTTTGAGCATCAAAGACCAGGGGGATTGCTACAACCTCTTGAGATTCCGACATGGAAGTGGGATTCGATCTCTATGGACTTCGTCATGGCTTTGCCGAGGACTTCTAGTGGTAAGAATGCGGTGTGGGTAGTGGTCGATCGTTTGACAAAGGTTGCACATTTCATTCCCATGAAAGAGACATGGAGCATGGAGGAATTGGCTACTGCTTACCAAAGGGAGATCGTTCGTTTGCATGGGGTTCCTAAGGATATTATATCGGATCGTGATCCTAGGTTCTGTTCCCAGTTTTGGAAGAAGCTGCAGGAGGCGTTGGGTAGTGAACTGAAGATGAGTACGGCGTTCCATGCGGCTACTGATGGTCAGACCGAGAGAACCATCCAGACTTTGGAGGATATGCTGCGGGCATGTGCATTGGAGTTTCAAGTTGGTTGGGAGAAGAGTCTACCGTTGGTGGAGTTCTCCTATAATAACAGTTACCAAGCTAGTATCCAGATGGCACCATTCGAGGCTTTATATGGTAGGAAGTGCAGAAGTCCTATGTGTTGGGATGACATTTCAGAAGCGACAGTGCTCGGACCCGAGATGGTGGAGGAGTCGATAGAGCAAGTAAGGCTCATTCGAGAGAAGCTGAAGGCGGCGCAGGATCGACAAAAGTCATATGCTGACTTGCGCCGTAGACCAATCGAGTTTGAGGTTGGTGACAAGGTGTTCTTGAGGGTATCGCCAATGAAGGGAGTGAAACGATTTGGAATTAAAGGTAAGCTTAGTCCCAAGTATATTGGACCTTATGAGGTGTTGGAGAGGATAGGAGAAGTGGCTTATCGGTTGGCTTTACCGCCGAACTTAGCTAAGGTGCAGGACGTGTTCCACGTATCGCAGTTAAGGAGGTATCGCAGTGATCCTTCTCACGTGGTTCAAGCTGATGTCTTGGGGGTGGAGCCTAATTTAACCTATGAGGAAAAACCCGTTCAGATCCTTGACAAGAAAGAAAAGAGGCTTAGGAATAAGGTGGTTCCGTTAGTAAAGGTACTTTGGAGGAGCCAGAAGTACGAAGAAGCTACATGGGAGACCGAGGCTTCTATGCGAGAGAAGTATCCTTACCTTTTTGAGTCAGGTATTTTGTTGTTCCCAAGTTTCGAGGACGAAACTTCTTTTTAGGGGGTGAGACTGTAACACCCCGACTCATTTCACATTTTGTATCGTTCGTGTCGTTGTGTTGGTCCTTCATTTCCCTTGATCTTTCTCATTTTTAGCTCGAGGAAGTCGTTTAGTTAGTTCGGGTATAGTAGGTTTGGTCTTGGTTGCGCTTATCGGGGAGGGTCTCGGGTTTGTGAGTGAGCTTGGGAGGTGCTAGGAGGTTTGTGGGGAAGAGTATGCTAAAAAAACTAAGTTAGAATATCTATTTCTGGAGCAAAAACTTCTGCCCTTGAAATCGTCCTAAGAACCGAGCGGTTCTGACGAAACCGATCGGTTCCACTGCCAAAACCGAGCGGTTCGGCCCCGAACCGATCGGTTCTGCTGCGTTTTTCCGGATCTGTTTTCCCATGTTGTTTTAATTGCTTTGCTCGAAACCTCTTTATTATAAATACCCCTCTCAGCCCTAATTACACTCCAAAACCCTCTGATACATTAAAACTTCATAACTCACCCTTCTCTCTATTCAATCCCTCATAAATTCCCATCAATTCCTCTCATAAATTCATCCAATTCTTCTCTTGATCAAGCCCTCTTCTGCCCTAATTCTCTCCCTTGCTAATTCCTTTGGTAATCCTCATCGTTTAGTATAGTTTTCTGATTATTATGTTATTATATGCTTGTGTTATGTGTTCTTATACTTTGTATGTGTTATGTTGTGCCCTAATCGAAGGAGAGGAGGAGCTAGGTGAAGAAGACACCATACTCGTTGAAGAGGAGGAGGACTAAGGCTCTGTCATTGCACGAATAAGGTAACTAGGTGTAGCCCTAGTGGTATTTTGGCACGTATGAGGCCCTAGTGTTGTCTAGGATGTTTGATGACGATTGTTCTGTCGGGGAGTCATGAACTTTGGCTTGTTTGGTTGTAAATTGTGTCTTGCATGTCTTAAACGGAGTCGGCCTCATACTTTGTGAGTCTAGTAGCATGTCTAGGCTATATGGTTGCATGAACATTGATAAATACGATGTTTTGATCACTAAAGTTGATATCTTGAATTAGGTCGTAACCTAGCTATGATCACATGTTGGTTTTAATGTTGATTACTCCGTAAAATACGCATATAATGTCATTGTTGAGTCTTGCATGATGTTTTGGTGATCGTATTGGCTTGGTTTGATATTGTTGGATATTGGGTGATGTTGTTCGTGAGTTGAATCAGGTTATTGGTTTGGCTTGTGTTGGTTATGAGTTAACTCAGGTTATTGAGTTGATTGGTGTATGCTTGAGACTAGTGTGCGTATGGGTACGGTTATGGCTCATGCGTGAGGAGTTACGACGTCCTTTAGGGCCGGATGCCGCCTTTGGGTTCTCAACCAGGTTATGGTTAGAGACTATGGTAATTGTTATGTCGCCACCTGCTATGGTGAGGTTTGGCCAAATTAAGACAATTGAGGATATCACGGTTATGTGGGTCCATTGAAAGGGAATTCACGGTTATGTGGTTCCGCCATAGGGTTTGGAGGTACCACCGGTTAGGGTGAGGTCCGGGGTAGTTCACGGTTATGTGGCTATCCAGTGCTCCGTGCTTGCTCTTGCTTTGTTGTTACTTCGTTACCATTGGTTATTGTTGACATTTAGAGAACTGTTGAAGTTGAGCTTGCTTTGAGTTGCATTATGGTTAACGTTGATGATGTACTCTGATCTTAGGCCATAGGCCAGGGTGAGGCGTAGGTCGGTTGTATTGTTTGTTATGTCTTATATGTTGAAATACATTTGAGGAGCACCTAGTTACTCCCACCGATTGTGGTCATGTTTTCTTTTCGGCAGGTTAGCGCGGGTTCGGGTTTGAAAAGTGAGGAAGCCGTGAGGACGACCCTAGCTAGCTTACACGTGTGATGTTAGGACACACATTGGATTACTTGGCTTTTAGACTTGTTAGACTTTTACGTATTGGTTTATATTTATGTTCATTTGGGATTGTAAGGGGTATTTACTCCCCGTTTTTGTTAGGCCTCAAGGTCTACTTTGTCATTATGATTTGATTAGATTGTTTGCGTGAGTGACAGCTCGGATTCACGGTGTTTCCGCCACCGTGGCTTTCATTTTTATTCACTTTCTTTTATAAAATTCTTTTTCAAAGTTTATTTTACTATGTTGGAAAATCCGGGTTGTTACATAATGCGCAATATGGGAGCTCTCGGAATGTCCCTCGTGTAGGTGGTAAGAATGATGGTGATATGGTGGCTATGCTTTCGGCCAAGATGGATGCTATGACCGCTATGATGATGAGTCATATGCAAGCGGGTTCCTCAAACGCTAGCGGTCAATCGGTAGCGGCTATGCACACTTCTAGTGACCTGACTTGTGGCTCATGTGGAGCATCGGGACACTCATCAATGGAATGCCGAGGTATGAACTCTCAAACTCACCATGTCCATGCTTTATACACTCAAAACAGCCCCTACTCTAACCACTACAATGAAGGCTACAAGAACCACCCGAACTTGAGCTACAAGAGCCAAAACATCTTGAATCCTTCACCACAACAACCACAATACAATCCCCAACAACAAAACAGCCCTTACAATAATCAACAACAAAATTTCAGCTCGCAAAACAGCCAATTTAATTTTCCACGACCCTACAACCCTCCGGGCTTCAATCGCCCCAATTTTCAACAATCAAATGCTCCACCACCCGTGCAAGCCACTTCGGTTCCCGATCCTTTGAGTGCCATGCAAGCCATGATGATGCAAATGGCTAAAAATCAAGAAACGATGATGGCTCAAATGCAAAAGAGCGATCAAGCTAAAGATGCCGCCATCAAGATGCTTGAAACACAAATGGCTCAACTTGCTTCCTCAAGTTCTCAAAGAAAGCCGGGTGCTCTGCCATCGCAAGGCACTCAACCTCAACAACATGAGTCGATCAACGCCATTTCTTTGAGGAGCGGGACAAGCTACGATGGTCCTCCAATGCCCCCGGTGGTAAGTGAGGTAGACCCTTCTCTTTCTCCTAATAATTTGCATGCTTCTAGTGATGGTTTTGCAGGAACAAGCACGAATGGAATCAAAGGAGGAGGGCTGGCCGTGGGTGGTGATGATGGTGCAGCCGTGGGTGTTGAGCCAAGGAAGGCCGAGCAAGGTCAAGGGAGTGGGGCAACCGAGAAGAACACAACGAAGGAGCAAAACGCAGCTAAGAAAAATGAGCCACCGATCCAAATCAAGCTACCATTCCCAAGCCGAGTGGTAAAATCAAAACTTGACAGTCAGTTCGGTAAGTTTATGGATGTTGTCAAGGACCTCAAGGAAACGGTACCCTTCACTGAGCTAATCACACAAGTCCCTGCGTACGCTAAATTTCTAAAAGACATCCTTACCCGTAAGAGGTCGTTTAGCGAGGTCGAGACTGTCGCTTTTACTGCTGAATGCAGCGCGCTTTTACAAAACCAGTCTCCTCCTAAGCTAAAGGACCCGGGTAGCTTCTCCATCCCTTGCACTATCGGAACTACTTTTATCGACAAAGCTTTATGTGATTTAGGTGCAAGCGTGGGTGTCATGCCTTATTCGGTATGCGAGAAGCTCAACATGGGCGAGTTGAAAGTAACTAATATCACGCTCCAAATGGCGGATCGTTCTGTCAAACGCCCACTCGGTGTTTTGGAGGACGTTCCCGTCAAGGTTGGTAAGTTTTTCATTCCCGTCGATTTCATTGTTCTTGACATGGCCGAGGACTCCCAAATTCCTATTATATTGGGCCGGCCTTTCTTGCACACTGCTGGTGCAATCATAGACGTCAAGAACGGGAAATTGACGTTGGATATAGGAGGTGATAAAGTTACTTTTAACCTTTCTAACGCTCTAAAACGTCCCATGTTGGAGGAGCATGTCTTTGCTGTCGATGTTCTTGATGAATGTGTGAACGAGTGCTTACCTCAAGTCCTCGAGAGGGATCCTCTTGAGGCCGTGCTTTGTTGTGATATGTATGCAGGTGAGCTAGGGAGGAAGGAAGAGGGTAGAGCTGTGATAAAGGACGATGTGAGTGCTGTTGCGTGCATTGGTAGCCGAGCTGATCTTGGCCGAGATGATGGAGGTGTTGATGATGACGGATATGGTGATGAAGAGGACGATGGTAGCGGGTTCGTCTACGACGAGACCCATGGATGGTGGTACTTCCCGTACCCTGCTGCGCCCCCAGTTTAAGCTGGTTTGGGGGAACCGTTTTGCTTGTAAATATATTGTATGTACTTTTGTTTCTCTTGAGACTTTTATCGTGTTTTTTTATCCCCCTTATTTTTATGGGTCCCCGTGTTGATGTGCTTTAGGACACATTGGGGACAATGTGTCGTTCGGTTTGGGGGGAAGAACGCTTTGCTTTGCTTTGCTTTTTATTTTTGCATTTTCCTTTTCGTTTTTCATTTTCCAACAAAACATCAAAAATCCAAAAAAATCAAAAAATTTCAGAAAATCACAAAAAAACCAGAAAATTTCTCAAAAAATACCAAAAATACGTATCCCGTTCCGTTGTTTTGAGCTTGTTTTTATCTTGATTTTTCCCGACATCCCTTCCCTTGTATGCTTTGAGCTTTGGCATGATTTTATTGTTTTGGAATAGCGCTTTCGGGGATGTTTAGACGTGTTGCAGATGATGGCGTGCTTTTACGTTTGGCTTTATCATTTCATGGACTTTAGCTACTAATATTGTGAGGTTTTCAGCCTCCTGCGGCCGGTTCATCTATCCCGGTCCCCGTGCTTTGATTGTGAGTAGTTCTCCTCGTGGGGTACGTAATATCAACACGCATAAGTGTGGCCCCTATCCCGTGTTTCCCACGATTTTGTCACTTGTTTATGCATATGAGGCCTTGGTCGATTTCTTATTATTCACCTTGATTTTACATTGCTTATATCCTCTCCTTTTTTATCCTAATACCCCTTATCCACTTGAGTTTGCTAGCTACATTGCCAAATAGCCTACCCTAGCCTAGCTAGTTACCGCTTTTGCTTACTCTTGTGCTCGTTCGTTGGGTTGTGATCATTATTTTGCTTCGACTTGCTGATGTCGTTGGCTTTGAGAGTGATGGTGAATATGAGTCGGGATTGCTGCTTCCCCGACCTTCTATGAGGGTTTCCGCAACCATGTTAATGTGCTCTTTTGCTCAAGAAATCAAACACAAAAATCTGAAAAATAAACACAACACACAAAAAAAATCAAAACAAAGAAAAGAGGTGTGTGCACAAAATTGCAAGAGTTGTTGTTGTTTTACATGAGTGAGCACTTGAAATTTGTTGTATGTTGCGATGATGCGTAAAGAAGACCGATTTGCTGCTTTCGGTCCGTTTTTCATGAGAGTTGGGTTACGTTTTGGTTGGATGAGCACTTGAGTAGTACGAGTGGTTTCTAGTGGCTTAGCTCCACGATTCCATAACTATTTGATCCACCTTCCTACCCTTTACCTCTCTATGGCCTGTAGGGATCGGATCCCATTCACTAATCAAGTATTAGTGTAAATCAAATTACTCTAATTTGATTTAGCAAGATCTATGTAGTACAAATTTACATTGTTAACAAGTTTAGAAATTTATACCTTTCACAAAGGGAAAAATGGGCACAAAACTAGAACTCCCTTCTAGTTTTGTTTCTTGAGCTAAGGTTTAGGATGATCCTCCAAAACCGAGTTCCCAAAATAGGAAACCTCCTTCTTGTTGCACCCAAGAACTTGACTCCAAAATACACTAGTGATTTTGATCTAGAAATCACTTAGTATATAAATGATAATATGTGAAATATTAATACTAACTCTTAGTAATAATATTAAGGAGAGTATTGAAATTTTAGAGAGAATATTAGTGAGATAAAAGAATGAATGCCTGAATCAATTACATCCTCATTCACTTAGCCTTTTTATCAACAATTTGCAAAAGCCAAAAATGGGTCTAAGAGCCCCATGTGAGCCGGCCTTCAAGGGTCAAAAGGAGAGGAAGAAGTCTTTGTCTTGGGTAGGAAAAACTCATGCATTGTAATGATCATCTTACACATGCATTATAACAAATATAAGAGGACAATACAATAAAACAAGAGGAAGCTCATCCTCCTTGTTTTGGACGGTCCACATGAGGACTTTGGGTCCAATTTGTTTTTCCAATATTTGTCCCACAAAAACTTATAATTTATCACTTAATCATCTAATATAATAAAGTGTAAATTAATTAAACTCTTCCTTAATATACATGTACTTTACACATATATTAAAAATGTACTTTTACTAATCTCATTAGTAAAATATACACATTTAGTGAATTAACGTTTAATCACTAAATCTCATCTCCTCTAATAATTTTATCAATATAAAATTAAATCTCTCGAGTTCACAACTCGATTTCTCTCTAAATCAATACACTGACTAACCGTTAGTCAAATTATCAAGTCACTAATATAATCGTATCTCATACAATTAATTAGCTTAAATATTTGGAGTACGTTCCTATAGGTGTGACTTAAAGGGATCAATTGATCACCGCTGCTTCTCACGACAATAACGCCAAACTCTAGTCACCAACCGTTATTGATTTACGTTAATCAATTGACAATAATACAGATTATCCCCATGTATTCCTTAATTGAGATTTATTAAGTAATCGCACTATTGTGGAGGACACTTACTCCAACAATCTCCCACTTGTCCGAGACAAGTTGTGCATTACCAATTCTCATGTCCGCTTTCACATCTCCCACTGATGCAAGGTGTCTTACAGTCGTGACTTGCATCCCGTGATATATATCGTGAGTGGTTTCCTCGATAAGGAGAGTAGGTGTCTGACCGGGAATCTACCGTAGATTCTTACCGAGCGTACACGCATTTTCAATGACTACCTCGAGTGGCCCAAAGATGTTTTACCTCGACGAGGGTGGACATTTCCCTTCCACTCGTTTGTACTGTATAATGCAGATCACCATGACCCCAAAGATGCCCTTATAGTCCCCTTTCACGGCATGGCATAGGACAAAAATGAAAGTCACTCGGGAACTGCAGACCGACTGCATAATCACCCAGTCAAAGAATCGACTCAAAGGAATACTATAGAATTCCCACCACGACCGTGTTTCAATCTCATTGAAAAGGAATTTATAAGCGTCACGGTCAGAGTGTCTCACATGCTGTTTATGCAAACGAGCAATATCACATATGACCCTATGGTGTTGAACCCACCATCGAACGACTTGCAATCTAGTCTCTTCGAGACGTCACCTCATATGAGAGACTAGGGACCAAATACTTAGTTTATACCGTTCACTTGAATATGTTCAAAGTTGTCACACAACTATTCGGATAAACAAAGTATGCATTCAAAATGACTTAAAAGAGTAAATATACTCTAAACAATGAATGTTATTTTTATATATGTAATAGGATACTTTATCCATTACATATCTCAAAAACTAAAGGAAATCAGGCATACGCCTCAACCCCATTGAGGCGGTGTGAGCGTCATGCTTAGTCCTCGAAAGAGGCTTGGTTAAAGGATCAGGGATCTCATCGTCTGTCCCAACCTTACAAATATCTATTTCCTTCATTTCCACATTATCTCTTATAATATGGCATTTCCTCAAAACGTGTCTAGATTTATTACTAGACTTGGGCTTCTTTGCTTGAAAGATAGCCCCCACTATTATCACAATAAATAGTGATTGGATTTGCGGCACGAGGGACTACTCTTAGTCCACCCAAAAACTGCCGAATCCATACAGCTTCCTTAGCAGCTTTTGAAGCTGCCAAATATTCAGCTTCTGTTGTAGAATCCGCAGTGACACATTGCTTGAAACTTTTTCAGCAAATAGTACCCCCATTAAACATAAAGACATAGCCGGATTGGGATTTCAGATCATCCCCATCGGTTTGGAAACTTGCATCCGTGTAACCCTTTACACGCAGCTCAAGTTCTCCTCCAAACACTAGAAACGAATCCTTAGTTCTTCTCAAGTACTTAAGGATGTTCTTCACAGCTATCCAGTGACTCTCACCGGGATTAGCTTGATACCGGCTAGTCATGCTCAAGGCGAAAGCGACATCGGGACGAGTGCACATCATAGCATACATGATTGATCTTTACAGCGGAAGCATAAGGGATCAATTTCATGCGTTCAATATCCGCAGGAGTCGTAGGACATTGAGATTTCTTCAATGTTATTCCTACACTCATCGGAACAAAGCCTCCCTTGGAGTCTTTCATATTGAACCTATCAAGAATCTTATCAATATAAGTTTCTTGACTTAATGCCAGTATCCTCTTGGATCTATCTCTATAGATCCGGATACCCAAGATGCGTTGTGCCTCTCCCAAGTCCTTCATTTGGAAATGGTTTCCCAATTCCACCTTTACCGAGTTTAAACTTGGAATATCATTTCCAATGAGTAGTATGTCATCCACATACAAAACAAGGAAGGTTACCTTGCTCCCACTAAACTTCATGTACAAACAAGATTCCTCGGAACTTCGAGTGAATCCATATTGTTTGATAACATGATCGAATCTGTGATTCCAACTCCTTGATGCTTGCTTAAGACCATAAATGGATCTCTTTAAGCTTGCACACTTTCTTAGGGTTGGATGTATCTACAAAACCTTCAGGTTGTGTCATGTACACTTCCTCTTCTAGAATCTCATTCAAGAAGGCGGTTTTTACATCCATTTGGCATATTTCATAGTCATGAAATACGGCAACCGCTAAGATTATCCTTATGGATCGAAGCATTGTAACCGGTGCAAAGGTTTCATCATTATGAATACCCCGGACTTGTGTAAAGCCCTTTGCCACCAATCTAGCTTTGTAAACATCAATATGTTTATCTATGCCGAGTTTGATTTTGAATATCCATTTACACTGAAGGGGTCTCACTCCTTCAGGTAAATCTACCAAGTCCCCAACTTGGTTCTCGTACATAGAATCCATTTCGGATTTCATGGCCTCAAGCCATTGGTCGGAGTTGGGGCTACTAATAGCCGCCTTGTAGGTTGAAGGTTCGTTGCTTTCGAATAGCAACAAATCACCCTCCTCTTCGATGTTACCGAGGTAGCGGTCAGGTTGATGACTAATTCTTCCTGACCTCCTAGGGATTACAACCGTGTCAGAAGACAAGGGAACGGTTTCCTCGTTTTCTACCTCGGTTTGTGGCTCTTGAACTTCATCAAGTTCAAATTTTCTCCCACTCTGTTTCATAGAAATATATTTATTTTCTAGAAAACAGCATCACGAGCCACAAACTCTTTGTTCTCGTGAGGGTTGTAGAAGTAATAACCACACGTTTCCTTAGGATAACCTACAAATTGGGAACCTTTCCCGTCCATATCTCATATGGAGTCTTATTCGATTTAGTGAGAATACAGTAGATGGTTGCGTAATGCCCCAAAACGATCCAGGAAGCTCACTTTGACTCATCATAGACCGAACCATATCTCATAAAGTTCGGTTTCTCCTTTCTGCAACACCATTCAACAGTGGTGTGCCCGGAGGAGTCCATTGTGATACTCTATCACAATTCTTAAGATGTGAATCAAACTCATTACTTAGATATTCGCCACCACGATCCGATCGTAGTGCTTGTATCTTCTTATCAAATTGGTTCTCAACCTTATTTTGAAATTCTTTAAATTTCTCAAAAGCATCACTTTTATGCCTTATTAAGTAGACATAACCATATCTACTTAAGTCATCGGTAAAAGTAATGAAGTAATGATATCCTCCTCTAGCGGTGATGTTTAATGGACCACACACATCGGTATGTATGAGTCCTAAAACTTCACTTGCTCGTGTCCCTTTACAGCTAAAGGGTTGACGAGTTGTCTTGCCTAAAAGGCAAGACTCGCATGTACCATATGATTCGCAATCAAATGGTTTGAGAACCTTGTTCTCAACAAGTCTCTTTATGCGTCTATCGTTTATGTGACCTAAACGACAATGCCAAAGGTAGGATTTGTTTGATTCATTTGTTTTGAGCTTCTTGTTCTCTATATGATAAACATCATTGACATTATTCAAAAGATAAATACCTCCAATTGAAATGGCTTCCCATAAACCATTTCATTAAATGAAAAAATACATCGATTGTACTTAATCATAAAAGCCTTCCGTATCAAACACGGAGACGGAGATAATGGTTTTCATTAGAGTTGGTACAAAATAACAGTTATTTAAATACAACTCTAAACCACTAGCTAGAGCGAGTATATAGGTTCCCACGGAAATGGCTGCTACTCTAGCTCCATTACCCATGCGGAGATCTACATCACTCTTGGCTAATGCTCGCACGTTTCTCATCCCTTGCAAGTGATTGCAAAGATGAGATCCACATCCGGTATCTCATACCCATGTAGAAATGCAAGCATGATTTATGTCAATCATATAAAGACTAGAATTTGGGACAATTGCGCTTCCAACGACCGGGTTTGGGCTTGCTATTCTCAATAGCATTTCCGTTACCCTTATCTTCCTTGAACCGAGCTTTATAAGCTCTCTTCCCTTTCATAACCCCAAAGTTTATGTTCTTCAATCTCATTGAAAGAACATCTTTTCTCTCAATTAACTTTTGTGCTCTCTAGGTTGAAGTACAACGTCGTCACTCTAGTGAATATCTCATATGCACTTCCATGAGTAACGAAGCGAAGTTTGAGAGAAGGTGACATTGACCAAATCAAAACACTTTTGACGTCATTGTCAACATTTAGGTGCACATCGTAGGCAACTCTTGCCGCCGAGGTGGCCTAAAGCTCGGGTTTGGCGGGAGGTTGTTCGGTAAGGTTTTTAAGTACATTGACGGTTTGAGCGGCGCCCCTTATGGTCGAATCGCATTCGACAAAGTTGCTACCGTCATCCTTTAGGATACACTTATCCATCACGGTTCTCAACCATGTATATATATACCCAAAATGGGTGCGGGAGTTAAAGTTGTCATTGCGATTTCAAATAAATAATTCTACAACAAATATGAGGAAATTAACATTCATTGTACATTAATGACATTTGCTAAAACACTTTTAAAACAAACGTCCATTTATATAATGATCTCCCACGAAATTATATAAATGATTCCAAGACTCGTTTTTCATATAAAATTAGACATCTCATGTTTCCTTTTATATAAAAACGATAAGTCAACACTTGACTAATTCTACACTAGAATGCTTGGTTGATGATTTTCTTATAAAATGCATCGATTAGCCCCAAATAACTCTTATTTGGTTGAGTCCAAACCAAATTAGCACGGGACTTCCTCCCACTACTTACCCATGGTAACAAGGTTCCACGTCGCGGAGGTCCTCACGAACATGGGGTTCATAGTTGCTACATTTGGAAAGGCTTAATCTCAATTTATTTGTTTAAAAATGTGGGTGATCTTGTCAATTTTAGTCATAAAAAATTCTTTATAAGTGAACTAATTTAAGAATCGTGACCTAAAAATGACAATCGGAGTGGGATATCGTGGCATGCATGGCGATTTTGGCATGTGTGCGGAAAAATAAGCATACAAACAAGCATCGAAAGCTAGCAAGCATAACCTAGTATGGCCACCTAGAAGTAATTAAAATACAAGGAGTTACAAATTGGAAACCAACTCCTTTGGTCCCTCTTCAAATGGATCTCATCCATGGCTCCTCCTTGCTAGCTTTAGAACACTTCTAAGGCTCCATCTCGATCCATCGCCGGTCTTCGGTTTTACAAATAGTTACAAGTATAAATTACAAATGAATACATAGCAATCCTATTATACATTTGTAAATGAAATTAACTATTAAAAGATTACAAACCAAGCGTCTGAGATCGCATTTAATTACAAACCCACACGATATTCCCTTTCATTACGGGTAATATCGGTAAAAATATAACAAACTATGGCCATACTAGTAAGAATAAACATTCATTCAAAATAAACATTCATTCAAACATGCATAATGTAAAGCTTATAAATAAAAACATGCCAAAATCGCCCTAAACAATAATCGCATTAACTTGTTTCATAACGATCTCATGTTAAAACGATTAATCTCATATTAATCAATAATGCTTAAAACACCTTTTAAGCTTGAACCAAAACTTCTAAACTGATTTAGAACACCAAAAATTAGTTTTCACTAATTCATGGTGATTTTAGTTCATAATAGTGGTCATTTGCTAATTACTTTAACTTTAATCATAACTATTTATGAATAAAGCTTAATAAAATCAAAATAAATTAAAATAAAACCATTTTTATTTTGACAAAATTTTGTATATTCTGGAACACTTCCAAAATATCAGAAAACAAGAGTTTGGTCAGAAAAATTTACGAATTTATTTTATAACAAATAACATACGATTTCATCGATTTTATCTCATAAAATCAAGAAAAACGTCTAAAACAGTGAGGAAAAATCCGAAATTTATACCTTAGCATCCTTTTAATATATAAAAACAGTGGTATAAAATTTATGTCCAGAAAACAAATTTAACTATATTTTCGACATTAACATGCATTTTATACCGATTTTATAACAAAAATATGAATCAATATTCAAAACTCAAGATCTGATCTTGAAAATTAACATGCAGAAAGTATAAATATGAAATATCACTGTGTAAAAATTTCGTGACCAGATTCCAAATATAACTATTTATAGTATTTATTTTAGCCAAAAACACACTTTTTGACTCGATTTTGTATAAAAATCATTTTAATTAGCAAACAAATTCCAAAAATTACGAAATTTGACCAGTAGCTTCATGAGACCAGAAAATTTGCATGCTATAAAAATCTCGTGTTAAAACCATTTTTAACACTATTTACGGATTTTATCATATTTATTCTCAATAAATATATAAAACCCCAAATTTAACAAAATAAATTTGTAACTACAAGCCTTAGCTCTGATACCACTTGTAGGGATCGGATCCCATTCACTAATCAAGTATTAGTGTAAATCAAATTACTCTAATTTGATTTAGCAAGATCTATGTAGTACAAATTTACATTGTTAACAAGTTTAGAAATTTATACCTTTCACAAAGGGAAAAATGGGCACAAAACTAGAACTCCCTTCTAGTTTTGTTTCTTGAGCTAAGGTTTAGGATGATCCTCCAAAACCGAGTTCCCAAAATAGGAAACCTCCTTCTTGTTGCACCCAAGAACTTGACTCCAAAATACACTAGTGATTTTGATCTAGAAATCACTTAGTATATAAATGATAATATGTGAAATATTAATACTAACTCTTAGTAATAATATTAAGGAGAGTATTGAAATTTTAGAGAGAATATTAGTGAGATAAAAGAATGAATGCCTGAATCAATTACATCCTCATTCACTTAGCCTTTTTATCAACAATTTGCAAAAGCCAAAAATGGGTCTAAGAGCCCCATGTGAGCCGGCCTTCAAGGGTCAAAAGGAGAGGAAGAAGTCTTTGTCTTGGGTAGGAAAAACTCATGCATTGTAATGATCATCTTACACATGCATTATAACAAATATAAGAGGACAATACAATAAAACAAGAGGAAGCTCATCCTCCTTGTTTTGGACGGTCCACATGAGGACTTTGGGTCCAATTTGTTTTTCCAATATTTGTCCCACAAAAACTTATAATTTATCACTTAATCATCTAATATAATAAAGTGTAAATTAATTAAACTCTTCCTTAATATACATGTACTTTACACATATATTAAAAATGTACTTTTACTAATCTCATTAGTAAAATATACACATTTAGTGAATTAACGTTTAATCACTAAATCTCATCTCCTCTAATAATTTTATCAATATAAAATTAAATCTCTCGAGTTCACAACTCGATTTCTCTCTAAATCAATACACTGACTAACCGTTAGTCAAATTATCAAGTCACTAATATAATCGTATCTCATACAATTAATTAGCTTAAATATTTGGAGTACGTTCCTATAGGTGTGACTTAAAGGGATCAATTGATCACCGCCGTTCTCACGACAATAACGTCAAACTCTAGTCAGCCAACCGTTATTGATTTACGTTAATCAATTGACAATAATACAGGATTATCCCCATGTATTCCTTAATTGAAATTTATTAAGTAATCGCACTATTGTGGAGGACACTTACTCCAACATGGCCTTTACACCCTCATTTCCTATGTAAGCCCTCATGTTTGTATCGTTTTTGTGACATTATTGTATACGGGAATGCGAGATTTGGTCCACATTCGATTGCGGGCGTGCTTCCACCAGTTGAGTAGGTGAGTGTCACTATATACTTCACCTTGTTCATCATTTGTGCTAGAGTGGAAACCGCGAGAGGTTCGTGATTTGATTGCTAGAGAGCCTTTGTTTAAGCCATGCTATTCATTCTGCGCCGTCCTGTAATTCTCATCCGTTAGCTAGCTATTTCCATACGTCCCACGCTGTTTCGGGATTGATTGCCATTTGCTCATGCTACTTGCGGTTAGGTGATTGTCAGGGAAGTTTTCTTATGCTCGCCTTGTCCTCTATTTTCTGTCATGCTTAGTTGCTTGAGGACAAGCAACGGTTCGGCTTGGGGGAGTTTGATGTGTCTTATATTTATATATGCTTATAGCCCCCTGTCGCTTGCGTTTCTTCGCGTTTCCCGTGCTTTTACATGCGTTTCAGCTCCTATTTTGCTCCGTTTTGGCCCTGCTGCGTTTTTGTGTCTATATTGCAGGTATGAGCAGCTATTTGGAGTTTAGGAGGCTATTCGGGAGGTTTCGTGAAGTTTCGGAAAGTTTCGTGAAGTTTCAAGGTGTTTCGAGTTGTTTTCGTCGCGTTTCGGTTGCGCACGAGCCTCGTTTCAACAAATAAAGGTGTCCCGGGACCATGGGACGGGATTTGAAACTCACATGATCATCCTAAGCCTTGTCCCTACCCCTAGGGACGACTTAGGCCTCGTCCCTATGCCTTGGGACGACAAGAAGTGCAAATAAAACTAAGTACAAAAAGGGTGCAATTGAGGATGTGAACTGTAACCTACGGGACAAGGCTGTCCCGGTCGGGTTGGGTGTGTCCCGGTCGGGATGACCATCCCGGACCCTAGGGACGAGCTCCGACTCTTCGTTGGCTTTAAGAACTTCGTCTATTTGAAGGCTTTATACAATATATTTTCGTCTAGTTTTTTCTGAGCATTCTTAGGACACTTCAAAGTACTTTCTATCAAAAATTTAGGGTTTGATTATTTTTTCTTCTTGTATTTTCAATTCCCGACTCAAAATGCGTTGTTAGATCATCCTATTTGGTAATTGTTGTTTTGTTCTTGCATTTCTCTTTGGATTTCTGATTAGGTATTGCTCCATACTTCTCTCATTTCATTATAATTTCGTTATTTATCGTGTTTGATCATGGCTTTCGTTATTTCCTTTGCTTTTGTTATCAATTTCGCTATGTGTGAGTAGTCTATTATCTAGGGATGAAGGGTGATCATGGGTGAGTAGTCTTGGATGATTTTGGTGATGTTTTGATGAAGGTTTTCTTTGGTGTATTGGTTATCTTGTTTTGGTTGTGTTTGTTGATCCTTTGGCCAAGGATTAGTGAGCCTTTGCTACCCTTAAACTTAAGACCGAAAGCCTAGTTTAAGGTAGGGCACGAGACTAACCATTAGGACCCTCATTTGTAAGTTGCGAGAGCCCGCACTTGAGACCTAGAGGACGCTTAGAACCGAGAGGTCGAGCCTATTCCTTAGCACACGCGATCCCCGACTCATTTCCGTCACCATCCTTTATCCTTGCTTCATCCTTGCTATCCACGATTCCCTAGACCTCTTTCCATAAGTTTAAACCCTTACCTTTTCACTCTAGCTTTAGTTTATCAAACCATACTCGAACCGAGATTAGAATCACCCAAAATAACCAACATAAACGACTTTCTCCCTGTGGACTCGACCCGACTTACCCTTGCTACTTGTTAGTGGTTATTCGGATTTATCTTTGATTAGGAGACGCGACTAAATCCTATCAGTTTGCCCATTTCCATCACGAATTATGACGATAATAGGCGTAGGGCTCGTTTGCCCCGCTTGTCGGTGTTTGGCGGGTATTCGCCGTTTGTTTTGTAGTTGATGATTGCTTGGTACCAAGGATCGGTTTGTTCTTCCTCAGTTTCAATGTCACAGATGTAGGCGGGTTCATTCCGTCGTTCCACGACAATGGGTAGGGTTTCCATTCCCGGGGGTATGTTGATTAGTGATGCTAGTTTGGATAATGCGTCAGCGAATTGGTTTTCTTCGCGCGGGAGGTGTATGAACTCTACGTGATAGAATTCGTTGATGAGCTCTTGTATTTTGTTTTGGTATAGTGCTAGGTTTTCATTAAGTATCTTCCATGCTCCGGATACTTGGTTGATTATGAGGGAGGAGTCCCCATAGACCTTTATGTTGCGGGCGTTGAGTACAAGCGCTGCTTGGAGACCGTGCAAGCATGCTTCGTATTCTGCGGCGTTGTTTGTTACGTCGAAATCCAATTTGATGGATAAGGGGGTGTGTTCGCCATTTGGGGATATGAGAAGTATTCCTACTCCACATCCTCGATAGTGGGATGAACCATCGAAGTATAATTCCCATTGTTCTTGATCAATGTTGTAAATTCCATCGTCTGGAAGGGATGTTGTGTCGGTGATTGGTTCCTCGTCGATTGCATTTTCGGCTAGGAAATCGGAGACTGCTCGTCCCTTGATTGCTTTGAGGGGTATGTACTTAAGGTCGAATTCGGCTAGGAGTAACGTCCATCTGGCCATTCGTCCGTTAAGCACAGGTTTCTCGAAGAGGTATTTCGCGGGGTCCATTTTGGAGTAGACCTTCGTTTGGTGTGCTAGCATATTGTGACGGAGTTTTTTGGATGACCATACTAAAGCTAGACAACTTTTCTCGACGGGTGAATATCGAGTTTCGTAATCGAGAAACTTCTTGCTTATGTAGTAGATTGCGTGTTCTTCGCCGTTCGTTTCCTGAGCGAGCATGGCGCCCATGGCGGTTGGAGTTGTTGTGAGGTATAAGGATAATGGTAGATCTTTTTGAGGTGGTCGAAGAACTGGCGGATTGGTTAGCAATTCTTTGACCTTGTCAAATGCTTTTTGACATTCCTCGTCCCATTCAACGTGGTCGGTTTTCTTGAGTTTCTTGAAAACTGGTTCACATATCATGGTAAGCTTGTTTATGAAACGTGAGATGTATTGAATTTGGCCCAAGAAGCTTCGAATTTCGTCGAGGTTCTTCGGGGGTTGCATTTCGAGAATCGCTTTGACTTTCGAGGGGTCGACCTCGATGCCTCTCTGGCTTACCACGTGTCCTAGTAGCTTGCCGGATTTGACTCCAAATGTGCATTTTTGGGGATTGAGGCGCATTTTGTATTGTCGTAGGCGAGTGAAGAATTTGCGGAGGTTAGTGATATGACCACTCCTCTCCGTTGACTTCACGATCATGTCGTCGACGTAGACTTCGACTTCTTTGTGCATCATGTCATGTAAAAGGGTTGTAGCGGTGCGTTGGTATGTAGCGCCGACGTTGATCAGGCCGAAAGGCATGACCGTGTAGCAGTATGTGCCCCACGGTGTAATGAAGGCCGTTTTTGCCATGTCTTCGCAGGCCATTTTGATTTGGTTATAGCCTGCGTAGCCGTCCATGAAGGATAGAAGTGCGTGGTCGGCGTTATTGTCGACCAAGACGTCCACATGGGGTAATGGGAAGTCATCTTTTGGACTGGCTTTGTTCAGGTCGCGAAAGTCGACGCATACCCGGATCTTGCCATTCTTTTTCAAGACTGGGACCATGTTTGAGACCCATTCAGGATATTTGATGACTTGGATGAAACCGGCTTGTAGTTGTTTCTCGATTTCTTCCTTCACCATGAGGGACCATTCGGGACGTAGTCTCCTTAGTTTCTGTTTGATTGGTTTGTAACCGGGTTTGATAGGGATGCGGTGTTCGGCTATGCTTCGTTCGATTCCAGGCATATCCTTGTATGACCATGCGAATACGTCCTTGAATTCGCTTAGGAGTTGTGTGAATTGGGCGCGCTCGTCTTCGTTCAGTGAGGCACCTAGTTGCAGTTCCCTTGGTTCATCGGGGGTTCCCACGTTTATGGTTATGGTTTCCTCGATGATAGGGTCTTGTGTTTTAGGAGAGACAATGTTTGCAATGTATTTGTTTAATGATTCATTAGTTTGTTCATTTTCATCGCATGAGTTAGTGTCTTTTGTATTTTGTGATTTGTTTGTTGCTTGTTGATTTTTGTTTATTTGTTCTTTGTTGTTTGTTTTAGCTTGAGACAAGACGTAAGCAAATTTATTCATTTCATTAATTTGAGAAGAATTATTCGACAAATCAGAAAATTGTTTGGAGCTAGCCTCCGTAAAAAGAAAGTCTAAATTAAAACTAGAATCTAAGATAGATGGGTCGACAGATGACCCGACACTAAGATTATTAGAAGTTAAAAGAATTTCTTCTTCTTCTTCGTCGTCTTGACTGCTGGAGGAGCTGCTTGAGCTGCTTGAGGTGCTTGGGGTGCTTGGGTTGCTTGGGTTTTGATGTAGATTGTGTCATTGTTGGAGGAAACTGTGGTTTTCCTCCTAGGTTTCTTGATTCTTCCTTGATCGATAAGATCTTGGATGGCATGCTTGAGTTTGAGACAACTTTCAGTGCTATGCCCCATGCCCCGATGGTATGCACAGAAGGGCGTTGGGGTCCCATGATCTTGATCTTTTCCTCATGGGTGGCTCATTAGTAGGGCCGATTGGTAGAAGGTAGTCTTTTTCGATCAGTTTTTGTAATGCTACGGCGTAAGGCATGTAAAGTTTATCAAAATGCCTTGTAGAGCTGTTCGAGTGGTGCCTTTTTCGGCCCCTAGTCCTATGAGTGTTTTGATAGGCTGGGTCCTCATAGCTAGATGTGAGATCCTTTTCAATGCGAGTGCCAATTTCCGCGAGCTGCTCAAAGTTCGAGCGTTGCGTAAATGAAAGTAATATATCGCCCGGGTCGCAGATGAAAAGGAAAGTGGATATGAGCTCGTCCTCGGTGGGTGATCCGAATACGAGCAAGTAGTCCCCGCCATTGGGCGAGGTATTCGACGAAACCTTCATCTTTCTTTTGACGAAAGGCTTCGAGGATATCAAGTGAAGCTGGATTATCGAGCTCCTTCTTGATGCGTCGTTCCAAACGTTCGCTTGCGGTTCGATGTAAAGCTTTTAGGTGGTTGATGTTTTTGGCAAGTTGGTTGACGTGGCTTATCAACTCGTCGGTAGGTAGCCAATATTCATCGTCTTCTTCATCACTGGACCAACAAACCACATTGATTTGGTCGTCAGAGGGCGTGATGAGATAGGAGCAGTCTAAAATAGGGACCGACCCTACGAAGATTGCGTGATTACCAAGTGGGTTTTCGCTGTTTGAAGGCTTGGTAGGTTGAGATGGTTTGCTGAGCTTTCCTTGATCGATGAGATCTTGGATAGCGTTCTTAAGCCTAAAGCAGTTCTCGGTGTCATGCCCCTTGCCTCGGTGGTATGCACAGAAGGCATTGGGGTTCCAAGATTTAGGCTTCTTTTCTTCGGGCGGCTCGCTAGTAGGCCCGATTGGTTGCAGGTAGTTCTTTTCGACCAACCTTTGGAATGCTTTAGTGTAGGACATGAAGAGAGGGTCGAAATTCCTTTTAGCTTTAGGAGGTGGTGCGGAGGTAGTTGCAAAGGCGTCGAAGCTATCGTCGTCGAGGTTACCGACGGTGCGATTTTCTTCGCTCTTGACGGCACGAGAGGACTTAGAGGAGCTCCCTTGGTAAGCATGGCCGGTGTATTTGGCCATTGTGCCGGTCCTAAGATCATCTTCAATTTGAGTGCCGACCTTAGTGAGCTCTTTGAAATTTTGAATGTTGCTGTACCTCATGTAGAATTGATACACGGGTCGCAGGTTGTTTATGAATTTTGGCACGAGCTCATCTTCACGAGGACGGTTCGGGATTTGAGCGCTTAGCTTCTTCCAACGAGTGAGGTAGTCGGTGAAGCCTTCATTGTCCTTTTGAGCGAGGACTTCGAGGGTGCGGATTGAGACTTGGGTGTCTTCGTTGTCTCGGTATTGTCGGTCGAACTCGACTGTGAGTTCTTCAAAGGTAGGGACCCGCTGTGGGTCAAGTGAGTAAAACCATGTCTTCGGCACTGCTGCTAGAGAGTGTGGGAAGAGAGTTAGCCAATGCTTGGAATCGACCCCCTTGATGGCCATTTGGGACTTGAAAGCTCGGATGTGAATGATCGGGCTTTCATGTCCTTGAAAGATAGGAAGATCCCTAAGGGCGAGCTTGTTAGGGAGCTCATCCTTAATGCTAGTTGGCACGTTTTCATTTTCCTTGTGAATGGAGTAAGTGCTCGAGACATAGAGTCTTTCCTCCATGGCTTGGAGTTTCTTAGCGTGCCTATCAGCCTCCTCCTTGATCTTTTGTTCCATTCGTTCGACTTCGGTGACGTGTTGGGCCAAGAGGCCTTCGAGGTCGGCGGTCAGCTTTGCAACTTGGTCACGGAGTGCGTTGACGTCTTCGTTGTTGACGGCCATTTTGCGAGTGTAGGTTCGTTTTTTGTATGGGACTACTTTGCGGTTTTTAGTACGACGAGTATCCAGCTGAAGCCTGCATTTCACTTCGTATATTAGTGACACGACTCGACCCACTAGACTCGCATTCATTTTAAACACTCATTTTAGCTCATTTCTTAGTTTAGAAAGACCTTTTTTACGTTTGAAAAGAGGAAGTTTTTCGAAAAGGTTTTAGCTAAAAAGGAAGTTTTTGAGGCGAGTACGCGTGCGCACGTCTCGTCTCGATGTTAAAATGGTTTTACTTTGCACCCGTCGAACTAGTATCGGTGATTTTCCGAGGTGAGCTTGAGTCGGATGTGTAAAAGAGAGTGGATTCGGCTCGAGAGTGGTTAGCAAGTCGAGCCGAGGATGTTAAAAAGTAGAGCTAGGCCGTGTGACCTAGGAGATTGAAATCCACGCGCTCGGGTTTTAATCCTTGCTCGGGTTTTTGCTTGTTAGTGAAAAGGGAATTTTGAAAAGCTTATTTCAAAAATTCGCGATAGCTTTGTTTGAAAAGTGTTAGATGTTAGGTTTGTTTATCTTTGAAAGGTTTAAGCGAGTTTTCGAAGATATGAATGCATATGCTCATTTGAAAAAGGACTATGGAGTGCATAGCCTCGAACTTGTACGTATGACTCGACTCAAAGGGTAGGGTCAAGTCGGGTACACCTCCAACTACCTCGAGTACGCTTTGGCAGATACTTAACCCCTCTATTTCCTTACGCCGGAGCGATAGGTTTTCTAGAGGGAGCACTGGGCCGAGATAGCCGTTCTGTGGCCAGTGGAGGGAGAGACGAAAGCAAGTCCGGGATGTGCTTTATCGAGTGGACAAGCGCATGTGGGAACCACCTCTCAAAGTGCAAAGGGTGCCTAGATTCCAAAGGAATGGACTCTAAACGAATGTGCATAGCTCAATTATGTATACTTGGATTGTTCTAAGCTTTCAAGTTTCACCTCTTTATTTTTAAAAAGAAAAAGCTAGTTTTAAGTTTTAAAAATAAGATCTCCCCAGCGGAGTCGCCAAACTGTGGAACCCGGGAACCGCCGTCGAGGGACCCAACCTGCCTTGCTTAAAGGGCGGATTTAAAGTTAAAAAAGATTAAGTTAGAAAAACCTTTAAGAACTGTATGGAGTCGCCACCTATTTATCGCGGAAAATAGGAACCTGCTACCATGTTCTAAGCTAAAAACATGTCCTAGATTTTGGAGCACGCCGACACCCCTAGATCTAAGGCTTGTGAAACCAGATTGGATTCGGGGTGAGGGTACTTTAGAAAAAGAGTTAATTCAAATAATGATTTATGAAAACCTTTTAGAAAAGCCTATGTAAAAATAGCCTCTACTGACCTAGAACAATCCAAAATAAGATGATAATTGAGCTAATGTTATCGCTACGTACAAGTGCGATAAGTTTGTAAAATAATGCAGATGCAGATGCAAAAAGATAGATTAAAACCCTCAGTTTAGCATGTTTAACTTGTTAACGAAAACGGTTCAGTTAAAGGTCGAATTCATTGTTTAAGTTGATTTAATGCAAAGGAAAAGGGTGCAAGATGCATGCAAATAAAATAAAGTTCAATTGTCCATTGGTTTATTTTATAAGGGTCGGTTGCTTATGCGACTTTGGCGTGTCATCGGATATGGAGTGTACCCGAAGTAAATAGAACACTTGGATTGCAAGCGCGCTGGGTGCCAAAGCCGGGGGGGCGCTAGAGTGTAGTCCCCTTTGTTAGTCCAAAAAAGATAAGAAAAAGCTTTGATTCAAGTGGATCGGTACCTACCTTGTCCTGACGCTTCAGATCTGGGCAGAGCTTCGCTTCTTGAACTAAAAAGGAGGATGAATTCAACACGGGATGGTGTGTTGAACTCAAGGTTTTGAGTGCTTGAGGCTTGAGAGAGTTTTTGTGTGTGAGATGTGTTTTCTGCTGAAGAATTGATGTGTTTCGAGGTCTGGTATAGGGCTCTATATATACTAAAAACCTCGGAGAAATTAGGAAATAAAGGGATAAAAACAGGCCTAGAAACCGCATAGCCTTATGTGGTTGCTAGGGCAAACCGCATAGGCTTATGCGGTTTCCTCCCCAAACCGCATAAGCTTATGCGGTTTGAAGGGGTGGTTTTAACGTAGTTTCCAAGTTTCGGTTGAACTCAATCTTTGAAAGATTTACGAGATAATCTTGGACTTGCGTGCCAAGAAAACTCCTAGGGTTTTGCTGGGATATTTTGTGATGCTTAGGGCTTTGGAGTGCGGGCCAAAGGCTGGGCTTGGGCTCGGTTTCGGGCCCGAGACCCTGAAAAATGAAAAAGGTGTATTTTGCATAGTTTTGTGAGATAAGGTAAGACGTGAGGTTGCATTTTGTGTGAGAAGGGGCTAAATAGCGGTTTTAGCTACCGGGCCTAAATTTAGGAATTTAGGAATGCTGAATTAGACCTTGTTAATGTAAAAGGACTAATTGTAGTGCAAATGCGAAGCTCATGCCAAATGAAGCAGGACAAGGACCTAGCTAGACTCCAAATGGACAAAATGAACGTGTATTTAAATGCGATGTGATGCGACCCGACTCATTTAACATTTAAAACGACTCAAAAATGAATTCGACATTGGTTAGAACCGTTTAAGTCAACGTTAAAACATGCGTAATAAAAGTCCGTGTTACATCATAGGGTTTTGTGTGGGAGGGTACGGATATGGGTATCCACAGCAAGCTAAGACGATAGAAAGTCGACTCGGAGATACTAAAGATCAAAATAAATGCACTAATCAATTCTCCAAACTGGACAAAGCAGACCAAAAAGACTCGTATTTTTGTAATTTTTTTGAAATTTTTCGATTTTTTTGGGTTTTTATAATAAATGCACACGAAATGAAAATGCAAACAACCTAATAAACGCGAAAGTGTTTCCCTCCCCCAAACCAAATCACACATTGTCCTCAATGTGGAAAACAGCACAACCACAAAAGCAGAGGAGGACACATAACTTAAGGGGTAAGGAAATCAAAACGAGGAAAGAGGGTAAAAGGGGTAAAGAGTGCTCACATTATAACGTTGGAGCTCCCCCGAACCGAAGTCAATCATGGAGTGCGGCTAAAATCCACAAATATGCGTCCAAATCAGTCCAACGATGAAGTACTTCGGCATAGCACGCAAGAAGGAACAAAACGAAACAGCAGACCCTGGGGGCCGGTCCAGACCGGCAGCCGGCCGGCCGGCTGGCACCCCAAATTTCAATTTTTTGCGTTTTTTCCTCTGTTTCAAATTTCAGCTACGGCTCCGGTCCAGGCCCGGCAGCCGGTAGGCCGGCTAAGACCCTTCCTCGTGAGCGTTTTGAACATACTAAGGACCCAAAAGGCCATAAGTACCTGCGCGCTAAAAATCATAAAATAATACCCTCATCCTCGCGCGCTCAATAAAAACCAAATGTCGTAAAAAGCAAACAAAACAAAGTACAAGTGCAAATGAAAATACAACGTCATCGGGTTGCCTCCCGGAAGCGCTGGTTTATAGTCCCGCACGACTCTTCAAAGCTTCAAAATCATCAAGTATATGGAGGCCAAGGTCATGGCCATTTCATGACAGCCTTCACTCGGCGATATAGCAGTTGATCGCCATATAATTCCTCCCTCTCGAGGCAGCTTAGCATACTCCATCATCGTAGGGCCTCGATCACGAAACGGCTCAACTGTAGGCCCTCCATCCCCATTGCTAGCGTCGTAGAGATCAGCTCCAAGTAACGTCCTCTCCCCCAAACCATCCTTGCAGCTATCCTGTGAAGAACCTGAACAAAGGGAAGAGACATGCAAAACCTCCAAAGTGTCTCCAGTAGTGTGAGACGGAGGTACAACATTAATAGAGCAAACTGACTCTATACGCATGGGTGACCGCGGGGTATCAGAATGTGTAAAAGTGAGCTTTTCACCCCCCACCGTAAAAGCTAATGTCTTATTCCCCACGTCAATAACTGCACCAGCAGTGTGCAGGAAGGGTCTCCCCAAAATGATAGGAATGTGGACATCCTCGGGCATGTCAAGCACTACGAAGTCTACAGGGATAAAGAACTTTCCAACCTGTACTGGGACGCCGTGTAGGATACCCAAGGGACGCTTTACGGAACGGTCAGCCATTTGCAAAGTGATGCTAGTTGGTTCTAAAGCTGACAAGCTCATCTTTTGGTATAAAGAGTAGGGTAGGACACTCACACTCGCTCCAAGGTCGCATAAGGCGTTCTTAACCACAAACCTACCTATAGAGCACGGGATAGAAAATGTTCCAGGGTCACTAAGCTTAGGGGGTTTACTACCCTATAGCCTAGTACTAGCTTCCCCCACGAAAGCTACAGTCGACACATCCTCTAACGTACGCTTACGAGCTAAGACGTCCTTCAGAAATTTAGCATACGCAGGAATTTGAGTCACAAGGTCAATAAAAGGGACGTTTACCTGAAGAGCCTTGATGACGTCGACGAACCTCCTGAACTTAGCCTCGGGCTCTGCACCTCGTTGGCGACTAGGAAATGGCAGCTTAATCGGAATCGGGGGCGTTGGAGCAGCAGGAATACCAAAATTAACACCCAAATCATCCTTTCCCGCAGCAACAGGTCCAGCCGGTTGGACGACCGGCTGCCGGTCGACCGGCTGTGACCTCTGATTACACGGTTTCACCGTGTTTTCACCCTCATCCTTCTCCTCTTCCTCCAAGTTCATAGGATCACCGTACATTGACCCACTTCTCAACGTAATTGCACATGCCGTGTGATGCGGAGGGTTAGGAGGATTACCTTGGGGTGGAAGGGTACCCGGTTGTCGTGACGCTTGCGAAGCGGCGAGCTGCGCCACTTGATTTTCCAACAGTTTAATTGCAGCGTCATTAGCTTGCCCATCCTTTTGCATTTGCTGCATCATCATCTCTTGTGACTTTTGCACGGCCATAGTCACCTGCGACATCTGCAGCATCATGGCCTTCATCTCGGCCATAGGATCGGGTACCGGTGCAGTTTGAGGTGGAATGAAGGGTGTTTTTTGGTAGTTCGGTGGAGTTGGTTGATTTTTGTAGGGGGGTTGATAAGGGGCATTTTGTGGAGGTGGGGGAGTTGGGTTGAGCACGTTACGGTTTGCGATACGATAAAGCGGCGATCGTAACCGGTTGATTCTCGTACGGCAGGTTTGAGGATAGACTGATACGCCAGAAACCTCGCCTCCCCGGGTGCAGCATACCCCGTAGAATAACCTGAATCGTGCCCCGCAATAGCATTAACTTGGGCACTCGACGAACCACTCCCCTGCATAGCATCAAACTTCCTATTCAGCTCAGAAAGTTGACTCATAACTGCATTCATGCTCTCATTTCCACGGTCGTTGTGCGCGGACCGTGAATTACCCCGTGGCTTCCCGAATTGGGCCGAATGAACAGCCATTTCCTCGATCAACTGCCACGCTTTATCGTCATCCGTATTATTAGCAAATCGACCTCCCGCGGCCGAGTCAAGAATAGCGCGATTCTCGGCATACAACCCATTATAAAAAGTCATTATAATCAGCCAATCTCCAAGTCCGTGATGTGGACATTCACGGATCAACCGTTTGTAACGGTCCCACGCCTCATCTAACGTCTCGTCATAACTCTGCTGAAACCCCTGTATCTGACTACGGAGTTGGTTAGTCCGCTCTGGAGGATAGAACTTGCGATAGAATGCAAGAGCTAGACTTGGCCAATCCGTAATACCCGCAACAATTTTATCCAAATCCGTGATCCAATCCCGCGCTCGATCACGTAAAGAAAAAGGGAACAGCATCTCCCTAATCTGATTTTGAGTGATCCCGTTCTGCTTAATTGTTGAGCAAGAGTCAGTAAAAACTCGCATGTGTTTAATGATCCTCCGTCGGATTTCCACCAAATTGATTGCGCTCCACCAAAGATAGGAAGGCGGGGCGAATCTCGAAGTTCCCTTGGACTGTGTTGGGTATTGTGAATCCTTGCGGGATCGACTCGGTCTTGGGAAGCGAGTGACTATAAAGTTTAGGCATAGTCACGCGCGGTGGAGAAGAAACTGGAGTAATAGGAGGTGTGTCCTCTTCGTAGGACGATTGCGCTGCACTAGAACCCGAATGCGACGCTTCCTCAAAATCAAGATCGATTAATTTACTTGCTTCCCGACGTAGTCTGTGAAATGCTCGCTCAGGTTCAGGCTCAAATGGAACTACACCTGTAGGTGACCTGTGCATAAACAAAACTACAAGCAAACGTTGAGAAACGGTCTCAAGGAACTGGGTTCCTTGAGACAGGAGAGAAAAAACCTGTAACAACTAACTAAAACTAAAACTAACAAAGCCGTTTCCCCGGCAACGGCGCCAAAATTGACACAGCTAAGTCGTATCGCTGAAATCAAAATAAACCTAACAAACAACTAACGGCTGACTAGTGGCAAGCAGGATCGTATCCACAGAGAATCGGAGAAGTCTTAAGCTAGAGGCGGAGAAAAACAGGTCTAACTCAGGTGTGAAAAAGGTTTGTTATGAGCTATAAACTAAAGCAAATAAAGTAAAGATGAATAGAAATATATAAGGAGAAAGATTAGGGCATCGGGTTCATTATGACAATGATTTAGGAACTCAAATTTATAAGAAGGAAGCGATAAACTGTGCAAATTGACTAGGTTTATAAAGCGCTCTCTCGAATCAATTTTAGCCTTAAGCAAATTTAGCGGGCTCTGTGACTTACTAAATTCAACTTATCAATCTCGCGTAAGTCTAGTTTTAACTCGGCTTTCGATCTTAAATTAAAACCTACTCGGGTTCAATTAAACTCGGACAAATCGTTGATCAAAGTGAAATAATCCTAATTCAATTGGCATAAAACGCGTAGAAAGAAATCAAGTGCACAATTTATTCAACCAGTTTAATCCTAAAACATGTTCCTGGACCAAATATCACAAATTCTCCTAAACCCTAATTAAGGAATTAGCTACTCATGATAAGGGCAAAACAATAACAATAATAATAAGAAGACATAATTGAATAAATAAAGTAAATAGAATAAACCTGGGATAAATACGGAGTACTGACAATTACAAAGAAATCAATCTTGAAAAACCAATTTTGAAAGCTAAACTCAAACTTTGAATGTTGTAAAAGAGAGAAAAAGTAAAACTAAAACTAAGAGAACTAATGGAAATAAAAGCATAAGAGTCTAATTCACGAGCTGAGGTCTTATATATGTGTTCCCTAAAATTAAACTCGGAATAAAACAAAACCGACTCGAAAAAGACCCTCAGTAGGCCGTAGTGCCGTCTAGCTGGGCCAAGCACGACCACTTTGTTGGGCCGGCTCCTCTTCTCTTCTATGCTTGGCCTTATTCTTTGCTTGGGCCTTGTTTATTCATCCTTTATTCTTTTGCTTTGGGCCAAATTAGCTCGTGGCCCTTTAATGTTTGTTAGTCTTTGGTCTTGGCTCGTGTTCTCGAGCTCCTGCGTGAGCTCAAGCTAGGTCATGTCGTCTCGAATCTCGTAATGCTCAATTGTCCGGGTTTTGGCTCAAAACCACCAAAACTCGCAAAATGTAAATAAAAAGCGTGATTCGAGAAGTATAACATATAACTCATAAAATCATAATAGATACGACTAAATGCAAGCTAAATGCGACTGAACCGGGGGCATAAAACGTATATAAATAACATGTATCAGTATTGGGATACCACGACGACGTTTCACATGCCCGCTTTGGTAGGCATTACTTTGTCGTATGCTGGTCATGACGGGCTTAGTTCGGGACCGTGATATGAGTTTTGGGTTTGCGCCGTCTATTGTGGGCGAGGTGGTGACTACCGCGATTGGCGGTGGTGCGGAGGTGGAGTATGAGGTAACCCACCTTTTGTGATCAAGACGAGCTTCATCTTGGAGTATTTTGAGGGAAGACCAGCGGAGTCCTGCGGAGTGGGTGACGGCGTAGCGCTCGTTTGTGGGCGTGGTGGTTCGTTAGCGCCGTGTACTTCGGCGATAAGGGTGAGAGGGCGACGACGTCGGTCCTGATGCATCTCATAGACTGGGGTGCGATTGGGACACTTGACTGGGTGTCGCCGTCCATAGGTTTGTGCATTCGCTTCTGCATGGACGCGGTGAGGCCGCGGGTCATGCAACGCAGGATCGAGGCGTCCTTAGTCTCGCCCGGCTGTGATGGAGCTATGCATTGATTTTGTTTTTGTCTTAGATGTATTGTTATTCGTTTTTGTTGTCTTTATAACGTGCTTTTGTATGTGCAGTCGTGGATCTTCAGTCACTTTCTTTTTCTGTTGCCTCCGCATGCTGAGAAGATTGTGAAAGTGTATCCGGCTGCGTGCCAGAACTTGGGCATGTGGCAAATCTTGACTTCGGGTCATATGACGAGGTTCGGGTGCGTCTGAACCTTATGGAGTTTGATCAGGTTTATGTTTGAACCATTTTAAATAGAGTGTACTTAAAATGATTGTATTAGTGAATGTTTGTTCTTGTTTTGTAGTTCGTGCCGTTTCCGTGGGGCCAATACGCGGGTATTCCTATGGGCATTGGGGCGCGGTTTGCGTTGCGAGACACCCAGCGTCTGTACTTGGCGACGCCGTACGGACCGGTTTGGTACCTTGTAGAGCGTTTGGTCTACCAGGCGGGGTGGCCGGCTCCTGTGGTGCCTAAGGACCCGCCGAGAGTCCTGTTTGAGCGAGGGGTTTCCGCGCAGGATCGGATAGCGTTGTACGGGGAAGGAGAGTCGGCGAGTCTTCTTTGTCTTGGGGAAGACTATGGCCAGTTTGCTCAGTCTCGGCTTGCTTGTGGGCCGATTGAGGTATGTTTGCTTCTTTTGGAGAGTGCGTAAGGTAATTTTTCCGAAAAATTTCCCTGACGTGTGCGTTTTGTATTTGTTTTGCAGAAATTTGATCCCGAGATGGCGAGCACCGGTGACTTTCCTACTACTATTGAGTCACGATGACTCGGGCGTCCGTCGTACCTCCACTCTTCCGACGTACTTGCCGGTGAGTACTGACGCGGGTATGGACAGCTGGACGAGCAAGGTGAAAAAGGTATGTATTTTTGTGATTGTATATGTATGAGCCCCCATTTTGATCGAGATATGTAATATAGCGATGATCAAACTAGTGATATGCGTATTTTGTGGTTACCCCCCTCGAGTTTGTCGTAATTTGAGTGAAATTAAGGCAAAGTGAGGTTGACAGAGGTTGTTTTTTGAAATTTCCCAGCTAAGTTTGACTTAATTTGAGTGAAATTAAGGCAAAGTGGAGAAGATTTGATGTGGTTGTGTGTGTTATGTGTTGCAGGTGGCCAAGGAGGTGCACGAAGTCGTGGAGGACAACAAGCGAGGATGGTCTGGCCGAGCGGATCGCTTCAATTGTGTCAGAGTCGTGCTGAGACGGCTCAGATTCGGCGTGAATTTGACGAGTATCGTCGTCGTCATCCGGAGTGAACTTGTGTAATAAAGATTGTATGAATCTTAGTTTACATGTCTTTGTAGGTTGCTTGAACTTGAACTTGATTGGCAGTTGTGAACCTGTTTAGTAAGCTTGTTTGAAAAACGAATGATTCCCGAGTGGGATGCTTTGATGTTTGATTAGCTTGTGAAAATGTGTTTTTGCAAAAAGTTCATTTTAAATGCGAAATGAGCTTGCATGAATGTCGGAAATGTTGTGTGTTGACTCGTGGCATGAATCGTATTTGCTAAACGAAATGTTGCTGCATGGGGAACAACAAAGGAATGTCGTAGGTTAATGTAAGATGTCGTGTTTTAGGAAAGGCGAAATTAGGAAAATTGTGAGAAAACCCGCCCCTGAAACCGCATAGCTCTATGCGGTTTGAGGTGCAAACCGCATAAGCTTATGCGGTTTGGGGTGCAAACCGCATAGAGTCATGCGGTTTCTTGCAGTGGCTGTAACGCTCTTATTTGTATTTCCATATTTCGGACGCGTTTTTCCTATATAAGGAGAGGGGGTGCGTGCCATAATCTTCATTCACAAACACTTCTTTCCCTTCTTTTATTACAAGTTTTTGCTCTCATAAATATAGTAGGCATATTTACAAAGTTCTAAAAAAATGGTTGAGCATTTTGATGCTCTTTTGAAGAGGTGGACTTCCTCATTAAGTCCGGCGATGAAGAAGGCGTTGTACGACGATGGTGCGGGCGTTTTTATTGGCTTTCGTCAAATGAAAGTCGATCTAGACTTCCTTGATGCGTGCTTAGGTTATTGGGACCCAAGCTTGCATGTGTTTAGGTTTCCCGGGGGAGAGGTGTGTCCTTTGATGGAGGAATTCGCGGCCATTGCTGGGTGGTCGAAACGGACTACTCCAGTTGTTGTGAGGAGTGAGTTTTGCTATAATGGAAGGTTACGAAACTTCCTTGGGATGACCAATGCTCATGCTGCGGGTTTGTTTGAGGGAGGTAAGGTGAACATGCTTCTCTTGTGTCAACGGTACATGAATAAGGTAGACACCAGCATTTCGGACCGTTCTAGGCGGAGGGCCCTTGCTTTTTGTTTGGTTCACCGTTATGCTTTTGCGGGGTCCATGCCAGATGGGGTGTTCGGGAACGCGAGGTATGCTCGTGTTGTCGAAGAGATGGAAAGGGGATATGATCCTTCTGCGTTGATCCTAGCGGAGACCATACTGGGCTTGGACGACCGTTATGCTAATCGTCTGAGCTCGTACCGCGGTTGTGCTAGGATCCTCAACGTTTGGCTCATGGAGAGGTTAAGTGTGTACGCTGCTCTTCCTCTCAACGGTGTCTTCAAGGCTGTGGCGACGACGTCGCGAAAGATGGAGTGGGCCAACCCTCGGGAGCGTTCACTCAACTACTTCCGTGGGTTCGTGAAGGAGAGCACCATTCGTTGGTATGTGTCATGGTGGCGTATCACAGCGATTACGGCGCCGTCTGTTGTAAATGCGGCTCATGGGTTGATGTTGTGCGGTTTTGAACGAGGGGTGTGGATTCATCCTCTTCGCTTGAAGAGGCAAATCCGGCTTGCTCAAACCATACCCGAGCAGGATACTCAGGTTGGAGGGGTTGTTGTCTTAAACAACCAGATGATCGATGCTTGGATCCGAGGATGGTCGGACCGTGTTACTTGGGCTGTTCCGGAGCATATAGAGTCTACTCGTGTTACGGACTTCTACACGAGGTGGTATCGTTCCAATGATCCTCAAGGGCGGGAGAATCAAAGGAGGAGAGAGAAGAATGGGCCAAAGCCCTCCTTGGCGTATGAGGTGGTGCACGAAAGGAGGGACTATGGTGATCTTTGTGCTGTTAGTGTGGATGCTTCTACTTCGAAGCCTGCGCGGGAAAGGCTTGGGCCAAGGGTGACCGTTAAAGATCGTCTAGGGTCAAGGATCGAGGAGCCCCCAGTCGGGCTGGACGAGGATCCGATCGAGCCCTCAGGATTTGAGAGACCTACTCCCGTAATCAGTTCGAAGATTGTGGCGGATCGGCCTCTTGAAGATGAAGAGGCTAATCCCAAGCGGCGAAAGACGGCTTAGTTTGTTTTGTTTTGCTTAGAAAATTTTCTTTATTCAAAAACATGTTTTAGATTCGAATAAAGGGTTAAGGAGGCTTGTTCCTAACTCATTTCTAAATTCAAGTAAAAATTCTAAATAAAGTAATAAAATAGAATTAATTTGCTTTTGTCTTGTCTCGTTGCTTTCTTTTGTTTTGCTTTGAAATGTTCTCGACCTTTTTAAGCTTTGAACATTTGTATTTTGTCTTAAATCCTCGACCTTTTTAAGCTTTGGATTTGTTTGTTTGATTTGTTTAGTCTTAAATCCTCGACCTTTTTAAGCTTTGGATTTAGATTTTTTTTTTTGTTGACTGTGCTCTCGACTTTTTTAAGCTTTGAGCGTGTCATTTTGTGAGCGCATCGCCCTTGACCTTTTTAAGCTTTGGGCTTGCGTGCTAGGAAGTTCGGTTGTGCTTTTGACAAGCTGCCTACGTATCCGCGTTTCACGGAGTCAAACCGGCGTAGTTCGTGTGATTCGGTTAAGCTCTTTGCGGAGCTGCCTACGTATCAACAGTGCGTGGAATCAAATCGAGCGTAGTTCACCCATGCGAGAGTAAGTTTTTTTTTATATGTATTTATTTTGAAATACATTGCAAATTTGTCTATGTTTAGGGGTAGTATTTCTTGAGTTGATCAAGATTTGTTGGCTATCGGAAGTCTTGACCGTCCAGGTCAGTTAGCTTCACGGCTCCTCCAGGGAGGATGTCCTTGACCAAGTACAGTCCGGCCCAATTGGGTTTGAATTTTCCTCTTGGGTCGACTGGTAGTGGTGCTCGGACTGATTTGAGTACTAGGTCACCCACTTTGATATTTCGTGGCTTGACCCGTTTGTTGTAAGCGCGTTGTAGGCGAGATTGGTACACTCGGACTATACTTAGTGAATGTAACCGTCTTTCGTCTAAAAGGATGAGTTGTTCGTATCGTTCTCGTGCCCATTCGGCTTCAGGAATGTCTGCTTCCATGAGAATCCGAAGGGATTGCATTTCGATTTCTACAGGTTGGACGGCCTCCATCCCGTAGGTTAGGAAATAGGGTGTCATACCCGTGGGTGTGCGGATAGTGGTGCGATATCCCCATAATGCAAATGGGATTTTGTTGGGCCAGTCGTGGCAGGTGTCGATCATCTTTTTAAGGATTGATACGGCGGTTTTGTTTGCTGCCTCGACCGCGCCGTTAGTTTGTGGTCGCTAAGGTGATGATTTATGTCGTTGTATCTTGTATTTAAGGAGGAGCGGTTCGACTTCTCCTTGGAAGTGTGTGCCTTGGTCGCTTATAAACTCGTGGGGTATGCCGTAGCGACAAATGATATTGTTTTGTATGAATTTTGCAACTTCTTTTGTGCCTAGCGTACGGTATGATGCGGCTTCGACCCATTTGGTGAAATAGTCGATGGCTACGAGGATGAAGCAGTGTCCTCCTGCTCCCACGGGCTGAACTTTGCCTATGACGTCAATTCCCCAAGTTGAGAAAGGCCATGGCGAGGTTAAGCTGTATAATGGTGAAGGGGGGATGTGTTGTACGTTTGCGAAAATTTGGCAATTATGGCAATGTTTGACATATTTTGCGCAGTCGGCTTCCATGGTGGTCCAGTACCATCCTAGCCTTATGATTTGTTTGCACATGGATCGTGCGTTCATGTGTGGTCCGCACACGCCATCGTGTACTTGGGACATAATTTCGTGTCCTTTTTTGTGGTCGACGCACAAGAGTAATGTGCCTTGAGGCGTCTTTTTGAGTAATTTGCCCATTTCCATTACGAATTGTGATGATAATAGGCGTAGGGCTCGTTTGGCCCGTTTGTCAATGTTTGGTGGGTATTCGCCGTTTGTTTTGTAATTGATGATTGCTTGGTGCCAAGGGTCGGTTTGCTCTTCCTCAGTTTCGATGTCACAGATGTAGGCGGGTTCGTTCCGTCGTTCCACGACAATGGGTAGTGTTTCCATTCCCGGGGGTATGTTGATTAGTGATGCGAGTTTGGATAATGCGTCAGCGAACTGGTTTTCTTCGCGCAGGAGGTGTATGAACTCTACGTGATAGAATTCGTTGATGAGCTCTTGTATCTTGTTTTGGTATAGTGCTAGGTTTTCATTAAGTATCTTCCATGCTCCGGATACTTGGTTGATTATGAGGGAGGAGTGCCCATAGACTCTTATGTTGAGTGCGGCGGCGCCGAGTACAAAGCTTGGAGACCGTGCAAGCATGCTTCGTATTCGGCGGCGTTGTTTGTTACATCGAAATCTAGTTTGATGGATAAGGGGGTGTGTTCGCCATTCGGGGATATGAGAAGTATTCCTACTCCACATCCTCGATAGTTGGAGGAGCCATCGAAGTATAACTCCCATTGCTCTTGGTTGATATTGTAAATCCCATCGTCTGGAAGGGATGTTGTGTCGATGATTGGTTCCTCGATGATTGCATTTTCGGCTAGGAAATCAGAGACTGCTCGGCCCTTGATTGCTTTGAGGGGTACGTACTTAAGCTCGAATTCGGCTAGGAGCAGCGTCCATCTGGCCATTCGTCCGTTAAGCACAGGTTTCTCGAAAAGGTACTTTACGGGGCCCATTCTGGAGTAGACCTTCGTTTGGTGTGCTAGCATATAGTGACGGAGTTTTTTGGATGACCACACCAATGCTAGACAGCTTTTCTCGATAGGTGAATAGCGAGTTTCGTAATCGAGAAATTTCTTGCTTATGTAATAGATTACGTGTTCTTCGCCGTTTATCTCTTGAGCGAGCATGGCGCCCATGGCGGTAGGGGTTGTTGTAAGGTACAAGGATAGTGGTAAATCCTTTTGGGGTGGTCGTAGAACTGGCGGGTTGGTTAGTAATTCTTTGACCTTGTCAAATGCTCTTTGACCTTGTCAAATGCTTTTTGACATTCTTCGTCCCATTCAACGTGGTCGGTTTTCTTGAGTTTCTTGAAAACTGGTTCACATATCATGGTAAGTTTGCTAATGAAGCGTGAGATGTATTGAATTTGGCCCAAGAAACTTCGAATTTCGTCGAGGTCCTTCGGGGGTTGCATTTCCAGAATTACTTTGACTTTCGAGGGGTCGACCTCGATGCCTCTTTGGCTCACTACATGTCCTAGTAGTTTACCGGATTTGACTCCAAAAGTACATTTTTGGGGATTGAGGCACATTTTGTATTGTCGTAGGCGCGTGAAGAACTTGCGGAGGTTAGTGATATGACCACTTCTCTCCTTCGACTTTATGATCATATCGTCGACGTAGACTTCGACTTCTTTGTGCATCATGTCATGTAAGAGGGTTGTGGCGGTGGGTTGGTATGTAGCACCGGCATTGATTAGGCCGAAAGGCATGACCGTGTAGCAGTATGGGCCCCACGGTGTAATGAAGGCCGTCTTTGCCATGTCCTCGCAAGCCATTTTGATTTGATTATAGTCTGCGTAGCCGTCCATGAAGGATAGAAGGGCGTGGTCGGCGGTATTGTTGACTAGGACGTCCACATGGGGTAATGGGAAGTCATCTTTGGGGCTGGCTTTGTTTAAGTCGCGAAAGTCAACGCATACTCGGATTTTGCCATTCTTCTTCAGGACTGGGACCATGTTCGAGACCCATTCAGGATATTCGATGACTTGGATGAAACCGGCTTGTAGTTGTTTCTCGATCTCTTCCTTCACCATAAGGGACCATTCAGGACGTAGTCTCCTTAGCTTTTGTTTGATTGGTTTGTAACCGGGTTTAATGGGGATGCGGTGTTCGGCTATGCTTCGTTCGATTCCGGGCATATCCTTGTATGACCAAGCGAATACGTCCTTGAATTCGCTTAGGAGTTGTGTAAATCGGGCGCGCTCGTCTTCGTCTAGTGAGGCACCTAGTTGTAGTTCCCTTGGTTCTTCGGAGGTTCCCACGTTTATGGTTATGGTTTCCTCGATAATAGGGTCCTGTGTTTTTGGGGAGACAATGTTTGCAATGTATTTGTTTAATGATTGTTCATTTTCATCGCATGAGTTAGTGTCTTTTGTATTTTGTGATTTGTTTGTTGTTTGTTGATTTTTGACTGTTTGTATTTTGTTGTTTGTTTTAGCTTGAGACAAGACGTAAGCAAATTTATTCATTTTATTATTCTGAAGAGAATTATTCGACAAATCGGAAAATTGCTTAGAGCTAGCCTCTGTAAAAAGAAAATCTAAACTAAAGCTAGAATCTAGGATAGATGGGTCGACAGATGACCCGACACTAAGAGCATTAGAAGCTAATAGAATCTCTTCTTCCTCTTCGTCGTCTTCGTCGCTGCTGGAGCTGCTTGAGTTGCTTGAGTTGTTTTCCTCCTCATCTTTAAGGTTAGTGACATGGTGGCGAGGTAGATCGTATCGTTGCTGAAGGAGGGATTATTGGCAAAGGGTGCGTGTTTCTCCGAGGAGCTACCTTTGTTGGGTGGCGCGTTTCTCACCCTAGGTTTCTTGACCCGTCCTTGATCGATGAGATCTTGGATGGCGTGTTTGAGTTTGAGACAACTTTTGGTGCTATGCCCCATGCCCCGATGGTATGCACAGAAGGCGTCGGGGTCCCATGATTTTGATTTCTTTACCATGGGTGGCTCATTGATAGGGCCGACCGGTTCAAGGTAGTTTCTTTCGATTAACTTTTGCAATGCTATGGCGTAGGGCATATAGAGTTTATCAAAATTCCTCGTAGAGGCATTCGAATTGTGTCTCTTTCGGCCTTTAACCTTGTGCATGCGTTCTGAAGAGTTATCTCGATAAGCGGGATCATCGTAGCTAGACGTGAGATCCTTTTCAATGCGGGTGCCGATTTCGATGAGATGTTCGAAGTTCCGAACATCGCAGAAGAGAAAGTAATATCGCCAGGCGGGTCGCAAACTGAGAAGGAAAGTAGGTATGAGTTCGTCCTCATGCGGGTGGTTCGGAACTCGAGCAAGTAATTTCCTCCACTGGACGAGATATGTGACGAAACCTTCGTCGTCCTTCTGACGAAAGGCTTCGAGGGTGTCGAGCGAGGCTGGATTGTCGAGCTCTTTCTTGATGCGTTTTTCAAGACGCTCGACTTCGGTCCGATGCAGAGCCCTTAGGTGATTGATGTCTGTTGCAAGTTGATTAATGTGGCTTATCACCTCGTCGGTGGGTAGCGGTATTAAATGCGTCTTCGTCATCACTAGACCAAACGGCATTGATTTGGTCGTCAGAAGGTGTGATTAGGTAAGAGCAATCTAGTATAGGGATTGATCCTACGAAGATGGCATGGTTGCCGAGCGGGTTGTCATTGTTTGATGGTTTGGTAGGTTGAGATGGTTTGCTGAGCTTTCCTTGATCGATGAGATCTTGGATAGCGTTCTTGAGCCTAAAGCAATTCTCGGTGTCATGCCCCTTGCCTCGGTGGTATGCACAGAAGGCATTGGGGTTCCAAGATTTAGGCTTTTTATCTTCGGGCGGCTCTCTAGTAGGCCCAATTGGTTGCAGGTAGTTCTTCTCGACCAGTCTTTGAAATGCCTTGGAGTAAGACATAAAGAGAGGGTCGAAATTTCTCTTGGCCTTAGGAGGTGGCGAGAAGGTGGTTGCGAAGGCGTCGAGGGTATCATTGTCGAGGTTACCGACGGTGCGATTTCCGTCGTTCTTGGCCGCGCGGGAAGCTCCCTTGATAAGCGTGGCCGGTGTATTTAGCCATGGTGCCAGTCCTAAGGTCATCTTCGATTTGAGTGCCGACCTTAGTTAGTTCTTTGAAGTTCTGAATGTTGCTGTACCTCGTGTAGAATTGATACACGGGTCGCAGGTTATTTATGAACTTCGGTACGAGCTCGTCCTCACGGGGACGGTTAGGGATTTGAGCACTCAGCTTCTTCCAACGGGTAAGATAGTCGGTGAAGCCTTCATTGTCCTTTTGAGCGAGGACTTCTAGAGTGCGAATTGAGACTTGAGTGTCTTCATTGTCTCGATACTGTCGGTCGAACACGACCGTGAGTTCTTCAAAAGTAGCGACCCGTTGTGGGTCGAGTGAATAGAACCATGTCTTCGGCACTGCTGCTAGAGAGTGCGGGAAGAGAGTAAGCCAGTGTTTGGAGTCGACCCCTTTTATGGCCATTTGGGACTTGAAAGCTTGGATGTGAATGATCGGGCTCTCATGTCCTTGAAAGATAGGAAGATCACTAAGGGCGAGCTTGTTAGGGAGCTCATCCTTAATGCTAGCAGGCACGTTTTCATTCTCCTTATGAATAGAGTAAGTGCTCGAGACATAGAGCCTTTCCTCCATGGCTTGGAGTTTCTTAGCATGCCTATCGGCCACTTCCTTGATCTTGAGTTCCATACGTTCCACTTCAGTGGCGTGATGGGTCAAAAGGCCTTCTAGGTCAGCGGTCAGCTTTGCAACTTGGTCACGGAGTGCGTTGACTTCTTCGTTGTTGCCGGCCATTTTGTGGGTGTAAGTTCGTTTTTTGTATGGGACTACTTTGCGGTTCTTAGTACGACGAGTATCCACCTGAGGCCTGCATTTCACTTTGCATATTAGTGACACGACTCGACCCACTAGGCTCACATTCATTTTTAAGCATTCATTTTAGCTCATTTCTTTGTTTAGAAAGACCTTTTATGTTTTGAAAAGAGGAGATTTTCGAAAAGGTTTTAGCTAAAGGAAGCTTTTGAGACAAGGATGTGTGCGCACATCTCGCCTCGATGTTAAAATGTTTTGCATTGCACCCGTCGAACTGATATCGGTAATTTTCCGAGGCGAGCTCGAGTTCGAATGTGTAAAAGAAGAAGGGATTCGACTCGAGAGTGGTTAGCAAGTCGAGTCGAGGATGTTAAAAGAGGAGTCTAGGCCGTGTGACCTAGAGGACTAAAAGTCCACGAGCTCGGGTTTTAATCCTTGCTCGGGTTTTTGCTTGTTAGTGAAAGAGGGAATTTTGAGAAAGCTTGTTTTCAAAAATTCGCGATAGTTTTGTTTGAAAAGTGTTAGTTTGTTAGATGTTAGGTTCATTTATCTTTGAAAAGTTTGAGTGAGTTTTCAAAGATATGAATGCAAATGCTCGTTTTGAAAAAGACCATGGAGTGCATAGCCTCGAACTTGTACGTGTGACTCAAAAAGGGTGAAAATGAGTCAGTCGGGTACACCTCCAACTACCTCGAGTACGCTTTGGCAGATACTTAACCCCTTCATTTCCTTACGCCGGGGCGATAGGTTTTCTGAAGAGAGCACTGGGGCGGTCGAGATAGTCGTTTACGGCAAGCCGTGGAGGGGCGAGAGGAAAGCTAGTCCGGCATGTGCTTTATCGAGTGGAGAAGCCTGCATGTGGGAACCACCTCTCGAGGGTGCAAAGGGTGCCTAGATTCCAAAAGGAATGGACTCTAAACGAATGTGCATAGCTCAATTATGTATACTTGGATTGTTCAAGGCTTTCAAGTTTCACCTCTTTATTTTTAAAAAGAAAAAGCTAGTTTTAAGTTTTTTTAAAAATAAAATCTCCCCAGCGGAGTCGCCAAACTGTGGAACCCGGGAAATCGAGACGAGGGACCCAACTCGGCGTCTTGCTTAAAGGGCGGATTAAAGTTAAAAAAGATTAAGTTAGAAAAACCTTTAAAAACTGTTTTGGAGTCGCCACCTAATTATCGCGGAAATTAGGAACCTGCTATCATGTCCTAAGCCTAAAGACATGTCCTAGATTTTGGAGCACGCCGACACCCCTAGATCTAAGGCTGTGAAACCAGAATTGATTCGGGGTGAGGGTACTTTAGAAAAAGAGTAATTCAATTAATGATTTATGAAAACCTTTTAGAAAAGCCTATGTAAAAATAGCCTCTACTGACCTAGAACAATCCAAGTAAGATGATAATTGAGCTAATGTTATCGCTACGTACAAGTGCGAAAAGGTTGTAAAAGAATGCAAATGCAGACGCAAAAAGATTGATTAAACCCTCAGTTTAGCATGTTTAACTTGTTAACGAAAACGGTTCAGTTAAAGGTAGAATTCATTAGGTTGACTCTGGTTCAGCACGTTTTTAGCACTTTATTCAACTACTGGGCCTCAATGTTTATCTTGCCTAAGAGTGTGTTGTATAGAATCTCTGCTATCTGCAGAAATTTTCTATGGGATGGTAGTTTGGAGCAGAGAAGGGTCCCTACGATAGCTTGGGAGAAAGTATGTAGGCCTAAGAAGGAAGGAGGCTTAGGGCTGCGAGAGGAGGTACGTTGGAATAATGCATCAATTGGAAAGTTGGTATGGTGGTTGGTTACTAAAGCGGATAGTCTTTGGATAAAATGGGTCGATCACGTATATATGAAAGGGAAGGATGTAATGGAGTATGAAGTTAGATCCGAGGATTGTTGGTATTGGAAGAAAACAATGCGAGTACGGGATCTTTTGAGATCGAGCTTTGACAGTGGTGTTTGGTCTGCAACACCTGCTGGTTACACTATAAAACACGGCTATAAATGGCTTTCACAGCCGGTTGAAGAGGTTCTCTGGTACAAGAAAATATGGTGCAGTAGGGGGATACCTAAGCATCAGTTTTTGGCTTGGATGGTTCAACACCGTGGGCTGAGATTGAAGGACCGTCTAGAACGATATGGAGTGGTTTCGGATCCTTTCTGCTGCTTGTGTGGATGTCAGATTGAAACTGAACTACATTTGTTTCAGTACTGCATTTTCATCATTAAGGTATGGACATCTCTTGCTACTTGGCTGAAAATTTCCTATGTTGAGGGTACTGTTCCGGTACCTGGAAGTCGGTGGTCAAATTTGAAGAAGCGTGTGCTCATAATGACTGAAATGGCAATTCTATATCATGTTTGGGAGCAGAGAAACAAGGCTTGGATTGACGGTATAGTTGAGAGACCTATTTTTGTAGCGAGGAAAATTGTACAGAGTATTAAAAGTCATGTTGCGTTAGAAGATGATACGAAGTGGTCAATAGTTGATAAAGAATGGTGGATAAGTATGATGTAAATTGTAATGTTTTATTGATTTGAATGGAAGCTTACATTTCAACAAAAAAAAAAAGGTCGAATTCATTGTTTAAGTTGATTTTAATGCAAAATAAGAAGGTGCAAGATGTAACACCCCGTGTTATTTTAACACAATTTGAAAAAAGAATTTAATTCCTTAAATTAAATTCATCCTTTTTCCTTATAATAAAAACACGTCTGGATTTTTTTCGCCAAATAATATTAAAATCTCATAAGTCTAAATTTAAAATTTTGAAAAATAAAGTTTGTTGTATTATCTTTAGAACTGAAAAAGAAACACATTTCAAAATTTTATAAAAATCAACACAAAATTTATTTCGCCTTTCAAATTTCAAAAATGTTAAGTTATGTTTACTATTCATAAGAATAAATGTAAAACCTTTTATTCCTAAAATTTAATTTCAAACATTTTTCATTTTCGAATAAAAATGGACCCTTATATTTTCCCGTCTTTGAAATTCGGGTCAACAATTTCAAACACGCAAATCAAAAATCAAACAATCAACATCAACATATTGAAAAGCAAACCAACGTCATTTTAGGTGAAAATATAACCATTTTGATTATTTTTAATAAATCATATTATATTATTAACTAATTACTATTCAAATTCTATTAAACTAACATTTTCACAAAACATCGAAATTATAAGTTATAACTATCTTAAACCGATAAACTTTTCGACGTTTGTTTATAATTCTTTAAATCTATAACATTCAACGAAAAAAATAAGTTTTTCGACCTAGGAAACTTTTATTCAAAATTTCGAGGATTAAGATCCGATTTTTATTTTTAGTACCTTTCGAAAATTTATTTCATTTTTATTTCCGATTTTATTTCAAAACATTATTTTAAAATCATATATTTTATTTCGAGACTGTTCGTGTGCGCGTAAATCGAAAATTCCGAAAACAAAAATCGAGCCCATGTGAGCTCATGTAGGCCGACCTACATGCATGTCATGGATGACCAATTTTTAGTCTCTTCCTACTCTTACACAAGCCACCCTAAACACTTACACTCCTACTTATTTTCATCATCACTTTTAGCTTCATTTAAATTAATGTTTTATACATCTTAATTATACTAAAACAAAGACCACCTCTTAAAATTTTCCCGCTCAACTTAATGGGCCTTGGGCTTCGACAGTAAAATAGCAAATTTATAACTAAAATCCTATTGGCCCAAATTTAACCCCAAATCCTCCAATTCTCCAATTACCTTCCATAAAACTTCCTTCTATCCTCACCAATTGTGCTAAAAAAAAAAATCTTAATTATACTAAAACAAAGACCACCTCTTAAAATTTTTCCGCTTAACTTAATGGGCCTTAAACTTCGACAGTAAAATAGCAAATTTATAACTAAAATCCTATTGGCCCAAATTTAACCCCAAATCCTCCAATTCTCCAATTACCTTCCATGAAACTTCCTTCTATCCTCACCAATTGTGCTAAAAAAAAAATAGGAAACTATAATTTAGAAAATCAGAATAAATAATTTAAGAAATTAATAAACAATTTAGGAAATCAAATTTAATTTCTCAAAATTAGGACTACATATGCACAATTATGTCAAAATATGATGAATTTTTGGAAAAAGTTACAATATATCTTTGGAAAAAAAAAAGTAAAAAAAAAAAAACATACTTCGTATATGTTTTAGGAAAAAAATGGAATTCTCTTTATTTATTTATTTTATTAACATACATATCTTATATCATATTATACTCTTTTTAAGATTTCGCTATTTATGGAAATTAAATTCTATTTTTTTTTTCTTACAATGTCTTACTTGTAAAGAAAATATAACTATTACATGTACAATATTAATTTTTTTTATTAAACTTAAAAAATACTTAATACTTTTAATCTTCAAAAAATGCTTTTAGTATAACTATAACAATACTTATAATAGAGCACTAAAATAATATTTTTCTACGAAAAAGAGATTTTTTTTCAATGACATCACTAATTAAAATACCTTTTTTTTGTTTCTTATTTTCTTTGTGTTTTACAACGTACTTGTCAGAAAATCTAATTATTGTATAATAGAATAATTTTACTTTCTAAATTATATATTATTAAAATTTTATTCAAAATATGGAGTAAAATTAATCAATGTAAAAAAAATTATTATATATAATTTAAAAAATAAAATTAGTGTTAATAAAAAAAATAGTTATCCTTAAAAACTGTTAGATATGACTTTTTTAATTATGCATGTCTCTCATAATAAAGATACCGCATATTAAGTAGTCTATTCTTAATTTTAGTTTTAATTCAATTTTATTTTTCTAAATATTATTCTACATTTTTTTACAGTCAAATTTAAATATCATTTAAATTTTAGTATATTTATAATTACAACGTGAATAAAAATAAGTAACAAAATAAATAAAAATTGTCTTTAAAACTAATAATCGGCAACATAAGTGGGTCAAATGATAGTGGGGTTTATGATGTTTTGATTAGTCTTAATTCTTATTCTCTTTAAGTGGTGTTTATTTTTGTAAGAAAACTCTATTTTTCCCTGTATGGATGAATAAAAAACTAACTTCATTGAAAAAAAAAAAGAAATCGGCAACATAATTATATTGAATGTCTATATTCCTAAATATACAAAAACTATAAAAACCGTGCATTGCACGGGAGCAACACTAGTACTAAATACTAATACTTACTACAATACAAATACAACTTATTATCCTCCATCATTTCCTTACACATGCATGACTACCTACAAGCCACCCTAATTTTACCTACAACATCACTTCTCTAACACACCTACATATCCATCATCACATATAATTAGCCCCCTTTAAATTTAAATGTTTATACATTCTAAATACTAAATACATACTAACTATTCTACAAATACAATACTATCATTTCATTTGCACACAACACTTACAATATTTCCTAAGATCACTTTTAAAATGTAAATCTAAAATAAAATAAAATTTAATTGTATGATTAAATTTCTATAGTAGTTATATTTCTTACGATTGTTTAAAAACACTTTTAGTGAAAACTTTTATTTTGAAAATTTATCGACTTCCTCAACTTTTAAATATTTTCTTCAATAGTAAATAAAATATTTTAGTCTTAAAATTTTAAGGTATAAATATTTTGAAAAATCGTCAAACGCGCACACATTAACTTTTATCACCCGACTTTTAAAACTGATAAATTTCGTAAAAGCATTAAAACATCCATGAGACAATTTCTAACACAAATAGTAATGTGGACTCTAAGTAGTCTATGTTGATCATTGTGTTTCCTATTATAATTTAATTAAAACTTTATTTCTAATTAAACCAAAATTTACACAATACTTTTTCCTTCACCGAAATTCATTACTACCTTTCCTCATTTTTTTTCTAAGTCTAAAACTCCCTTCTTTTCTCTCCTTTGGACCGAACTACTCTAGCTCATTTCCTCTCTTTGTTTCTTATATTTTCTTCCAAAAACCTCATAAATAAAACTCATATTATTTCCTTAATATTTCACTAGTACTTCTAGCTTATCCTTGGGTATTTTGGAGCTAACTTTACTTGGTTTTATGGGTGGAGAACTTGGGTATTTTGGGTGAAGAAATTTCCGATCTAAAAATTATTTTAGATCCCCGACGATTAACATCCTAATCAAGGTGACTAGCCTTGTCTTATATTATCCTCTTAGTAAATTAACTTGTTTTGTTATTATGATTTTATGAGTATGAAAATTATGTTAAATATGTTAAACATCACTTGTATGTACTTGTGTGCTTATGTGAAGTATAATAAAATGATAATAAGTAAATAATATGTTAAATAGATTATTGTAGTAATATGTTCATATGTGTAGTTAAATTTATTTTGAACATTTTTAATTATAATCCATATGATTTTTATACTTATTTATGTTTTAGTTATGATTGTAATTATATATAAAATTATGTTAAATATTAACAATGAGTTTAAAGTGATTAAAAATCAAAAAAATAAAAAAGTTATACATACACATGAAACCCCACGGTTTTACCCTTATTTTTATTTAAATTTTCACTTTTAATTTTTGTAAATAATATGTAGTGTTAAGTTGGTTAAAATAGATGTTAATATGTAAAAAGAATTAAATTAGGAAAACAAATTATAAGTTATTAAAATTAAAAATGATGTTCTTGAAGTTTATCTATGTGTTCTTGAAAACTCATGTTGATGTTCATATGGTTCTTGATTAGTAGCTTATTTTGATTTATATTGTTTTTATGTTTGTTGTTATTTATTGTTTTATTTAACTAACAAGTAATATTATTACTAACTATATAAGTTAAACTAGCTAAATCATTAAGAATAAAAAGTTAGAAAATTAAAGTGTTGAAAAACACTATTCATAAACCAAATGGAATTTCTAGTAAAATTTCATTTTAGTTAAATCATTTTAGTAAAAATTGAATAATTAAAATATAAAGACTTTAAGCTAAAAACCGATAAAATCGAAAAATGAAAATTTGGAACCTACTAATACATACTCACGGCATTTTCACCATTTTAGGGTTAAAATTTGTTTTATCACTTTTTAGTTTATTGTTAAAATAATTTAATTATTAATTAACAAGTTAGAATTAAGAAATTAAGAGAAATAAAAAGATTTGTAACATATATCATATCACACGACATTTCCATTATAAATGGGCTAAATTTAATCAAAATGAAATTATCACTAAGTCACTAAAGTTAACTAGTTGTTAGAAATGAACTTTTGCATAAATCGATTTAGTTAGAAATAAATTATTATAAACCGATTAAAAAGTATAACAATTATAAAAATGTATTAAATCGTGTGCTACTGCCTTTGCAAATATTGGACTGTTGAACTTGGACATACGGACTAAAATGAATCATCCACGATACTATTATTTTAAAATGAAAATCACTAACTTTAGTAAATAGACGACTAAATTTAACTGAGTCTCATTTTAAAATAAATATCATTGATCACTCTTACAAACTAAACTTAACATTTTTAAAACTAGACTTTTAAAATATTTTCAAAAATCACTAAGTTACAAAACGAACTTAACGACTTTGAAACTAGAAATCTATACTTAGCAAATAAAAAGGTTTAGTTTTATACTAAAAATATCTTAAGTATAAATACCTAAAATATCCTGAGTATAAAAATACGAATGTAACACCCCGTGTTTTTGAAACACAATATTATAAAAGAATTTAATTCCTTAGATTAAATTCATCCTTTTTCCTTATAATAAAAATGCGACTGAATTTTTTTCGCCAAATACTACTGAATTTTTCCTAAGTACAAATATAAAATTTTTGAAAAATAAAGTTTGTTGCATTATATTCAGAATGCAAAAAGAAACACAATCCAAAATTTTATAAAAGTCAACACAAAACTTATATCGTCTTTCAAATTTCAAAATGGTCAAACCTAGTTACTATTCACAAGAATAAAAGTAAAACCTTTTGTTCATAAAATTCAATTTCGAGCACTTTCGATTTTTACCTTATTATAATAATATAAGATTACTATTCCTTTTTTATTTCACTAACACTTTCATTAAAACTCGATATAATGAGCCACACTTATTCAAAACTGATAAACTTTTTGACGTTTGAACATTATGATTTATTTCAATGACATTCAACAAAAAATATATATATTTCGATCAAATAAGATTTTATTTCAAAGTTTCGAGGATTCTAGACCCAATTTTTGTTTTGAATCCTTTTCAACGTCTATCTTCATTTTTATTTTTGATTTTACTTCGAACCATCATTTTAAGACTATATATTTTATTTCGAGGCATTTCGCGTGCGCGCAAATCGAAAATTTCAAAAACGAAAATCGGGCCACTTGTTTTATGTGATGGCCGAAATTTTGGACCTTTGGTCCTAGCTTATCTTCTTCCATTTCTTCTCTTACACAAGTCCATGTTTTTGACTTACTTTTCTCTTACACACCTAATTTAAGTCATCATATTGATAAGTTACATTTAACTTTATTTAACCAACTAATTTCTTTGTTTTCATTCAACCCGTATAAATATTTAGACCCTAACTTTAGGTGTCCGAAAAATGGTCATACGGACTCTGAATTTAACGAAACAAAAGCCTAAACCACCTAATTTTTCGAGACGGATTTAATGGTACAGTTTTCATAAATATTAGACAGACCGAACCAAATTCATTTTTCTGTTTTCTTTCAAAGGTCAAAGTCTATCCTCTTCCACCTTACATAACTTGTACAAGTTTAATATGACTTACACACCATAAATACTCTACACTTTTCATCATCACTTAGTAGCCTTTTAAACTAAATGATAATGCAACTAAATCCCTTAAGCATTCACACATACTACATAATACCAACTAAAACAAAACACAAACTAATACACTACCACTACACATACACGTTACAAACACAAGCACCAAAATTATTCTTGGTCAAGCTTGGCAACTTATCCTCTTCCATTCTTTGCTCTTACACAAGACCTAAGACTTGCCATCACTTACACATCTAGTATATTTCATCATCACATTATAGCCTCTTTTAATTTAATTATTAATGCAACTAAATATAATGCATTCATACATTAGATTATATTACAAAAACAAGACACAAAAACTACTACAACTACTACTACCTACGGTTTACATACATACACACACAAACACTTAGTTTATTTTTCTCTCTAAATAAATCAAACACAAGAACACAAGTTAAGCAAGGTTCATCTTCAACCTCAAGCTCTCCATTGAAGATCTTCATCTTCCTCCTTCACTTTCTTCCTTATTTTCTTCCTTAAACTTTCATTTTTATGTTTATGATTCATACAAGCTCTTAACATACTCCTCCACCACTTATATTTGTTAATCACCTCTTCTTTATAACTAGTAAATAAACCTAAAACATAAATCAAAATCATTTAAAATATTTAAACATCCTAAACTAAAAACAATACTACACATAAATTTTGTTAGTATAGTTTAGCTAGCTTAGTAAAATAAATTACTAACTTTCTTATTTTCATTCTTATGTACTAATCCTAACCAAAGACGAGGAGCAAGGTGGTGAAGTCGACTTGAGCCAATTTGACCCTATAATAGACCCGGAAAATTGTTAAACTAAAGTCATACCGAGCTAAATTAAGGTGTCCCCGCACACTAGTTCAATTTCTGTAAATCACATGTTGTGTGTTATAATTATTGTGCTTATGATCACCTAGCAATCACATGATAAATTAGGAGACAAAAATCGAAAAATAGAATTTGTTGCTCATTAACAAAACCCACGGCCAACACCTAATTTTTCACTTAATTTTTCGTTTTAATTTTTGTAAATTGCATGCTTAGAATACTTAGGTTAATATGTACATGAATATATAATTAGTTTTTGTTTAAGACTTAAAATGAATTTGTTATGAATTTAAATGTATTGAAATGTTTTATTGTGTTCTTGAGTATCATTGTTATTCTAATGTTATACTGATTTTATTTTTGTGTATTAATGCTTATAGTTATTTTCCACTCATGAATAAGTATATAAATGATATAGAGTAAATTAGTTGTTGAATTAGAAGTATAAAAATCAAAAATAAAAATTAGGAAACATATATACAATCCCACGGTTTTCTTGAATTAAATGGACCAATTTTTAGTTTTAATTTTTCTAAATAACATATTATGATTAGTCTAGTTAAATTAGACTTGTATGAAAAATTTGAGAAAATTATATAAACATATGAAAATTTGACTAAATTATGTTCATATGAAAAATATTAGAAACCCATCATGTGTTCATGTGTTCTTCATCATATGACCTAGTTTGATTTATAAATTTTTTATAAGTTTTAGTATTTATCGTTTTTGTTTACTAGTTTAAATCACTTTAGCATAAACTAAATAATTAGTATATAAAAACGTTAAGTCAAAAACCGATAAAATTAGAAAACAAAAATAAATTGCCATGTATAGAGGGCCACGGCATTTAGGTCCATTTTTGACTAAAAATGATTTTGTCACTTTTTATTTTTATCACTTAAGTATTTTAAATTAGTTAAAGTAATGAATTATTAATAAAAAACAAAAAAAGAAATAAATGGCTAACATATTGAACCACACGACATTCACCTTAATTTTTGGTCAATTTTGGTCAAAATGAATTTATTATTTAATCACTAAATTTGAATAGTAATTAGATTTATATTTTAGTGTATAATGAATCATTAATAAAAAGAATTAACAAAACCGATTAAAAAGAACGTTACAAATATTAAAATGAATTGTATCATGTGTTACTACCTATGCTTAATTGGGATTGTGGTTATACGGACTATTTAAAATGAACTACGACAACCTCGCTAAAAATTGAAACCGCCTAAATTTTAGTTAAGTATACGACTAAAGCTAAACCGAGTGTTACTTTTGAAATATCATTCAAAATCACTAAGTATTAAATGAACTTAACAATTTTAATTAAATTATATTTCAAAATCACTAAATACGAAATGAACTCAACAACTTGAATTAAAACGTATTTCAAAATCACTAAATACAAAATGAACTTAACAACTTCGTTTAAAATATATTTCAAAATGACTAAATACAAAACGAACTTAACGACTTTAAAACTAGAAATCTATACTTAGTAAATAAAAAGGAGTTAGTTTTATATTTAGACATATACTAAGTATAAAAATACAAATAAAATACCAAGTATAAGAATACGAATAAAATACTAAGTATAAAAATACGAATAAAAATACGATGAATAGTAAAATACGATGAATAGTAAATACAATGAATAGTAAATACAGTGAATAGTAAATACGATGAATAGTAAATACGATGAATAGTAAATACGGTGAATAGTAAAACAATGAATAGTGTAAAATATATAAAATTTACGAACGGACTCAAAATAAATAAATAAGCTTTTCTATGCGTTCGGTTTTACTTGAATGACTACGAGAAACAAATTTCCACTATACAAGTTTGACTATACTGATTACTGTGAACTGTCACCTAAATAATTTGAGAATAAGAGAATAAGAAAGGAAGTACTTGTTGTATACTCGGGTGTCTGTCATGTTGCGAATCTATTGTGCCATCGTTGGAAAGGTAGCCGCGTATGGGGACTCTTTCACTCTCAGTGCTGACTGAGGCGTTCTAATGACTCTCATAGTCTTTAGGCAAGCGGCGTTTACATCCCTTAAATGGGCATAAATGTGGCGACCTGCGGTCCATACGAGGTAACGGAAAATGACCATCCCACCCGGGGACCTTGTCATTAGGTATTAATCGTTTCAGTTAGGAAAAGCATACTCTCTCGAATAGCGAGGACTGTGTCGTTTCTAAGTGGGAGTGTGTGCACACATAAGATAAGGGATTGAATCGTCCTTCTTACCTAGTGGTATACTAGCATTAAAGTCCGTTGATGTACCCGGCAGCTTATGAGCAGGCCTTGCTTTTGTAGGGTTTTGCATGCTTCCATCCTGACTGGTTGTGGCTCATAGGACAACGTATGATAGATTATCCATGTTGTATTGAATATTAGGTAGTTATCACGTACGCTACTTAGTGTTTGATCTGATGTACGAGTCTGAGTAGCTAGTGCACTTTGATAATTAATTATGGAAGTACACAAGCCGCTCTGTAGTCAAGACTCGCGAGTTATGTTACTATATGAATAATTGAAAAGGGTCGACTACCCCGAATATGATTGAATTGATGATGAATTGCCTACATGATTATGAATTGAGATGATCTGATGATTGAATTGCCATGTTAAATGTGCTGTCTTATGTTATGCCTTGTGAACTGCATTGCTGTATGTATATATGTGTTATTTATTAGGTGCGGGGCTGAAAAAGCTAATACGAGAATCAACAGGTACCCCGAGAGTTGACTGTTGATCTATACAAGGGGATTGGAGGCCTTATTTTGTATTTTGAGAGAATGTAAACGATTGAAACTCTGTTTTTATGTATGACTCTTATTATGTATAATGAGTTGTATTACGATGACAGCTGGTTTTGTAATAAATAGACTTAATTAATATTCCGCCTTAGTTTAATTAAAGTCACGAAAAACCAGGTTGTTACAGTTGGTATCAAAGCTGTCTTGCGACCGTGAATAACTTAAAGTTATCTCATCTAGCGAGACGACACCTGGGCCAGACATTCATATTGTATGTCAGGCATAGACTTATAGGATCAAATAATGAATTAGATTTTTCTTTAATTAGATCACTTAAATAATAACTTTAAATCGCTTAAAAGTGTGAGGATGGGTAGAAAACTTAAGGACCGACCATAAGCTATGAACTTTTTAAATAAATGAACTATTACCCTCAAAATAAAATACACTAACTATCGTATGCTTGCTTGCCTGCTACTTGCTGAGGTGACTAACTAAAACTGACAACTATCCTCGGATATAAAATCTAAGTAATAAGTTAATTCTCGAAGATCGAAGCCTTCAATCAAATACATGCCGACAAGACTCAAGCACTTGCAAATGGACGCCTCAAGAGTCGAACAATCTGAAGTGACGCCCTGGACTTTGAAGAATTCAATTGCTTTGAAGACGTATATAACTTTATCAAACGTCCCAAATTAAATAGATTATCATTTTCTCCTCGAAAAATTTTAAATCTATTAAACTTACTTTCTTCTTCGAAAATATAACTTTCCTAACTTATACTCCTATACTGAATTTATAAAATAAATTTTTATCTCTTTCCATTTCTCGCAAATGCAAGACTAGAAGACAAGACCCGAAGAGCACACAGAAAGACGCGTCAAGAATCATGCCATCTGAGGCAAACTCCAACATGTCAAAGACTTCTTTAGCGTTGAAGATTCCTACAGTCATATCAAAACCATTCTTTAAATTTAAATATTCTTAACTTGATCAGTTTTAAAAATCTTAGCCTTACCAGCTCGATTTTAATTTTTAACATCATAATTTCCTAACTACCTTCGAAAATCTACCTTCGTATTTCATCTTAAAGACACATTCGAAAATTATTTAATTGCTTCATAAAACTTTCATTTCAGAGTTGAAATATCTTGGATGTTTAGTTATTTTAAATTGCTTATTCTTTATTTCATATCCTTTTAAACCTTATTACTTTTCAAGTTTCTTAAATCTATTATTACCTTTCGAGAATTTTCATCCGTTTCAAAACTTATAGTTTTCTACGTATTAATCATTAAATTGGATTTCGCATTTTCACTTCGCTTCATAAATTCCTTATTTCTTAATTTTAGATACTTTCAAAACCTATCCATTTCGACTTCTTTTTCTTTACATTTTAAATACCATTCGAACTTGCCATACCTGTTACAATTATCTCTTGTCAAAATATACTTACATATATCACTTTTTCTTTCATAAAACCCCTTACTATTATAAATTTTGAATTTTACCCAAAATACGGCTTATAACATTTTCGTTACATCTAGTGACATCATAATAACAATTCTAAGAAAATGAGCTATATCAACTAGGTTATCCATAATTCCCTAAAAGTTTATTTAACCATTCAACGATAACCTAAATTTCTTTAATTTCATTTAGTCTCATATTTTCCTTATGATCACTACGACTTTTATCTAATTTCCCTAATTGCCGTCTTATTCCCAAGGCTATGTATCTTGATTTAGTGATCATTAAAAGTAACAATAATAATATCAGGTATATACGTTTAAAACTTCTTAAGGGGGTAGGACTATAATTTGGCTATATTAAAGTCCTACTAAAATCTGAAATTTCTTATTTTCAAACTATTTTATGGTTAACATGTATTCTCAAAATTAAATAGGTTATTTTTATTCCTAAAACTCTTCTTATTTTAATTCCATTTAAGCCCGTACAAAACTTCTAGGCCCTACCTTTTTGTGAGCCTCTTTCGCGTCGTTTTCAAAAATAACATTCTAGTAACATTTCCATATCTATTTAAATATCTCATTAATAAATCAAATGCGATTTTGCCCTCTAATATTTTCACTCTATCCTGCGTTTCCATATTAACTTGAAAAGCCAAATTTTTCAAAAAGGTCTTATCCAACAAAACCAAATGTTATTATCCAAATCTATAAAATCTCGATATTCTCTCGAACTGCCTTGTTTAAACCTCGAGCAGTTATCCACTCTATCTAAGTTTCGGGGACGAAACTTTCTTAAGGGGGTAGGATTGTAACACCCCGTGTTTTTGAAACACAATATTATAAAAGAATTTAATTCCTTAGATTAAATTCATCCTTTTTCCTTATAATAAAAATGCGACTGAATTTTTTTCGCCAAATACTACTGAATTTTTCCTAAGTACAAATATAAAATTTTTGAAAAATAAAGTTTGTTGCATTATATTCAGAATGCAAAAAGAAACACAATCCAAAATTTTATAAAAGTCAACACAAAACTTATATCGTCTTTCAAATTTCAAAATGGTCAAACCTAGTTACTATTCACAAGAATAAAAGTAAAACCTTTTGTTCATAAAATTCAATTTCGAGCACTTTCGATTTTTACCTTATTATAATAATATAAGATTACTATTCCTTTTTTATTTAACTAACACTTTCATTAAAACTCGATATAATGAGCCACACTTATTCAAAACTGATAAACTTTTTGACGTTTGAACATTATGATTTATTTCAATGACATTCAACAAAAAATATATATATTTCGATCAAATAAGATTTTATTTCAAAGTTTCGAGGATTCTAGACCCAATTTTTGTTTTGAATCCTTTTCAACGTCTATCTTCATTTTTATTTTTGATTTTACTTCGAACCATCATTTTAAGACTATATATTTTATTTCGAGGCATTTTCAGCGTATAAATCGAAAATTTCAAAAAGCAATCGGGCCACTTGTTTTATGTGATGGCCGAAATTTTGGACCTTTGGTCCTAGCTTATCTTCTTCCATTTCTTCTCTTACACAAGTCCATGTTTTTGACTTACTTTTCTCTTACACACCTAATTTAAGTCATCATATTGATAAGTTACATTTAACTTTATTTAACCAACTAATTTCTTTGTTTTCATTCAACCCGTATAAATATTTAGACCCTAACTTTAGGGGTCCGAAAAATGGTCATACGGACTCTGAATTTAACGAAACAAAAGCCTAAACCACCTAATTTTTCGAGACGGATTTAATGGTACAGTTTTCATAAATATTAGACAGACCGAACCAAATTCATTTTTCTGTTTTCTTTCAAAGGTCAAAGTCTATCCTCTTCCACCTTACATAACTTGTACAAGTTTAATATGACTTACACACCATAAATACTCTACACTTTTCATCATCACTTAGTAGCCTTTTAAACTAAATGATAATGCAACTAAATCCCTTAAGCATTCACACATACTACATAATACCAACTAAAACAAAACACAAACTAATACACTACCACTACACATACACGTTACAAACACAAGCACCAAAATTATTCTTGGTCAAGCTTGGCAACTTATCCTCTTCCATTCTTTGCTCTTACACAAGACCTAAGACTTGCCATCACTTACACATCTAGTATATTTCATCATCACATTATAGCCTCTTTTAATTTAATTATTAATGCAACTAAATATAATGCATTCATACATTAGATTATATTACAAAAACAAGACACAAAACTACTACAACTACTACTACCTACGGTTTACATACATACACACACAAACACTTAGTTTATTTTTCTCTCTAAATAAATCAAACACAAGAACACAAGTTAAGCAAGGTTCATCTTCAACCTCAAGCTCTCCATTGAAGATCTTCATCTTCCTCCTTCACTTTCTTCCTTATTTTCTTCCTTAAACTTTCATTTTTATGTTTATGATTCATACAAGCTCTTAACATACTCCTCCACCACTTATATTTGTTAATCACCTCTTCTTTATAACTAGTAAATAAACCTAAAACATAAATCAAAATCATTTAAAATATTTAAACATCCTAAACTAAAAACAATACTACACATAAATTTTGTTAGTATAGTTTAGCTAGCTTAGTAAAATAAATTACTAACTTTCTTATTTTCATTCTTATGTACTAATCCTAACCAAAGACGAGGAGCAAGGTGGTGAAGTCGACTTGAGCCAATTTGACCCTATAATAGACCCGGAAAATTGTTAAGCTAAAGTCATACCGAGCTAAATTAAGGTGTCCCCGCACACTAGTTCAATTTCTGTAAATCACATGTTGTGTGTTATAATTATTGTGCTTATGATCACCTAGCAATCACATGATAAATTAGGAGACAAAAATCGAAAAATAGAATTTGTTGCTCATTAACAAAACCCACGGCCAACACCTAATTTTTCACTTAATTTTTCGTTTTAATTTTTGTAAATTGCATGCTTAGAATACTTAGGTTAATATGTACATGAATATATAATTAGTTTTTGTTTAAGACTTAAAATGAATTTGTTATGAATTTAAATGTATTGAAATGTTTTATTGTGTTCTTGAGTATCATTGTTATTCTAATGTTATACTGATTTTATTTTTGTGTATTAATGCTTATAGTTATTTTCCACTCATGAATAAGTATATAAATGATATAGAGTAAATTAGTTGTTGAATTAGAAGTATAAAAATCAAAAATAAAAATTAGGAAACATATATACAATCCCACGGTTTTCTTGAATTAAATGGACCAATTTTTAGTTTTAATTTTTCTAAATAACATATTATGATTAGTCTAGTTAAATTAGACTTGTATGAAAAATTTGAGAAAATTATATAAACATATGAAAATTTGACTAAATTATGTTCATATGAAAAATATTAGAAACCCATCATGTGTTCATGTGTTCTTCATCATATGACCTAGTTTGATTTATAAATTTTTTATAAGTTTTAGTATTTATCGTTTTTGTTTACTAGTTTAAATCACTTTAGCATAAACTAAATAATTAGTATATAAAAACGTTAAGTCAAAAACCGATAAAATTAGAAAACAAAAATAAATTGCCATGTATAGAGGGCCACGGCATTTAGGTCCATTTTTGACTAAAAATGATTTTGTCACTTTTTATTTTTATCACTTAAGTATTTTAAATTAGTTAAAGTAATGAATTATTAATAAAAAACAAAAAAAGAAATAAATGGCTAACATATTGAACCACACGACATTCACCTTAATTTTTGGTCAATTTTGGTCAAAATGAATTTATTATTTAATCACTAAATTTGAATAGTAATTAGATTTATATTTTAGTGTATAATGAATCATTAATAAAAAGAATTAACAAACCGATTAAAAAGAACGTTACAAATATTAAAATGAATTGTATCATGTGTTACTACCTATGCTTAATTGGGATTGTGGTTATACTGACTATTTAAAATGAACTACGACAACCTCGCTAAAAATTGAAAACCTAAATTTTAGTTAAGTATACGACTAAAGCTAAACCGAGTGTTACTTTTGAAATATCATTCAAAATCACTAAGTATTAAATGAACTTAACAATTTTAATTAAATTATATTTCAAAATCACTAAATACGAAATGAACTCAACAACTTGAATTAAAACGTATTTCAAAATCACTAAATACAAAATGAACTTAACAACTTCGTTTAAAACATATTTCAAAATGACTAAATACAAAACGAACTTAACGACTTTAAAACTAGAAATCTATACTTAGTAAATAAAAAGGAGTTAGTTTTATATTTAGACATATACTAAGTATAAAAATACAAATAAAATACCAAGTATAAGAATACGAATAAAATACTAAGTATAAAAATACGAATAAAAATACGATGAATAGTAAAATACGATGAATAGTAAATACAATGAATAGTAAATACAGTGAATAGTAAATACGATGAATAGTAAATACGATGAATAGTAAATACGGTGAATAGTAAAACAATGAATAGTGAAAAATATTTAAAATTTACGAACGGACTCAAAATAAATAAATAAGCTTTTCTATGCGTTCGGTTTTACTTGAATGACTACGAGAAACAAATTTCCACTATACAAGTTTGACTATACTGATTACTGTGAACTGTCACCTAAATAATTTGAGAATAAGAGAATAAGAAAGGAAGTACTTGTTGTATACTCGGGTGTCTGTCATGTTGCGAATCTATTGTGCCATCGTTGGAAAGGTAGCCGCGTATGGGGACTCTTTCACTCTCAGTGCTGACTGAGGCGTTCTAATGACTCTCATAGTCTTTAGGCAAGCGGCGTTTACATCCCTTAAATGGGCATAAATGTGGCGACCTGCGGTCCATACGAGGTAATCTGAAATGACCATCCCACCCGGGGACCTTGTCATTAGGTATTAATCGTTTCAGTTAGGAAAAGCATACTCTCTCGAATAGCGAGGACTGTGTCGTTTCTAAGTGGGAGTGTGTGCACACATAAGATAAGGGATTGAATCGTCCTTCTTACCTAGTGGTATACTAGCATTAAAGTCCGTTGATGTACCCGGCAGCTTATGAGCAGGCCTTGCTTTTGTAGGGTTTTGCATGCTTCCATCCTGACTGGTTGTGGCTCATAGGACAACGTATGATAGATTATCCATGTTGTATTGAATATTAGGTAGTTATCACGTACGCTACTTAGTGTTTGATCTGATGTACGAGTCTGAATAGCTAGTGCACTTTGATAATTAATTATGGAAGTACACAAGCCGCTCTGTAGTCAAGACTCGCGAGTTATGTTACTATATGAATAATTGAAAAGGGTCGACTACCCCGAATATGATTGAATTGATGATGAATTGCCTACATGATTATGAATTGAGATGATCTGATGATTGAATTGTCATGTTAAATGTGCTGTCTTATGTTATGCCTTGTGAACTGCATTGCTGTATGTATATATGTGTTATTTATTAGGTGCGGGGCTGAAAAAGCTAATACGAGAATCAACAGGTACCCAGGAGTTATTTGTTGATCTATACAAGGGGATTGGAGGCCTTATTTTGTATTTTGAGAGAATGTAAACGATTGAAACTCTGTTTTTATGTATGACTCTTATTATGTATAATGAGTTGTATTACGATGACAGCTGGTTTTGTAATAAATAGACTTAATTAATATTCCGCCTTAGTTTAATTAAAGTCACGAAAAACCAGGTTGTTACAACGAAGTATAAAAATACGAATACGTATAAAAATACGTATAAAACACGAACTATAAAAATACGGGTACGTATAAAAATACGTATAAAATACGGTTAATAGTGAATAGTGAATAGTGAAAAGTGAATAGTGAAATACTGAAAATAATTGAAAATTTTACTAAGTATAGAAAAACTTGAAAATGAATAAGTAAATGACTTAAAGTGTTTGAAAAACGCCTAAATAAAATTGGACATATTAATAAACATTTCAATATAGGAATTTAAAAACATTAATAATTAACGACACTTCAAATAATAAACAAATGTGTTATGTGATCATATGAAACCTACAATTCAAATAAAACGTTTGACGATGAAACTAAGAGAGTCTAGTAACATGTGATATGTAAATATCAAATGAATAATGAATATTGAGTAAGTTAAATAAAGGGTCAAGCTTGGGCCTCAGATAAGGGAACGTCAATCGTGAGTGAAGTGGGGTTAAGATAGTCTTGTAGCGGATACCACTATCTCGGCCTTCTGGCGTTGGCTATGTCGAATAGTGTGGTTTAAGCCGGCAGAATTATTGCTTAGCATCCTGCCCATGCCTTACGCCTTAAGTCGTATTGCCTAAACCGTACAAGATAAAGAATACGCCAATGCTTTTGTATCAGGCTTTAGGAAATAGTCGTTTTATCCAGAGTTAAGGTGCTCTATGAATAGCATAGCCCATTCTTAAAGTGGATATTAGTGTATGCATACTAGACTAGGGCTTTATTACCCTAATTCGCTAAAGTTATCAGGGCCACCGTGACATTATGTGCTTATGCGCTTTGCGGTTCTGTCTCCTTGCCGTGTTTCGTTCTTAGTGGGCGCGACACTAGCATTCGTTCTTACCACATGTAAAGATCACTTGACGAGATTGTATCTGAAGTTCGAATCATTTCGAACACTAGAAGATGAGATGCAAGTATTATAGTATTCGGCGTGGTTTACGAGTCGAGTAAGTCGCTGCACTATGGTAGTGAGATGCAAGCGAGTAGAGTACAATGGCCTACTCAGTGGTCAGGCTCCTAAGCAGTATGTGTTGTTTGTTGTATGATTTAAATGAGAACGAGTGTGTACCATCTTCGAAAATTATAGACCACAACTTTCTGAATTGAATCGAGTCTGCATGACATGAATGTTATAATACGTACGCTTGTATGCGATCTGATATCGCTTTGTAATCCTGTTGAATTATTGTGATACTATTGCTATGATATTAATTGTTATTGCTTTCATAATTGAATATCATGCTTGTATGATTTATCGCTTTAATCGCATGCTTATTATGACTTATATGTCTTTTCTTGCTAAATGTAATAAGCATGTTTATATTTTACCATAATGTGATAGTTATAAAGCGATAATAATAAACCAAAATAATTGAAATCGAGGGTAAGTATGAGCATAGCTAGTCATCATTTCAGCCAATGCATCCCCCATCTGTTTATTGTGCAGGATGATCGTGGACCGAGAGCTGGATTTTGGACGGGGCCACAAGATGCTTTATTGTTTTACTTTCGTCTATTTTGAGAAATATGTAATATAATTATCGCTACTCTTTTAAACTTCCGTACTTAGAGTCGTTTAATTCGACTCTTGAACGATGATGTAATATTTTGGGATTTTATTGTATAATTAATAACGCTGGTTTTAGACTTAATTAATTTCCGCCTTAGTAATTAAAGTCGACTAAAAACCAGGTTATTCTGATTAATTATCAGAGCTGACTCGTGACCGTAACATAAATGGCCTAATGCGATTTATGCTTACCTAACGAGAGACACCTGGGCCGGACATTCATATTGTATGTCAGGCATAGACTTATAGGATCAAATAATGAATTAGATTTTTCTTTTATTAGATCACTTAAATAATAACTTTAAATCGCTTTAAAGTGTGAGGATGGGTAGAAACCTTAAGGACCGACCATAGACTAAGGACTTTTAAATAACGAAATACTTCCCTCAAAATAAATTACACTAACTATCGTATGCTTGCTACTTGTTGAGGTGACTAACTAAAACTAACAACTATCCTCGGATATAAAATCTAAGTATTATATTAATACTCGAAGATCGAAGCCAGTGATCGAATACATGATGACAAGATCTCAAGCGCAACAAATGGACGCATCAATGACCTTACAACTGATGAGACGTGCAAGATCTCGAAGATTTCTATCGCAGAAAGGTTTTCTACAACTTCATCTAATTATCCTCTTTATCTAAAATTCTTATTTCGTGCTCTTTAAAAAAAAAAAAAAAAAAAAAAAAAAAAAATCCAATCTCTTTAACCATTTCTTCTAACTCTCTAATTTCCTAAATCTAAAGTTCCTAATAACTACGTTTCGAATGAACTTTCTTTCCTATTCCTTAATCTCGCAAAATGATTTCATTTTTGCTTGTCAATTTCTTAAACTTCTTTGAATTCAATCTCAAAAACCTTCAAACTTTATTACATTTTAATATCTTAAATTTACTATCTCTTTTAAAATTTATAATTAGTAATTATCTTCTAAAATGAACTTTCAAGTTTCCCCTTTAAAATATCTTTTAAACTCATTCCTATAATTCTAAAAAAAAAAAAAAAAATTATTTCGTAATTTTAGATATCTTTGAAACTATTTTGTTTTAAATTGTATATCCTTTATCATATACTATCGAATTTAATTATTTTCAAAATTTTAAACTTATCAATACCTATTTCTGAAATCTTAACCTTTAAAATGAATCTTTAGCTTTTCTCTTGAATTTGATAAATATGTTTAAAACTTTCTTAAGGGGGTAGGACAAAATATGATGTTTTAAAATCATTGATTAGAATTATTTAAAATCATTATTTCAACCTACTTTAAACTTTATATCTATTTCTAAATTCAAATGAATTTGCTTTTATTTTAAAACCCTTATAATTTTTATTTAAATTAATTCCGTACAAAACATCCAGGGCCTACCTTTTTGAAAATCCCTTCGAAATCGATTTCAGAAATGACAATTTAGCAATATTTCTATATTAATTCAAAATATTCCATTTGTAAATATAAAGTAATTATAGCCTTCAATCTTTCCACTCTATCTAAAATCTTTATAATAATTCAAATATTCAAACATTCTGAAAAGTCTTATTCTACGAAGATAAAATGACTTTATCAAAACTTGTTAAAACTTGTTATCTTCTCGAACTGTCTTGTCTAACTGCAAGCAGTTATCCACTCTATTCAAGTTTCGGGACGAAACTTTTCTTAAGGGGGTAGATTTGTAACACCCCGTGTTATTTTAACACAATTTGATAAAAGAATTTAATTCCTTAAATTAAATTCATCCTTTTTCCTTATAATAAAAACACGTCTGAATTTTTTTCGCCAAATAATATTAAAATCTCATAAGTCTAAATTTAAAATTTTGAAAAATAAAGTTTGTTGTATTATCTTTAGAATTGAAAAAGAAACACATTTCAAAATTTTATAAAAATCAACACAAAATTTATATCGCCTTTCAAATTTCAAAAATGTTAAGTTATGTTTACTATTCATAAGAATAAATGTAAAACCTTTTATTCCTAAAATATAATTTCAAACATTTTTCCTTTTCGAATAAAAATGGACCCTTATATTTTCCGGTATTTGAAATTCGGGTCAACAATTTGAAACACGCAAATCAAAAATCAAACAATCAACATCAACATATTGAAAAGCAAACCAACGTCATTTTAGGTGAAAATATAACCATTTTGATTATTTTTAATAAATCATATTATATTATTAACTAATTACTATTCAAATTCTATTAAACTAACATTTTCACAAAACATCGAAATTATAAGTTATAACTATCTTAAACCGATAAACTTTTCGACGTTTGTTTATAATTCTTTAAATCTATAACATTCAACGAAAAAAATAAGTTTTTCGACCTAGGAAACTTTTATTCAAAATTTCGAGGATTAAGATCCGATTTTTATTTTTAGTACCTTTCGAAAATTTATTTCATTTTTATTTCCGATTTTATTTCAAAGCATTATTTTAAAATCATATATTTTATTTCGAGACTGTTCGTGTGCGCGTAAATCGAAAATTCCGAAAACGAAAATCGAGCCCATGTGAGCTCATGTAGGCCGACCTACATGCATGTCATGGATGACCAATTTTTAGTCTCTTCCTACTCTTACACAAGCCACCCTGAACACTTACACTCCTACTTATTTTCATCATCACTTTTAGCTTCATTTAAATTAATGTTTTATACATACTAAATACTAATACTTACTACAATACAAATACAACTTATTATCCTCCATCATTTCCTTACACATGCATGACTACCTACAAGCCACCCTAATTTTACCTACAACATCACTTCTCTAACACACCTACATATCCATCATCACATATAATTAGCCCCCTTTAAATTTAAATGTTTATACATTCTAAATACTAAATACATACTAACTATTCTACAAATACAATACTATCATTTCATTTGCACACAACACTTACAATATTTCCTAAGATCACTTTTAAAATGTAAATCTAAAATAAAATAAAATTTAATAGTATGATTAAATTTCTATAGTAGTTATATTTCTTACGATCGTTTAAAAACACTTTTAGTGAAAACTTTTATTTTGAAAATTTATCGACTTCCTCAACTTTTAAATATTTTCTTCAATAGTAAATAAAATATTTTAGTCTTAAAATTTTAAGGTATAAATATTTTGAAAAATCGTCAAACGCGCACACATTAACTTTTATCACCCGACTTTTAAAACTGATAAATTTCGTAAAAGCATTAAAACATCCATGAGACAATTTCTAACACAAATAGTAATGTGGACTCTAAGTAGTCTATGTTGATCATTGTGTTTCCTATTATAATTTAATTAAAACTTTATTTCTAATTAAACCAAAACTTACACAATACTTTTTCCTTCACCTAAATTCATTACTACCTTTCCTCATTTTTTTTCTAAGTCTAAAACTCCCTTCTTTTCTCTCCTTTGGACCGAACTACTCTAGCTCATTTCCTCTCTTTGTTTTTCTTATATTTTCTTCCAAAAACCTCATAAATAAAACTCATATTATTTCCTTAATATTTCACTAGTACTTCTAGCTTATCCTTGGGTATTTTGGAGCTAACTTTACTTGGTTTTATGGGTGGAGAACTTGGGTATTTTGGGTGAAGAAATTTCCGATCTAAAATTTATTTTAGATCCCCGACGATTAACATCCTAATCAAGGTGACAAGCCTTGTCTTATATTATCCTCTTAGTAAATTAACTTGTTTTGTTATTATGATTTTATGAGTATGAAAATTATGTTAAATATGTTAAACATCACTTGTATGTACTTGTGTGCTTATGTGAAGTATAATAAAATGATAATAAGTAAATAATATGTTAAATAGATTATTGTAGTAATATATTCATATGTGTAGTTAAATTTATTTTGAACATTTTTAATTTTAATCCATATGATTTTTATACTTATTTATGTTTTAGTTATGATTGTAATTATATATAAAATTATGTGAAATATTAACAATGAGTTTAAAGTGATTAAAAATCAAAAAAATAAAAAAGTTATACATACACATGAAACCCCACGGTTTTACCCTTTTTTTTATTTAAATTTTCACTTTTAATTTTTGTAAATAATATGTAGTGTTAAGTTGGTTAAAATAGATGTTAATATGTAAAAAGAATTAAATTAGGAAAACAAATTATAAGTTATTAAAATTAAAAATGGTGTTCTTGAAGTTTATCTATGTGTTCTTGAAAACTCATGTTGATGTTCATATGGTTCTTGATTAGTAGCTTATTTTGATTTATATTGTTTTTATGTTTGTTGTTATTTATTGTTTTATTTAACTAACAAGTAATATTATTACTAACTATATAAGTTAAACTAGCTAAATCATTAAGAATAAAAAGTTAGAAAATTAAAGTGTTGAAAAACACTATTCATAAACCAAATGGAATTTCTAGTAAAATTTCATTTTAGTTAAATCATTTTAGTAAAATTTGAATAATTAAAATATAAAGACTTTAAGCTAAAAACCGATAAAATCGAAAAATGAAAATTTGGAACCTACTAATTGAAGGTACCGGGAAATTTCTGGGAAAACCTATCGACGCATACGCCTTGAGCCTCGCCGCGTCTTGAGCGTCAGGCGAATGCTCATGAGGAAAAGGGGTGCGAAGTTTTGTAAAAATGGGGTAGATCATTGCATGAGTTTGTGACCAAAAAGAAAAGTAGAAAATCCTTTTTTGAAAATGTACTTTCGGAGTCGCCACCAAATATTAAAGGAATTTGGGACCTATTCAACGCGTCTTGAAATACAAGACACGAGTGTCTCAGATTTCAAGATGCGTCGATATCTATCAATCTGAGGTTTGAAACCAGAGAAGGGGTTCGGAGTGAGGTTACTTTTCGAAAGTTTTGACAAAATGTATTTTGAAAACAGTAATAAAAAAGCCTACGTAAGAGTAGTCTCTACTAATTTGAAAACATTTGCTTAATTTCGATATTTGGGCTAAAATGACGCTACGTACAAGAGCGAATATGTATGACTCGGTAAAAATGCATAAATGATATAAAACGTCAAAGCTACGATATAATGTTATGGGAAATGTACGTTAAATAATAATTTATTGACTAAATTATTACCATAGACGTTATTTTCCGACTTCGTATTTGACTCTTTAAGAATTTGTGAAAAACCCTCGGTTTTACATGCTAAAAGACTCTATGAAACGGTACAATTTAGTGTTGGATCCGTGATTCTAGTCGTAATTTAATGCATGAATGAGGATTTGCATAATTATAAAAGTGACGTCGGTTTGCTTTAGTGATAATGAGTCGTTTATTTATGCGATATTGGCGAGGTTTAGACGGATTATGAATCCGAATTGCTACAACCGTATTACGAATACGGCTTCGCTAATGCCAATATCGGGCTGGGGTTAATGTAACCCCTATTGTCCGAGTCTCAAACGTCCAAAACGTAGGTAAAATGTTTACCTTTCGAAAATGCAAAGACGGTATTTTTGAGTGGATTTTAAGTGTGTTTTGTGAATAGTATATGTGTGTTAAAAAACCGGTGTTTTGAAATAAATGAAGTGGGTTGGTATTTATAGAGGTTGGCTGATTTTAGGGTGAACAAAATATAAATCGCCTGTGTACAGGCGTTTTATATTTTGTTTGGGTTGGATTTTGTAAGAAAAATGAAAAGGCGGCTGTGTGGGGAGAAGATTATAATCGCCTGTTAACAGGCGATTAGAAACTTAATCGCCTGTCAACAGGCGATTTCTTTTTTGTTTTGGTGGGCTGTTTATGCCGCCTTTTGGTTTTGGACGTATGATTAGGTAATGATTATGTTTTGTTTAGATATTTTGGGCCAAATTGGTTTTTGTTCCAATTTCGGTTTTCGTGCTTCGGTTTTTGTCGTGTTTTTCGGTTTTGGCTCGAAATAAAATAATATTAAAGTATATTATTTTACGGTTTTATAGAACCTAATTTTGTGAAAATGTGGCACGGGACGCACTTTGGCCCGTTTTGCGTGTTGCGTTTTGGGTCGTTTTTGTAAGTTTGGGCCGTTTTGTAGCTAGTTGGGCTGTTTTTGTGGCTTGGCTCAAAAAGACGTTCCTGTATCGTGATCGTGTTGTGCTCATAATGACTAAGAGTGACATTCATTTTTATGATTTATGCAAATCCAAATTAATACATTAAAAATGACTAAATACGTTCTAGACACTTTTGTACCGTTTCGACTCTTCTAAAAGCATGCATGAAAGTCCTTTTCGTCATCGGGTTTGTTTTTGGGGGGTACGGATACGGGTATCTACACTAATACATACTCACGGCATTTTCACCATTTTAGGGTTAAAATTTGTTTTATCACTTTTTAGTTTATTGTTAAAATAATTTAATTATTAATTAACAAGTTAGAATTAAGAAATTAAGAGAAATAAAAAGATTTGTAACATATATCATATCACACGACATTTCCATTATAAATGGGCTAAATTTAATCAAAATGAAATTATCACTAAGTCACTAAAGTTAACTAGTTGTTAGAAATGAACTTTTGCATAAATCGATTTAGTTAGAAATAAATTATTATAAACCGATTAAAAAGTATAACAATTATAAAAATGTATTAAATCGTGTGCTACTGCCTTTGCAAATATTGGACTGTTGAACTTGGACATACGGACTAAAATGAATCATCCACGATACTATTATTTTAAAATGAAAATCACTAACTTTAGTAAATAGACGACTAAATTTAACTGAGTCTCATTTTAAAATAAATATCATTGATCACTCTTACAAACTAAACTTAACATTTTTAAAACTAGACTTTTAAAATATTTTCAAAAATCACTAAGTTACAAAACGAACTTAACGACTTTGAAACTAGAAATCTATACTTAGCAAATAAAAAGGTTTAGTTTTATACTAAAAATATCTTAAGTATAAATACCTAAAATATCCTGAGTATAAAAATACGAAGTATAAAAATATGAATACGTATAAAAATACATATAAAATACGAAGTATAAAAATACGGGTACGTATAAAAATACGTATAAAATACGGTGAATAGTGAATAGTGAATAGTGAAAAGTGAATAGTGAAATACTGAAAATAATTGAAAATTTTACTAAGTATAGAAAAACTTGAAAATGAATAAGTAAATGACTTAAAGTGTTTGAAAAACGCCTAAATAAAATTGGACATATTAATAAACATTTCAATATAGGAATTTAAAAACATTAATAATTAACGACACTTCAAATAATAAACAAATGTGTTATGTGATCATATGAAACCTACAATTCAAATAAAACGTTTGACGATGAAACTAAGAGAGTCTAGTAACATGTGATATGTAAATATCAAATAAATAATGAATATTGAGTAAGTTAAATAAAGGGTCAAGCTTGGGCCTCAAATAAGGGAACGTCAATCGTGAGTGAAGTGGGGTTAAGATAGTCTTGTAGCGGATACCACTATCTCGGCCTTCTGGCGTTGGCTATGTCGAATAGTGTGGTTTAAGCCGGCAGAATTATTGCTTAGCATCCTGCCCATGCCTTACGCCTTAAGTCGTATTGCCTAAGCCGTACAAGATAAAGAATACGCCAATGCTTTTGTATCGGGCTTTAGGAAATAGTCGTTTTATCCAGAGTTAAGGTGCTCTATGAATAGCATAGCCCATTCTTAAAGTGGATATTAGTGTATGCATACTAGACTAGGGCTTTATTACCCTAATTCGCTAAATTTATCAGGGCCACCGTGACATTATGTGCTTATGCGCTTTGCGGTTCTGTCTCCTTGCCGTGTTTCGTTCTTAGTGGGCGCGACACTAGCATTCGTTCTTACCACATGTAAAGATCACTTGACGAGATTGTATCTGAAGTTCGAATCATTTCGAACACTAGAAGATGAGATGCAAGTATTATAGTATTCGGCGTGGTTTACGAGTCGAGTAAGTCGCTGCACTATGGTAGTGAGATGCAAGCGACTAGAGGACAATGGCCTACTCGGTCGTGCCTCGTAGCGATGTGTTGTTTGTTGTATGATTTAAATGAGAACGAGTGTGTACCATCTTCGAAAATTAAAGACCACAACTTTCTGAATTGAATCGAGTCTGCATGACATGAATGTTATAATACGTATGCTTGTATGCGATCTGATATCGCTTTGTAATCTTGTTGAATTATTGTGATACTATTGCTATGATATTAATTGTTATTGCTTTCATAATTGAATATCATGCTTGTATGATTTATCGCTTTAATCGCATGCTTATTATGACTTATATGTCTTTTCTTGCTAAATGTAATAAGCATGTTTATATTTTACCATAATGTGATAGTTATAAAGCGATAATAATAAACCAAAATAATTGAAATCGAGGGTAAGTATGAGCATAGCTAGTCACTGTCCGCTCAGCGGGCATCCCCCCATCAGTTTATTGTGCAGGATGATCGTGGACCGAGAGCTGGATTTTGGACGGGGCCACGAGACGCTTTATTGTTTTACTTTCGTCTATTTTGAGAAATATGTAATATAATTATCGCTACTCTTTTAAACTTCCGTACTTAGAGTCGTTTAATTCGACTCTTGAACGATGATGTAATATTTTGGGATTTTATTGTATAATTAATAACGCTGGTTTTAGACTTAATTAATTTCCGCCTTAGTAATTAAAGTCGACTAAAAACCAGGTTGTTACACAAGATGCATGCAAATAAAATAATGTTCAATTGTCCATTGGTTTATTTTATAAGGGTCGGTTGCTTATGCGACTTTGGCGTGTCATCAGATATGGAGTGTACCCGAAGTAAATAGAACACTTGGAGTGCAAGCGCGCTGGGTGCCAAAGCCGGGGGGCGCTAAAGTGTAGTCCCCTTTGTTAGTCCATAGAAAATAAGAAAAATCTTTGATCCAAGTGGATCGGTACCTACCTTGTCCTGACGCTTCAGATCTGGGCAGAGCTTCGCTTCTTGAACTTAAAAGGAGGATGAATTCAACACGGGATGGTGTGCTGAACTCAAGGATTTGAGTGTTTGAGGCTTTGAGAGAGTTTTGTAGTGTGTTTCTTTGTGGCCCAGGTTGTGAATTGTGTTTTTCGAGGTCAGGTATAGGGGAGTATATATACTAAAAACCTCGGAGAAATTAGGAAATCCGGGGATAGAACCAAGCCAGGAAACCGCATAGCCTTATGCGGTTGCCCAGGCAAACCGCATAGGCTTATGCGGTTGCCACCCCAAACCGCATAAGACTATGCGGTTTGGGGGCGGGGTGTTTAGTGTAGTGTCCTAGGTCCAGTTTGATTATATCTCTAAAAGATACGGTATAACCCTAGCTTGCACGTCAAGGAAACACCTGGGATATTTCTGAGATATTTAGATGTTCAGGGCTTTGGAGTGTGGGCCAAAGGCTTGGGTTTGGGCTCGGTTTTGGGCCCGAGATCCGGAAAAATGAAAGAGGTGTATTTGCATAGTTTTTGTGAAATAAGGCAAGACGTGAAATTTGTATTTTGTGTAAGAGGAGGCTAAATGGGGGATCTAGCCACCGGGCCTAAATTTAGGAATTTAGGAATGCTGAATTAGACGTTGTTAAGGTAAAAGGACTAATTGTAGTGCAAATGCGAAGCTCGTGCCAAATGAAGCAGGACAAGGACCTAGCTAGACTCCAAATGGACAAAATGAACGTTTATTCAAGTGTGATGTGAGCGACCTAACTCATTTAACATTTCAAACGACTCAAAATGAATTCGACATTAGTTAGAACCGTTTAAGTCAACATTAAACATGCGTAATAAAAGTCCGTGGTACATCACAGGGTTTTGTGCGGGAGGGTACGGATATGGGTATCCACAGAGCCCCCAGTTTGACTGAGCTCGGACTAGAGCGCTAGGCATACTCCACGACCATATCCCACCATTACGCCTCGATACGATCGGTGGAACGGCATGTGTCCATGGGTGAGACGAGGACTTGAACCCAAGCTAAACGGGGAGGGGCGTACATGTTTAAGGACGTGACGGTCCGTGCATGCTATAAGGGCCTGCCAGCCTGCTGAGTGCCTTCGTTGTGCTTGTCGTGCTGATGCGTAATGCCATTGTATATGCCTAGATGTCGTCGTGTGCCTAGTGCTGCGGCTTGTAATGTCTTCATGTAGTGCGTGATCTCGTGAAAGAGCGCATGTGCAAGGGTGCAAGGGTATGATTAAGGTGTATGGATGTAGAAATGTCTAGTCTCGCCTAGGAGCGCATGTGTAAGGGTGCAATGTTTGTGTTCAGATGTGTTTTGTAAGGTATAATATAAAAATTTAAAAGTTAAAAACCCAAAAACCACTTGCATAAACTCTCCGTAATCCAAAGAATGATGAAAGGCAGTGTTTAAGGGCTTATGGAAGTGCTCGTTGAAAAGTAAAAATTGAATAATGAAAACAGTTTTTCCTTGAAATTGATTATCACCCAAAGAAGTGGTCCCTAACAATCCCTATATTTAAGGGCTGTGTGACAACTCACCCCTTGATTATTGCTTTGTTAAATAAGATATACCATTAAATTTAGTCGTTAGCGTTACTTCGTATAAATTTTTATCTTTTTTTTCAATTTTTTATCAATCTTTTCGCCTAATGCTTTGTTTTACCTTCCATTATTTTTAGACGTTACCCCTACAAGTATTTTAATGCGAAAATATGGAGGGAATAACTGAAAAAGAGGGGTGAAAAATTAATGAAACAAAACTAACGACTGAATTTAACAGTTTGCACTTGTTTGGTCACGGTTGAGACTAACTATACAGGGTTAGGGATATAACTGGTAATACGTCAAACACAAAGGTAGAATTAGAAAAATTGAAAAGTACAAGAGTATAAATGGAAAAAAAAATCTTTTTGAGATGTCAATGGTTAGGGGTATAACAGACACGTTTTCCTACGTTTGTGCATTGCTTTTCGCTATAACACGTGTTCGAAAAATCATGTTTTATCTTATTAGAAACTCTTTTTTTTACCACTTCTTTTGTCATTTAACCGAATTTTTTTAATGTTTGGGCTTGTGTTTTTGTACTGTCACGTATTTCAAAAATCACATTTTTTCATTGGGCCGTGATATTCGACAGAATGGAATAGTATAAGACGGAATGAAAAAAATACTTAAAATGAGCAAACACACCTAAATTGAAGCACTTTAATTGAAATAAACAAACTTAGTCGATGTCTTATCGACAATACTAAAACTGATAAACCGACATACTACTAATAAAAGACAAATTACATAACATAAAGGAAAAATTCACATGAATAATCCCAACTATCACTCATCTTCCAATAATAATCCCAACTCAAAATAATCCCAAAATAATCCCAACTATTAAAAATTATTCCAATAACATACTTTAGCCAATTTTAACCGACTCAAACGGATACAAAAAAGGTCAAACCGATTTTAATTTTAGATAAAATAAGAGAGAGAACAATTTAAAAGCGGTTTAATTTTTTTTTGTACCCGTTTGAGCCGGTTAAAATTGGTTAAAGTATATTATTGGAATAATTTTTAATAGTTGGGATTATTTTGGGATTATTTTGAGTTGGGATTATTATTGGAAGATGGGTGATAGTTTGGATTATTCATGTGAATTTTTCCTAACATAAATTAATACTTAGTTACGAGCAACAATACCGAAGTACTTCATTCATTACTCACTATCTGCATCAGAAGCGATGTCGTTGATCATCTGTTGCCATTTTTGTTGGAGTTTCAACACCTTGACATGATTTATATAGATTGTAAATATTTTAACTTCATGCCTATGGTTCTCAGGCAGGGACAGAGCAATTGGTAGGCCTAACAAGTTCCGGCCGGATTCGTCTCAAAAAAATTTCTGAATTGGTTAAAAAAAAATCAAAACTTTTATGTCAAGTTAAAAACTAAATAATATTGTTACCAAAAAGTACTCACTAACAAAAATCAAATTTTAAGGAAATAAATTTTATTATAGAAAATTAAATTTTTATATATACTATTCAAAACATAAAACCTACTCTCACACAAATTTTTAACAGTAAACTCAAATAAATCATTAGAATTCTAAGGAAATTGGTAAAGTTTACTCAAGTATTTCATTCGTATGGGGGCGTTTTTTCAGAAAATAAAAGCTTACAAACGTCAATTTCAACCGTGCATTAACAATAATTACCAATAATTATTTAAAAAATTAAATAACACGAAAAACGACATTAAAAGGTGGTTTATTGACACATACCGATATATTATCGTCAGCTAAACATATAACCGTTTCCATCATTCACCTCATAGTCACCGTTACCGTCACCGTAATCAAATTCATCGTCTTCCGTAAACGACATTTTTTTAAGAGATATTTTTAGTTAATACGGAGTAGTTTTAAATAAAAAAATCTAAAAAAACAAACAACACACTAAAGTACTAATTAGACTAACTCACAAGGGTAAAGTTGAAAATGTCTATTAATTTTATGGTGGTATTTAACATACTTGTGGCGGTATATTGTACCTCCCTTATTTTGAGAAAAAATAATACTCCGTAAAAATGATGGGAAGTAAATTGCAAGAGCATAAACGTGAAAATAAGAATGATGAAGAAAAGTGAGGAATGTCACCAGAATCAATAGCAGACGAAAAAAAGAGGAAAATATTGAAAAGTATGGGAAATCGCAATCACAATTTTTATTGAAAATGATATAAAAACTATACAAATGTGTATAAATCATGAGGTGGTTTTATAATGAATTATTGTACAAATTGCACGTTTATAAATGAGGATATCGGCTACTATACGTGCCGTTAAAAATTCGCATAAATGTACAATTATTATACTGAACTTTGATACCGATTTGCACGTGTATGTTTCTTGACACTGTAAGGCGAATTGCTTGTGCAAATTGGCCTCCGATAATAAATTTGATTGCAATTTGCACGGAAATTTGATAATAATTTGCACGGGTAAGCTTCTTGACATATTGTTTAAAATTCGCACGGGAATAAATGCAATTCGCATGTAAATTTTATTAACATACTCGTGCAATTTGAACGAGTTTAAGACTTACGTGTGCAAATTGCATTTAGATTTATTGCTCGCAAATTGCTATTAAATTTATTGCCTGTGCAAATGGACCTCGGATAATTGATTTGATAGCAATTTGAACGGGTGAGTTTTTTTTTTTGACATGTTGTATAAATTTGAAGGATAGAAATGCAAATTTCACGTAAATTTTAAAAAACATACCCATGCAATTTGAACGAGTTTAAAAACTTGCCCGTGTAAACTGTTATCAAATTTATTACTCGTACAAATTGGCCTAAGATAATAAATTTGATAGCAATTTGCACGGGTAAGTTTCTTGACATTATGGTTAAAATTTGCACGGGCATAAATGCAATTGGCACATAATTTTCAAACATGCCCGTGCAATTTGCACAGGTTTAAAACTTACTCGTGCATTGCTATCAAATTTATTACCTATGCAATTTGCTTTTTGACATTTTATGGCGAATTGCACAGGTTTAAGAACCTGTTTCTTTCCAAATTTTATTTTCAAATTTCATTTCGCCTGGGCTTACTTTCGCCTGGGCCTGGGCCAAATTTATTTAGTTCGATTCACCACTTCAGTTTAGTTCAGCACATCCATATTATTTAATTGAACTTCATTCGATTCGATTCGATTCGATTCAACTCGATCTCGATTCGATTCGATTCGATTTATTTCGATTCGATTCGATTCGATTCACTGGTCGATTGATTCGATTCGGCTCTAAAAAGTTCGAAAGAACAGGTTCTAAAACTTACTCGATTACTTATTGTTGTTTACTTTTTTAGGTACTCTTCAACAACACCGATTCATATTGATCATTTTCAAAGACGCCTTTTAAATTTTCTTATAAAACTTATTTATTATCAGCTGTTATTAATTGAACTCCTTCGACAATGTACCCGTGCAAATTATAGTACGATTTACTATAATTATAGTACCGTGTACTTGAACTTTATAAACAACTATCTTGTGTGTTTGAGAAATAATAATACCGGTGTACCATCTTATTGTTATACTCCCTCCATTCAACTCCAAACTACACTTATATTATTTTTATCCATTCAAATCCAAACTACCACTTTTCTTTTTAATTAAAGTCAAAAGTCAAAATTTACATTAAATGCCACTATTGGCCCACATTAAGCATCCCTCAAAACACCCCCTAAATAAAAACTAATCCAACCAAACCCACAAATTACTCTTTAACAATTTAACCCATTAACCATTCCCTTAAAAAAAAAGGAACACAAAAACCCACCCACCCACCCAAATTCATTCGAATGAAAATACCCCATTATACTCCCATTTTATTCCCACCCGCCCTATTTACTCTGATTTTCCCTTCTCTTATTCTCTCCCAAAAAACCCTAGAATTTTCTACGCTTCTCTCTTCTCTTTCCTCTCTAAATCCGCCTCCATCAAAACTCGAATAAACTCACTCCCTTTGTCTTTTTTCCATTAATTCCAGTCAGTATCACATCTTTGTTGGTCTAAAACTTCATCTTTCTTGTTAGATCTATATGGATCACCCACATTCCAACTGTTCCAAAGAGTGTTTGCAATGTGTCCTTGCGTGGTATAATCTTGGTTTGTCAGATGAAGAAGATGAACAAGCAATCCCTAACTCACTTGCTTTCGATATTATGGTCCTAGACTCCCTAGATCCGGACGAGTTGGGGAGTCCTGTTCGAAAGACGGAGTACGATGAGTCTTCTGCTGCCGATGGAAGTGTGAGTGCGGTTCAAGAAGTAGAGTCCCAACCTAAATCAGCAAGTGACATAAAATTCGAAAACTATGCGAACAAGTTCTTGGCAAAACAAAGAGAAAAACGTTGTAGACTATATAATGATGGTACATCTGTTGGGAATAAAGAAGAGAAGACTAAGGCGGAACCGAAAACACCAAGTCTAATTAGAATGCGCAAATTCGAGGAGAGATTCTTTGCTAGGAGAAATAAATCATCAAAATAGGGAGGTTTTTTTTCTCACACTTGAAGTTAATTTTTATTGTTAATGTTTTTGAAATTTGTGTGTAATTTATTTGAAATTTGTTCAATTGATATGTTTTCTCTTGGTGTTTGAGAATTTTTGGCATGTTATTTTACGTTTTTTTGTGGCTGAATTCTCTGATTGTGTGTCTGTTTTGAATAGAATGAATTTTTTACCCATTTGTGTCTGTTTTTAAAAAATTTTCAGTTCATATCTTTTCAAATTTGTGTCTGTTTTTGAAGGCTGAATTCTGTTTTTGAATAAGCTGAATTCTGACCCATTTGTCTGTTTTTGAATTCTGAGATAATTGTATGTTCTGTTGTATTCTCTAAAAGCTCAATTGTTATCATTTTCTCTGATTTGTGGCAGTTAAAGTTCACTGGATACAAGCTTTTTTTCGTCTGATGATTTACATTACTTCATCTCAACTTTCCGTCTGTGTTCTTCGTATAATCTGTTCTATGCTCTTAAAGTTCACGTGTTATCATTTTTTATTTATTTATCAGTGTCAAAGTTCAGTTATTAGAGTCTTATTTCATCTGATGTTTGGCATATTTTCGTGTGAATTTTTAGTTATACTTTTACTTCATCTGATTTGTTGTTTGGATTATGCTATTTTGTTTAGGGGATTTGATGTTTTTACCTCAATGAAGGTCCCAAATGGACTGAGAGGATACAATGATTGAAAAAGCTCAGTGATGAATAACCCTTAATGGTTTGAGAAATGTTGCTATTTTAAAAACAGAATGTTAAGGTAAATGGCCAATTACTTAAAGTGGTAGAGCCACCACATGGTCTATGTAACACCCCCATTTAGGCCGAGCGGACCCCACCTAAATGATGGCGTTACGGGACCCAGCTGAACGGGTCTATTGGCAAACACCTAAAACTCAAGACAGAACACCTGTATATATAAATGGAAACGTAAAAAAAGCAATCAAAACTCTCGAACTACAACTGTCACTCACGACAGTAACAAGGCGCGCAGGCCGGAAAACTGTAAGCGATAAAATAAAATAAAACGTCTATGGTGGAAGCTAGACTCAAACTGACTCCAGCGAAACCTCCAAGCGTCCCCAACTAGCAAGAAAGTGTCCGAGTACCTACGGGGTGAGGAAAACAACACAACACAACCAACAACAAAACCCTAGTTAGCCTTTACCCAAAACACCATAAAGAGAGCGTAAGAAAACGAAAGCTGTGAAAAGAAAGATTTCGTAACCATATCAATCTTTAATTTTACGAGTTAGATGTATTCCACGGATACTAGCTCGGACGTGTATAAAAAAACTCAACTCAACAAGCATAGGCAGGAACCCCACTGTGTAACTTCACACAGGGGACTTACCGTAACGTCAACACCCCACTCCTCCCCCAATCATATATCCTCCAAATCATTGGGTCACACAGACCTCATATCGTTAGGCCACACAGACCTCATATCGTTGGGCCACACAGACCTCATATCGTTGGGCCACACAGACCTCATATCGTTGGGCCACACAGACCTCATATCACTGGGCCACACAGACCTCATATCATTATCGAGTACCGATCGTCATGACAAGAGAACAACAACTTATATAACTTATATAACTTATATTACAAGGCAAATCATTCCATATTCAATCTCATACATGTATCATCATAAGGTCGTCAACTCATATCAAACCACAGTTACATACTTACATATATACATACATACCCATTACCTCTCAAGTACACAATTTACAAGATATTCATAACTCAAGCCAAACATTCACTTTCACAAGCCGCTATTACAACTCTTATCAATATTAAAACATTTACAACATTACAACGGTTACAATAACACGAGTCACACACACATACATACGAAGTCCATACGACACCAACACAACCCAAATCACACATACACAAGGTGCTCGGTCATGACTCCGAGCACCAAAACCACACGGCACACACACAAGCCTCACGGCTACCCAAAATCCATGGCCCAAGGGCCTCCTTTAACAACTCGGCCCAAGGCCGACTTTAAACCCACACCAATCGACAAGCCACCTTTAATCATTCTCAACAAAATCAACATATACTACTCATACTCAACAATCATCAAGCAGGAATTCATAAAATCAATCACACATACAACTTACATTATCACACACATGACAACCAAGACATTAACAAGATATAACAATACACAATACATCACAACACACACACACACACACACACACAGTTATAGCCAAAAGCTAAGTAAGGGAATAGCCCTTACCTTGAGGGAGAATCAACACTAAAATCGATTCAAGGAAGAAGAAAGGCTTATCACAAAGGCTCCTCGAGAAACACCTCCTTTACAAGGTTTAAAACCACCATAAACATCACCATTTACTAATAAAACTCCAAATATAACCATACAACAACATTACACTCAAACTTGACAAAACCCTAACATAAAAAGGTGCTAACTTGAGAAGGAAAACAAGCTCACCTAAGAGGGAAAAGAGTAGGAGAAGATAGAGGATGAAGAGAGGAACGCGTAGCAACAAAAAACCGACGAATTTGAGCAAGAAACGATGAAGAGAGGAACGCCTTAATGGTTTGAGAGCACTTTTATGTTCAATCATTTATTTAAGAAAAAGCATTCAATTACTAACCATACTTTATAACTAAAACTGAAATGTTAAACAAACAGCATTGTACTTACATTTACTAAAATACTTGCATTACATTACATTACATATAATTGTATAATTTGATTACAAGCTAAACAATTCTTAGGATAGAAATATTTACATTGTAAACAAATTTTCAAAACATATATAGGCCTACAACTGCACACATGAACATTACTTTTGGCCTACATACCGCACACATGAACATTTCATTATTTCACTAACCTCTAAGCAACTCCCCATCCTCCGAATATATAGGCCTACATACCGCACACATGAATATTACTTTTGTGATAAATCTTTTTGATTGACAACTTCTATATGGTAACTCTTCTTGATCAGTTACATATAATTTGTGACCATCACTAGTAATGTAAAGTCACTCTTCATCCATGTGGATTATGTTGCTCATTTCAGAAAACTTGATTTTTGTGTTTAGCATTTCATTCAAGTCAACAATCTCTTGTACAACTTGTTCCACATGTAAGCACTTCAAAGCATGCTGTAATCTGTGGTACTTGTTAGCATCAATGAGGTGTGGATGTAATGGGCTTGAATGTGGTTTGAGTAAACTATTTTTGACCCATGAGTGGACTATTTCGACCGATGCACCAGTGTTTTTCGGAACTCTTTCCATGGTGTCCCTTTTATTCCATTCCAAGGCTTTTATTTGCTCAATATTTGGTAGTATTCTTTTCCTGTTTTTGTTACCAAATTTTTTGATTTTCACATTTAATGGTTGACCAACTATTCTTGGTACTTTTGTTAATTGCCATATGTTAGAGATTGTTCTAACCTTGACTCCAAACCTCCCAGATGTTGTAACACAAGCGTTTTTTTTTTTACCAAAATAAAAATATAAAATAAAGATCAAACGAATCTAAGGTGGCTCAAACACCTTAAAAGCCGCGTAGTTACTAAAAACTGAAAAGGTTTAAAAAACATATAATTTAAGCGTTTACAAAACCAGCACTAGTAGAAAAAGTACCTATAGTGTCTAGGCTATTGTGGCGGTTCTTAAAAAAGCGACACAAAAGGTGGAAGGAAAGACTTTTGGTGGCGGTTCTTACTAAAACCGACACTATAAGTAGATGCAATTGTGGCGATTTATTAAACAACCGCCACAAATTTGTCTTTGGTGGCGGTTTGAACTGAAACTGACGTAAAAAAATGACACTGATAATAAAGCTTTTGTGGCGGTTCATTTAGTCTGTCAACCTCCACTACAAACAAATACACACATACTCATTCCTTTTATCCTTTCACTAGCAAAATCGTCTCTTCCCTGCTCCTTCAAGTCTCCAGCCGCCTGCTCCTACCGCCTCTTCCCTGCTCCTACCGCCTCATTTCCGCCTCTTTCTACCCTAATTTACCGTTTAATTTTTGCCCCAAATCAAAACCCTAACCCTAATAATTGAAACTCCAAATTCAAACCAAAATCGTAAATGAGTGGATGAATTAGGGTTTAAAACTTCAAATTCGAGCCCTAATAATTGACAGCTATAAAGAATGAGGTGCATAAACAACGCATTCGAGGACGATGAATTGAGGGCGATCTTAGAGAAGGTGGATACCGACGAGGACAACGGTGTGGTCTGTTTGGTCGTCGTCGCCGCCTCCATTTACGAATCAGTTGTCAGTATTTTCCTATCGTCTCTTCTCCGCCGTCTCTTCACTTGTCAGTATTTTCCCCCTTTTTCATTTTATGTGTCATTTTCTTATTATCGTCAGTTGATTAAAATTCTTGAATTTTATGTTGACATGAAGTTACTTGTGATTTGATGATGGATTGCAATGAATTTATGTGATGTAATTATGTTGTTGATTAAAATTATGGTGGTTTTACAGGCATATAAGTCTAGATCTACTATGAAAATACATTAAGATCAAATCCTGTGTTTAAATTTCAATTTTTTGTGCAGTCATGAAGATTAAGGTGATGGTGATTGATGTGTGCTAATCTTCTATTTGCTAGGATTACTTCACGTATATGATAATGTTATGATTCTGTTGTTGTAGTTGTTGCTACTGTTGTGGATGTTTGACAATTGCAGTATGATGACGAAGATGGCGACCAAGTAGTATTGGCTACCGACAGTGATCTAATTGCAGCTGTGGATCATGCTAAGTCGGCTGGGTGGAAGGTAAAACATAGACTCTCTGCTTATAACGTCGTACTCCTTACTAGTTTGATACTAGAGAATATGAATATCATTTCCATCTGTCTAACTATTCCTCGTTCAGTCCTGCGACCTTATCTTTGGCATACAAAATTGCAGTCGAGACCTACTCCCTGTTCACTTATTATATTGCTATAGTTTATTTTACGTGGACAGTGCGTTAACTCGATGTTTCAGCAGGGATTAAGACTGCATTTAGATTGCTCGGGAACACAGAGCCATAGCGAGCTTTAGGGTCGTCGAGTCTGGGCTATGCTATTAAGTTAACCCTAAATTTTGATAATTCTCGATTAAAACACCTTTAAGGTGAATTTATGAGTTTATTAGGATTCATTAGTGTAGTTATTAATGTATTTCGTGTCAATCGTAGCTTGCTGACGTTTCTCCTTGCATTTCCTCGACTTTTTGGCGTCCTTCTTCGAGGTAAGGGTTTTCCCTCCGTAGTCTGGTATTTGTGATGTAATTTTGTATGATATGACCGGGTATGTGTGAGTGTATATGCTGTATGAGCTGCTGATTGTTATGGTCTGATATCTACTCCCTTGTTGCTGCTGCTTTATGATTTACTAAGTTTTAAACTTGTACTCCGTAGTTATATATTTAACCTTGCTCACTTCTTAAACTTGTGACTTGTGACTGTGATCTGTGACATATGAAACTGCAGTGAATCCAATGATCCAGGGGACGAAATCAGTGTATGATTTAAGAGAAATTTCTTAGGTAGCCTTAATGACTGAAGGAAATCGACAAAGTCTCTAATAGTACGATGTTACACTGAAATGCGTTTTGAAGGTTTTGACTCTCACTGAGAGCAGTCCAAGGGTGTATTTTACCGCATTTTGAAGCGACAGAGATACAAAGCCACGATGTGATGCCGGAACCTTCATCGTTATTGAGATTTAGTACTATAATTGTATGCATATTGTTGACCATCATGGAGTAATTGTGACCATTGTTAGGGGCTGAACAACAGTCCTACAAAAGATCTATTTATTGTCTTATGTTGTTTTTCTACCCTTGCTTTACTCGTTTGCACTCGTGTGCAGTTCGCTTGACTGTTTGCATATATTTGTGCAGGATTTGCTTGACTTGTGCCCAGAAAAGGTGGATAATTATGAGCAGAAGCTGAAGAATTTCTTCACGGAACACATACATGCAGACGAAGAGATACGCTACTGCTTGGAAGGAAGTGGATACTTTGACATACGAGACAAAACTGACCGTTGGATTTGTGTACCACCGCTTTACCCTTGACACCACTAATTATGTCAAGGTATCTACAATCCCGCTTCTTAAGTGCGACCCTTTAGTACGATAAATTTTATTAACTCGAAAATGTCCAAATTTTGCTTCACACTCTCGTTGTTGAAACTTTTGACTACACCTGCTATTCCTTGTTCTAGTGCCCATCTCAAACAGATCTGCATGCATTTAACGACCTCCGTCAATCACACATTTGAGCCGAATAGTTCAGATTGATGACCCGTGGACGACAGGTATACGTTATAGGATTGAATCTTCATCCACGCTATATTCTTTTTTGTCAATTGCGGAGTAGTAAAATACCTGTCAGTTTGGAACGACAAAATAGTTGAATTTCAGTTTGTGTTTTTGGTGTTGCGGCTTTCTTCGCGGGCTATCTTCTGCCAAGTTAACATGAAGAATGTAATTTGTCTCTGTTTCGTTGACCAGGTTCAAATGTGTGAGCTTATGTTGCCATGGTTTGTGACACACTGAAGAACACTATTCCAAAGGCAGTTGTTCACTGCCAAGTTCGCGAGGCCAAAAGAGCAGTACTTAACCAGTTCTATGTTAACATTGGTAAAAGGAGGTATATTACACTAATATTTACTTTCAGTTTATTTGAGTTATTTTAAAGAAAAAACGAAGAGAAAGAAGCCTCCAGTGAAGAAAAAGAGAAAGAGAAGCAGTGAAGTAGTAAGGGTTTTGATAAGCCGCAGAAGGAAGAAGAAGAAAGAAGAAGAAGAACAAAATGGGGCGAATGCACAGCAAAGGAAAGGGTATGTCAGCGTCGAAGAATGGTATTCATGGTATTCTTTTGCACAGCAAAGTCTGTAGTCTCTTTATATTTTTATCATATTTTGAATGAAGTTGTCTTTGTGCAACTTGGTTTCATGTGTCTTTGCACGATGATCCTCCCGTTTACTTTTTGAACGGTTGTGTTGAGGGAGTATTTGCTTTGTAACTACAATCTCGGTAGCTTGTATGGTACGAGTTGTTTGGAGCCTTGGAGTTGCTCTATTCTTATGGCTTGTAAACAAAATGTAGATTGCTTCCGAGGGACTGAAGCACAGAGTGTTTGAGATCTCACTTGCTTCAGGAAGATCCGTTTGAGGGCCGAGGATGTTCAGAACCGTAATGTGCTCACCAACTTTTGGGTACGTAACACACTTTTTAAAAACCTCTTCCGCTCAATCTTTGACCGATTTAGTGCTAAACTTTGAACTGCGGTGCTTTAGGTACTTTTAAATTTGAAGTGATCGAACTTTATCTTAGATAAACAGTTAAGTATGATGAGCATATTTTGATGAAGATTTTCAATAGTTAATTTTTATGTGTTCTTATGTCCTTCGGTTGTAAGATTGTAACAACTGTTATGGTTATAATTCTTTTTTTTATTAGTATGATAATCAAGATGATGAGCTTTTATCCAGCAATTAATTTTGTTTTTGTATACTCTGTACTATCTGTAAAATTACAGAGTTTGCGAGGAAAGTCACGGAGAACACAGTGTCGTATGATTTCAAGCTCTCATGGACTTGTTCAGTAGTGAAGACAGTTTTATAATGAAAATGTAAAGTTGGATGATTATTGTATTGGTTATGATACATGACATTGTTGTTCGATATCATTTAAGTTTGTACATGAGAGATATTTGTAATGAATATTAAAGTTTAATATGAAATCGTGGTGTTGGATATCATGTAAATTGGTTGATGGAATCAATCATCACATTTGCATATGTTTATATTTAATACATGAATTGTACAGTTTATGAGGTGGTGGTACCAATTTTTTTTTTTAAAAAAAATCAGTTATAGCGATTTCTCACTAAACCGCCACAAAAGGTATGAATATGATGGCGGTTTCTAACAAGAACCGCCACTATAGGTCTCATTTCCATGATTGGCGGTTCTAACAAAAACCGCTACTATGTGCCTTACCTATGATGACAAATAATAGTGGCGCTTCTAAAGAATAACCGCCACTATAGGTCTTACCTATGATGCTCTAACAAGAACCGCCACTATGGTATTACCATGATGCATGGTTAACAAAATCCGCCACTATAGTCCTACCTAGATTTATAAAGTGTTCTAACAAAAACCGCCACAATATGTTTATTTATGGTGTCGGGTTTCGAACCGACACGAATACCATACACATCCCCCCTATATACGTCATACCATAACCGCCACTATAGGGTCCTTTGAACCGCCACTATAGGGGTTTTTTCCACTAGTGCAGGGAATAAATACCCCTAAAAATATAAACAGAAGTCCTGAAATAAAATAATTTATTAAGAGTCAAAATCATCGTGACGCTCACTAGCACACTCCCAAGCCCCCATAACACAACACATATCATTAACCTGCCATTTTACAAGAAAATACGGTACAACACATGGGGAAGAATCAGACATTCTCCCAAATGTATATCAGATCACAATAAAGCTGACAATTAAATAAAACAGCTAATAATAATAATAATAATAATAATAATAATAATAATAATAATAATAATAATAATAATAATAATAATAATAATAATAATAATGTTGGGGGTGGAAAGCTCCCGGGCCCGATCACCATGGGCCGGAAGGGTCCATGGGCCGGGGGCATCCCACATGCCAGGAAGACTTTTAGTTCTCCCCGGTCCGGCATCCGGCCTACACTGGTCCAGATCAGACGGAAAGAAGACCACTAGTGACAAATTAAGTTTGAGTATAAATAGGTAACTAAACCCTAAAAAGGGGACATTCACACATAACACAAAATCTTACACAAAGGTTTTTTCTTTTCTCTCTAAAGTTTATTTGTTTTCATAATCGACTTGAAGCGTTGAGAGCCATCACCGGAAGGCCTGGCTAGGTTTGCTACGTTATTTCAGTCGAGAGAAGGACCGAGTGTGGAACCCGAACCGGCCGAGGGACCCAACCTCTGCCTTGCTTAAAGGCGGTTAAAGTTAAAAAGATTAAGTTAAGAAAACCTTTAAGAATCAGATGGAGTCGCCACCTATTTATCGCGGAAAATAGGAACCTCGCTACCATGTTTCTAAGCTAAAAACATGTCCTAGATTTTGGAGCACACCGACACCCCTAGATCTAAGGCTTGTGAAACCAGATTGGATTCGAGGTGAGGTACTTTAGAAAAAGTTAATTCAAATAATGATTTATGGAAAACCTTAGAAAAGCGCATGTAAAAATAAATTTCACTTGACCTGAAACAATCCAAAATAAGATGATAATTGAGCCTAATGTTATCGCCACGCATAAGTGCGATAAAGTTGTAAATAATGCAGATCTGAGATGCAAAGATTGATTAAAACCTCAGTTTAGCATGTTTAACTTGTTAACCAAAAGCAGTTCGATTAAAGGTCAATTCATTGTTTAAGTTGATTTAATGCAAAAGGAAAGGTGCAAGATGCATGCAAATAAAATAAAGTTCAATTGTCCATTGGTTTATTTTATAAGGGTCGATTCTTTATGCGACTTTGGCGTGTCATCGGATATGGAGTGTCCAAGTAAATAGAACACTTGGAAGGCAAGCGCACTGGGTGCCAAAGCCTGGGGCCAGTGTAGTCCTTTGTTAGTCCATAAAAATAAGAAAAAGCTTTGATCCAAGTGGATCGGCATCACCTGGTCCCGACGTCAGATCCTGGGTAGAGCTTCGCTTGAACTTGAGGAGGATGAATTCAACACGGGATGGTGTCTTTGAACTCAAGGATTTGAGTGCTTGAGGCTTTGTGAATGTATTTAGGTGTATCTGAGTGCTAGGCAGTATATTTTGTAGGAAAATTATGTGGATGCTAAAACCTAGGAAGAGAGGTTGTGAGAAGAGAGGGTTTTCATGTGTGGAAAACTTGTGAGAAAGGGTTGTGCGAGGGGTTGTATATATAAGAGAGGTTGTGAGAAGAGAGGGTTTTCATGTGTGGAAAACTTGTGAGAAAGGGTTGTGCGAGGGGTTGTATATATAGGAGAATAGCCGAGGGAAATAGGAAAGACAGCGCTAAAAACCACACCAGGGAGCCGCATAGGCTTATGCGGTTTGGGGGGCAAACCGCATAGCCTTATGCGGTTTGTACCCTGAGCCGCATAAGCTTAAAAAGCCAAGCTGACAAACCGCATAGGCTTAAAAAGCCAAGCTGACAAACCGCATAGGCTTATGCGGTTTGTCAGGCTGGTTTTTTCCGTGATTTCGTATTTCCTTAATCCGGTTTGGATAGATACGGTATAATCTTTGACTTGCACGTCAAGAAGGTTGTATGGAAGGCTCTCCAAGATATTTTGTGGGTTGAGGGCTTTGGAGTGAGGGCCAAAGGCTGGGTTCGGGCTCGGTTTTGGGCCCGAGACCTGAAAAAAATGAAAAAGGTGTATTTTATTGCATTTTGTGAGATAAGGTAAGACGTGAGGTTGTATTTTGCGTAAGAGGAGGCTAAGGGAAGGATTAGTCACCGGGCCTAAATTTAGGAATTTAGGAATGCTGAATTAGACCTTGTTAATGTAAAAGGACTAATTGTAGTGCGAATCACGAAGGCTCACCAAATAAGCGGGACAAGGACCAAGCTAGACTCCAAATGGACAAAATGAACATGTATTTAAATGCGATGCGATGCGACCTAAATCATTTTAACATTTCAAACGACTCAAAAATGAATTCGACATTATTTAGAACCGTTTAAGTCAACGTTAAACATGCGTAATAAAAGTTCGTGTTACATCACAGGGTTTTGCGTGGGAGGGTACGGATATGGGTATCCACAGAGCCCCCAGTTTGACTGAGCTCGGACTAGAGCGCTAGTCAAACTCCTACGACCATATCCGGACCATTACAGTCTCGATACGGCCGGAACGAAGCATGTGTCCATGGGTGAGACGAGGACTTGAATCCCAAGCTATGCGCGCGGACGCGTGCGCCTTTTAGGGACTTGGCGGCCCGTGCATGCTATAGGGGCCTGCCAGCGTGCTGGATGTCTTCTTCGTCGTGCTTGTCATGCTGCTACGTAATGTCGTTGCTGATGTGGATGCCGTTGCTGATGTTGATGCCGTTGCTGATGTCGATGCCGTTGTTGATGTTGATGCCGTTGTTGACGTTGTCGGGTCTCGGCCGAGGAGCGCAGTGCTTAGTGTAATATCTATTGGAGAAGTACTAGTCTGGGCCGGAAGGGTGTATATGTATGGTCTCGCCGAGGAGCGCTTTGTGTAGTTGTAGTTGTTCTGGCCTCGTGAAAGGGTGTTGGTGCTTCATCTTGTAAGGGTGTAGGTGTATATCGGTACGGTGGGAGTTATAAATGCAGGAGAGTGTAGGTGCTCATGCATGTGCTTGCGTCTTGTAGTTGGTGTGGAAGCTTTGACTTGCTGGATGTGCTGATGTAGATGCTTGGTGTTTATGCTCCGAAGTTGAAGGATGACTCGTTCAGGATGCTTTATAGGGGTGTATCTGCTAGGAAGAATGCCGCAGGGGAAGTCGAAGGATATGTCTTGGATTCCGTGGGAAATGTCTGTATAGGTGTGTGGACTCCATGGAGAGGAAGTGATACCCCAAGGGGCGTGTAAGAGGGTATAAGGACTCATGAAGAGTGTTCGTGTTTATGCTTCTGCACCATGTATTAAATGCTTAATACACGCGTATGGCGGACTGTAGGTGACGCCTTAACCAAGGCATAGCGCATAATGTATGAGCTAGCGCTTGTGGCGGACTGTAGGTGACGCCTTAACCATCAAAGCTTGCGGGTACGAAGGAAAATAGTTGGGCGAGCCAAATATGGAGAGACAACGTGGAACAAAACACGCCTCAGAAATTGCCTTGTTGACTAGTGATTCTTCCGGGGAATATCTTATCAATTGGCGACTTCAAGTGTGAACTCATTTACACATGTCGCGGCTTCAAATCCGGAATAATTTGAATTCTGCGATTGTCTTCCGAAATCTTCATTTTCGCCTGCTTTGATCATGAGACGTGGTATTTGGTGATTCGTTTGGATTCACGTGATACTCATCTCTCGGAGGTGCTCGGGATGTCTCTTGGATACGTTAGGGTGCTTGGTGCACGGATCTATGTTCGGGTGGTTGTTGTCTGATGCACACATGAAAGTATTATGCTTTTAGTGTGCATGCTCTTGTTTGTAGCGGTTTTGAAGGTGTCGCTCAACAGTAGATGTGTGTGTGGATGTAGGTATGTATGGCAAAGGTGTCTTCAAAAATGCGAAAAATTATACTATTTTTCGTTGTAAAGGTGTGATTCTTGATAGGAAGCGTCAGCCCCCAGTGTATATGAGTGTGGTGCCGGTGTATATGAGCCCCCAGTTTGACTGAGTTATAATATATAACGATAGTCAAACTATGTAAAAGGCTATGGGTTGCATTAGGATAAAGGTGTTTTTGGATTACCCCCTTGAGTTTGACTAAGTTTTGAGTGAAAACTAAGTCAAAGTGGGTGCAGGATGTGGATTGGTAGGAGAAGTTTTTGGATAACCCCCTCGAGTTTGACTAAGTTTTGGGTGAAAACTGAGTCAAAGTGAAGAGCATGGTGTTTGGATTACCGTCGTCTTCGCCCTTAGTTGTCCTGGTGATCTTGTGTAATAAGGATAGTGTGAATCCATCGTTACATGACCGTTTGTTATAGCTTGGCTTGAGCTTGTAGTTGCTTTCGTTGTCTTTCGCTTCCGTGCTGTGTTGTGCTTCCGTGGACCTGCGTAGTTAGTAGGCTTGGGTTTGAAAGTGAAATGATTCTCGATTGGGATGCTTGGATTAAAATGTTTTTGTTGAAAAATCATTTTGTGAAAGATTCATTTGCGAAAGATTCATTTTAGTTGTCGAAATGAGCTTTAAAAATGAACGCTTGAAATGTTGGTTGTAAGCTTTATGCAAGATGAAAGGGTGTTTGACGTTGTGAGCTTGAGCTAGATTTGTGAAGACCGTGGAGGGTCATGTGAGTGCAAAGGTTGAAAAGCCCCCAGTTGTCGAGGGTGAGAATTCGGGCGAATCTCATGACAACACGGAGCGGGATGTAGTGCAAGATTCGGTTGTGCTTTGCGTAAGCTGCCTACGTATCCACGAATGTGGAATCAAACCGGCGTAGTTCGATAGTGCTTTTGCTCAAAATGTGTTAACTCGAGTGAGTTAAATTCGAAGAATGCTTTTTCTCAAAGTATGCTAACTCGAGTGGTGAGTTAAATTTTTGGGAAAAGCTTGGACTTCGAAGATTCGAAATGCGTTTCCAGGACTTGAGATGCATTTTCGAAAGGCACATTTTGCTTCTGCGAAAGCATGTGTTTGGAAAAGTGAAGTTTTGAGTGTTGAGTAGATTTTGAAAGGTGATTAGCTTATTTTGAGGACGCATGTTTGAAAAAGCGTGTTTGAAATTAGTGTATCGGCTTGTGGGAGTGTTTTCAGAACTGAAAAGTTTTGAAAGGAGCGGTTTAAATGTCGCTAAATTGTTTGATTGGAAGTGGATTGACTCGATATCCGAGTCAATGTTTATGGGATGCTTAAAATGCCGAAAAGTTTGAAAAACAAAGACGAATCGTATGCGTGACTTGAGACTCGGCATTGAAAGGGATGTGAGTGACTGTGACACGTGCATCGGTAAAGCCCCCGGCTTGGCGACTCATGGTTGCTTCAGTGGCATGCTGTTATTCCTGCAAAACGAACAAGGTTAGACGAAAAAGCAGAGTACTACCCCTAGGTCTAGGACGACTTTGTCTCGACGCCCTAGTTCTAAACGCCTCGATAAAGAAACAGTTTGCCTTGGATTTTTGTGGATTTTTGTGGATTTTTGTGAGGATGTCCTTGACTTTGAAAGCTTTAGACATAGGGATGTTTTGTGAAGAAGGGTTGGTTGAGCTCAAGTGAGCGGCCTACGTATCCGTGGGTGCGGAATCAAACCTAGCGTAGTTCGAAAGGGATGTGTTTGTTTTGGTAAGGAGGTGTTTCTGTGGAAAGGTGCGTGTTTAAGGACCCGCCGGTCCAAAGAGGGTGTTTATATGTTTAACCTTGATGATTGCATCCTAAGGGTAGGCTCTCCTTAGTTGATTTTGGCTGCTTGTTTGTCACATCAAAGTCCAATTTGATGGAGAAAGGTGTTCGTGTTCGCCGTTTAGGGAATGAGGAGTTTTTCCTTTTCCTCGACCTCGATAATTGGATGAATCATCGAAGTATGTCGCTTCTTCATTGATGTTGTAAATTCCGTCGTCGGGAAATGATGTTGTGTCGATAATGGGCTCCTCGTTGATTGAGTAGTCCCTTGGTGTCAAATTTGGCTTAGAGCAATGTTCATCGTGCCATATGTCCTTTTGGCACGGGTTCCTTGAAGAGGTATTAGACTGGGTCCATTTTTGGGTGGACCTTTGTTCACTTAGCCACTTGCTTTATTGACTTTCGGGCTTTTTGATTGTTGTTTTGTCCCTTTCTTGAAGACTTTGAGACATGTTTCCTTTTTTGATTCCTTGGAAACTTTAAGATTTGTTTCCATTTTTCGATTTTCCTCCTTTTGCCGTCGTTTTCATTTTTTGACTGTATTTCCCTTGAGAATTCGTCGGGCCCTTTGTGGCTTGGACTCGAGCTTCGACTTTGCTAAAACTTTGCGGTGGGAAGGTTGCAAGTGATCATGTGTCTATCACGCCGGGCTCCTCTGACAAGTTCGTTTGCTTATTAGGCACGCGATCAGTGCACGCGGAGGCGATCCAGGAATACTCATGCTTTTGGTCGCGATCAAATTCATGACCACTGTGGAGCTCCAAATTAATGGATCCTCCTCCAAAAGCAGCGGAGTAGTAGACCACAAGCAGATTACCGAACCGTAAGTGTTTAGTCGTCGAAAACCTTCTTGTTCTTGTCTTGTATTGATATCGACTTGGACCTTCGTAGCCGGCCTAAATCTCCTTCGGATAGCTACTCCTAGGATGCAATGTATGTTGGTGTAAAATGTGTTTTGTATGAAAAGATGGGTAAAAAGGAAGTTGGGTTGTTGGCAAACTTATTCCTCTATCGATTTGTTAAAATGTCGTACGTCGAAGACTCGATTATCCTAGACTGACAGAGATTGACTCGATGCTTAAAAAACTCGACCCGTATTTAAAAGACTCAAAATGCTTGAGGGGATCCGCCAGATCGTCAATGGTGCTTGAGTGGACGCCTTGTCAGTTGATTCGTGATGCACGTGTCGTGGGTACACGTCGATGCCCATGGTGTCGAGACTCGATTAACGCATACTCTGGTTCGTCTTGTCTTTGGAAACGGTTTTGATGAGGGTGTTTCGAGTTGAAATGTGTTGTCACATTTCGACTCTGTGCAAGGGATGATTCAAGGTAGAGATGAGCTACTTGAACCGAGGGTGCTTCGAAAATGCGATGGAAACGGTAGTGCCCGTTTTCATGCATTTACTTAAGGAAAAGTTAGACCGAAGCGGCTAGAGCTACTTGGTCCGACACCAAAAGTCTTCGGGATTGAGTTTGCGCATTCCCGGGTTTTGTGCTTTTGCGAAAAGAGGAATGCCTGATCCTAGAGGGTTTTGGGCTAGTGAAAACTTTCGAAAAATGCTTATATTGAAAGAGGTATAAGGCCTTGAGCCGTTTGATTTGTTTTTGTGAAACTCCTCGAGAATGGGCTGACAATCTCGGGTTTGAAAAGAGTTTTGTGGTAAAAGGGTTGTGATGACCGCGAGTCGTGCGGCCGATTTTGAGCTAGAAATGTTTTAAAACGTTTCATGCTCGACGACGTTTGGTAATAGAAAGCTAGAAGTTTATGTTAACGGTGTGTTGCTAAGATCCTATGGGCGGATGCTCGAAATGGCGTTTAAGCTATTTGAGTCGAAGGTGTCAAAATGTGATGAGGACGAGCTTACTCGTCTACATGGATTTTGTTCAAGGAGAAATGGATCGAGATGGTTTGAGCCATTCGATCCGATGTTAGAATCCACAAGATTGGGCTTGGCCATTCTTGGGTATGGCGACGGATGTTACTTACTGGGCTGGTTTGAAAAGATTTTGTTTAGAAAGGTTCGAAAAGGCCAAGGGCCGTGAGTTCGTTTTGAAAGACTCACCAAGAATGTGTCCTTATTCTTGGGTTATGCTTTGTGAAAAAGCATGCGATAAATGGGTTAGGATAACCGCGGGTTTAATCCATTTATGTTTTCAAAGGCTTAGGGAAAGTGGGTTTGTGTTGGGTTGCTTACGATGTTTGCAATGTATTTAATTAACGATTGTTCATTCGTTAGTTTGTTCATTTTCATCGCATGAGTTAGTGTCTTTTGCATTTTGTGATTTGTCTGTTGTTTGTTGATTTTTGTTTATTTGTTCTTTGTTGTTTGTTTTAGCTTGAGACAAGACGTAAGCAAGTTTATTCATTTCATAAGTTTGCGAAAAATGATTCGACAACTCAGAAAATTGCTTGGAGCTATCCTCCGTAAAAAGAAAATCTAAGCTAGAGCTAGAGTCTAAGATAGATGGGTCGACAAATGACCCGACGCTAATATATTAGAAGCTAAGAGGATTTCGTCTTCTTCCCATTTGTCAATGCTTCCTCTCTCGCCATCTTCCTTTTGAGTCGTGATGGTTTGCATTTTATAGGCGCATCGCCGTATGTCAGTTCATTCCCAATGTCTGCGTTAGGCGTTAGGTTGTTTTCGGGCATGACAAAGTCAGAGTGATCTATGGGAGGAGGTGGTCCTGTGAAGATCGTGTGGTTGTATGGATGGTAATCTTTGTTGGATGGTTTGGGTTGTATGGCAAAAGAGTTAATCTTTTCGTCACCGTGGATCGTGGCTTGATTGGACATAGGCCATTCGTCCCCCTTATCGTTGAACGAAGCGGCAATGATTTGATTGTCGCTTGGTTTGATATTGTTGGGCGATTCATAATGGGAGGTGATCCCACGAAGGCGTAAATTCGGCGAAAGAGTTGGCATTGTTAGGCGACTTGGACGGTTGAGATGGTTTGTCGTGCGTTCCTTGGTCGATGAGATTTTGGATGGCGTGCTTCAGTTAGAAGCAGTCTTCTGTGTCATGGCCTTTGCCTCTGTGGTATGCACAGTAGGCATTTGGGTTCCAAAATCTTGGCTTCTTGTCTTTGGGCGGCTCGTCAGTTGGCCCGATTGGTTGTAGGTAGTTATTTTCAACCAATCTATGGAATGCCTTAGTGTAAGGCATAGAGCTCCTATGGCTTTTGGTTGCAGATGCGTCAAGGTTGTCCATGATGCGCTTTTCCTCACTCTTGGTCGCGCGAGGAGATTTTGGTGAGTTATCTTGGTAGGTATAGCCGGTGTACCTGCCCTTGGCACTAGTCCTAATGTCGTCCTCGATTTGAGCGCCGACCCTGATGAGTTGTTGGAAGTCTTGGATGTTGCTGTACCGCATGTATAATTGATACACGGGTCGCAGAATGTTTATGAACATAGGCACAAGTTCGTCCTTATGCGGACGATTTGGAACTTGTGCGCTTAGCTTTTCCCATCGAGAGAGATATTCGGTGAAGTCTTCATTGACCTGTTGGCTAAGGGCCTCGAGAGTGTGGATCGAGACATGGCTGTTGGTCTCGTCCTTGATACGTTGTTCCAATCGCTTTATCTCGGCCTTGTGGTGATTCAGCAGGCGTTCGAGGTCGTCAGTCAGCTTGGTGATTTGTTCACAGAGTGCGTTAACATAATCATTGCCGGCCATTTTGCGGGTGTAGGTTCGTTTCTTGTAGGGGATGACTATGTGATTCTTAGTACGGCGAGTATCCAGCTGAGGCCTATATTTCACTGCGTATATTAGTGACAAGACTCAACCCACTAGACTCACGATCACTCTAAGCATCTATTTTTAGCTTATTTCTTTGTTTAGAAAGACCTTTTATGTTTTGAAAAAGGTGATTTTCGAAAAGGTTTTAGCTAAAGGAAGCTTTTGAGGCGAGGACGCGTGCGCACGTTTCGTCTCGATGTTAAAGGGTGTTAGCTTTGTCGAGCCCATTTAACGGTTCATCGTTAAGGGCTCGAACCTAGGTGGATGAAAGAGGTTTGACTTGAGAGTGGTTAGCTAGCTGAGTCGTGGATGTTAAGAATGGCTTAGGTTGTGTAGCGTGTATCTAGATTCAACGTTCATTTTAGGCGTTCATTTTAGCTCATCTCGTTGTTTTGAAAGACCTTTTAAGCTTGAAAAAGGAGATTTTCGAAAAGTTTTGGCTTAGAGGAAAGCTTTTGAGACGAGGATGTGTGCGCACATCTCGTCTCGATGTTAAAAATTTTGCTTTGCACCCGTCGAACTAGTATCGGTGATTTGCCGAGGTGAGCTCGAGTTCGGATGTGTAAAAGAGAAAGGATTCGACTCGAGAGCGGTTAGCAGGTCGAGTCGAGGATGTTAAGAACGGAATCTAGGCCGTGTGACCTAGAGGACTAAAGTCCACGAGCTCGGGTTTTAATCCTTGCTCGGGTTTTTGCTTGTTAGTGAGAAGGGAATTTTGAAAAAGCTTGTTTCAAAAATTTGCGAGAGTTTTGTTTGGAAAAGTGTTAGATGTTAGATGTTAGGTTCGTTTATCTTTGAAACGTTTAAGTGAGTTTTCGAAGATATGAATGCATATGCTTATTTTGAAAAAGACCATGGAGTACATAGCCTCGAACTTGTACGTATGACTCGACTCAAGGGTAGGGTCAAGTCGGGTACACCTCCAACTACCTCGAGTACGCTTTGGCAGATACTTAACCCCTCTATTTCCTTCAGCGGGCGATAGGTTTTCTAGAGAACCTTTGGGCGATCGAGATAGCCGTTCTGGCAAGCCGTGGAGGGAGAGAGGAAAGTTAGTCCCTGCACGTGCTTTATCGAGTGGACAAGCACTGCGTGTTGGAACCACCTCTCGAGGGTGCAAAGGGTGCCTAGATTCCAAAGGAATGGACTCTAAACGAATGTGCATAGCTCGATTATGTATACTTGGATTGTTCAAGGCTTTTGAGTTTTACCTCTTTATTTTTAAAAAGAAAAAGCTAGTTTTAAGTTTTAAAAATAAAATCTCCCGATGGAGTCGCCAAACCAGGAACTGAACCGCCAGGCCGAGGGACCCAACTCGGCGTCTTGCTTAAAGGGCGGATTTAAAGTTAAAAAGATTAAGTTAGAAAAACCTTTAAGAAGCGTATGGAGTCGCCACCTATTTATCGCGGAAAATAGGAACTCGCTACCATGTTCTAAGCTAAAAACATGTCCTAGATTTTGGAGCACTTGAGCACCCCTAGATCTAAGGCTTGTGAAACCAGATTGGATTCGGGGTGAGGGTACTTTAGAAAAAGAGTTAATTCAAATAATGATTTATGAAAACCTTTTAGAAAAGCCTATGTAAAAATAGCCTCTACTGACCTAGAACAATCCAAAATAAGATGATAATTGAGCTAATGTTATCGCTACGTACAAGTGCGATAAAGTTGTAAAATAATGCAGATGCAGATGCAAAAAGATTGATTAAAACCCTCAGTTTAGCATGTTTAACTTGTTAACGAAAACGGTTCAGTTAAAGGTCGAATTCATTGTTTAAGTTGATTTAATGCAAAAGGAAAGGGTGCAAGATGCATGCAAATAAAATAAAGTTCAATTGTCCATTGGTTTATTTTATAAGGGTCGGTTGCTTATGCGACTTTGGCGTGTCATCGGATATGGAGTGTACCCGAAGTAAATAGAACACTTGGAAGGCAAGCGCGCTGGGTGCCAAAGCCGGGGGGGCGCTAGAGTGTAGTCCCCTTTGTTAGTCCATAAAAAATAAGAAAAAGCTTTGATCCAAGTGGATCGGTACCTACCTGGTCCTGACGCTTCAGATCTGGGTAGAGCTTCGCTTCTTGAACTTGAAAGGAGGATGAATTCAACACGGGATGGTGTGCTGAACTCAAGGATTTGAGTGCTTGAGGCTTTTGTGAATGTATTTAGGTGTATACCGTGCTAGACGGTATATTTTGTAGGAAAATTATGTGGATGCTAAAACCTAGGAAGAGAGGTTGTGAGAAGAGAGGATTTTCATGTGTGAAAAACTTGTGAGAAAGGGTTGTGCGAGGGGTTGTATATATAGGAGAATAGCCGAGGGAAATAGGAAAGACAGCGCTAAAAACCACACCAGGGAGCCGCATAGGCTTATGCGGTTTGGGGGGCAAACCGCATAGCCTTATGCGGTTTGTACCCTGAGCCGCATAAGCTTAAAAAGCCAAGCTGACAAACCGCATAGGCTTAAAAAGCCAAGCTGACAAACCGCATAGGCTTATGCGGTTTGTCAGGCTGGTTTTTTCCGTGATTTCGTATTTCCTTAATCCGGTTTGGATAGATACGGTATAATCTTTGACTTATCGTCAAGAAGGTTGTATGGAAGGCTCTCCAAGATATTTTGTGGGTTGAGGGCTTTGGAGTGAGGGCCAAAGGCTGGGTTCGGGCTCGGTTTTGGGCCCGAGACCTGAAAAAAATGAAAAAGGTGTATTTTATTGCATTTTGTGAGATAAGGTAAGACGTGAGGTTGTATTTTGCGTAAGAGGAGGCTAAGGGAAGGATTAGTCACCGGGCCTAAATTTAGGAATTTAGGAATGCTGAATTAGACCTTGTTAATGTAAAAGGACTAATTGTAGTGCAAATGCGAAGCTCCTGCCAAATGAAGCAGGACAAGGACCAAGCTAGACTCCAAATGGACAAAATGAACATGTATTTAAATGCGATGCGATGCGACCTAAATCATTTTAACATTTCAAACGACTCAAAAATGAATTCGACATTATTTAGAACCGTTTAAGTCAACGTTAAACATGCGTAATAAAAGTCCGTGTTACATCACAGGGTTTTGCGTGGGAGGGTACGGATATGGGTATCCACACCGAGACAACCAAAGAGCTAAGGACCGACCAGGGACTTAGTTTACTTAGCTTATAATCCATATTCAACTTGTAATCGTTTGTATTTAGTTTTGGTATTTAGTTCCTAACTTTGTACTCGAAACAATTGGCGCCGTCTGTGGGGACAATCTTACAAAGATCTTACAAAAAGCCATGTCAAACCCTACACAAGAGCCGAAGAAAACAGTCGAGGGAACCTCCTCCCCGGGAGGAGGTGCCGGCGGCACTCCTCTAGAGACCGAGCTGCAAACACCCTTGACTCCAGAAGAGAAAAGAATGATGAGTGCTTTCCTCCAGCAGACGAGGAAGCCACCACCGGCTGGAACTCCGCCACCCGAGCCAAGCCAACGAAAATCTCCCCCAAAAAGGGATCCCATCCCGTCCGTGACACCCAGGAATCTGTTCCACGAAGAAAACCAGGACTCAAGCAGCGAAAGTTCATGGCAAGACTCTGAACAAGCATACTCAACGCCCAAGCCGGAGCCATCCATCCAGGAGGTGTCTAAGCCTGAGGTACCGAGAGCCGAAAGACCCAAGCGCAACAAACCAAAGGGAAACAACGAACGGGGAAAAGTCACAGTGAAGTCGCCCCTGGCACCCTCGGTACTGGAGTACCCTTTACCTCCCAAGATAAAAATTCCAACAATACAATATGACGGGAAGACAGACCCGGAGGAACACCTGGCGGCCTACGAAAGCCACATGATGATGTATGACCCAACGGATTACGTATGGTGCAAGGTCTTCCCGACAACCCTAACGGGCCTGGCGCAAACGTGGTTCCGCAATCTCCCAACCGGCTCTATCTGTGGATACGAGGATATGTGCCAAATATTCAGGCAGCAGTACGTGGGGAATAAGAGACGGGAAAAGGTAGCCACGGAGCTCTTGAACGTGGTGCAAGGGAAGAGTGAAGGGTTGAAGGAGTATATGACCAGGTTCGACAGAGAGTCACAGCAAATCAGAGACCTGGACTCCAAGATAGGAGTCCATGCCCTGACGGTAGGATTGAAGGAAGGAGAGCTGAAGAGTCTCCTGATCAGGAACCCGCCACTTGATCGGCTGATGGCGGCCGCGAGATGGCTGAAGGGTTTGTGCGAGAGGAGCAGTTCCACAAAACGTTCAGTAAGAGAAATGACAGGAAAGAAGACCATGGCGGGGCCCAACAAGAATGGAAAGGACCGCCCCGGAGACAGAACAACAACAACATTCGCAACAATTACCACCGCAGCAACAGTAACAACAATCACAACAATCGCCGAGATAGCCGAGATAACCGCGGCCAGCAGGGAAGCGGCCAAAGATTCGAGACCTGGACTCACTACACGCCCCTCATTAGGTCCCAGCCAGAAATTTTCGAGATGACAAAGAACGAGATAAAGTGGGCTACCCCGCGGCCGCTAAAACACCCAGGAAACGACAAGTCGGCGTTCTGTGGGTACCACCAAATAGCCGGTCATGCAACGGAGGATTGCGTATCCCTGAAGAACGAAGTCGAGCGCTTGGTGCAGCAAGGCACCCTGCGACGTTTTGTTAAAGACAAGCGGGAAAGAGATGGAGGTGAAGGAAGCAAGGCCCCGTCCAAACGGGTCCGAAAAGGAACAAACAAAGGGTAAGTGAAATTCATATGATCGCCGGGACGGAAGAATCAGTCTTGTCCGGGAGAAAAAGAAAGGCAGAGAAGCGTGAACAATCTAAGATGGGCATATACTCAGCGGAGAGGACGTCACCGAAACCTGTCCCGGACTTAGCCATCAGTGACGAGGACTATCAGCGGGTCTCCTACCCGCACAGTGACCCGTTGGTAGTCTCCCTGGACATCGGACCCCATCTGGTCCACAGGTGCATGATAGACACCGGGGCTTGCACCAACCTCCTGTATCGGGAGGTATTCGAAAAGCTGGGTTTGAAGAAAGAACAACTGACACCTTACATAGGGTCACTTTATGGTTTTGCCGGGGCTGGTATAAGGCCGATGGGTACGATAACCTTACCGGTCACGGTGGGAGAAGAAGATATGGCCCGAAGTGTGGATGCAAGCTTTGTGGTCGTAGACGCCCCGTCAGCGTACAATGCCCTCATAGGCCGAGTCACCCTAGATGACATCCACGCCGTTGTGTCAATACGGGCTTTGGCCATGGCCTACATCACGGACAATTGGACCGAGGGGAAGATCTACGGTGACCAAAGCGCCGGGAGATCATGCAATTCCCTATCGGCCCAGGGGGCAAAGAAGAAAACAGTTTCAGAGGTGAAACCCCCGGGGCAAAAGGAGAAGGAAGGCCTGGAAGTCACCCCAGGCCCGGAAAGCGAGACAAAAGAGATTGAGCTGTCACCTGGAACGAGTGTCATCATAGGGGCTGAGCTGGACCCCAGCTTTCAAGATAGTCTGATTAGCATCTTGGAAGAGAACAAGGATGTGTTTGCTTACTCAGCTGCCGAGATGCCGGGGATAAGCCCGGGAATGATTATACATCAATTGAACGTTAACCCCAGCTACAAACCAATCAAACAGAGGCTGCGGCCCATGAGTGCGGAAAAGGACGCGGCCATTCTTGAAGAAATAAACAAGTTACTGGAGGCGGGATTCATTGAACGTTGTGATTATCCCGAATGGTTGGCAAACGTTGTGATGGTGAAAAAAGCGTCAGGGGCATGGAGAATGTGTGTCGACTTCACGAATCTAAACAAGGCATGCCCCAAGGACTGTTACCCGCTACCGAGGATTGATCAGCTGGTGGACTCCACCAGCGGCCATACCACCCTAAGCTTCCTGGATGCTTTCTCAGGATACTACCAGGTCTATCTGGCAGAGGAGGACAGGCCCGATGCGCCTTCATCACAGGGCACGGGGTCTACATGTACAAGATGATGCCGTTTGGGCTCAAAAATGCTGGGGCCACCTACCAGCGCTTGGTGGACGCCGTGTTTGCAAAGCAAAAAGGAAGGAACATGAAGGTATACATGGATGATGCAATCGTAAAAAGCAAGTCTGATGAGCAGCACCTGGAGGACCTGAAGGAAACGTTGACTCATTTCGGAAGAATACAAATGGCGAATCCGAAGAAGTGTACCTTCGGGGTCCGGTCAGGAAAGTTTTTGGGGTACCTGGTCAGCTCAAGAGGGATTGATGCCAACTCTGAGAAAGTCAAGGTTATATTAGACTTGCCGGCACCGAAGACAATCAAGGATATTCAAATCCTGACCGGGAGAATGGCAGCACTCTCCAGATTTATTTCCAGGTCGGCTGATAAGTCCACACTGTTCTTCCAAGTACTGAAGGGGAACAAGAGATTCGTATGGGGAAAAGAACAAGATGAAGCTTTTCAACAGCTAAAGAGACACCTGACAACATTGCCTACCTTGGCAAGACCGGTCACGGGCGAAACGTTAATCTTGTACATCGCCGTGACCGCGAGCGCAATATCAGCAATAATCCTACGGGAAGAAGAAAAACAACAACAACCAATCTACTTCATCAGTCACGCTTTGGGCCAGTCAGAAAGAAACTATCCAATCATCGAGAAGGCAGCGTATGCCGTTGTCATAGCGACCCGGAAACTGAGACCATACTTTGACGCTCACCCGGTGGAGGTGCGCACTGACCAACCTTTGGAAAAGGCACTTGAAAAATTCGAAAAATCCGGAAGGCTCCTGAAGTGGGCAATCGAGCTGTCAGGGTTCGGCATAACCTACACCGGGAGGACAGCAATCAAAGCCCACGCCCTGGCGGACTTCATTGCAGAGTGCACTCACCCGGCCAGGGGGGATGCACCGAGAGGAGTCTGGCAAGTATATACCGACGGGTCGGCTACAATCCATGGCTCCGGGGCAGGGGTGGTCATCATCAGTCCCGAGGGGCACGAATTTGAGCATGCTTTGAAGTTTGCCTTTCCGGCGACAAACAATGAATCTGAATACGAGGCGGTGCTAGCGGGACTGGAGCTGGCAAAAGGCGATGGGAGCCGAGGAGATTGAGCTAAGAACAGACTCACAGCTGGTGGCGAGCCAACTCAAAGGAGAATATGAGGCCAGGGAAGAGGGTTTGGTTCTGTACCTTCAGAGGGCAAAAAGTCTGACATCAGGGCTGAGATCTTTTGAGGTCCACCATATTCCCAGGTCCGAGAACAACAAAAACAGATGCACTGGCCAAGCTGGCCAGCGCAACAGCAGACAATAAGTCAAAAACAGTCACCGTCGACATCCGGCGGCAGAAGGGAGTATTAACGGTCAATGCAATCTCTGAGGACAACGGCTGGATGAGGCCAATATTGAAGTACAAGTTGGAGGGAGAGATCCCGGAAAACAAAATCGAGGCAGCTAAGCTAAAGAGACTAGCCCCATGGTTCATCCTTGTGGACGGGGAGCTTTATAGACGGTCATTCTCAGCCCCGCTGCTAAAGTGTGTAGGGGGCACGAACGCTGAATTCATCTTGAACGACATACACTCAGGAGTCTGCAGTCATCATGTGACCGGCCGCACACTAGCCCACAAAGCATTGAGGGCTGGCTACTTTTGGCCCACCATGCTAAAGGATGCCAAAGAGTTGAGCAAGCGGTGCCGGCAATGCCAGATCTTTACCCCGGATATCCACCTTCCCGCCAGAGATCTCAGGCCAGTCCTGAGCCCGGTACCTTTTGACCAATGGGGAATGGAGATCCTGGGGCCGTTTGCAACGGCGACAGGGGGCATGAAATATGTGGTGGCCGCCATTGACTACTTCACCAAGTGGATAGAAGCAGAGGCCATCCCAACCATCACTGAACAGGCCGTGAGAAAATTTATTTGGAGAAATGTAATCACAAGGTTTGGTGTGCCCAAGGTAGTTGTGTTTGACCACGGAAGACAGTTTGACAATGATAGCATGCGGGACTGGCTAAAGCGGAACGGGACAATCGTCGCATACTCATCAGTTTGTCATCCACAAAGCAACGGGCAAGCCGAAGCCGCCAACAAGCAAATGTTGAACGGCATGAAAAAACGCCTGGATGAGCTGAAAGGGGCATGGGCTGATGAACTGCCAAGTGTCCTGTGGTCAATTAGAACGACAGTCAAAGAATCCACCGGCCACACCCCATTCAACATGGTGTATGGGGCCGAGGCCTTACTCCCGATTGAAGCAATCCTGCCCAGCCCTAGAGCGAGCTTACTTGACCCGGCCAGCAACGAGCAAACAAGAAGAGAGTCACTGGATCTTCTGGATGAGGTCCGGGACCAGGCTCGGGAGAATCTGGCGGTCTATCAGAACAGGATGAGAAGGATGTACAATCGAAGGGTGAAGCACAGGGACTTCGAGCTTGGAGATTTAGTGCTGAGAAGAGCATCTGCCACCGGGAAAGGGAACATTCACGGGAAGTTGTCAGCCACCTAGGAAGGGCCCTATCAAATCACAGAGGTGAAGCAGCCAGGGACCTTCATGCTGAGAGATATGAACGACCACGACCTCCCGTCCCATTGGAACTCTGATACATTAAAGAAATATTACGTGTAAACGCTGTACTCTTTTTCCTTACCCGTGGTTTTGTCCCATTGGGTTTTCCACGGGAAGGTTTTAACGAGGCAGCGTGTAAACCTTTGTAACGCGAGTGATCAGGAATGTTGGCACCGCGAGCCTTTGTAAGTTTTTGATAGAACTTTTGGTAGAATTTTTGCCCAGCATTTGTTTAGACTTGTATCACACAAAAGCTGGCCAGGGGGTAAGGAGGGGGGACTACCCCTGACTCCGGCTAATCACGATAGTCAGATTCAAAAATAGAAAATTTTGAAAATTTTGCTAACACTTTCAGGAAAAGGGGTATGAACACCCCAAACCCCGCCTGGAGCAGAATGGGGCAGGAACAGGCCCTAGAGCAGCAGCTAAGAGACATGAAGGACCGGAGAAGGGTAAGACCTCCCAGGCACCCGCCTGGCAGGCTCACATGCACAATGCTCATCCGTGGTCGTCGGGCCCGGATGAGGGTGCCTTTATGCAAAAGAGCTGGGATGTCTATGATGACCCACGTGCCTAGGCTGCTCTCACCGCAGTGACTGATGCCGACCCTCGGGCCGGTGGCGGCTGCGGACCTCCCATGCACAATGCTCATCCGTGGTCGTCGCGCCCGGATGAGGGTGCCTTTATGCAAAAGAGCCGGGATGTCTATGATGGCCCACGTGCCTAGGCTGCTCTCACCGCAGTGACTGATGCCGACCCTCGGCCGGTGGTGGCTGCGGACCTCCCATGCACAATGCTCATCCGTGGTCGTCGGGCCCGGATGAGGGTGCCTTTATGCAAAAGAGCTGGGATGTCTATGATGGCCCACGTGCCTAAGGGCTCTCACCACGATGGCCCGATCACCGGCCCTGGCAGGTGGCGGCTGCGGACCTCCCATGAACATAACACTCACCTACAGATCATAAGCGTGAGAGACCCGCGATACGCATACTAAAACTGCGAAGTAACCTAAGTGCAATCGCCCGGTAAACTGGGAACGTGGACATAGGTGCACGCGGGAACGAATACAATTATCAAACGCTGGATAAACGCACGGTCCCGGGATAAATAACACGCAAGGGAATGACTTCGAAATTTGGCTAAGTACAAACAAAGTAATGTGAATGAACAATGTCACCCAGCCTCGATGCAAATAACGAAAAGCAATGAGAGGTTAAATGAAAGGTAAGGCCGGGGAAAAACATAATAAAAACAAGTATGCCATCGCCCTGTCTCGGATAAAGATAACACGAATAAAAACGAGATAAAATGAGCTAAGTATAAAAAGATGAGACAACACTAATAAAAGAAGGAACGCCTGAATTAAAAGAGAGTACATTACAAGGTTCTTTGCCCACTGGACCTGCAGGCCAAGGCGAGGAGCAGATCGATGCAAGCAAAGAGAAAAATACAACTAAAAGACCTATCGGAGTCGGCGGCCGTCTACCACAAAAGGCCCGCCTACCGCAGACTGGTGTGTGTCTTATTGAAATAAAAACAAACAAAATGTAGGCTAATGGGAGACCCATCAGGTCATCCCGAGCAATAGGATTCGGAAGAGCGGCCGAATTCTAGGCTGCCGCTGACCACCGCCATTGCGTCGGCCCCGCCTCGGATCGCCTCATTCCTCGCTTCACAGCCTGTTTTCTCGCCTCCGGCTCGGCCAGCAGCGGTCGAACTGGGGGTCGATGACAGCCACGAGCTCCTTAGTCTCATTGGCCCCGAAGTCCGACCCGTTATAGAAGACGTCAGCCCGGATCCGCTCCAGCTCCTCCTGATGAGCCCCCTTCAGCTCAGCTATATCCAGGGCGAAGCGGGTGGCTTTAATCTCAGCCTCCGTCGCTCTCGCCTCAGCCGTTTCTGCCCTCGCCACGGCAGCATCCCGAGCATGGGCAGCATCACCGCACTGGAGGACCAAAGCCTCTTTCTCCTTCGCCAAGGCAGAAAGCTGGTCTTCCTTCTCCCGTAGCTGGGTGGAAAGGTGCTTCACCTCAGACCTGAGGCCGGAGATATCCCTGTCCCGGTTCGCCCTTTCCTTTCTCAGGCGAGCCAAGTCTTTCTTTAGATCTTGCAGGGAGGAGGAGCCAGATGAACGGCGCAGGCTGTCGAGCTCACGAGCGGTATTGTCCGTGAACTGGGACAGATCCTTGAGCGCAGTGGAGAGACCCTTGAGCGCACGGTCGGCTTTCACGGCCAACTCCACAGCATTCAGGGACAGCCCACCGGCGACAAAGGAGGCCTCCAGCACGGTATCCGCCCGTGGCTCAGTAGTTTCGCCGGCGCTGGGAGCCCCCTACCTGGGACGGCCAGAGAGACGTTCAGATGCTCCGCTTGGGCCCGAGAGGAGGAGCCCTGAATAGAGAAAGGCAACAGGTCGAACACGTCCTGCTCGCTAACGGGAAACACCAAGGAGAGGCCGTCTAAGGGAACATCCAAAGGGCGTCCCTCAGAAAGACTCCCCCACGAGAGAACAGAACTAACCTTCTCCTGTTTCTGTTTCTTGAGGGGCCTTTCCTCCTCCTCCTCAGGCTCGGAGTCTATGGTCTAGACCACCACCTCCGGGATCTGAGGCACGGTAGGGGGACGCACTGGGGCCCCGGTCTCTCGGGGAAGGCTGGGAGGCATGAAAGGTTTTGCTGCCTCCTTGAGAACATCCTCAGCGTTCGGACCCGGAGAGGAGACAGAGGCAGCCTGCTCAGGTTTCCTCACCCTAGGGGGCTTGAAGGCTGGCCTTTTCTTTCCCTTCGGCCTCTTGGGAATTTCACCTTCCATCTTCTTAACCAACTCTTTGAGCGTAGGTTTGCGACGGTCAAAGTCTACGTCAATAGGCTCGCTGAGTGGTTTGTTGTCTTTGCCAAGACCGATAGAGGCCAAGTCCTCCGGTGTCAGGTAGCCTAGAGAACCTGCAAAGGGAAACATCACCATGATTAGGCTCAGGAGGAATTAGAAATAACAAAACACACGCAAGTAAAAACAATCGAGACATCAAGGTTTCGACTGCCCGACCCCTGCTTACCTGCCTCAAGGGCCGGGACTAAGCCGACCACGCTAAGAAACTTGTCTTGAGAGATCGTCTCCGCCGGAGGAAGCTAGTTCTTGGGGAATACTTGCTTGCCTTTCTTATACGCCTCAAAGTAAGTCACGGCGGCAAACTCATCCTCAGTCAAGGGAACATCCTTCCAGGAAAGGATTTTCCCCGGAACCCACTCCCCCCGGGTCTCCAAACGACCTCTAACGTCGTTGTGAAAGCATCGGGGATGGTTGAAGGGCTCTGAAGACTTTAGAAAGAACCACCTCTCGTTCCACCCCTTCATCGAAGTCTTGATGGGGAAGTGGGCAGATAGCCGGTCTCGGTGTGAAGGGACTACCACCCTTTCATTGAGGGGGTGGAACAAGGTTGAAAATGGTGAAGGCGACGAAACAGGATCACCGTGAGAGGGAACCCCAAATACAGACAGGTCCAGGAAAAGGCAACTATGACCCTAATGCCAAAGGCTGTCATTTGACAGATCGCAATGTTTGCCCGGTCGAGTACTGTCTCGATAAAGGGATGAAGTGGGAACTGGAGCCCGTGCTCTAAGTTCTTGATATATACAGCCGTGTGTAGATCCGGAGGTTGGACCACATGCTGATGTCGTCCCGGTACCACGAACTCCCAACCTTTAGGTAAATGATAATGTTCAGCTGCAAGCCCGGGGCAATTGTGTTCATTCAAAAAGTCTCTATAACCTATGTGTATCCTAGTGTCCATAGGAATCTGAAATACCGCCGGCTCTAAGATTCGCACAGGTAACGGCTCGACCTGAGAAGGTCCAGCCTGAGAAGGCCCAGCCTGGGCCTCGACATCGGTTTCACCTTCCCGGCCCAGGGTCAAGTCCTCTAATTCGGGCTCTACCTCAGAATCCGAAATTACGTCATAATCCGAAGCGGTTCTAGAGGATGAATCGGCTGAAGCACTCATCGTTCTCTACGAAGTAATTAAAACTTACAAAATCTAAAATCAAACACGAGAATTACCTCTTGTAGGAGCACGAGCGAAGATGGAATTAAAGGCGGAACGAAGCAAAGACGAAATGCACACAAGGTTTAATGAAATCTGAGGAGTTTTTGGGAAGATTTAGGGTTTTTTATGAGTTTGTAAAGAGGAAAATGAATTGAAAATAGGGGGTATTTATAGAGAAAAGCGTGAATAGTGCACCCCTGACCATCGTACGACACGTGTCGACCAGGGAAGATGAAGCGTGGTCACTTTGAGATTTGGAATTCAAAAATTGCGGCAAAAGTTAGAAGTGTATCCAACACGCTTCTTTCAAACGGGAATGGAAAGACAGGGAGGCAGGCAGCAGGGGCAGGTAGAAGTAAGTACGCCCCGGTTGCTAAGGAAGATGGCAAGTCAACAAAAATCGGGGCATACAGGGCAAGTTTGAAACTTCCCCTGCATGGGGGCAGTTGTTGGGGGTGGAAAGCTCCCGGGCCCGATCACCATGGGCCGGAAGGGTCCATGGGCCGGGGGCATCCCACATGCCAGGAAGACTTTTAGTTCTCCCTGGGTCCGGGGCATCCGGGGCCTACACCGGGTCCGTACTGTACGGACCAGCACCACTAGGGGACAAATTAAGTTTGAGTATAAATAGGTAACTAAACCCTAAAAAAGGGGACATTCACACATAACACAAAATACTACACAAAAGGTTTTTCTCTCTCTTTTCTCTCTCTAAAGTTTATTTGTTTTCATAACTGACTTGAGCGTTGGAGAGCCATCACCCAGAAGGCCCCGGGGCTAGGTTTGCTACGTTATTTCAGGCTGAGAGAAGGACCGAGACAACCAAAGAGCTAAGGACCGACCAGGGACTTAGTTTACTTAGCTTATAATCCGTATTCAACTTGTAATCGTTTGTATTTAGTTTTGGTATTTAGTTCCTAACTTTGTACCCGAAACAAATAATAATAATAATAATAATAATAATAATAATAATAATAATAATAATAATAATAATAATAATAATAATAATAATAATAATAATAATAATAATAATAATAATAATAATAATAATAATAATAATAATAATAATAATAATAATAATAATAATAATAATAATAATAATAATAATAATAATAATAATAATAATAATAATAATAATAATAACATGTAACAATCACAAGTTATATAATAAATAGTTAACAGTACTAAGCCAATCTCAATACATCTAAATCATACAAAAACAACAGGTTACTCCTTTTAACCATTTTAACCTTAATCGACACAATACTCCTTATTTCTTATACAATTTAGTAAGTTGAAACGTTCATATAACATATCCCCATGGTGTCGACTACTAACCAGCTGACAATAGGACCTCAATTAGGTAGTCCCGCAAACTCGACAATAAGACCTCAAGATATTTCCAGCAATACTGACAATAGGACCTCAATAAACTAGTCTAGGCCAAAAATAGGACCTTGGACACTAAACCAATCCAAAAGCGGATAAAAATATAAAATTTCGTAACTTACTAAATCAAAACTAACAACTTAATATTACTATATTAAAATCACACTACAATACTTATCAACACCATTAATACTTCTCCGTATAACACATTATAATGCCAACTAGTTAAATCGATTAAATAATAAAACAACCAACTTCCCTAAAACATATATGAACACACGTTACCTACATAGGATCACCTGTTACATATCTATATTACTGTAACGCCCCCACCAAAATAATAGGGATATCAGAGTAATTCTTTCCTTTATTTATATAATGGCGGAAGTTACATAAAACAATATTACTTATTACAGGGCGCTACCGCCGTACTCTCTCTATTAGAAAATACAAGGCTTACTTATTTTTTATTTACAATCTACTATTATTATATATATTTGACCTGCTGTATCACTTTCTTAGTCCCTGTTATCTGCACCTGAAAAAGAATGTATTTTTAACAGAATCAGCCAACCACTGGCTGAGTACATATCCATTACCTTCGACAGCCATTATTATTATTTTAGTATATAATAGCATTATTTACTCTATATTCTTTCGTATTAATCCAAAATCATCAGCTAATAATTTTCCACAATATTACAGAATACTTATCATTTTAAGGTTAGCTCATTATTAGAATAAGACATATTATGAAGTTCATATTCCCTCAAGCTAAGCCCCCCTCCATGTACACTGGATAATAAAACTGGATCCGAAATCCTCTGTGATAAATTGTTTGTAACCTTGGAACATCTATTCCCCGGGCTATGCCCCACCTCCATGTACACAGGATAGTAACATTAATGTAGTCTTATTCCAATAATTCTGGTACTAGATTTTTACGTAAATTAGCTTATTAGGGCCTTTCTCCAACACATTACATTATCCTCTGACCTTAGAATTTCCTTTACAGTTAACTTCCACTCAAATTATACAATTTTATTCTTTATAATTTTACCCTTATACATAATAATATTACTAATATAATTATTTTTACAGAGTCTCAACTCTTTATAAATACATTTTCATTACTCACTACACATATAAGTATTTAACATATTTGAAACAGAGGTACAATAACATTCATTTTATCACTATAATTTGACTTATAAAATTAGCTACATTGTATTATATAAGTTATCACTACTGAAAAAGGGTCTGAAAACATACTTTATACGGGTGTATGAAATTGAACTTATAACCTTTATTGATTCTCCTTTTAATATTACCCTTATTATTACTACAGCTACTAGTATTATTGTTTTTATGGTTTTATCAGTAGGTCGTGAATGAATATAATGAGACATCGAACTGTGATATTTATAGGGAGTATGATGGCGGTGTAACTATTTTGGCGGTGTAACTATTTTGGCGGTGCAAGTAACAAAATCAAAGTGAATTTTACTTGCAATTCTTTGGGTGTTAAAGATGAATAACATAAGGGTTGACATTTTTGTTACCTTTCTTGGTTTTTGTTTTTTTGTTTTTTGTTTTTTGTCATCTTATTCTATAATCTTTAATTTATTTATTATTTTATTTATATAGTTTGTTTATTATTATTATTATTATTATTATTATTATTATTATTATTATTATTATTATTTATTATTATTTATATATATATATTTTTTGGTTATTACATTCTACCCTTCTTAAATTAAGTTTCGTCCCGAAACTTGACTTACCTTATCACTGAAATAGATGGGGGTATTTGTCTCTCATTTCTTGTTCTGTTTCCCAAGTTGCTTCTGTATTATCATGGTGAGACCACAAGATCTTTACTAATGGAATGGTTTTATTGTAAAGCACTTTCTCCTTGTGATCCAAAATTTGAATTGGTTGCTCCTCGTAGGTTAAATCATCTCTCACTTGTAGTGATGGCATCTCAACGATATGGTTAACGTCTGGAATATATTTTCTCAAGAGGGAAACATGAAAGACGTCGTGTATTCTAGATAGGTCTATCGGGAAAGCTAGCCTATAAGCCATACTTCCTACTCGTTCGATAAGCTCAAAGGGTCCTACGTATCTTGGGCTTAATTTTCTCTGTTTTCCAAATCTTATAACCCCTTTCGTAAGTGACACTTTAAGAAAAACTGATTCTCCTACTTGAAATTCCATCGGTCGTCTTTTTAAATCTGCATAACTCTTCTGACGACTTTGAGCAGTTCTCATTTTATCTTGGATGATTTTCACCTTATCTGTGGTTTCTTGAATTAATTCAGGCCCAATAATTCTTACTTCCTCAATACTACTCCAACATAATGGGGTTCTACATCTCCGTCCATACAAAGCCTCGTAAGGAGCCATTTGGATACTAGCATGATAACTATTGTTATAGGAAAACTCAATTAGTGGCAAATGTTGTTCCCATGATCCTTGGAATTCTAGGATACAGGCTCTCAATAGATCTTCTAGGGTTTGGATTGTTCTTTCTGTTTGTCCATCCGTTTGGGGATGGAATGCCGTACTATAGTTGAGTTGTGATCCTTAGGCCGTTTGAAAACTTTTCCAAAATTTGGCTAAGAAATTCGGGTCTCGGTCAGAGATGATGGTTTTAGGAACCCCATGTAATCTGACTATTTCTTTTATATACTTTCTTGCTAATTGTTCAGAGTTCCAAGTAGTTTTAGTGGCTAGAAAATGTGCACTCTTAGTAAGCCTATCTACAATAACCCATACTTCATTCATGCCTTGAGTAGTTACAGTTAGTCCAGAAACAAAGTCCATCGAAATGGATTCCCACTTCCAGGTAGGTATTTCTAAGGGCTGCAAAAGTCCTCCAGGCCTCTGGTGTTCGATTTTAACCCGTTGACAGGTAAGGCATTTTGAAACAAATTCAGCTATATCCTGTTTCATATTACTCCACCAAAAAGTCTGCCGTAAGTCTTTGTACATTTTATTTCCCCCAAGATGAATTGAGTATCGACTATTGTGTACTTCATTCATTATCTCCTTCTTTAGGGTTTCATCATTGGGTACACAAAGTCGTTTTTGAAACCAAATTGATCCATCATCTTGAATTAAAAACCCGGGTGCCTTGCCTACTTGTATATCTCTCCGAATTTTCTCTAATTGCAGATCAGGTTGTTGAGCCATTTCTATCTCATCTCTTAATGTTGGTGTAATCTCAAGGGCTGTCATGTGTCCTATTATCTCTCCTATCATTATTTCAATGTTCATCCTTTCAAGGTCCCATTGAATAACAGGTTGTTTTACCATAGGCAGAGTAAGAGTTGTCAATTGCTTTCGACTAAGAGCGTCAGCTACTACATTATCTTTTCCAGGGTGGTAGTGGATCTTGAGATCATAATCTTTTAGAAATTCTAGCCATCTTCGCTGCCTCATATTTATCTCCTTTTCAGTAAAAATGTACTTCAAACTTTTATGGTCGATATATATTCGACAAGAAGCTCCATAAAGATAATATCTCCAAATTTTCAAAGCAAATACCACCGCCGCGAGTTCTAAATCGTGGGTAGGGTAATTATGTTCATAGGGTTTTAACTGTCTAGAAGCATATGCAATTACCTTGTTATTTTGCATTAGTACACACCCTAAACCATGTTTAGAAGCATCACTATAAACCTCAAATCCATCAGTATCATTTGGTAAAACAAGTATAGGGGCAGAAGTAAGTCGACTTTTAAGCTCTGCAAACGCTGCAATAAACTTTTTATTCCACTCAAATTTGGTATCTTTCCTGATAAGGTTAGTAAGAGGTTTTACAATCCTCGAGAAATTTTCCACAAACCGACGATAATATCCCGCCAATCCCAAAAAGCTACGTATTTCAGTTACGTTTCTAGGTGTTGGCCAATTGGTAATAGCTTCAATCTTTTGTGGATCAACTTGTATTCCCTTCTGTGATATAACATGGCCCAAAAATATGACTTCTTCTAACCAAAAGGCACATTTCTTCAATTTACCATATAGCTGATTTTTCTTTAAGGTTTCTAGAACCATACGTAAATGATCACAGTATTGTTCCTTGGTCTTAGAATAGATTAAAATGTCATCAATGAAAATAATGACAAATTTATCCAAATATGGTTTGAATACCCGGTTCATAAGGTCCATAAATACTGCAGGGGCATTCGTAAGACCAAATGGCATCACTAAGAATTCATAATGACCATAACGGGTTCTAAAAGCTGTTTTTGACACATCTTCTGGTTTTACTCTCAATTGATGATATCCTGTACGTAAGTCAATTTTTGAGAATACAGCTGAGCCTTGTAGCTGATCAAACAAGTCATCGATTCGAGGCAACGGGTACTTATTCTTAATTGTCACCTTATTAAGCTCTCGATAATCGATACATAATCTAAAACTTCCGTCCTTTTTCTTTACAAATACTAGTGGTGCTCCCCAGAGTGAAGTGCTAGGTTTTATATGTCCCTTTTCCAATAATTCCTCTAATTGTTGTTTCAACTCTTTTAATTCTGCAGGTGCCATTCTGTATGGTGGTTTTGAGATAGGACCTACCCCTGGTAATAGCTCAATTGTGAAATCTATCTCTCTAGGTGGAGGCATGCCTGGGATTTCTTCTAGAAAGACTTCTGGAAACTCTTTAACTATGGCTATGTCATTAATATCATGTTCCCCTTCTTCTATATTGTGAACCTCACAAAGATAACCCTCACATCCTTGTCGTAATAATTTCAGAACCTTCATAGCAGATATGGTCCTAACATTCCTTTTGTTTTTCTCATTCTTAAATAGAATCCTATTCCCATCATGTGTTTTAATTGTTACTGTTTGCTCGTAACAGTTCACAATAACACAATTTTCTTTGAGTCAGTCCATTCCTAATATAATATCAAAATCTTGTAGGTTAAATCGTATAAGACTAATTAAGAAAGGACACCCTTTTATGGTTAAATCACAATTTTTATATACAACTGAACAAGATATGGTTTCACCCGTGGGTAATCTTATTGGCAGATTCAAATCCTGATTGCTAGGCTTTAGTTTCAATCTCTCACTTAAGGTGTGCGATACAAACGAGTGAGAAACCCTAGTATCAAATAATACATTAATAGGAGTAGAGTTCAAAAAAATGTTACCCGTAATTATGTCGTCAGATGACTCACTTTCCTTGGAATTCATAACATATACCCGTCCTGGAGCAGAATTTTGTCTTGGGGCCATACGCCCTGGTACCCTAGAGTTAGGTCTAGGTGGGTTGTTAAAGTTTGAAGTACCCCCTACCGTAGGTGTAATTCTAGCTTTGCTCAATGGACAATTGACCCTCAGGTGATTCGGACTTCCACAACTAAAGCATCGCAAGTTAGAGTGTCTACATTGTTCAGTGGTATGATTTGTAAGACCACACCTCGCACAACGAGGTCCGGAGTATCCTCCCTGAGTCTGGTTGGGGAAAGTTTTCATGTTTCCTAAGTTGGGTGATTTGAAAAAAATTCGTCCCGTCCCCCTTTCTCCCTCAAATTTCCTCTTATGCGTAGCAGCTTCTTCATTTCTTTCTTTCATTATCCTCTCTGCATTTGTGGCCTTATCATACATCTCTTGGTAACTTAAACAGGTATGAGTAGATAGTCTGTCACGAAGGCTCCAATTAAGACCTCTCTCAAAACGATTCAGCCTCAATTCTTCTGTGACTACCATATGCAGGGCAAAACGAGACAATTCCATAAACTTTCCCGCATATACCATGACAGACATAGACGCTTGCTCCAATCTATTAAATTCCTCCTCCTTTTGTCTTCTAAGGGAAGGTGGATAGAATTTTGATCTCATTAATTCTTTAAATTGGGACCAACCAAATCCTATCTCATTTTCCTTTTCCTTCACGGTCTCCCACCAAAGGTCAGCTTGTCCAATTAGATAATATACCGAAAATCCTATTTTCCATTTATCAGGGCACTTAATAGCATCGAATAGTTTATCCATACCTCTTATCCAGTTTTCAAACTCGATTGGGTCAGGTTTACCATCATAATTCTTTGGGTTGTAGCTTGCCATTTGTTTAAAATATTTCACACTGTCTTCTTCATTATTTGAATTTCTATTTCCTAATGACTCGGCTATTATTACTGCGAATTCCCTCATACTTGCATGGTCGTCAGACATTGGCTGGTTAACTTTAGAATTATTATGATTAGACATCCTAATATCATAAACAAAAAGAAAATTAGATATTATACATTACACACTCATAATTATACAAAGATTTACATACAGTCATTATTTATCTACATATTATCACAACCTACACTTCACTTAGCTTCTTCACTTAGCTTACCCCTACATTTAAGTATTAGATTTTTTCCATGCATCCGACTAACTTAACAAAATTGGATGACCCTTTTTTCCTAACCTTACATCCGTCTATATTACACACAACATCGTCATCCTAAGCTAGTCATCTCCTGATATTGCCAGTTTTATCTTATATTATTATATGTACATTTTTTTTCCTTCAACCCTCTCCCCTTACTCATTGCTACTCGGAGAGCTGAGCGACTCGTAGGACATGTTGCTGGTTGTATCCTCATCGCCATCATTATCCAGATCATCACTTTCATCATCAGACGATATATCGATTACGTTATTATCCTCGAAGTAGATAAGTTATAGGGCCAGTTCATCGAAAGTTGGCGCCCACTGCTCCACTAGACCCATCCGCAGATATTTTCCATGATTTGGGACCCCATTGATAATCATATCCCCATATCTTTCCTTTAAAGCAACCCATGGAATAACATTTGGTAGAGTTTGGATGATGGCATATGCTTTGTATGGTTCTGACATCTGGTACCTAGGGAATAGGCAGTTGTGATCGCAAAGGGCTTCCCGCAGACGCTCAATATGTACCCGAATCTTTTCATTAGGATCCATAGTGAGGTCATATGGATGAGGCATTCTATCAAAACACAAACACACACACACAAAAAGGAACTAACATTAGTATAACACCATATTGGTATATAACTAATTAAAAGGCTTTATCTAATTATAATGCATAAATTTTAATTAACCCTTAGTGTTTTTAGATATATATATTATTCAATCTTTCATTACCCTGGTGATTATTATTTTAACTCTCGTCTATAAAAAAAAATCCTTTTGACTTCCCCTTTAACCTAAGGGGCTCTGATACCACTCTGTAACGCCCTCACCAAAATAACAGGGATATCAGAGTAATTATTTCCTTTATTTATATTATAGCGGAAGTTACATAAAACATTACTTATTACAGGGCGCTACCGCTGTACTCTCTATTAGAAAATACAAGGCTTACATTATTTTCTATTTACAATCTATTATTATTATTATATATATTTGACCTGCTGTATCACTTCCTTAGTCCCTGTTATCTGCACCTGAAAAAAAATGTATTTTTAACAGAATCAGCCAACCACTGGCTGAGTATATCTCCATTACCTTAGACAACCATTATTATTATTTTAGTATATAATAGCATTATTTACTCTATATTCTTTCGTATTAATCCAAAATCATTAGCTAATAATTTTCCACAATATTATAGAATACTTATCATTTTAAGGTTAGCTCATTATTAGAATAGGACACATTATGGAGTTCATACTCCCTCAGGCTAAGCCCCCCTCCATGTACACAGGATAATAAAATTGGATCCGAGATCTTCTGTGATAAATTGTTTGTAACCTTGGAACATCTGTTCCCCAGGCTATGCCCCACCTCCATGTACACAGGATATACTAACATTAATGTAGTCTTATTCCAATAATTCTGGTACCTGATTTGTAACAACCCGGTTTTTCGTGACTTAATTAAACAAGGCGGAAAATTTATTAAGTACTTTATATATATAACAAAACCGGATGTTATCGGAATACAACTCACAATACATAATCAGAGTTATAGATAAACATGGTCATTAAATTACAATCTCTCGAAGTACAAAAGTAGACCTTCAATCCCATGGAGCTCATCGTCAAATAACCTCGGGGTACCTACGGCATATCTCCGTCAGACTCGATTTCAACCCGCACACGCTAAGCCATATAAACCCATACCAGTAAACATATAGCAATTAACATATACAAATGAAATTCAATCAACACGAATAAACATACAACAATGCAGTTCATATTTCAAAACGTAACTTAAAACAATCTCGCATGATCATGATATATTAAAACATAACGAAATATAATTCATTTAACATAACAATTAAAATCATCAAATTATCTAAATTCATAATCATCGTAATATATATAAAACTTTAATCATAGCAATCGAGATATATGCATAAGTCGAAATCAATTCAATCGACAGATATGTGTGAACAATCATGCAATATCTCATGTAGTACGAGGGATAGTCGACCCTTCGCAAACCACAATACACTACAAAAAAAACTGTAAATAGCGACGGAAAATTTGTGACGGACAAAAAATCCGTCACAAAAAATATAAATGTGACGGATTTGTGACGGATTTGCGACGGAAAATTTTAACTGACGGGCAATCCGTCACAAAATTTGGGCGCCAAATTTTGTGACGGGTAATCCGTCACGACCCGTCACAAATATTCGCGCCAAGTGAATTGTTAGCAAAAAACATGTGACGGGTAAACCGTCGCATAAATATTTGGCATTACTAACGCTTTTGTGACGGATGCACCGTCACAAGATAACCTTTTTTTTTATAAAAAAATAAATATGCGACGGGTATTCCGTCGCAAAAATGTTTGACTAAATCCCCACAAACACCCGTGAACGTGGGCCCAAGGTGAGTAAAAAAAAACCTAGCGACGGGTAATCCGTCGCAATTTTTAAACAAAAAGTTTTTGCGACGGACTTGCCGTCACAAATATTGACTTTTGTGACGGCAAGTCCGTCACAAAATAAACTGCAACGTCACCCTTTTTATATTTTGCGACGGCTTATCCGTCACAAAAGTCAATATTTGTGACGGCAAGTCCGTCGCAAGATTGACTTGACTTTGACTTATTTCAACTTTTATATTTCACGAAGTCTTGAAACTGGGCCCAATTTTAAAAAAAAATAAGCTAGCGACGGGCTATCCGTCGCAAAAAACAACTTTTAGCCCAAAGTTGTGATTCTTGAGCTGCGAATATGATTTGGGAATTGGGCTTGTAGATGTAAGATTTTATTTAGTCTCTTTAAAATAGTCCATCATGTTCACATGAATTATTGGATGTTTGTATGTTACTAATGGAAGGGAGTATTTTTTTTTTCAACGGAAAGACTAATTCATTATTAAAATTATCAAAAAAAAAAAAAAAACTTTTAAGGGATCAATATAATATCCCATCAATTGATTTTTTTGATAAAAGAGAGTGAAATCCATCATGTCGTGCTTACAGTTTATACAAATCTATCGCAATCATGAAGCATTAAAAAAATCATTTCACAAACAGGTTACTGAGGGAATAATAATCTCGGAAAATTAAACGAGTATACTACTACTTGTATTCGAATCATTTCACATGTTTCGGTAGCAAAACTTAATACAAAATGCTTCTAGAATGTAGTACGAGTACTATTTATTGAACATATTTTTATTTTAGGAATTTTGAAAAGGTTGATTTAAAAAGATAATTTACTCCCGTAGTCATTACAACCAACAAAAAATAAAATGCTGGCTGTGGGGTTCGAACCCACGCGCACTTATGTGCAGAAGATCTTAAGTCTTCCCCCTTAACCACTCGGGCAAACCAGCTCAATGGTTTAACATATCACTTTTTATGTCCTATTACTTAATCATCGTTGTTGTGGGAGGTGAGAATTGTTTCTCCTTAGTTTATGTAGAACAAGTTTACGTGTTTTCCAATATGAACTATGAGTTAAATTATTAGGTATGAAGGATGAATTAAAATATGTTACGTATATAGCAATTAGCAAGGAATAGTCAATTAGGTCTACGAATTCAATTGAGCTCGGTTTTTCGGGTGACTTATACGGTTTGTTACGTAAGATCGACGTGTTAAGACGATAATCGTAAGTTGATCATTATGAAATTTGAATTGTTTTCACTTTCCGTAAAAAAAAAAAAACAAGGAAAAATTAATCGCATGTATTATTATTATATCGTTATATGCTTGAAATTGCAATGGGTTGTTTGCGACTAACTTTTGATCACAATGATAGATTTTGTGATGGTTGTTAGAGATTTAAAATAATCATAATTTACTTCTTAATATTATTATTAATCTACATGCGTTATGTAGAAACAAGCTAAGAGATAACTTAAATATATATATTTTTTTTTTATGTTTTTAGTGATGGAAAATTAAAATTATGTGTTACTTTTTACCATTTTACTAGAGAATACATTAAGAATATGTATTTTGATTGGTCTTAGCATGTGCTCACTTGTTGAATGAGTGTTTTTTTAGCAAGTGTTGTGCACAAGAATTGCAGTCTTGGCTGGGGCTGCAATTTAATTTTTTATGGAATTTGGTATAATGGAAGATGGGGGAGGAGATGGTCTATGCTACAAAGGATGGTAGTGTTGGCATGTTCATGTGCTCTATCCTATTTGATTTGGGAGACTCGTATCAATTACTCCGTAATGAATAATAAATGTGATGTATTAAATGTTAGAATATTCCTACATTCATTTATGGACTGTCGCTTTATCTCTCCCTTGCAATTACTTCGTATTAAATAATGACAAGGATGGTGGAAGATTTGGTAAGAAGGGTAAAGAAGCTTATTTCGACGACGAATTTGAAGTAACTATTGATTTATTCACTCAAGCCACTGACTTAAACCCTAAAGAACTCTAATGTTACGTTGACCGTGCTCAAACTTTTCTCAAACTCTCCTTATTCATTGGTTTAAGTTTTCTTTTTCTTTTTTATGTTAAATTGTTGATTACTCTTTACAATTCAAATATTCAACAAGTGACCTGCGACGTAGTTGTCCAGTGTTACATAATTAAATCCCCTTATCTCCTGCTTTTCAATTTTACCTTGAAAACTTTACTCTTTGTTTGCACTTTCTCTGTCTCCATTTATCACAATTTTCAGCAGCCACATATATCATAAATTATTGTATTGTCTGTAGAAAAATGTACAGATACATCCACTGAGTGTAGGTCATATCAGAGGAGCAAGAACAACAAACCTACGATCAGACCTCAGTGAAAAATGATATGTCCTGGTTCAATTCGCTAACTAAATGATATTGGACGTTAATTTAGATTTATTTTTTTCCCCAAAAATGTAATCTGTGAAGGCATTTATGTGATTATCAATAATTCTTGTACTTCGTTGTGGTAGTTCTCCATTTAAGTCTTATTAATTTGGTTTGATGCTGCTCAGTTTTGCTCGTTTTTCGGTTCGATAAATCTGAAGTACACAATAGTATTAACACTAATTTGTTCGAAATACCTTTTTGGTGTTTTGTCAAGGTCCCTAAATTCGATGATGGGAAATACAAGGATCAATTACGTCAAGGCGAGATAGAGCTTGCTGAAATGACGAAGACGAGATATGCTTTTCAAGCTGAATTTAACAAGGAACAAATTAAATTATACTGAACCGATTTTTTTATTTAGGTTTTCTGGTTTTCATCTGACGTGTGTGTTGAACGAGCTTATTGGGGCATGAACTGAAGGCTGACCATAAGACTGCCAATTTAGAGGGTGAAAGCTGGTATGGCCCAAAACCCGAAAACTAGACGCCGCTCACTCTTTACTAAACTCCAAAAGATATGCAGCCCCGATTGAAGACATCGATAACGAGGTAAGCACTGGCTTCAGCTAGGTCGACAAATGACTTTATGTTGTTTTATGTGTGAAAACTAGATATAACATGAACACACGTTGCAACATCAAATGCTAAATAATTTAAAGGGGGATATATAATTGATTTGTGTAATTAAGCAAATGAATCATCAGATTCACAAAATCTCCGTTAATTCTCAAAGGCAACAAGAAGTGAACAAGCTCTGAATCAAAGAAGTGAAACTAAGGAGCAATTGAATGTATTACATTATTCAAGTTGTTTATTTATTTTTCCCTGAAAACACATTATTCAAGTTGTTGGTTATTTACATTTAAAATCAAATATGCTGGTTTGATTTTGATGCTATATATAAGGCTTAAAGAAAAAATTGGATGCTTTTAGAGATAACATCTATACATTTGATAAACAGTTTTACAGGTATGCTTCAATGTATAATTTAGATATGCTAATTGTAGTTCTTGGATTATGTTTGCAATTAAGCTATAATAGTTTTACAGTAAATGATTGATTTAGACCATATTTTCACTTTGTAAAGTTTCTAGGTAAATTTTCTTGGATATTGACCGTGTCATCGTATATGTTTAATTGTTTTTTGGTTTCTGTTGCATTCGTATTCAAGTTTCCTTCTTATTTTTTGATCTGCAAACAAATGATAAATGGTTATTACTTCAAGCAGTAGAACATACTAGAACAGTTAATTCAGCGTTACAATTAACTCTTTAAGATTTCATTCGTAGGTCATGCTCAAGGTCGCTTGAATAAAAATAGTGAAGACACGGTTGTGAGTCGAGGGCAACAATGGAAGAGCCATATATATCAATAAAACTCACGAGTCTTGACTATAGAGCGGCTCGTGTACTTCCATAGGAAATCACCCATATAATTTCCTATCCAAGTGCACTAGTTACTCAAGCTGGTAAATCAGATCAAACACTAAGTAGCGGACATCATAACTACCTAATATCCAACGCAAAATGGATAATCTAAGATGAAACCCGCTATGAGCCAACAGACAAGTAAGGATGGAAGCATGCAAAACCCGACAAAAGCCAGGCCTACGCAGTAGCGTGTCGGGTACATCAATGGACTTTAAATGCTAAAGATACCAGTAGGTAGGAAGGACGATTCAATCCCTTATCTAATGTATGCATACACCTCTACTTAGAATCGACATAAACCTCGCTATTCAAGAGAGTTTGTTTTCCTAAATAAAACGATTAATACCTATTGACGAGATCCCCGGATGGGATGGTCATTTTCCGTTACCTCGTATGGGCCCGCATGTCGCAACACGGCTGCCCTTTTCATGGGTGTATACGCCACGTTGCCTAAAGACTGTGAGAGCCATTAGATCGCCTCAGTCAGCACTGAGAGTGAAAGAGTCCTCATACGCGGCTACCTTACTAACCCTGACCCTATAAAGTTCAACATCGCAGACACCCGAGTACTAATCATACAGCGTTATAATCGAGGGGTCTAATCTCATGTCAGGACGTTGCCTTGACTCAATCCGAAGTTGTCGAAGGGACACTGAATATGAGAAATAACTCTCCCATAATCGGATTCAACCGAGACATCCGCAGAGAGTCTATGGGCTCCTAAGTTAGAGTGCACAGTCAAAGTGGAGTCATCGAAAGGGCAATTTAAATGGTAGGCGCGACAATTATTCTAAGTATGTGACGAGAATGTTAACTCCAAGTATTATTCATTATTTCTTTTATCGTTCATAGGTCAGGTGACAGTTCTTACTAATTATAACAACGTCGAACTTGTATAATGAAAATTTAATTCTATCACTTCTTCAGGTAAACGGAAGCACATAGAAAAACTTAAATATTTATTTTGGGTCCGTTCGTAAACTTTAAATATTTTCACTATTCATTATTTTACTATTCATCACGGTTACTATTCATCATTTTACGATTCATGACAGTTACTATTCATTATTTTACTATTTATCACAGTTACTATTCATCATTTTACTATTCATGACAGTTACTATTCATTATTTTACTATTTATCACGGTTACTATTCATTAGTTCACCATTCATCATTTTCTTTTAAATATTAATTTTCGTTACTTAGTTTACTTTAAAATTCTTTATTTCGAATAACTTAAATAGGTTTAAGTAACTAATTTATTTTATTCAAGTGTAAGTATTTTATTTGATTAAGTTTAAATGAGTTAGTTAATGTAACTAGATTTTCTAATTATTAGTTCCTTTTTAATTTTCTACACTTAGCTTTTCTAGAAAATCTAGCTATTTTTCCTAAGTGTCAAATTGTCATTTTTATTTCTTAAGTAAAATTCTAGTTTTAAAGTTGTTAAGTTCATTTTGCTTTTAGTGATAAGTAACAAGATTTTAAAAGTAAAACTCGGTTAATTTTAGTCGTATACTTAGCTAAATTTAGTGGTTTCCATTTTTAGCGATGTTGTCGTAGTTTATTCAATTAGTCCGTATGTCCAAGTCCATATTTATGCAAAGGTAGTAACACTCGAATTTATTCATTTTAATATGTCTAACATTATTTTTATCGGTTTCGTCGATTCTTTTTATTAACGATTCATTTCACAATTAAATTTAATCTTATTAACTATTCAAATTTAATGACTTAGTGATAAGTTCATTTGGATCAAAATAGACCCATTTTATTGTGAAATGCCATGGCCCTCTTGTATTTCATCCATTTATTTTCTTTTTGTTTTTATTCATAATTCATTACTTAACTAATTAAATTATTTTAGTGATAAAAATAGAAAGTGACAAAATTTATTTTAAGTCTAAAATGGTCCTAAAAACCGTGGCACTTAATTTAATTTAGGGTATTTTATTTTGGTTTTCTAATTTATCGGTTTTTGACTTAAAGTTTTTATATACTAATTATTTAAGTTATACTAAAGTGATTTAAACTAAGTAGAAATTTTCACTAAACATTTTATTATATTTATGAATAGTGTTTTATAACACTTTAAATTTCTAACTTTTATATTTTAAAGATTTAGCTTGTTTAACTTATATATTTAGTATTATAATTACTTACTAGTGAATTAAAACAACAATTAAATAAAACTTATAAAAATTATAAATCAAAATATGCACAAAAAAGTGAAGAACACATGAAGATCAACAAGAACACATATAAATTTCATATGAACATCAAAAACTCAAAAATTCATTTTATTATTTAAATTTCACAAAAATTACTAATAAGTCTAATTAATCTAAACTAACATAATATATTATTTACAACAATTAAAAGTAAAAATTGATCAAAAATTTTAGGGAATGTTGTGGCTAATAATACACATGCACATATTTTTATTTTCAATTTTTCTTTACTTTAAACCCATTGTTAACATATTCACATAATTTTATATATGCTTATAATAATTTAAAACTCATAAAAACATAAATAAATATATAACAACAATTTAAAGTGCTTAAAATAAATAATCTAAACATGCTCTAATTTTAACTATAACAATTCTATTTACGATATTATTAGTTATTTTCATTTTATTATACATCACATAAACATACAAGCACAAATAAATCATAACTTAGCACAAAATCAATATACATATATATTATAACAATTTATTTATTTATTTCAGACACAAACTATATCATAATACTTGAAAATAAACTAGTGTGCGGGGGCACCTTATGTTAGCTTTCAGATGCGAATTTTCTAAGCTAAATGCGGATCCATGATGTTGTCCACCCAAGACCCAAATCCAACCCGTTACTTGGCTCTTCGTATTTAGGTTAAAAGTACATACAAGAAAATTTAACTAAGTTAGTAAATTAGTTTTACTATACTAAACTAGAAATTTAAAGTGTAGTAGTATTTTATTTTTAGAAAAAGTATAGATTTTATTCAATTTGATTTATGTTCTTAAATAATTACAAGGTAAAAGAGGAAATGATTATTTAATAAAAAGGGTGGAGAAATAATTTAAGTGATAAGCAAATTAAAAACAAAGAAAGGAAATTTTTAAAAAATAAATGAATGTAGAAGATGAAGATGTAAACTAGATTCAAACGATAATAACCTAGTTAAGAACGATACAAACTTAATTCGTTCACAGGACCTTCGATTAGAAACAAATCACATGTAGTTACGTACCTTGGTTTGACATGGTTGAGAGCGGTGAGACGGTGTTGAAAAACGGCAGACGAAAATCCGGCGGAGGTGGGTGTCGGAATTGGCGGCAGTGTTGTTTCAGGTGGAGTGAGGGTGAAGACCTTGGTTTCTCCTCTCTCTCCCTTAAACCCTTTAATTGTGTTTCTATAATTGTATATTACTAATGACGGTTTAGCATATATTAATAAGGGCGAGAGGAGGACCGAGCTTCTTAACCTAATTAATTTAATCGGTCCGTCAACAATTAAATTAACTGGGCTACTCCCACTGAAAAGCCCAACTATTATATTTAGCTAATTACCGCATTAACTTAAGATTAACTATAGGTCCAAAATAACGTAATAATAATTAAATACAATACCGTATAAAATTATTCTTACATTCTCCCACTTGGACCATAGGTACATCTTCTTACTGTTATATGCAGGTAAACATAAGTTTGCAAAGGGCGCTAAATCAACTTAATGGCTTTATCTTAATTACCTCGAGAGTCCTAAAACAACAATAGAGTAATGGCGGTTCCACATTATCTACTCAACATGGTTCCTTCCATCTACTACTGAATGCTGTCCCATGACAAACGATCCGTATAGAGGAGTAAGCATAATGGTCCCTTTAATGTCTCTAGGAAAAGACTATTTCTGTTTTCAACCACCAATCATGTGTACACATAAAACAATAATGTGAAAACAGAATAATTCGGAATATTCATAACATAAGGTTGATCAAAACACAGTATCTTTTCAAAACACTAGCAATCCACATAACATAATACTAAGTGCTATTCTCAAGACCCATAAGGCTAGCATGCATCAATAATGTCTTGGGTGATAGCCCCTTAGTGAGTGGATCTGCTATATTAGCACTCGTCGAAATGTGCTCCACAGATACTGTTCTCTTCCGAACTTCCTCTTTAACTGATAGGTATTTCATCTTCATGTGTTTTATACCCTTAGAATACCTATCGTTCTTCGAAAAGAACACGGCCGCAGCATTGTCACAGAAGATTTTCAGCGGTCTTGCGATCGAGCTCAGAACGTTCAACCCCGAAATAAAGTTCCGTAACCATAATCCTTTATTTGTAGCCTCAAAGCATGCTACAAAGTCGGCCTCCATAGTGGATGATGCAATAATAGTTTGCTTAGCACTTTTCCAGGAGATGGCTCCTCCCGCTAAGACAAACACGTAACCTAAGATGCTCTTTCGGCTATCCTCGCATCCACCAAAATCTGAATCAGTGCAGCCAATCACTTCAAGCTGATCAGAATGCCTATAAGTGAGCATGTGACTCTTAGTCCCTTGTAAGTACCTTAACACCTTTTTTCGCAGCCTTCTAGTGTTCCATACCAGGGTTGCTTTGATAGCGACCCAACACACCTACTGCAAAACTGATGTCCGGTCTGGTACAGACTTGGGCATACATAAGGATTCCAACTATTGAAGCATAAGGGATATCTTGCATTCTCTTACGTTCCTCATCAGATTTGGGACATTGCTTCAAGTTAAGCTTATCGCCCTTCTGAATAGGAACTATACTGGAATTGCATCTAGTCATATTGAATCTCTCTAGTACCTTTGAGATATATGCCTTCTGAGACAGACCTAATGTCCTCTGTGACCTGTCACGGGATATTTCTATCCCTATCACATAGGACGCCTCACCTATATCTTTCATTTCAAAGTTACTAGATAAGAAACTCTTGGTCTCTTTGAGTAAGCTCAGATCACTGCTGGCGATCAAAATATCGTCAACATACAGGACTAAAAGGCAAACTTACTCCCACTGACCTTCAGGTATATACATTGATCAACAATCTTTTCCGTAAAACCGAAGGCAGTTATGGTATCATGAAACTTAATATACCATTGCCGAGAGGCTTGCATAAGTCCATATATTGACTTCTTTAATAAACAGACTAGGTCCTCTTTACCGTCTTCAACAAAACCTTCAGGTTGAGACATGTAGACTTTTTCCTCTAAACTTCCATTCAGAAATGTCGTTTTCACAACCATTTGATGTAGCTCTAGATCAAAATGAGCTACTAACGCCAAAATGATCCTTAATGAATCCTTCTTCGAAACTAGAGAGAAGGTTTCATTGTAATCGATGCCTTCTTTCTGGTTGAAACCTTTAGCTACAAGGCGGGCTTTATGTCGCTCTATTTGGCCAAGGGAGTCGCGCTTGGTCTTAAAGACCCATTTACTGCCGACTGCCTTATGCCCTTTAGGTAGAGTAACTAATTCCCATACTTTATTTGTAGTCATAGATTTCAATTCCTCATGCATGGCATCAATCCATTTATCAGAATCATTGCCTTTTACGGCTTGTGAAAACGTCACTGGATCTTTATCCAATCCTATGTCAAACTCATGCTGTAGCATATAAACCTCATAGTCATCTGAGATAGCCGACCTACGAGGTCTTGTGGACATCATTACAGGAGCCTCAGCTATAGCTGTATCTGCCACTTCAATGACTTCAGGAATGGCAGGAGTCACATTGATGGGTTGAAGTTCATCATCCTCATGTTGTTCCCTTGCATCGACAGCGTCGATAAGAACGTCATGATCATGATTAGGGATTAGAGGTACAGAAATGGGAACCGAAGTTTCCTCTCTAATCTCATTGATGATGACCTCATCAATTCTCCCACTGACTTCGCCATCCTCTAGGAATTTGGCATTTCCAGTCTCTACTATTCTGGTGTTATGGCCAGGATAGTAAAACTTATACCCCTTTGATTTAGAAGCATACCCGATGAAAAACCCGCTAATGGTTTTAGAATCGAGTTTCTTCTCCTGAGGATTGTAGATGCGTGCTTCTGCGGGGCAACCCCAAATGTGTAATTGTCTTAAACTCGGTTTCCACCCTTTCCACAGTTCAAATGGTGTCTTAATTTAAAACTGCCTTACTAGGAACCCGGTTTGCGACATACACTGTAGTCATAAGTGCGTGCATCCACAATGATCTGGGTAAGTCTGTCATACTCATCATTGCCCTTCCAGCCTCTAATAGGGTTCTGTTACGTCTTTCAGCGACACCGTTCATCCAGGGTGAACCTGGCATTGTGTATTGAGCGACAATACCCAAGCTTTCTAGAAGTTTAGCAAATGGACCAGGATGTTGTCCTGATTCATCATATCTACCATAAAATTCTCCAGCTCTGTCAGATTTGATGATTTTCACTTTCTTTCCAAGTTGCCGCTCAACCTCCTTAATGTAAAGCTCTACGGCATTTACTAAATGAGACTTTTCATGCAACAAGTAAATGTAGCAATACCGTGAATAATCATCTATAAAGGTGATGAAATATTTCTCTCCATAAAAGGAGGGAACATCAAATGGACCACATATGTATGTATGAATGATCTCTAAAAGAGTAGTGCTCCTTGTGGCGCCCCTTTTAGTGTGTTTGGTTTGCTTGACTAACAACATCATTCTTTCCCTTGAAATAAGGGCCAACCTTTTATGCCACAAGAACGCTGAGTTCTCATTCGACCTTACACGTTTCACACCAATCACAGAATTCAGAAAATGATTTATCAAGCTCAATACGATACATTCCATTTTCCAAAATACCAGAACCAACAATACTATTATCTTTAAATGAACTGAAACAACCGTTTCCAAAAGTCACAGAAAAACCAATATTGTCCAGTTTAGACAATGAAATTAAATTACGAGACATTGATGGAACAAAAATTGTATCCTCTAAAAGTAATTTAAATCCACTACTTAATTCCAAACTAAAACATCCTATAGCTTTAATGGATGTTTCAGACTTGTTTCCCATGAGTAGGTTCCTTTCATTTTCTCTTATGGTTCGGGTCGAACTTAAGCCCTGTAATGAGTTAGAAACGTGTACATTAACACCAGAGTCTAATTGCCTGATGGACCTGGCATACTGGATGAGCTTGACTCACTACTAGAAGAAAGGGTTTTAGCGATGCTTTTTTAATACATTTAGCAGCGCTAAATAGCGTCGCTGCGTCTTTTACCGACGCTATGGAAAGCGCCGGCTTTGCCTATGCCACTAGCACTTTCCGTGGCGCTTATTTGGTGCGTCGGTAAAAGTAAAATAAAAGCACTGCTAAATTAACGCGCTATAAATAGCAATTGAGTGGTGCTAATTAGTGTCGTTATTAGCCTATTACACTTTAATATACATTTTCATATTTTTTTAAATAACGAGCAAACTTTTGAATTGCTAAAATACGAATTTTAACAATAGATTGTGCTGAATATACATGGTTTGAAAAGCCTTCAAATAAAATTAAATAAAATATACCATTAATATATAAAATTGAAGCGTCATATTTACATATTTCAATTTATACATTTAAGCAAAAAGAAAGTGAAATATAGTTGCAAAAGTACAAAACACAATGTATTATGTAAAAGCTATGTTTTAAAACGCCAAATGTATCTCTTAACATAATGAATCGCTTTTCGGTTATTATTGTCTTGCGAACTTCAATCTGCAATGACAAGTTAGGAAGAAATTTAGTAAATCAAAACTTCATAACTTATTCATTCAAAAAAATACAGATGTCATATGAGACCGTCTCACTCACGCGTGTAACCGCTTAATTGTAAATGTGATTAGTTTAGCGCTAAATGTGGCCACGTTTAGATATTTTAATGTGCTCACCTTTAACGCTAAACAACTACTTTAAGTGTTAAATTACTGACAAGGACACCGTCGCACACGAAAGACGGGTTCGCCCAGCAATTACTCTTAGAAAAAAAAAAAAAGCATTTTGCTTCTCGCATAATGCCTCTAACTATATGCTATCATATCATTACATCATCCACTAAGCCAATAAAGGTTCAATTCGTCAACAATATTCATGAACAAAAATAATAAGCCATTAAAACAGACACTAACCAAAAGAAAGGCTAAGTTTGCACATCACAGTCGACGAAGACAGATTTAATGAACATGGTTCAAACTTCGAAAGACATGCAACACCCAAAGCCATTTCGGGTTCAACCTGAATGATAATTCGACAAAATAAGACACGTTACAAACATTCAGCATAATCTAATCGAGAAATGTGAAATGCAACAAATAATTAGCGAAATCTCGCAGAGTGATTAAAGATTACTGTACTTTAAAATGGAATATAAAGCCTTACAACTTTGAAGTTTAATGAATTTAGTTTGAACTTCGAAGGAGACGAAACAAGCAAAAGCCATTTTGGGTTGAACCTGGATAAGTAGACAAAATAAGAAAAATTATAAATTTTCCGATATAGTTGAGCAAATTCAAAACTCATCAAACAATTCAAAATCACACAGAGGGATTAAAGATTACTTTTAAACGGATAAAAAAGTCTTACAACTATGAAGTTTATGAAAGATGGTTCGATCTCCGAAGAAGACAAAACATGTATAAGTCGTTTTGGGTTCAACTTGCAGATAATCCTGCAAAATAAGACAAATTATATGTAACAACCTGGTTTTTCGTGACTTTAATTAAACTAAGGCGGAATATTAATTAAGTCTATTCATTTCAAAACCAGCTGTCATCGTATTACAACTCATTATACATAATAAGAGTCATAGATAAAACAGAGTTTAATCGATTACATTCTCTCAAAATATAAAATAAGGCCTTCAATCCCCTTGTGTAGATCAACAATCAAGTCTCGGGGTACCTGAGACTGTTCCCAAAAATTAGCTTTTTCAGCCCCGCACCTAATAAGCAACACATATATACATACAGCAATGCAGTTCATAAAGCATAACATAAAACAGTTCATTTAACATGGCAATTAAATCATCAGATCATCTCAATTCATAATCATGTAGGCAAATCATCATCAATTCATTCATATTCGGGGTAGTCGACCCTTTTCAATTATATTCATATAGTAACATAAACTCGCGAGTCTTGACTACAGAGCGGCTTGTGTACTCTCATGGTATATCACCCATATGATTCGCCATCAAAGTGCACTAGTTACTCAGACTTGTACATCAGATCAAACACTAAGTAGCATACGTTACAGCTACCTAACATCCAACACAACATGGATAATCTAAGATGAAACACGACCATAAGCCAACAAACCAGTAAGGATGGAAACATGCATTAACACGAATAAGATGTTAACTTGCCGCATTAGCGTCTTAGGTCACATCAACGGACTTTAAATGCTAACGATATCAAGCAGGTAATAAGGAGGATCAATCCCTTGTCTTTTGTATGCATACACCACCCTATTGGTGCGACTATTACACTACGACAGATTCCCGGATGGGAATGGCTATTTTCCATTACCTCATATGGGCCCGTGAACGAATCGCTACCCAGGGCGAAAATCAAGTTAAATAACGACTAGGAGAGCCATTAAATGTACCACTAGCACCAAATAGCGATGATAGTGTCCCCATATGCGGCTACCTTACCAACCCTGACCCTATAACGTTTAACATCGCAGACACCCGAGTATTTAACAATTACTCCCTCCGTTTCAATGGGATAGCCCCATTGCTTTTTGCACAAATATTAAGAAAAGTGAAAAAGTTAAGGGTAATATTGGTAGTTTGGTTTAGTGGGCCCCATTTTAGAAGATAAAGTGTGTGGTATTTTGGTGATATGGGTATAAAGTAAGGGTAAAAATGATATTTTGATGGTTAAAGGTAACCAAAATTAGAAATGGGCCGGGCTAAATGAGTGAAATTTCCGAAAAAGGGAAATGGGGCTAAATGAATGAAACGGAGGGAGTACTTCATTTTCTCATTTTCTCAATTTTATATTACTCAAGTGATAATTCATACTAATCAATATCGTCGAACTTGTATAATGAAATTTAGGTTATAACAGTTCTTCAGGTAAACGGAAGCACATAGAAAACTCAAATATTTATTTCTAGTCCGTTCGCAAATTTTAAATATTTTCACTATTCATTATTTTACTATTCATTGTATTTACTATTCATCGTATTTACTATTCATCGTATTTTACTATTCATCGTATTTTTATACGTATTCGTATTTTCGTATTTCGTATTTGTACGTATTTTTATACTTCGTATTTATACGTATTTTTATACGTATGCGTATCCTTATACTCTATATTTATACGTATTTTTATATGTATGTATTTTTATACTTTATACATTTCTTTATACTTAGGATATTTTATTTAGTTACAAAACCAACTTTTATTTTCTAAGTACAAAATTCTAGTTTTAAAGTCGTTAAGTTCGTTTTGAATTTAGTGATTCGAAAAATTATTTTAAAAATAAAACTCGGTTAAATTTAGTCATATACTTAGCTAAATTTCTTTAACAGTTTCTATTTTTAGCGAGGTTGTCGTAGTTCATTTTAAATAGTCCGTATGTCCAAATCCAAATTTAAGCAAAGGTAGTAACACTCGAAATGGTTCATTTTGATATATGTAACGTTTATTTTTATCGGTTTCGTTGATTCTTTTTTATTAACGATTCATTATACAATCTAATATAATCCTAAATACTAATCAATTTTAGTAACTAAGTGACAAATTCATTTTGATCAAAATTGACCCAATTTTAATGTGAAAACCGTGGCCCTGGATTATTTTTAGTTATTTATTTCCTTTTTTGTTTTTATTAATAATTCATTACTTTAACCAACTAAATTTACTTAAGTGATAAAAATAAAAAGTGACAAAAACTTATTTTAAGTCTAAAACAACCCTAGAAACCGTGGCCTCCATCATGGTTATACAATTTATTTTCGTTTTCAATTTATCGGTTTTTGACTTAAAGTTTTTATATACTAATTATTTAGATTACACTAAAGTGATTTAAGTAGTTTACAATTTTCACTAATATTTTATTTCATTAATGAATAGTGTTTTTACTCACTTTAAATTTCTAACTTTTTCATTATTAAGATTTAGCTTATTTAACTTATATAATTAGTATTGTATTTACTCACTAGTGGATTAAACCAACATTTAAGTAAAACTTTATTAAAAATTATAAATCAAACTAGAAACAACTATGATGAACACAAGAACAAGTGAAGAACATAAATGATTTTCCAAAGAACACTTTTAACTCAAATTCTCATATTATCGTTTTATTTTCTCAAATTTTTATAGCAAGTCCAATTAACCTAGACTAATCATAATATGTTATTTAGAAAAATTAAAACTAAAAATTGGTCCAAATTTAAGGGGAAAGCCGTGTATAATATACATATTCACTATTTTTATTTTTTTGATTTTTCTACTTCTAATTCAATAACTAATTTCCTTTATATTACACATGTACTTAACATAAGTGAAATCACATACAAACATTTAACACATAAAAGTAAATTATTTCATACAAGAATAACAACACTACTTCAAACACATAAACACTTTAAAAACATTTCAATTTCACAACAATTTCATTTTAAGTCCAAAACATAAACTAATTATATTTTCATATACATCTTATTAAGAGTCTTTTAAGCATGCAATTTACAAAAATTAAAACGAAAAATTAAACAAAACCAAAGGGTAATGCCGTGAGGTTTTGTAGGTGACATACTATTTTTATTTTTCGATTTTTGTCTCCTAATTTAACATGTGAAGCTAGGTGATCATAAACACAATAAATATAACACATAACATTTGTAGCATGCGATCTACAAAATTAAAACCTAGTGTGCGGGGGCACCTTAATTAGTTGAGTGAGTGAAAAGATTAGCAATTGTCGGGATCCACGATATGGTCAAATATGCTAAGATCGATGGCTCCACCTTGCTCCTCTTATTTGTAAGATTAGTACATAAAAAATGAAAACAACTTAAGTTAGTAATTTATTTAAAGTAAGCTAAACTATACTAAAATCTAAAGTGTAGTATCATTTTTATTTTTATGTGATAAGTAGGTTTTAAATAATTTGATTTATGTTCATAAATATTTATAAGTTTCAAGAGGAAGTGATTACTAATTAAAAATGGTGTTGAATTTATTTAAGTGCTTAAGGAAATTAAAGAGCAAGAATTAAATGTTTAAAGAAGAAAAGTAAAAGGAAGAAGATGAAGATCATAGGAGCTTGAGGTTGAAGATATGAAGTTGTTCTTACTTATGTGTTTGAGTGACTTTATTTAGAGAGAAAAGAACTTGGAAAATTTTAAGTGTTTTGTGTGAGTGGAAAAATGATTTGTGTAGTAGTATGACTTGTAGTAGTTGTAGTAATTAGTATAAGTTTTAAGTTTAATTACTTAATGCATGTGATGATGTACATAATAGGTGTGTAAGATTGGGTGGCTCATGAAGAAAAAGATAGCAAAAGCATGGCTAGAAACAAGGCCATCTACTCGGCCAAAACAAGCAAAACCATGGGCTTGTTTTCGTTTTTGAAATTTTCGATTTGCGCGCACGCGAAAAGTCTCGATATGAAATATATGATCTTAAAATAATGGTTCGAAGTAAGATCGAAAATAAAAATGAAAATAAACTTAAATGGGTGATCAAAATAAAAATTGGGTTTAGAACCCTCAAAACTTTGAATAAAAATTCGTTTGATCGAAATATATATTTTTTTTGTTGAATGTTATTAATTTAAATAATTATAATCAATCGTCAAAAAGTTTATCGAATTACATTAGTTATAACTCATAATTTCGATGTTTTGTGATAAAGTTAGTTTAAAAGAATTTGAATAGTAATTAGTTATTAATATAATATGATTTATTAAATAAAAATCAAAATGATTATTTTTGACAAAAGAAAGTTGATGTTAAGTGTTGAAAAATGGTGTAAGAAAATGGAAGAGGATAATTAGGTTGACTTTGATTTGCGTGTTTGAAAACGTTGCCTTGAATTTCAAAGACGAGAAAATTCAAGGGTCCATTTTTATTCAAAAATAAAAAATATTCGAAATTGAATTTTATGAATAAAAGGTTTTACCTTTATTTTTGTGAATAGTAAACATGACTTAACTACTTTGAAATTTGAAGGCGATAATAGATTTGTGATGATTTTTATAAAATTTTGAAATGTGTTTCTTTTTGAATTCTGAATATAATACAACATACTTTATTTTTCAAAATTTTTAAATTTGGACTTAAGAAATTTAATAGTATTTGGCGAAAAAAATTCAGTCGCATTTTTATTATAATGAAAAAGGATGAATTTAATTTAAGGAATTAAATTTTTTATAAAATTGTGCTATAAGAACACGGGGTGTTACAATCCTACCCCCTTAAGAAAAGTTTCGTCCCGAAACTTGGATGGAGTGGATAACTGCTCGAGTTTAAACAAGGCAGCTAGAGAGAATATCGAGATTTTACAAATTTGGAAAATAACATTTGATTTTGTTGAAATAAGACTTTTTGAAAAGTTTGAGTTTTCTAATAAATATAGAAACGTCGGATAGAGTGAAAATATTGGGGAACAAAATCGCATTGGATTTATTAATGAGATACTTAAATAAATATAGAAATGTTATTGGAATGTTATTTTCGAAAATGACGCGAAAGAGAATCGCAAAAAGGTAGGGCCTAGAAGTTTTGTACGGAATTAAATTAAATTAAGAATAATACGAGTCTTAGGAATAAAAATAATTTATTTAGTTTTGAGAATACATGTTAATCATAAAATAGATTGTAATAAGAAATATCAGATTTTAATAGGACTTTAATATAGTCAAATTATAGTCCTACCCCCTTAAGAAGTTTTAAACGTATATACCTAATATTATTATTGTTACCTTTAATGGCCACTTAATCAAAATATAGAGCCTTTAGGAAAAGAACGGCAATTAGGGAAAATGGATAAAAGTCATAGTGGTCATGAGGAGAATATGAGCTTTATTGAAATTAAGGGAAATATTGGTTATCGTTGAATGGCTAAATAAAATGTTTAGAGAATTATGGATAACCTTGTTGATATAGCTCATTTTCTTAAAATTGTTATTATAATGCTATTAGATGAAACAGAAATGTTATAAATCATATTTAGGATATGATTCGAAATTTATAATAAGGGGTTATATAAAAAGAAAATCTTATATATGTAAGTATATTTTGACGAGAGAAAATTGTAATAGATATGACAAGTTCGGAAGGTATTTAAAATTTAAAGAAAAAGGATGCTGCAGTATCTAATAAAATAAAGGCAGATACTAAGTTAACCAGAAATTTACCCGTGATGATGTCTACGTCAGGGCAATCCTCGGTGTCTTAATCAATCTCCGACAAGACGTAAACACGTCCTTGTACCTTAACTGCGGGTAGTGGTCCCGTGTTCATCCTTCCTATCGCTTCTTTCTTCGGGCACGCGTTAGATTTGTGTCCCGCTACATTGCAGAAGAAACAGACGATTGGGGATCCGTTATGCTTGCTTTCAGGTGTAGAGCCTTGTGACAGAAATAGCAATTGTCCGCTCGTACAATCGGCGGCGGGGTTCTTCCCCCTTTTGTAGTCAGCCTCCCCTGGTTCGAGTTTTTGTTGTTACGATTGTAAACCGGCTTGTTGAAACCTCTGCTCTGAGAGTTTGGACTCTGAAAACTCCTCTGTTGGAAGGCCGGTTTCTGGATAAGACTAGAACTTGCCACAGGAGGCGTAAAAGTTCTCTTCTTCATTTTCTCCTCAGCTTCTCCCTTCTGGATAGAGGCCCAGATACTTGTCGTTTTTTCATAAGCCTCAGCAAAGTTCTTACAGTTGAACCCGCTCATGTTTATCCTTAGGCTGTTGGCCATGCCCCTTACGTAACGAGTCGCAAGTTCCTCCTCGTTAGTTATTATCTTGGGAGCAAACTTAGACAACTCTTGATATTTTTCGGTGTATGCCTGCAGAGGCATATCACCCTGGCTTAGGTTCCTAAACTCCTCTTCCTTTTCCCATCTCAATTCTTCCCCGAAGTACTTGTTTTCCAATAGGGTCTTGAACTCAGTCCAGTTGTAGATCCTCAGAGGAAACGTGTGTAACACCCCGTGTTAATTTAAACTAATTAATTAGGAAATCCATAATTAGACGATCGCGCAAATCGAAAATTTCGAGAAATGAAAAAAAAAAAATCAAACCCGAAAATTTGACTTTTGACTTTTGGACACCAAAGTCAAATTTTATCCTCTTCCATTTTCTTACACAAGTCACATGTTTCTACTTATACCTTTAATTTACATTTAACTTTATTTCCTTTTTGTTTTTAATGAAACCCGTATAAACATTTAGGGCCTAACTTTCGGAGGCCATAAAATGGTCATACGGACTCGGAATCGAGCGAAACAAAAGCCTAAACCACATAACTTTTCGAGACGGATTTAATGACGCTATTTTCGTAGCCATCAGACCTGCCTAGCTCAAACTGAATTTTCTGCACTCATTTCGAAGGCCAAATTTCATTCTTCGCCGCCTCTATTTTAAAAATGTATTTTCGACTCGAAATTTTCAAACTCTTAATTTTAATTTATATTCCTAGAAATCATACTCGATTACGTTACTACGCCTAATAAAATTTTACAATGAAAACGGTTTTTATTCGAGACTTTTTCGCGTGCACGCAAATCGAAATTTCAAAAACAAAATCGGGTCCATGATCACCCATGTGAGCCGGCCCCCCTTGGTCTTACAAGACCATACTCCTCCTTCCTCTCTTACACACACATGCTCCCTTACAAATTCACTTACACACTCTTCTCACTTACACACTCTTCTCACTTACACACTCTTCTCACTTACACACTCTTCATCATTACTTACACTTATACAATTCAAAGTCTACAAAAACTCACATGCTTCTTACACTCTAACTTACACATTACTACTACTACTACTTTTACTACTACAACATTTCATTTCCACTTAACACAAAAGCACTCTAACTTATTTCTCTCTAATAAACTCACCACTCAAGAACACTTGTAAGAACAAACTCATGTTCAACCTTGAAGCTCTTATCATCTTCATCTTCTACATTTCATTTCTTCCTTAAACTTTCATTTAATTGTCTTAAATTTCTTAGCACACTTAAACAAATGCTTCACCATTTATAATTAGTAATCTTTTTGCTCTTTTTACTTACAATTATTTAATAAACATAAATCAAATTAATTAAAATTTACTCATCACAAAAATAAAAATGTCACTACACTTTAAGTTTTTATTTAGTTTAATTAAAATAATTACTAACTTGATTTATTTTTCAATTGTTATGTACTAATCTATCCAAAGAGGAGGAGCAAGGTGGAGCCATCGATCTTAGTATCTTCGACCATATTATCGACCCCGATAATTGCTAGGATTTTATTCTACTAACCTAATCAAGGTGCCTCTCGCACACTATAATTGTTGAGCACTAATGTAATTGATTATGTATTCTTTGTTAAATGATGTTTTGATGTGCACGTATGAATTTATATCACCTAAGTTTCACATGTTAAATTAGAAGACAAAAATTGAAAAATAAAATATATGGTTCACCTATATTTCACACGACATTCACCCTTATTTTCACTTAATTTTTCGTTTTAAATTTGGTAAATTACATGTTAAATTACTTGTTAAAAGATGAACATGAAAATATAATTAGTTTATGTTTTAGACTAAAAATGAATTTGTTATGAAATTTAAATGTTTTAAAGTGTTTATATGTCCTTGAAGTTTGGTTGTTATAATTGTGTTTGAAATGATTTACTTTTAATTGTTAATGTTTGTATATGATTCATATATGATAAATACATAAATTATATAAAGTAAATTAGTTGTTGAATTAGAAGTATAAAAATCAAAAATAAAAATTTAAACATATACACACATATACACGGCCTACTTAAATAATTTGGACCAATTTTTAGTTTTAATTTTTCTAAATAACATATTATGATTATAGATAAATTAGACTTGCTATAAAAATTTGAGAAAATAAAACGATAATATAAAAATTTGAGTTAAAAATGTTCTTTAGAAAATCACAAGTGCTCTTGAAAAATTCATAAGTGTTCTTCATTTTTAGCTAGCTTGATTCATAATATTAACAAGTTTTATTTAAATGTTGTTTAACTACATTAGGGAATGATTACAATAATAAACATATGAGTTAAATAAACTAAATCATTAACATATAAAAGTTAGAAATTTAAAGTGTGTGAAAACACTATTCATAAATAAAATAAAACACTTAGTGAGATTTTAACATATTTTAAATCACTTTAGTATAATTTGAATAATTAGTTTATAAAAACTTTAAGTCAAAAAAAAAAAAAAACCGATAAATTAGAAAACGAAAATAATTTTTACATGTACACTAAGGGCCACGGTTTTGGGGGTCTACTTTGGACCCAAAATGAATTTGTCACTTTTTATTTTTAACACTTAAATAGTTTAATTAATTAAAGTAATGAATTAGTAATAAAAAAAATAAAATAATAAATAAATAGCTAAATATAAATAGGCCACGGCATTCCTTATTATTTAGGGTCAAATTTAATCAAAATAAAAATATCACTAAGTCACTAAAGTCAACTAGTGATTAGAATTGAATTTTAGTATAAACCGATTTCGTTATAAATGAAATATGTTAAGCCAATGAAAAAATGAGTAACTGTTATAAAAATGAATTAAATCGTGTGCTACTGCCCTTGCAAATACTGGACTGTTGAACTTGGACATACGGACTAAAATGAACCATCCACGATACTACTATGTGAAAATGAAATTCGCTAAATTTAGTAAGTAGATGACTAAATTTAACCGAGATTTGCTTTTGAAATATTTTCATAAATCACTAAGTACAAAACGAACTTAACAACTTTGAAACTAGAATTATACTTAGTAAATAAAAATAGAACTTTACACTTAGATGAAATATCTAGATACTTTGTAGAAAAGTTAGGTATAAACCTTATAAAGAAACTAATAATTAGAAAATCTAGTTACATTAACTAAATCACCTAACTTAATCAAATAAAATATCTTAAGTATAAAAATACGCATATGTATAAAAATACGTATAAATACGATGAATAGTAAAATACGATGAATAGCAAAGTACGATGAATAGTAAAATACTGAATAGTGAAAATACTTAAAATTCTGAGCAGGACTCAAAATAAATATTTAAGTTTTATATGTGCTTATACCTTACAGAAGCTATTTAGAATTAGAATTTCATTATACAAAGTTCGACGATATACTTTATATTTCAGAATTGCCAGCTGCTACGAAATAAAACGAGGAAATAAGAAATAAAAAAAAAAGAGATGAATTCTCTGAATAAAATACTTGCATTGTTCGCCATGTCACGACTCTTGAAATTCGAAGTTAATGAGGTAGCCGTCTATGGGGACTTTAGCTCCCTCCCTGTGTTGCTAAAGGCGATCTAATATTTTTCTAAAGTATTATTTCGGTGCGGGATATACAACCTCAGGGATGGGGCATACTTGATATCTCCGTGAGCCCATACTACGGTAATTGGAAAATCCAGCCCTTTGAGAGTGCAGTCTTTGGTGATAGTCGAATTATTAGGTGACTACTTACTCGAAGGGCGAGTATGCTACGATCCTATCTATAGTGGTGTATGCATACATTAGACAAGGGATATGGCCGTCCTTATTACCTTAGATATCTTTAAGCCTGGTAGTCACGTCCAAGTTATGTTGGCCCTACCGGCTACTGCGCGGATTATGTCTGCATGCTTCCGCCTTACTAACGAAGACTCATTAGTTATCATATGTTGAATGCATCTCCTTGTTTTGTCTGATTATTGTCTGAATGAATTGATTTCCTGAGTATTGAAGTACGCCTTATTGAGAATGACTTGTGTGAGTGTTTGTACGTTATGTGATTTGATTTATACTCATATGCTTGAACCACCATGAATTCCTTATGTGTTTTAATTGCTTACATGTTAATGGTTTTATTTATTTATTTATTTTCATATATTGCATATGTTTTAGAACTGCATGTGTCGAAAGAGTGTGCGAGAGTATGATGGAAAATTTAATGCAGGTACCCCGAGACAAACGTTAATCATGCCGGGGGACGGTTCATCTGTTATTTTGTACTCCTTTTGAGAGATTGTAACCGAATATACTCTGTTTATCTTTAAACTCGTATTATGTATATTGAGTTGTAAGACGATAACAGCTGGGTTGTAATATATAGACTTAATTAATTTTCCGCCTTAGTTTAATTAAAGTCACGAAAACCAGGTTGTTACAGTTGGTATCAAAGCAGTCTTGCGACCGTGAGTAACTTAAAGTTACCTTATATAGCGAGACGACACCTGGGCCAGACATACATATTAATATATATGTCAGGCATAGACTTATAGGATCAAATAATAAACTAGAAATCTCTAGACCGCTAAAACAATAACTTAGATCATTTTAAAATGTGAGAAAGGGTAGAATCTTAAGGACCGACCTAATAATAATAAACCAGTTAGATGAGCGGTAGAATCTTAACCTTTGTAATTCTATTACTTGCTATTTGCTCTGTGGCTAACCCTAGTCTGACAAAGGCCCTTAGGATGACGTCCTTCAGTTACTCCCGTAACCATCTACCACGGCATCCACCGATGATGCCCCTAGATGCATATATACATGGCCATTCCCACGCCATAGAGCAATACGTGGAAGCCAATGGGATCACAACGAGCAGACCCTACCACACAAAGGGCATTGGCTTAGGCCTGACGCTGATTGAGAGCTTCCACCCGTACGATGAGTTTTGGGTACCACTAGGATGGCGACTCCTCCTGGATTACGACCTATATATAGATCGCATGTATCACCCAGACCCACTTCTGAGGGAGATGCAACCACCGGGGTGGATGGAACACGATGTACTACTCGAGAACTTGATGGATCAAGAATATAAACACGACTATCCTCCAATGCCAGCAGATGCCATTATACCTCCAATCATATGGGAGAGGGATCTCACCTCTGGGAGACTTTTAAGGGTCTCAAATCATATTTAGAGTCATTCGACTCCATTTTGTAAAACATATGTAATTGACTTTAACTATCTGAAGGACGACCTTAATGTCGTCACTTTTTCTTAAACGGCTATGGATTTTTCATTCGGATGTAACGTTGTGTGAACCTATGTATTATATTTCCTTGAATGTAATATTCTACCCATATACTTATGTGTATATGGAGACGTTATGTTGCTACCAAGTCGTGTGCTTTCCATAACTCGTTCATTTTAAATTCTGCATACATGTATGTAAATTCAAAATCTCACCTAAGTTATATCCCCCACCTATTTCAGATATGACTTCAGCGAGACAAGGAGTACGCGAAGTAGACCGAGATGAGAAAGCTCGTAAGAGAGCTGTCCAGGCATATGCACGACGTCAGCAGATGAAGGCGTGGAGGAAAATGCACAACTTGAAGAATTCGAGAATCGACTGGAAGACCAGGGCACTCGAAACTCCATACGTGGAACATCGAGTTCCTGATCACCTCCGCCGATCTTCGAGGAAGACCAACGCGATCGAGGCATTCATGAGGAGCGACCCCGACGACTTTGAGGGAATTGGAGATACCTTGTACACTTGGACCAGGCACATGAGTGCAAAGTTCTAAGAACACTCGGTTCCGGAGGAATGGAAAACCTCCTTTGCTGCTGTCTGCCTTGACGGAGAGGCCAAAGCGTGGTGGTTACGATTTCGATCCCCAGCTATACGCGAGGGTGAATACTACCTTAGTTGGGAGGACTTCAAGCGCGGCTTGAGTGACGCAACTTATGCTATCAAGTATAATTACAAATTCTCAGAAAAGGAACACCGCTATTCGTATTTTGCATAAGTACCTGAGACTAACTTTTTGTCATTCTCAATTCATTTTCATATCTCTCGAGAATGTATCTAAACTTCTATGTTATTTTGTCGAACCTTGTATCTAAGTGGGCACCCTAGTTCATTTCACGGAGAATGTACTAGAGAGCGTTGTAACGTTTTGCTGTAAACCTTTTACGTTATCAATAAAATGTCTTTTACCTTGCTTTTACAATGTGTCTATCTTGGAACTACTCAAAATTCATACGGTTTAATATTTTCAGAATGGATGCAAACCATATGGCTGACCCTAATTTCGCCCAACATTTTGCTGAGGAAGAAGCAAGGAGAAAAGGGTTTAAAGATGCAATCACAAAGATTGCTCAGAATATGTACCAAAATCAAGGGGGCGGGAATAATCAATCTGCGTTCGAGAAGTTTTCAAAACATCGACCGCAAACGTACTCCGGCTCAGTCAACCCTACTGTGTTGACTGAATGGATAGAAGAAATGGAAAAGCTGTTGGAACTCAGCAAGACACCCCCTACCGAAATGGTGAACGTAGTAGCTTACTACTTGAAAGGAGAGGCCAACAACTGGTGGCGCCTGATCCGATCCACTTTACCTCTAAGGATCTATAACTGGAGCGAATTCAAAGCATTGTTAGAGAACAAGTACTTTGGGCAAGAATTAAGGTGGGAAAAAGAGGAAGAATTCAGGAACTTGAAACAGGGTGATATGTCTCTGCAGGCATACACCGAGAAGTACTAGGAGCTGTCTAAGTTTGCTCCCAAGGTGGTAACTGATGAAGAGGAACTCATGACGGTATGTCTGAGGAATGACTTACGACTGCGATTAGTCATGAGCGGTTTCAATTGTCGAAACTTTGCTGAAGCTTATGAAAAGGCGACAGGCATTTGGGCCTCCATTCAGAAGGGAGAAGCCGAAGAGAAAAAGAAGAAGAAAACCTTTACGCCTCCTGTGGCTAGTGCTAGCTTTATCCACAAACCCCTTTTTGGCCGCCCTAGTTATCAGGGTTCGGATAACCGTAACAGAAACCAGAACCGATCCCAGAACTTCAACCGAAACCCCACCGCATACGTTGCAAGAAACAATCAACAAACCCCCGGACCTCCGCCATTCCAGGCAAATCAGTGCCGCTGAACGGCCAGATACACCGGGAAAGCGTTGCAGCGGGGAACGATGGTGTGCTTTTACGTAAGGTTGTGGGACACAAGTCGAATGAATGGCCAAAGAAGGGTACGTTTGCCAAGGCAAGCAGCGGGACCACCGCCCGGTGTCGGGGTCCAGGGCGTGTGTATGTCCTGGCCAAGTGCGAAGAGTCTTGAAGATATTATCGATGTCGACGTCATCACCGGTAAATTTCTAGTTAACTCTATACCCGCTTTTATTTTGTTCGATACCGGAGCTTCGTTATCTTTTATTTCCTCGAAATTTATCAAACAATCCAAACTCACAAACCCCGAACAAATCAAAACTAATATATCACTACCAAATGGTAAAAACATTCCCTACTCTTTAAAATACAACAATGTAAAAATTTCAATTCACGGCACAGACTTTCTGTCAGATTTAGTGTTGTTTGACCTTCCCGAGTTCGATGTAATTCTGGGGATGAATTGGCTAGCTCGTCATAATGCAACGTTCAAATGCCACGACCAGAAGATTACACTGAAGACTAACCAAGGAAAGGAGGTATCATACCAAAGCTTGAAGAGGAAAAGGGGAGTGAAGCTAGTGTCGGTAATGAAACTACAGAGTATGGAGAGAAAGGGACACCAAGTGTATTTGTGCAGTATTAACAAAGTCGAGGACGACTTACGCATCGAGGACATTCCGATCGTAAACGAGTACCCTGATGTCTTCCCGGATGTATTACCGGGTATGCCTCCTGCACGAGATGTCGAATTCTCTATCGACCTCATACCAGGCACGTCACCTATATCAAAGGCACCATACAGAATGGCACCTGTCGAACTCCAAGAGCTCAAGAAACAACTGGAAGAAATGATCGAGTTAGGGTTTATAAGACCGAGTGTTTCACCTTGGGGTGCACCGGTACTCTTCGTAAAGAAGAAGGATGGGAGTATGAGACTCTGCATCGATTACAGGGAACTGAACAAAGTGACGATCAAGAATCGTTATCCTCTGCCTAGGATAGACGATCTCTTTGACCAGCTCAAGGGAGCAGGGGTGTTCTCCAAGATCGACCTGAGGTCAGGATACCATTAGATCGCAGTACGCAAGGAAGACATACAAAAGACCGCTTTCAGATCTAGGTACGAACATTACGAATTCAAGGTAATGCCGTTCGGCCTTACTAATGCACCAGCAGTGTTCATGGATCAAATGAACAGGACTTTTCACGAATACCTCGACATTTGCGTAGTAGTGTTCATCGACGACATCCTGATCTACTCCAAGGATAAGAAGGAACACGCAGAACACCTGCACATTATTCTGAGCATCTTGAGGGACCAAAAATGGTATGCTAAATTTTCTAAGTGTGAATTTTGGCTGAACCAAGTGGCATTCTTGGGCCACGTAATCTCAAAGGAAGGTGTAATGGTGGATCCAGCAAAGATTGAGGCTGTCAAGGAATGGGCCGCACCAAAGACTGTCACGGAAGTCCGAAGCTTCCTAGGTTTGGCTGGCTATTATAGGAGATTTGTCCCTGACTTCTCAAAAGTAGCCCGCCCGATGACTAAACTGTTACAAAGAGAATCAAAGTTCTTATGGAGCGATGAATGTGAGAAAGCGTTCCAAGAACTTAAGACGAGGCTTACTACGGCACCAGTCTTAACCTTACCAACTGATGGGGATGAGTATGAGGTGTACAGTGACGCATCATTGAATGGTTTGGGTTGCGTCCTGATGCAACAAGGGAAGGTAATAGCATACGCATCCAGACAACTTAAAGTGCATGAAAGGAATTACCCAACTCACGACCTAGAACTTGCTGCGGTCGTGTTTGCACTGAAGATTTCAGCATCAAATTCTACACCGATCACAAGAGCTTGAAATACATCTTCACTCAAAAGGAATTGAACATGAGGCAGCGAAGATGGTTAGAGCTAATCAAGGATTATAAGGTCGAACTATTGTACCACGAGGGAAAGGCTAATGTAGTAGCGGACGCGCTGAGTCGTAAATCTTCACATACTCTAAACAACATCTGGGAGATTCCATCAGGCATAGTCCAAGATCTGAAAAGGCTGAGTTTAGACCTGGTACAATCGGATGACGCTGACCTAAATGCAATGGTGGTTGAACCAGAGTTATTGCACGACATCCGAGCACTACAATGGGAAGACCCGGCACTGTTGGAAGTAAGGGAAAGGATTCCGTCAGAGGGGACAGAAGGGTTTAAGATTTACACTGACGGAAGTCTACGTTTCAATGGCAGGTGGTGCATACCCGACAATGAAGGCTTGAAACGCAAAATTCTTGACGAAGCACATAGTACCCGCTATTCGGTACATCCTGGCTTAGACAAAATGTACAAGGACCTGAAACTACGTTTCTGGTGGATAAGGATGAAAGCGGAGATCGCCGAGTACGTGGCTAGATGTATGATTTGCTAGAAGGTAAAATTTGAACACCAGAGGCCCGGAGGACTGCTTCAACCGTTGGAAATTCCCCAAGGGAAGTGGGATTCCATATCAATGGATTTTATCATGGGGTTACCAAGGACATCAAGGAGACATGGGGATTCCATATGCAATATGGGTTATCGTAGACCGTCTGACTAAAGCAGCCCACTTTGTTCCGATCAAGGAGACATGGGGATTGGAAGAACTAGCCAAAGCTTACGAGAAAGAGGTAATACGACTCCATGGCGTCCCCCTTGACATCATATCAGATAGGGACGCAAGATTTACCTCGCATTTCTGGAAGAAGCTACAAGAGGCTTTGGGTAGTAAGTTAAAGATGAGTCTGACTTTTCACCCGACTCTGACGGTCGGCCGATCAACGCACTATCCAGGTATTTGGAGGACATGTTGAGAGCTTGTACGATGGAATTCAACGTAAACTGGGAAAAGAGTTTACCCCTCATTGAATTCTCATACAACAACAGTTATCACACTAGTCTGGGGTGTGCTCCATTCGAAGCACTTTACGGGAGAAAATGTCGCAGTCCTGTTTGCTGGGATGACGCTAGTGACAACGTGGGTACTGGGCCCCAGACTATACAAGATCAAATTGAACACATCAAGATTATTCGAGAACGACTACAAGCAGCTCAAGACCGACAGAAGAAATATGCAAACGAGCACCGTCGACCTATTGAATTCAACAGTGGAGATAAGGTCTTTTTGAAAGTGTCACCCATGAAAGGGGTGAGGCGTTTCGGACTAAAAGGAAAGCTCAGTCCAAAGTACATCGGGCCCTACGAAATACTTGAGAGAATTGGCGAAGTGGCATACCGACTCGCCTTCTGTAAACTTGTCCAATGTACCACGATGTATTTCATGTATCACACGGCTCGGGAGATATGAAGCGACCCTAGTCACATTATTCGCCCGATGTGATCGCCATCGAGCCTAACATGCTTTACTCGGAGAAGCTTGATGGAAATTCGCGGAGAGAGACCAAATTTTTAAGACGGAAGTCGATACCGTTGGTCAAGGTTCTTTGGAAGGGACAGAAGACTGAACAAGCAACGTGGGAGACCGAGGCGTCGATGAGGGAGAAATACCCGGAGCTGTTTAGTGCAGGAAACCTTAATAACCTAGATGACTTTAAGTTTCGGGGACGAAACTTCTTTAAGGGGGGAGGATTGTAACACCCCGTGTTAATTTAAACTAATTAGGAAATCCATAATTAGACGATCGCGCAAATTGAAAATTTCGAGAAATGAAAAAAAAAAAATCAAACCCGAAAATTTGACTTTTGACTTTTGGACACCAAAGTCAAATTTTATCCTCTTCTATTTTCTTACACAAGTCACATGTTTCTACTTATACCTTTAATTTACATTTAACTTTATTTCCTTTTTGTTTTTAATGAAACCCGTATAAACATTTAGGGCCTAACTTTCGGAGATCATAAAATGGTCATACGGACTCGGAATCGAGCGAAACAAAAGCCTAAACCACATAACTTTTCGAGACGGATTTAATGACGCTATTTTCGTAGCCATCAGACCTGCCTAGCTCAAACTGAATTTTCTGCACTCATTTCGAAGGCCAAATTTCATTCTTCGCCGCCTCTATTTTAAAAATGTATTTTCGACTCGAAATTTTCAAACTCTTAATTTTAATTTATATTCCTAGAAATCATACTCGATTACGTTACTACGCCTAATAAAATTTTACAATGAAAACGGTTTTTATTCGAGACTTTTTCGCGTGCACGCAAATCGAAATTTCAAAAACAAAATCGGTTCCATGATCACCCATGTGAGCCGGCCCCCCTTGGTCTTACAAGACCATACTCCTCCTTCCTCTCTTACACACACATGCTCCCTTACAAATTCACTTACACACTCTTCTCACTTACACACTCTTCATCATTACTTACACTTATACAATTCAAAGTCTACAAAAACTCACATTCTTCTTACACTCTAACTTACACATTACTACTACTACTACTTTTACTACTACAACATTTCATTTCCACTTAACACAAAAGCACTCTAACTTATTTCTCTCTAATAAACTCACCACTCAAGAACACTTGTAAGAACAAACTCATGTTCAACCTTGAAGCTCTTATGATCTTCATCTTCTACATTTCTTTTCTTCCTTAAACTTTCATTTAATTGTCTTAAATTTCTTAGCACACTTAAACAAATGCTTCACCATTTATAATTAGTAATCTTTTTGCTCTTTTTACTTACAATTATTTAATAAACATAAATCAAATTAATTAAAATTTACTCATCACAAAAATAAAAATGTCACTACACTTTAAGTTTTTATTTAGTTTAATTAAAATAATTACTAACTTGATTTATTTTTCAATTGTTATGTACTAATCTATCCAAAGAGGAGGAGCAAGGTGGAGCCATCGATCTTAGTATCTTCGACCATATTATCGACCCCGATAATTGCTAGGATTTTATTCTACTAACCTAATCAAGGTGCCTCTCGCACACTATAATTGCTGAGCACGAATGTAATTGATTATGTATTCTTTGTTAAATGATGTTTTGATGTGCATGTATGAATTTATATCACCTAAGTTTCACATGTTAAATTAGAAGACAAAAATCGAAAAATAAAATATATGGTTCACCTATATTTCACACGACATTCACCCTTATTTTCACTTAATTTTTCGTTTTAAATTTGGTAAATTACATGCTTAAATTACTTGTTAAAAGATGAACATGAAAATATAATTAGTTTATGTTTTAGACTAAAAATGAATTTGTTATGAAATTTAAATGTTTTAAAGTGTTTATATGTCCTTGAAGTTTGGTTGTTATAATTGTGTTTGAAATGATTTACTTTTAATTGTTAATGTTTGT